>QRFJ01000047.1:459624-1059624 GCA_006176705.1 Cocos nucifera
TGCTGTCTGCAGGTATGCCTTGTTGGGGAACAGTCTAAGTGTAGCAGTCGTGGCTCCCTTGCTCCACTATCTATTCACTGAACCTACATAAAGTGCAAAATTGCCTGTTTTAGCAAAGGGCTACTTTTGAGCTTGTTTACATCTAGAACATTGATGATGAATCTCTTCCTGAAGTTTAACGTCCTAATGACAAAGCCACAAGGTTTGTTTTGTAGTTAAACAAGAAGTTTGTGTCTGTCCATTTATTATTTTCATTTTTAAGCTTAAATTCCCATCTTAGCAAGAATCTTACCATCATAAGGCTACGAACAAGATCTGTCAGTTGGACATGCTGTCCTGTATCTTTATTTGGGTTACATTGGTTGATATATGATTCTGCCGGTTTATATTAATATTTATGGTGTAATCATTGCAGGATAAACTGAGACAGAATTGTGCAGACAATTTAAAACAAGTGGTGCCCCACAGATTCGCTAATAAGCACTTAACTGCTGATATCTGACATCCATGCAGGTTCAAGTAGAGTTCGGTTGATATCCGATAGGCTGGCTGCCACATTGATTTCTAATGCGATCTACGGATGCGTACCGCCAGAAGAAAAGAAAGCTACATTTGATAGATAGATGCATCACCGAGTTAGCGGCTGAAGCTATAGGAAAAAATTCTTTTTTCGAGGTTCACTGCATGGAATCATGATTTGCTGATTCAGCTGCCTGAACTACTTTCTGATGGAACAGGATGTTCAGGATCCATTTATCTGTGCAAATTTAAATTTTAATTTTGCTAAGAATCTCTCTTTAGGAGCTGATCACGAGGTGACGTGTGCATGTTTGAGATTCAAAATCACTCAATTCTGATGGATGGGGCTGTTTTACGTTTTTCTAGCGACATTTGTTCGATCCAAATCCGGTTGTGGATGGGCACGCTTGCAGGAGGTGAAGATTGTGCGCATCCACGCCTGCACGTCAACCCGTGAGGGTTGGAAGCGTGGAAGTATTAGTCTTTCCTTCGAGAAACTTTGAATGCCACGTTTGGGTATTTCAAACCTTTTTACTATTTGTTTTAACGATAATTTGTTCCCCTGTAATTCAAATACATTCAGTTCGAATACAGCCTGTAATTGAAATTTGGTTGGAAAAATTATTTATGTTTAGTTGTTTGTAAATGACACTATAAAATGCAGATGGTTGTATGATTGTGAAAGAGATGTAGGCTGTCATAGTATTGTAATCATCATGTTATTTATGTACTAGTAGTTTGAGCGGGCGGTGCTGCTCCTGCTCCTGCAAAGACGGCAGCAGCAGGATGAAGATTCTAGTCGCTGTTCGGCTGTGCTCCTTCGGCCTGGTTGTCTTTGCCAGGTCTGAAAGCTGTGGGTCGTGCTGCCCTGTGGCTTTTTTTTTTTTCTTTTTCTTTTTCTTTTTGTATTTTCGGAATGGGAGTAAAATTCCAGAGCAAGCAATTAGTAGCAGAGCTAGAGATATTTGTCTACCTAATACAACAGCCAATTATAGGAACGTAAGGCCGGACATAGCATATCCTCGGTTCAAGTCTCTTGCCAAAAAACAGAAATCAGAGATGGCTTGGAAACCAAACATTTCCAAGCACAGGCAAACAAACGTCCACCCATGACCTACCCAAACCAATCATCCAATATTCCACAAAGAGATACCAAATGCAGACTCCAGTGGCTTTTTTCTATGCCCAGAGGTGGTGTAGAAGCAAACATATCCCACCAACACCGCCACGCCTCGATTTACTCAAATGCGTCGTCGTCATCATCATCTGGAAGGGGTTGCGCTGCCGCAGCAGCTATCTCAGCCTCATACCTGAAAATAACAAAGAGGGAACATTAAACAGATGCCAATCAATATGAACGCAGCAGATTATACATCCATGTGATATAACCAATTATATAGTTCCTCAAGTATACATCTGTATTGATGCAGTGACAGAATCCTGAAAACCAACCATCATACGTGGTACTTGGTTATCAACAGGCAATAACAGTTAAAAATTGGTTGCTGTAAACAAACTAACCGTATATCTAAAATTCAATATTTAAGGATGATCTACATAAACTATAAAGCCACAAAATGTCTGCCAGCCAAACTATGGCACCTATCTTCGGAGCCCAAGTTATATCACTAAACAACAAATCATTATTAGAGAAAAAATATAACTGTTATTACCCCCATCGCCCCTAATTTATCACTGTCAGCATGCTAAACAAAATCCTATCAGCGAAGCACAACACCTATTGACCCAGATATCTTGCTAGGTCAGGTCTACTACACTTACTGTTGTTGTGCAGCAAGGTCAATCTGTACTTCAGGAGGAGCGAGAGCTGGTGATTCAACAAAGTGAAGGCTTGGATCCCTGCAGGAAAGCATGCGTTGGTATTAGAATCTACCCAGCATTCCGCAAGTTCGATAGAACTGATGAAAACGCACAACCTAAAAGCTCTTACCCAGCAAGCTTTCTAGCCAAATAGAGGAATGGCTTTTCAAAATTGTAATTACTCTTAGCAGAGATCTCATAGTACTGGAGATTCTTCTTCCTGTGGAAGGTAACCATCTTGGCTTTCACCTGCCTGTTCTTGACATCTACCTTGTTGCCACATAGAACAATGGGGATATTCTCACAGACCCTGATTGTAACAAAATTTAGATATGCTTGGAAGGGATCTATGCTAAACAAAAGCTGGAGGCTTTTAGACTCACCGGCAAAGATCCCTATGCCATGTAGGAACATTCTTGTACGTAAGCCGTGCAGTGACGTCAAACATGATAATTGCACATTGGCCATGGATGCTGGAGATGATGAAAACTTGTTAACTTCAGCTTCAAAGCCAAGAGACCACAAGCATGGTTGATGACTTACCAGAAAAACAAATAAAATAATCTTGTACCAACATTTACGATAGCAAGAAAAAAAAAAGCTTCAAGGTACAGGATCTATGGAACTTTTTAGTAGTATGCAATCTTCAAAAAAAAAAAAAAAAAAGGGTGTACAGAAAAGTTCATGATGACCTCAAGTAAAACACAAAAAAAAGAAAGGACCTTTACTAAAGCACACATGCACACAATGAAAAATAAGTACATAATACTTGAACCTAAAAACAAATGCCCATCACCAATGGGGGCCCTCTTTTCTGATATTTATGTCAACAAACTAGAAATTAAATAGTCATATGAAAAGTAGGACATCAAAAATTGGTACAGGTTGAAGTTAAGCATATTTTTGATTGCATGGAAAAGTTAAATACACATTTCACTAAGCATGATCCAGAAGTGAAATATAAGTAGAATCTCCAGAAACAATAGTTTTTCTATCAGCAATTGGTGGCTTTTGCAAATAGAAAACTGAACCAATAATTAGAACCTACAACCAAAATCTAGCTCTGCATCAAAAAAGCACAAACCAGAAGAATCATTCTTCCTTTTATTTTTCTCTATTGGTTTTTTCCATTGCACTACCTGAATGTGCGGTGGTGGTTTTGCCAAAATGATCCAACTGTACATACTTTGTCTTAAAAAGACACATGTTCATAACAGTGACATAACAAATGATATTATTTGCAAACGCCACATATACGAGCATACAATAGCAGCTTTCACAATTAAAAAAATCACTAGTTTGAAACTTCATTCAACAAACTCGAAGCAAAATGTCATACAACCCAAGCATTATTCAGCATAAGCATAGGTTTTCAACATTGGACTCTGGAGCAGCAGAAGCATAGATGCAAAACACAGCACCAATCTCATCAAAACAAAATTATCTGCACATTCCACAGAAAGTAACAGAAACATACCTACTGTATAGTTTTTTTTACATCAGAACTGTAAATATATAGGACATTATGAACAAAAAATAGCAGTGAAACAATATCCAGATGACAGAGCACGACCCTAAGAAAGTTGCACATATTTGGAATAGCTAACTAGATCAGCACCATATTTATATAGTGTAATATACAATCAAAAGAGTGCACTGTAAACTTTAAAAAATCATCATATACCTAGAATTGTGGCTAAGCTTCAAAGAGGAAAGAATGGGAAGACCATCTTTATATAATGCATCATATAGAATTTACATGTACTCTGACACAAAAACATGACATAAAAGTGTAAAAATACAAGTCAGTAATATTAGTAAGGAAGAAACCAAGAAGAATAAGAGTTCCACCAGTTGGAGACAGTGATGGTGCAGAGAGGTGCCTAGTTTTGTGTTGAATGTCTACAATTACATGGAAAAGACCAAGAAGCTCATATTAATGAGGATTTTGAACTAAAAAACAACACTAGAGATAGGCCTCAAAAGGGCCATGGGCAAATGAGGATTCATAACTGAAACTCAAGAGAGTTGAAACAATGCTTGATCATTACGATATGGTTTATAATTAAGTTCAGAACTACACAGAACTCAGGAAGTCTTTGTTGCTCAATTTGAACAATGTAATCCAAACATTCAGCTAAAATATAACAATTTGCTATAAATTTCACTACAAAAATGCAAGGGGAGGGAGGGAGAGTCTGTCTTGATGTTACGTGGTGCTTACGTCGTGTTATTTCATTAATATCATTTTTTATCTATATTTTTTTTGGTAAATTATAGCAACACTTCATCAAGTTTGGGCAGGAAATACCTTGACCCAAAATATTTATTTTTTTTATTAGTCACCACAACTTATTTTTACATTGCAATGTGATCCAGCCATTTATCTCTGTAAGGAATTGTTATCATGTAATCATCATGTGATAACAAAATAGAACCCCCAATCCTTTAATGTCCTTCCCACTAAATTGGCAGCAATCATTAGTTTTGGCAAGAAGTGATGGAGAAGGAAAGATCACATGGCACTCAAGTGGCTCTCTTCACCCTACCCACCAAGTTTCCTACTCTGGTTTGCCAGCATGGTAGGAAATCTCAATTTAGGCAAGTCAGGTGAAGATAGAAAGAGGATGGGAGAGTGGAAGGAAAGAAATGAATCTGAAGAGCAATTCATTGCTGCTGGTAACGGCAGCAACAGCAGCACTAAATAAGACATCAGACTGTACCACCTCCTTGGTACATTGGCAACATCATCTCTCTCACCCCCAAGTTAAAATACCACCTATTTATTGGGATAAACATATTTTCCCCTCCAGGACATGGCTCTTTTTCAATACCACCCTTAAAACCCACCATCAAATCCAATTGAAAAGAACCGAATCCTCCATCATTTTGTCCTTCCAATCCCCAACACATCACCTTGCTTCTCGTCTACATTCACTCTATTCCCCATTCCTTGTTGAGATTTGAGCTTCCATCCTCAAAACATGGCCTCTTTGAACCCAAACACACTGATCTACATCCCATCATGCTCCTCCTCCTGCTCCTCTCCTCTCTCTCAACATCCTCCTCCTTTGCCTCCCTTGTATTTCCCATACAAATAAACTCCATACCAAAACAATGCCCTCTATACCTCTTTCTCTCCTTGCACACATGAGCTTTGCTACTATCTCTCCCCTCAAACTTCTTACAGTTGTTGCTATAGGAAGGAGTTCACTTACTTTCAGGCCCCCAAACCTTGCACACTGAGGCCACTACCTCACCATCTCCCTCTCCCACCTTCTGGCCTCTAGCATCCACAAGCTTCTCTTACCCTCTTAAATAAGGAGGGGAAGGAGAATGACAAGCCCCAGGACCACATTATCTCTGTGACCCAAATGAAGCAAGAGGTACAAGAGAAAGTGGTAAGAAGGAACATCTACAAGGGTGTGAAGGGTTCAGAGGGGTCTAAGGGCTTTGCAAGTGATTCTTTTAAGGGGGAAGGAGTGAATGCGCACCAAGGGCGGCTCCCACCGCTAGCTGCTCCTTTGATGGAGGAAGGTCACTGACCACTTCGAGTTGAAGAAGGTGGAGCCCAGGGCAGGAGATTCAAGCAGTGAAGCCAAGTCACATGAGTCTTAATATGAGCTCCTTATCTTCAACATTTTTTTTCTCCTTGCTTGTCTTGCTCTCTAGCTCTTAGCTTTAATTCTAGCTCTCTTCTGACATGATGGAGTAGTTCTTGGACGTGCTCCATAAGCATTGCTTACAAGAGCATAAGAAGGATCTCCCTTTAAAAGGAGAGGAGAAAGCATCCAAAGGAGTGGTGAAGGTAGGAGATAGGGAGGGAACCACAATTCTCTCCAAGTTTGGCTCCTTAGATCAGTAAGCCTTCAGGTAGTTGAGGGTATTTTAGTTTTTTTGTTCCTTATTTTGTTAACAGTGTCAAGATGCAGATGGATGGGGGGCACATTGACACCAAAAAAATAAGTTATCATGTTCAATTGAAAAAATTTGAAAAGTTGAGGTCAGAGTATTTCTCATCCAAACTTAAAAAGGTTGTCATTGCAATCTATTTCAAATGTGCAAACATACAACATACCTAAAGTGTATTAGCAGAATGGTCCAGTTAAAGATTAAACTCACCAGGCAAATTTTCCTCATCACACCAGCATACTAAAATCATTTAAATCCTACATTAAACATCTAGTACTATTATCGACAACATTATGATCAGCTGGGTTAACCGAACACAGCTTGTGTCAATGTCTAAGTAAATTGCAACCAATTATCTACATGAATGTAACAGTTTAAATATGTAACCAATCATCTGCAGTGGAAACAGAAATGCCCCACAAGAAGCCAAACAAGGTATTCTATTATGCAATTTTCCATGTCAATTCTTAGCCCCTAAATATAACCTTAATTTCCAGCAAACAATTTTTGGGAGAAAAATGCTTCAGACAACATGTTTCTGTTTTATTATAATAAATCTGTAGCTATGACCAGACCAATAGCACCTTATTATTTACGGTACTAAGAGAAGGGCTATACTAATGTAAACCCAAAAACAATATCTATCAAGGAATTTGAAATTATCCATAACAGCATGCATGTCTGGATAAGTAAAAGCAGTTGTACTTCCAAATGCAAAGATAAAATAACCGAACAAAACCAAGCTTCACGCTAGATCATGTTTTAAATGAATCTTTAACTGGACAATCACACAAACAGCAGACTGAAACAATCATATATACCAATTTTTACTACCTTGGGAAAAGAGCATAACTAAATAGCAATGCAGTCGATTGAAACTGAATGAGGGAGGAGACTTCACAAAATCTCGTTGTGCTAAAACTTCCATATCATGACAATGCAATTTCACAAAACATGGGTCCACATGAAACTAAAAGCAAACTTGAAATATCAACACATTCACGGAGAAAAATTCCATACCACACCATCCATGGAGGCATCCAAACAGACAATAAACGATGATAGAAAGTGTAAAAATTTATAACTCACTAGTATCCATCCCTAAGCCCACCAAACTTCTCCTGCCCCGCAGTATCCCAGCAGTAGAAACGGATCTTCCCACAGTTGGTGAAGAAATCCAAGGGATGGACTTCAACACCAATAGTAGCTGGAGAAGAACAAGAGAGGATCTTTGAAATTATTATCGCATCAAACCATACGCAGAAAATCTTGAGGAAAAGAAAACTAAAATCAAAGTACTAAGCAAATAAAAGACAAACAAATCCCAGAAAACAAGGTGAATTAGATGCCTACGTACGTTCATATTTCTTCTCAAACTCTCCGGTAAGGTGCCTCTTGACGAATGTAGTCTTGCCTGCACGAGATCAGAGCTCTTCAGAACAGATCCATTCTCTCCGATACAAGAAAGGAAAGAAGATAAGCAACAGATAGTGGAACATCCAACGAGCTAAAACCCTGAATCCACATAGAAAAAGAAGGGAATGATGGATCGATCACCTGTGCCGCCGTCGCCGACGATCACCAACTTGAAGTTCGGGTAATCGACCGCCTGCTGGCCCGGAAGCGCCTGCAATCACCAAAGAAAAAAATGGATCGGCAAAACCCAACAACGATCAACCGAAAACCCTGGCCCTCATAAGTGGATATAGAAATCGAAGAATAGAAAACCCAACCTTAGAGAACAGGGGAGATAAGGAAATGAGAAAAATACCATTTTTTTTTCCCCCGGTCGACTGGAGGAGGCTAGGAGAGGATCCTCTCTCGCGGTCTCCTTCCACCGGAGATCCGAGAGGGTTTTGAATGGAATGGAGGAAGTCAGGACGCTGAGTCGGGAAATTTATAGGCTCGGCGCTTGGCTTTCATTCGACGCGACCATTCGAACCGTCCGATTTTAAAAGCGCTCTTGCTCAATAGTTTAAAGTTTAAACGAGACATACACGTGGCAGGGTATCGGTGGCGTCGTAAATGGAGGGTCTGCTCGCTGCTTTTTGGGGCTTTCAACCCCCGTCCCCGACCCTCTTCTGTTCAGCGCAATCCCCTGCCTGAAAGTCTAGACCTCGTCTACCGATTGAAAAATTTTTACCCAAAAAAAAAAAAAAAAAAGGAGATCTGGCTGGTCACCTTATGCCAACCGGAACAAATTGGAATTAGGGCCGTGGACTAGCTACACCCGGCAATCTAGCGTTCATAAACCAAAAAAAAAAGAAAAAATGAAAGCTATAGAATGATAGCAATAAATAAGTCCTAGATGGGGATGTAGATAATATCAAAAAGAATTTCATAATATGATTCGATTATTTTACATCCAAATTAAATTTTTGATGATCTTATAGAATAGAATTAGGATTTGATTTCCTATTGGGTTGAAATTGAATTTACAATGTTTTGATTATGAAAACTCGATAACTTGAAAGACCAAAAACTATGTGACTCCTATTAATTATTTTTCATAAAAAAATAGAAATTTAAAATTTGTTTAAAAAAAGTGATTGAATTATTTTTTAAAAAATCAATTATTCATCTTCTCATTTGATGTTGCAATTCATCATCGTCTATTGTAATAAGATTTTTTTTAAAAAAAAATTATTAAGCTTTGCAAAGTCGGCACGCTAAAATCATATACCAAATTAAAAATCAAGAAAAAAACTTGAATCTAATTACTAATTAAGTTTGGGTGGGAGGTCAAATCTTACTATTTTTTATGAATTTGAACCCTCGCCTCTTGGAAAGTTAGCATCCTAAAATCATGTACTTGTGGAGGAAAAAGTAACTTGAATCCAAATTCCAGTCAGGTTTGGATGGAGTTCAAATCTTACTTTTTTTTGTTTTTTTTTTTTTTTGATGAATTTGAATCCAAATCCTGAATCATTTTTTTTAATTCAATTTGGATGTGGATAGAATATGAAACTAACTACTCATCTATAACCCTGGTTTTAGGGATCCTATTGGGTCGGGTGAGGCCTAGATTTCATTATTCTCGAGTTGTACCCACTAAGATTATGAGTTTACATTTTTAGAAATATAAACTTTAACCCTTCCAAGTTTTTACAGAAAATATTTAAATCTCAAAATTTTGAAAGTTGTAATTAGTACCATCAAATTAATATTCTGGAGCAATATAGTCGAACCAATAAAATCCATTAAATAATGTTCGATTACGTTACTGTGTCATTATCACCTGATAACTAATGAGTGTTGCTGTTCTTAAAACAACCCTTCTCTAGTCTGACTTGAGGAAGAGAGACATAACAAATCCTAAGACCACCTATCAGCAAAACAATTTGGAGTTCCAATAGTGAAGAGAGATCTAGTTCTTCGCCATGTTATTACCACCGAAGAGTGTGTTTTTAAAAGCTTGATATGTACGTAGAGATAATTGTGCACCTAAATGAACGAACATATCCGAAATGATTAGGCAGTGGCAAGTACAAAGTCTAGGTTCAAAATCTTAAACATCAAATCAATTTTAATAAAGCTAGGGTTAATGAAAAAACTAGGAATCAACCCGCTTATGTGCACCTAAACAACACCACCATCTTCTCCACAACAAGAATAAGAAATATACCTCCCAAAGAGTAAGGTGCATGACATGGCTATCATCTTGACACATCCAACCCTTGCACACACATCGACATGAAATAACCAAACTCAGCTAGTTATTATTATTACCATCATAAAGGGTATGCAGGATCCAAAAGAATCAACAAACCAAACCTAACTTGTAACTAGCCTTGCTCAAACTGAGAAGTTGGAGCTGACGATGAAAGTCAAAGGATGATGACTCAGAGATTCTGGAAGTTAGCCAAAGATCTCGAGAAAATCGAAAAGGACTAAATCTATATTTTAACCCTCTACGAGCACCTTAAAATATCATAAGTAGAGGAAGTCTGCTTATCGGGATTTTTTGATGAGGGATCCTTCAATGTCTAAGTCAATACAATATCTCGGAGGAAGTCCTGAGAGAGGTAATAGAAGAAGAGGGAGATCGAGAATATAGTGAAAGTGAGTGAGAAGTTAGAGTCTATGTGGAAAAAGAATGAGAAAAGCTCCATAAATTCAGGAGAGATTTAGTCCATCTAGAATGTTATACTCAGTTTGGAACTGTAAGAGGCTATCGAGTAGATTTCCACCGATAAAGTTCTCCAAGCATACAAGTTAGAAACTCGATAGCTCAGAGATTCCTCTAGAGACTCGGTTGGACTTCAGAGAGCTTCCAAGAATTTGCAAGTGCTTGAAAGGATTTAGGCTTCGACAGATTTGAGAGAGACTTATCTAGAGGGGTAGCCCTTGGGAAAAAGGATATATAGGCATGGGCTAGAGCCCATCTAGAAGTTTGTTATGATCCGATGAGATATCGATCTCATGGTTAGAGTGGCCGTTTTGTAGTTATGGGGTAGCCATCATCGAGTAAAGGAAGATTTGAGTTTCTCTGTGATCGGTTGACAAAAATTGGTTAGCCAAGGTAAACGACGTAATGGTTGGTCCCCGATCGATTGACAATGGCACATCATGTAGGTTGAACCCAGAGGCATATGGGCCAATTTTAAGAGTTGCTAGCTTTTCACATGCATGTTTCTATATATTTGATTTACGTCTATCTTCTTTAATTAAAAGATTAGCAGTCCTTCAAAGAGAGCATATGGTAGAATGATCTTCTGTGATCGATCACTTATTTCACTTGACCAAAAAGTTCTTGAACAATAAGCAAGCGTAGGATACGCATGTGGGACAGTATCTAAATAGGCTCGCAAGGCACGAAAAATGCCACCATGACAACGCCAGCATGCCTCCAAGGTTTCTTTTCATCCACTTCTCTAAAATAGGAGATGTTGTTTTAAATGCCTAGTAACTATAATTATGACACGAGTAGAAATATCGAGTATTAATTTCCCGTTCTGCTGCCAATTCTCACTAGAAGTGGAAGCCGAAAAACCCATGACATTTCATATCAAAACCGGTAATTTATACTAGTGCATGTCACATGCATGTGAAAGAAAGGTGTTGGTCATTGGGGACAATAGTAGCAAACCTATGCTTTGGTTGGTTGATGCACATTTTGTGTTATTAGGACCCTGAATCATCAGGTTGCTTCAAGAGCCTGGTGGTTTGTTTTAGAAGTTAACGGTAGATCGTCTTTTAGATGGAAATGGCGCACATCATCTTTCTTTCTTTTTATTATTATTATCATTATTTTGGTAAGAAATCAATATGTATTACCATTAGCACGAAAGAACGAACATGCTGCACAATCCAAAAGAATGGACCATAAGTAAATATATAGTTGGTCCAAGAGGTGGTGAGAAAAGCATAGGAAAACACAACAGAGAGAAAGTATACAACAGTAAACATATGAACAAAAAAACTAGACGCAAAGACAGCTGTAGCAAAATGAATTAGTCTGAAGAAGTAGGTCATTGTGAGAGCTTCTGGATAAAACACTTCCCTCCAGAGTTGCAGTAGAGTTGAGCATAACCGGCCAATGAATAAGCGAGTACTCCTTGTACCACCCAGATGAGTAACATGATCATTTACTTGAATAACAGTATGGAACAATTTAGATTGTAAAAGTTGATATATATATATATAAAACTACAGCAGTTGATATATTGAAGAGGATTAGTTGAATGAAAAGCTTTGGAGCTGTGCAAAGGAGAAGAAGTGACGTTGGCATTTGATTGTAGTAGACCATGTAATAAAGAAACAGCAACAATGAAGTGTAGTTAGGCAGAGTTGCAATACTATAACATTGAGTGAATGAGGATAGAGCACTGAATTGCACTGCAATCGAACGAGGGAAACATATAACAGTAAAACCACTGTATAATATCTAATGTAAGATGAAGCTGAATTTGAGATACCATATAAGAATCTACCAAGGGAGATCAATCCACGGTGGAGTCGTAAACCTCCCCTTGCTTCCACTAAATGGACCTTCATTCCTGAGACATATAACATATAGCAGAAGAAAGCAATTGCAGGAAATCACAGAGGCTGAAAATAAAGGCTTGTTAAGATTACATATGCCTGGGAAATCCAATGCCATAATCATCTGCATGAAGTAAATGAAGACAGACAACATCAAACTTGTCCACGGTGGACCACACAGCATCACCTAATAGTGCCATATTAGCCAAGTGATCAGCCACCTAGTTAGCTTCCTGATACGTATGGGAAGCATAAAAAAGAATTAATAGTGTTTTTCCACTACCAAAGATCTCTAAGGAGTGGATGATGGGCAGGAGTTGCGGCTGAGTCCTTGGTAATCCAGGAGATGACCATGGTCGAATCACCCTCAAGCCAAATATTGGCGGCATGAAGCTCTTGAACAACAAACAGCCTGGACACCTAACCAAGCTGCATTCAGTTCAGCAATAGGCATAGAAGTGGAAGATAATAGTTTTACCTCCTACCGGAACAACACGAGTACTATGATCCCTTATTACCTGGACTGTGGCAGCTTTGTTAGGTAATATAGGCATCAAAATTGACTTTGAATGTGCCATAGGATGGGGGTAGCCAAGACACCATTCTAGAAGAAGATATAGAGGAAACAGAAGATATACAACCACCTTAGTGCTGCACCGACACACTCATAGGAAGTTTAGAGGTAAACTGTACATTAGTAAAAATCCGTGCTTTACGAATATGTTGTTGTTAAGAGTGTTGAACCTGATTAAAAATTCTGTGGCATCTAGACTGCCAAAATAGCCATCCCAAATGTTCAACAAGTAGTCTCTTCCACACTACAACAAAACCAGTTTATAGCGACAAAATTTTAGTACTGCACAGAAAAGTGTGTTACCATAAATACTCTCTAGTGATGATTTTATAAAAATGTTATAAAAGATATATAATATTATAGCACTTTGTCAAGAGTGTTACTAAAAGTTATTATATAGTGATGGTATCTTATAACTATCATAAGAAATTATATTCTACTGTAATTATTTCAAAAATTATCATAGAAAATCTATAATAAAATTATGATTATTTATAGATATTACTAAAATTTATAATATTATGATAGTATCATGCAAGAATAATATTTTATAGTTAAATAGAATCTAATTGACAATATTTATAATTCTATTATTAAATATTAATTATTTATCAATAAAATAAATTTTATCCTCTATATATTATTATATAACTAATAGTTTTTATTATTAATTATTTATAAATTATTTTTATGATAAATTAGTATCATTGCAAACTAATTTAGATTTTTTGTGATGATAATATTTAATCACTAAATATGTATTTAAACTTTATAGAAAAAGATATTCATATAATTAATGAATTTTAAAATTAATATGATTCCAAATATATGAATCAAGATAGTTTAATAATTAAATAAAAATAAGTCTTGATATGAAATATATATAAAATTGAAAGCACAATATCACAATCAAGTAATTAATGATCTACGATGTAATTACTAAAAAGCTACATAAAAATAAATTTAACTAATAATTTGGATATGAGCTAATCTAATTTGTATTAAAATATATATAAAAAAATTCAAGGATTACTTATATAAATTATATAATATAAAGATTTAAAATCTTATATATTAAATATCATTATTTTTTACTTACAGTGTAAATAAGAAGAATCGTGAATTATCTATTTTTAAAGAAAATTAGAAAAAATATTTATGATTATAAAAATATGTTAAAATTATTTATATTTTAATATATTTTAAATAATATAATTTTTAAAATATTATAAAAAATAAAATAAAGTAATTTATTCTTTAATTTTCTTTTAAAAAGAAAAGAATTAATTTTTTATTAAAATAATTAATTATTAAAATTAAAATATCATAATATATTTAAAATAAATGTACTTCATAATATGAATAAGTTTTGAATAAGTATAATAAATCATAACTTTATACCATAAGTTAATATTATCATGGTGGCTAAGTACTAAATAACTATCCAATAGGTCTTATGTTCACGTTAGCATGGACTTACTTATACCAACGCTCACCAAAATCATGGCAATAGGCAGCAATAGGTTTTAGCGATGCCGTAATTTACCAATCATTGATATAAATTTTACTAATTTTTTATATTTTTTTACAATGATTTGGCTGTTACTATAAACTTTTTTTTATTGTAGTGCCAGCACTCTATCATGGATTTGACGTAAAGTCAAATAATTCCAGGAAAGTCAGAGGTACAAACCTAACTTGGCACATTTGGCGCATCAAATTTCAACATGTATGGGCAAAATAACAAGTAACAATTACATGAGTGCAATCCTCAACATGTGATATACAAATTAAAATCACAATCTCGGGAATTAAGATAAGCAATACCACAATGAGAAAGAACCTCTTTGCATGGTAGTCTTCTCCATCCAAGTCGCCACCAGAATATTTTAACATGGGGCTGAAGAGACATTTTCCAAATAGCTGCACAAGGAAAAGGAGGGGCCAAATGTTGCTGAATAGGGAATAACTTAGTAATATCTTGTAAATTGACAGAAGACATTTAAGTGGAACCCCAAACCAGTTGATCAGACCAGACTCTATGAGGAATGGATATTTTTCGAATATGTCATCATGTCAGTAGAAAATAACTCGTGGCAGCTCCTATCGCCAAGTTTTGGATGGTGTAATAGGCTGTACTACCGATAGATCAAGAGATTGTGCATCGATGTTTAAGGATGTAGGTGAGGTGATAAGGGGAATAGTAGACATCCATGGGTGAGCGTAAGCATTAATTTTATCACCAGATCCCAATAACCACTGGAACTAAAATTGCACCTCATGACCAGCATTACAAATTTTTGCCCAAATGGTAGAACAGTGCCTTGGTTTATGACACTACACCCAAGATCCAGAGAAACGGTAATTGGCTTGAACTAATTTAGCCCATAAAGAGGAAGACTCGAGCACCACCTGAGAAACTAATTTGCAGAACATATTATGCCTTCTATGTATCAAAGAAAGGAGTCCCAAACCTCCCTGCATTTTAAGCAAACATACAATTTCACATGCTAAAGGGTGAAAACCCCTGCGATCACAAGTATGTCCCCAAAGAAAGGCTCCAAACTCTCTCTCTAATTTATGAAGAATGGTCAAAGAAACAGGGACTGAAGATAAAACATAAAGGAGGATGGAGGACAGAACAAATTGGATAAGAGCACTCCAACCAGCTAAAGATAGATGCTTCCACTTTCAAGTAGCAATTTTTGTATTAACTTGATTAAACATAAACTGAAAATCTAAGGGCCGAAGATAATACCCAAACAAAGGGACACCCAGATATTGCCAAGTTGATCTTTTATCCTAAATATATATATGAAGTAGTTGAAGAATAGAAGCTTTAACATTCATGGGCGTAATAGGGCTGAAAGAGATATATGATTTATCATGGTTTACTTGTTGACCAGAATATAGACAATAAGTATCAATAAGTGCAGCATTAAAAGTAGTAGCTCGAGCAAGCAAGATATAGTCATTGGCATAGAATAAATGTGAGAAATCAAGTCCTCCACACGGCCTATATACTTTTAGTAGTTGATATTGAACCGTACAGTGTAAAATTCTTGAGAAAAACTCAGAAGATAAAATGAATAAATACGGAGATAATAGACAGCCTTGCCTAAGCCCACGAATCATTCAGTTGGTGTAAAGCCTCCCATGGGGACAAGATGCATAGCTGAACCCATTGCACAAGTTGAGGATAAAATCCAAACTGTAACAAGATTTGCAAAAGAAATTTTCAATGCACTCCATCATAGGCTTTCTCGAGATCAAGTTTTAACACATGGAGCATTTAGACCATGTAGTTCAGCCAACAGAATGCATAAATTCCTGTGCTAACAGAATAGAAAAGGCAATGTGTCTACCAGATAAAAAGGCCCCTTTCTCAGCATATATTAGTGTAGAAAGTACCAGCTTCAGCCTAAGAACAATAATTTTTGCAAAAATTTTATAGATGGTGTGACATAAATTGATAGGCTGATAATTTGATGCAAACTTGGGATTTATTTTCTCAGTTATCAGTGCAATATAAGTATTAGACCAAGATGCCGGAAGAGTATTTGGGAAGAAAAAATCCTAAACACCAAGAATTACATCTAGTTTAATTAAGGGCCAATAGAGTGGAAGAAAAATGGTGGGAAACCATCTGCCCTAAGAGCTTTATCAGGATGCATGCTCTTTAATGCATGCCATAAGGATTTCATCCTCAATCGCTGGCGGAATAAGGGCTTCATTTTGCTGAGTGGAAAGTTGAGATGTAACACAAGGATATTCAAGTGGTGGTAAGACAGCCTCTTCGGTCCATCTGAGTATAAAATGATGAAGCATACAATTCTTAATAGCTTCAGCATCATTAAGAAAGTCCCCTTGAGAAGTGGTCAAAGAAAGGATCTGGTTCCTTCTTCTCCACAATAAGGTAGAGTTATGAAAATAACTAGTGTTGGCATCACCGGCCTGCATCCAAAGGATTCTAGATTTTTGCTGCCAAAGAAGTTCTTGCTGATGCAAGTTTTGATGATATTGGCTAAATAAAGACATCAATTGAAAATGTAAAGAAGAAGAAAGCCCACCACGTTGAGCCTCTTGTATTTGAAGCCGAAGAATACGATCATACAAATATTTGCCGGTGATAAATAGATTACCCATTCTTTTTTTCCATCTTTGAATAACAGTACATACCATTTGCAATAACAAGGTTAACTTGGGGTAATCATCACCACAATGCCAAGCTTGCTGAATAATATCATGACAAGTAGGAAAAGTTAACCAAACCTTTTCAAACCTAAAAGGTGTAAGACCCCTAGTAGTCTTATCATGAATAGATGGGAGTAAAGGACAGTGTTCAGAAGCAAAGCAAGGAAGATGCGAAACAAAAGACTCAGGATATTGTTGTAACCAAGTATCAGAAGCAAATATCTGATCAATACGTTCCCAAACCTGAGCCAAGCCAAGTCTATTATTACACCAAGTAAACAAAGGTCCCCTAAAACCCACATCAATGAGACCGATATTTCACCAAAAAGAACAAAATTCCCTAATCTCCCTATTAACATGAAAAGGTTTACCACCAAGTTTATCATGGGCATCCAAAATGCAATTAAAATCACCCAACATCAAAAAAGGAATATTTAGGGACAAAACATTAGTTACTTGGGACCACACATTACGATGCAAGAAAAGAGACATGCAAAACACCAAGAATCCAGATAGGTTCATCGGGAAGAGAAATAACACCAAAAGCGATTAGTCTGTCCACATGCATAAAATGAACCTATCCTAAATTCTATACCATCCGAAAGGCCAATTGACGAAATGAAATAGACATCCCATCGGGGACCCAAAAATAACTCAAAACAAGGTAAAGCAGACTCTTCCAATAGACACAACATATCAGGATCATGAAGGCAAATTAAGGTCTTGGTATAATTAGCAAAGGGGGTTTTTGCAGCCCCCCGACAATTCCAGCCTAGAATCTTCATGAGGAAATAGTATGTAGTTCATGAGCCAGCCCCGGCTCAGATCCCATACTGCTTATACTTGACACAGATTCAGCTTGCAGAGGCAAACCAGTAGTAGACTCAAGTAAAACCTTGTTACCAATAAGGATTGCTTGCAGTTGGGACAAAGCTGCCGCATGCGAACGGGTATCGGTAGAAGCTGTGGGCAACAATTGGTCTCCATGAATAGAAGCAGATACACTAGTGGCTACAACCATAATTACAATAGATTGTTGTGGCACAGGAGGTCAATCTGCTTCCAAACTTTAGCAACAGAGCTCTTCTGCTACGAGGATGATTCATTGGGTGCAACAACCTTCTCATTGGTAGAAAGTAGTGAGTCACGTTCGACGTACAAAACTTTGCATGAGGCAGAGAGAATTCCCTAGTTGGTACATGAGTAGGAGGAGTTTTATCGGGTGATCTCTTCCTCCTTCCTTTTGGGTCCATTGTGTCATCTGGTTTTGCCTGAAAAACCAAAACATTGGTGACATCCATGACAGCAAAATTGCGAATCTTCTTAAGAGTGTGAGCTCATCAGCGGAGAATACACTGATTTAGTAACCTGGCCGCTTTGACCACTTTGCGGATTTTTGGGGGAGATGCTCTTTTAATAGTCTTTTTTTGGCATTGTCCAGTCCGATTCTGACTGCCCACTTGTAGAGGATGGTTGGGCACCAGTTGAACCTGACATCGGAGTAACTGGAATCCTGGTAGCATGGATCCAAGGTCCAAAAAGAGGGACATCAGATCCATTGATAGCCGAGCAACCATAGGTTTCAGAGATAATCCTATTCGGTCACAACCATAGCATATTTTAGGGAGTTCCTCATAAGTAAATTGCTGCCAAAGCAAAGCATCATGAACCCTCGCCCGAACCCCTGAGCAGATAGTTCTTTTTAAGGTCCATCAAGACACATACTCGAGCAAATCCCATCCATGAAAAGGTAGTGGTCCATTCGTCTAAAAATAAAGGCATCCCACCTTGAGATACAGTTTTGAAAATTTTTTCTTGATCCAATAACTCTAGAGGCAGATCCAATAACTCAGACCTGAACTTGATTGACAGGTTGGAACCCTTGATGCCATGGCTGAAGAGCCAAGAGTTGCCTAGCTAAAGACTATGGTCCTTTATCAAGAATCCTAGTCATGACTTCTTCAGAGGGGCAGTGAAACAGCTACAAGCCACCTGACAAAGCAGAGACCTGGAACTGCCCCTCAATGTAATAAATAAAGCTTCATTTCCCTTTCTATGAACTCTAGAGGAAGACATTGGCTCAAGAACTAATCGATCTCACCGATCCGTTGCCATTTTCATACCTTCCTCAGAGAAAGTTACAATCTTAGCGAGGCCCTTGAACAACCTACGACCACGACCTCCAAACCGCCTCCTGTCTTCCTCACGATGGTGAAGGCAAACTTGAATGAGAGAGCACATCAGACCTATTAGACCGCAAATCTGATCAATAGAAAGGCTCGGTGAAAAGACCCCCATCGAATGAGAAGCATTACCCTCCTGGATCTTCGATTTTCCTTCTTTTATTGCTTCCCCAGACACGTTTTTCCCTCCCGGAGACATGACGGACTCTTCTCTCATTATTTATTATATAAATAGATAGATATGTGGATAAATGTATAGATAGGTAGGATGTAAAACAACGGCATTATACATCATGTCTTTATTATTATTTTTTAACTAAAATACTTAATGAAAATTATGATTTTATTTTTTTGAAACACGCCAAGTAAGTAACGATCAAAAGTTCTATCGATAGTATCGGGGTCTAGTACATCAAGACAATGACAAAGCGCAAATACATTGGCAGCGAGACATTGCACTGTAATCTCAGGTCTGCAAAAAGTCCTACTTTCCAGTACAGTTGTTCCAGTAAGTCGGCGGACCACCAACCATGCTCTGGTCCGTGCATCATAGCCCTACACTCATTTCCAGCTTCAAAATTGCTCCGTTAACATGTGCCGCAACCCACTGTCCCACGAAGTCAAGGGTGAACCAAAATTCGATAAGAAAAACTGGACAGGCCTTGCTGCAGATGGCAAGTACCACATGAACCCAACAACAAATCCCGCAGATAAATGCTAATTCCTAAACTTATCACCGTGCAAACCCAAATGAAAGTCTCCAGAAACCCACGATGCCCAATACCAATTAGCTGAAATCCTTCAAGGAGGTGAGCACTGGCCAATAAACGGATCCAAAAGCAAATTCCAAAGAGAATTACCAACTCCAATGTGATCCCCAATGGAGTCCGAGACAACCGTGCGTGATTTTGCATAGAAATTAGAAAAAATAAATGAAAACCCGCTCCAAGCCTTCCACGGTCCCACCTTCCTCTCCCCACGTAACCTCCACCCTTTCCAAGAGACTCACCCCCTTCCGCCAGTCCGCATCAGCCGCTGTCCCTCGAGACCTCCTCCGATACCGACCAACCCGGATCCAGATCGTCCGCACCAGCCACGCCGGCATCCGCATCTCGGCTATCGACGTCGAGGAGGTCCTCAGGCTCTCCCACATCATCATCGACACCGTAGCCACCCCCTTTTATAATTGGACGGTCCTGATCCATCTCTAAATCATTATAAAAAAATAAATATTAGCGACAATATTAACGATGACAAAAAAAATTTTTACTAAAAATATTTTTTTTAACTATAATATTAACTAAAAAATTTGCTATCAATAATAGTATTAGCGACGATAATATTAATATTATCGACGACAAACATCGACTTTGAAAGTCTAAAAATTTAATTAAAATAT
Source organism: Cocos nucifera (assembly GCA_006176705.1). NCBI lineage: Eukaryota > Viridiplantae > Streptophyta > Magnoliopsida > Arecales > Arecaceae > Cocos > Cocos nucifera. The sequence goes on from QRFJ01000047.1 coordinate 480,212, forward strand.
TTAAAAATAATAAAAATATTAGCGACGACATATTATGATTAATTGATCATCGTTAATAATATGATATTAACGACGACTATGTTAACTATTAGCGATGACATAAGTCGCTACTAAAATTATTTAAAATTTTTAAATAATTTTATAATATTTAAACATAAAATATGTATTAGCGACGGTGATTTTGAATATTGACGACTAAGGAATTGTCATTGCTAATAATTTTTTTAAAAAAAATAGTTTAGAGAGAAAAAATTATTTTAAAATTTTATTAACGATGAAATTAGCGACGGATGATTAGCTATCATTAATAAAATTAAAATTAGCGATGGATTTAGTGATGAAATGTTTGCTATCGCTAATAATAATCCAGACCATGACAATCCAAATTCAATTTGAATCTGATCCAAATCCAATTTGAAATTATGCCAAACCTAATTAAATTAGGTTTTGAATCCAAATCCTAATTAGATTATAAATTTTAATTAACTTCAAATTGGATCTAGATTAATTAAATTAAATCTTATTTAAATCAATTAAGAGAAATTGATTTTCAATTTGGGTTCAATTCGAATCCAATTCGAAATTCTGCCAAACCTAATTAAATTAGGCTTTGAATCCAAATCCTATTTAGATTATTGTTGGTGCAAAATCTGATTGACGCCGGATCGAGCTGGAGTGAAGGAGGACGAGGTTGCCATCGGTGATCTATAAAATAAAGTTCCATCAAGAGTCGGTGGTGGTAGCTCCGGTAGGACCCTCCAACGATCAAGTCAGCTCTTCTGGCCAACAGAAATAGAGTGCTTAGGAATGAGAAGTGAACTTTTAGCTTTAGAGGGAAGAGGAGAGCTTAGAGCCTCTCGAAAGTGTATATGGAGGGTCCCTTTTTATAAACGGAGCTTGAATGATGGTGACGACCATACCGCCTGGTGGCGAGCCGCTCAAGGCTGCATGGGGTTTGGTGCGGAGAGGATGGTATCGTCAGGCCAATAGTGACAGTCATACCATCCGATAGTGGTGGACCACTCGAGGTCTGACAGAGTCAGTCATGGAGGGGGGTGCTGCCTGTAGTGTCGCCTGTGGTAAACTGATGGTAACCGTTCATCCAGATTTAGTAGCTGTGGCTCTGAGAAAGCAGGCATTGATTTGTGGACTTTGGCATGTATCAATTTTAGAGGAGTTTGGACTCCTGAAGAAGTTCGATCAAAGGAGAAGCTCGGAAGGAGTTCGGCTCCTATAGGAGTTCGACCGAAGGGGAAGCTTGGAAAGAGTTCGGCTCCTGTAGGCGTCTGATTGGAAGAGTGCGGAAGGAGTTCGGATCTCATGGGCATCCGACTGGAGAAGTGCGAAGCGAGTTTGGCTCTCGTGGGAGATCGATTGGAGCTCGACCGCTGAGGAGTTCAGCTAGGACTCGGCCACTGGGAAGTTTGGCTCTCATGGGCATCCGACTGGAGGGGTGTGGAGGGAGTTCGGCTCTCACGGGAGTCCGACTGAAGCTTGACCGTTGGGAAGTTTAAAAGGGGCTCAGCCGCTGAGGCTCTTCCGTGACTATCAGTTGCATTAGGCTGAGCATCGGACTGGACTTTGATAGGAGCAGGGTTTATCCCTAACAATAGTCCCTCCACTCTCGAGTTCGAAACTCGAAGGAAGGGAGTGCAGCAAAGGCGACTGCCGAAGTCCTCTTTAGGGCTTTGTGCCAGTTCAGATTGAAGCTCGTGGAAGATCTTATCTCTAGCCGAGATTCATGGAGATCTCATCTCCTACGGTCGAGGTCGAAGGTTGATATAGGCGCTCGAGAGAGATCTTATCTCCTGTAGTCAAGGTTGGCTCGGAGGATATCTTATCTCCTACAGTCGAGGCTGAAGCTTGGGGAAGATTTTACCTCCTGCAGCTGAGGTTGAAGCTCGGAGGAGATCTTATCTCCTGTAGCCAAGGTTGAAGCTCGGGAGAGATCTTATCTCTTGTAGCCGAGGTTGGCCCAGTCGCTTGGGGGAGATCTCATCTCCTGCAGCTGAGGTTGGCCCGGTCGCTTGGGGGAGATCTTATCTCTAACCGAGGTTTGAGCTCAATCGCTCGGAAGAGATCTCATCTCTAGCCGAGGCTGAAGCTCGGTCGCTCAGAAGAGATCTTATCTCTGATTGAGGTTGGCTCGGTCACTCCGGAGAGATCTTATCTCTGATCGAGGTTGGCTCGGTCGCTCGGAAGAGATCTTATCTCTGACCGAGGTTGAAGCTCGATCGCTCGAAAGAGATCTTATCTCTAGCCGAAGTTGACATGGGTGCTCGGAAGAGATTTTATCTCTAGCCGAGATTGACACGGTCGCTCGGGAGAGATCTTATCTCTAGCTGAGGTTGAAGCTCGATCGCTCGGAAGAGATATTATCTCTAGCCGAGGTTGGCACAGTTGCTCGGGAGAGATCTTATCTCTAGTCGAGGTTGACTCACTTGGGAGAGATCTTATCTCTGGCCAAGATTAGCACGGTCCGCTCGAGAGAGATCTTATCTCTGACCGAGGTTAAAGCTCGATCGCATCGGGAGAGATCTTATTTCTAGCCGAGGTTGGCATGGGCGCTCGAGAAAGATCTTATCTCTGGTCGGAGGTTGGGGAGGTTGAAGCTCGGTCGCTCGAAAGAGATCTTATCTCTAGTCGAGGTTGGCACGGTCGCTCGGAAGAAATCATATCTCTAGCCGAGGTTGAAACGGACGCTCGGGAGAGATCTTATCTCTAACCAAGATTGGCACGGTCGCTTGGGAGAGATCTTATCTTCTAGCTAAGGCTGACTCGGTCGCTCGGGGGAGATCTTATCTTCTGCAGCCGAGGTTGGCTTGGGGGAGATCTTACCTCCTTTAGCCGAGGTTGAAGCTCGGAGGAGATCTTATCTCCTACAGCTAAGGTTGATACGGGCGCTCGGGGGAGATCTTATCTCCTGCAACCGAGGTTGGCCCGATCGCATGGGGAGATCTTATCTCCTGCAATTGGAGGAGATCTTATCTCCTACAACTGAGGTTATCTCGGGGGAGATCTTATCTCCTACAGCCGAGGTTGGTCCAGTCGCTTGGGGGAGATCTTATCTCCTACAGTCGAGGTTGATACGGGTGCTCGAAAGAGATCTGATCTCCTGCAGTCGAGGTTGGCCTAGTCGCTCGGAGGAGATCTTATCTCCTATGGTCGAGGTTGATACGGGCGCTCGAAAGAGATCTTATCTTCTGCAGCCGAGGTTGGCTCAGTCGCTCGGAAAGAGATCTTATCTCGTGCAACCGAGGTTGGCTCAGGGGAGATCTTATCTCCTGCAGTCGAGGTTGATACGGATGCTCGGAGGAGATCTTATCTCCTACAGCCGAGGTTGGCCCGTTCGCTCGGGGGAGATCTTATCTTCTGCGGCCGAGGTTGGCTTGGGGGAGATCTTATCTCCTGCAGCCAAGGTTGACATGGGCGCTCGGGAAAAATCTTATCTCCTATATAGCCGAGGTTGGCTCGGTCGCTCGGGAGATATCTTATCTTCTGCGATCGAGATTGGCTCGGGGAGATTCTTATCTCCTACGGTCGAGGTTGGCTCAAGAGAGATCTTATCTCCTACAGCCGAGGTTGATATGGGTGCTCGAGGAAGATCTTATCTCCTGTAGTTGAGGTTAGCCCGATCGCTCGAAGAGGAGATCTTATCTCCTACGGCCGAGGTTGGCTCGATGGAGATTTTATTTCTTGCAGCTGAGGTTGATACGGGCGCTTGGGGAGATCTTATCTCCTGCAGCCGAGATTGGCCCGGTCGCTTGGGGGAGATCTTATCTCCTGTGGTCGAGGTTGGCTTGAGGGAGATCTTATCTCCTACCACCGAGGTTGACACGGACGCTCGGGAGAGATCTTATCTCCTGCAGCCAAGGTTGGTCCGGTCGCTCGGGGAGATCTTATCTTCTACAGCCGAAGTTGAAGCTCGAAAAAGATCTTATCTTTTGCAGCCAAGGTTGATACGGACGCTTGAAGGAGATCTTATCTCCTGTAGCCGAGGTTGCCGATCGCTGGGGGATCTTATCTCCTGCAGTCGAGGTTGAAGTTAGGGGAGATCTTATCTTCTGCAGCCAAGGTTGATATGGGTGCTTGAGGGAGATCTTATCTCCTACGGTCGAGGTTGGCTCGGGGGAGATCTTATCTCCTGCAGTCGAGGTTGATACGAGCACTCGAGGAAGATCTTATCTCCTACGATCGAGGTTGGCCCGGTCGCTCAGGGGAGATCTTATTTTCTACAGTCGAGATTGAAGGACTTCGACTCGCTCATGTTAGGACGAGATTCTCCTTCTGTTCCTAACACGGCCACTATTGACTACTTTTTTCCTATCATCATATAGTTTTTACATCAAGAAACAATATTATTGAAATGGAAGAATTTTACCGAAGCGAAGTTACTGGCAGCACGTCCTTGGATTTTCTATGTTTTAGGATCGTGGGGGCGTTGTTCCTCCGAGTTCCCTTGGGCAATAAGTCCCGGGTCGGACGAATTTCTCTATCTCATGCTGGCCTTCTCAATTTGGAGCAAGCTTCTCTTGGCTTTAAAGCTAGGAGATGATGGCTCGCCGAAGTACCAAGCTACTCCCAAATGTGGCGTCGATAATACGGGAGGCGGCCGACCTTTTTGTTGTTCCTCACTCATTGATGGTTCTAGCTTCTAGGGGGAGGACTTCTTCGCACCCTTCTATCGGAGCTTCCTCGGCGAGGAGCTCAAAAAGGAGTTCGTCCTCGCTTGCACTCAGAGGGAGCCCATGAGCATGGTCGAGCTTCATCCGACCCTCCTATGAAACCTCCTGAGGAAGAACTTTATGCCCTTTTGTCGGGACTTCCTTGATGGTGAGCTCGAGGGGGAGTTTGGCCTTGATTGCACTCAGGGGGAGTCCGTGAGCGCGACCAAACTTCACTCGGCCCTCCATCGATGGAGGGTCTATTAGACTTGTCCGTCCGTCACTTTCCTATGGTTTTTTTATCCTTCAACTTGAAGGCTTCTTCCACACAGGCATATCTCTCAGCCCGGGCTAGCAGATCAGCAAAGTTTCTGGGGTACTTCTTTTCCAAGAAAAATAGCAAATTATTCTTCTGAAGGTCATCCTTGAGTGCGGCCATCGCAACAGACTGGTCCATGTCCCGGACCTTCAATACCGCAGTATTAAATCAGGTGACATAAGTCCGGATGGATTTTTTCTATTTCTGCTTGACATTCATCAAAAAATCCGAACCTCAACATGGACGTTGGCTATTGATGAAGTAAGCCACGAACTGATGGTTCATCTGATCAAAAAAGAAGATCGTACCTGCCTTCAATGCTGAGTATCAATTTTTCGCTCCTCCCTTTAAGGTAGATGGGAAGGCTCGACACAATATGGCATCTGGAGCACTATGGAGTAGCATCATGGTTCGAAAGGCCTCTAGATGATCAACTAGATCAGAGGTTCCATTGTAGCTTTCGAATTGAGAGAGCTCGAAGTTCGGTGGGATGGGCTCTTGCATAATTCGAGGGGAGAAAGGAGGATCGGTACGGATGTCGTCAAGGTGAGCCGGGGCGATGTGGCTGAGCTTCTCAATCCGTCGGTCCATCTCCTACAGTCTGTGATCGAGGGCGTCATCTTGGTTGCAGATCTTGGGGGCCTTCCGACTATAAATGGAGAAGGTCTCCTCTAGAGGAGAATCATGATCCAAATACGGATCCTCTACTCTCTATTTTTCCTTTCCAGGGGCGATGGATTCGTTAGCCCGAGTACTCTTTCTTAGGGTCGATTTTCGACATCCCGATGGTAGGTTTTTTGGTGGAGTCACCATCGGGGGCTGCTACATGGCCTGCACCATCTCAGTGAGGCCCTGAACCTGCTGCATTAGCAAATTGAACTGCTCCGCATCTACCATGGCTATAGGCAGAATCTGAGTTATCGGGGCTGAAGCAAGAGCAGATAGATCTGAATGGGATCGGATCGTGGAGGCCGTCGATCATCGGATTGAAGCTCTCCTGGGAGGCATTTTCTCTTAAGAAAGAATTCTAGAGAGAAAGAAGAGAGATCTCTGGAGAGGAAGGAGAGAGATCGTCGCTGAGCACTCCTTTAAGAATAAGGAAACCTCAAGAACAGAGGGCCCTTCCTCTAGCATCAATTTTGTTGGTGCAGAATCTGATTAACGCCGGATCGAGCTGGAGTAGAGGAGGACGAGGTCACCATCGATGATCTGTAAAATAAAGTTCCGTCTGGAGTCGGTGGTGGTGGCTCCGGTAGGACCCTTCGATGATCAAGTCAGCTCTTCTGGTCAACAGAAATGGAATGCTCAGGAATGAGAAGTAAACTTTTAGCTTTAGAGGGGAGAGGAGAGCTTAGAGCCTCTGAAAAATGTATATGGAGGATTTCTTTTTATAAACGGAGCTTGAATGATGGTGACGACCATACCGCTTAGTGGTGGACCGCTCGAAGCTGCATGGGATTTAGTGTGGAGAGGATGGTATCATCAGACCGATAGTGACAGCAATACCGTCCGATAGTGGTGGGCCACTCGAGGTCTGACGGAGTCAGTCACGAAGGGGGCACCGCCTATAGCATTATTTGTGGCAGACTAATGGTGATTGTTCGTCCAGATTTAGTAGCCGTGGCTCTGAGAAAGCAGACATTAATTGGTGGACTTCGGCATGTATCAATTCTAGAGGAGTTCGAACTCCTGGAGGAGTTCGACTGAAGAAAAAGCTCGGAAGAAGTTCGGTCGAAGGAAAAGCTTGGAAGGAGTTCGGCTCCTGTAGGCATCTGACTGGAAGAGTGCGGAGGAAGTTCGACTCTTGTGGGCATCCGATTGGAGGAGTGAGGAGGGAGTTTGGCTCTCGTGGGAGATCGATTGGAGCTCGACTGCTGAGGAGTTTGGCTCTCGTGGGCATCCGATTGGAGGAGTGCGGAGGAAGTTCGGCTCTCACGAGAGTTCGACTGAAGGAGTACGGAGGGAGTTCAGCTCTCGCGGAAGTCCGACTGAAGCTCGATCGTTGGGAAGTTCGAAAGGGGCTCGACCGCTGAGGCTCTTCCATAACTACCGATTGCATTAGGTTGAGCATCGGACTGAACTTCGATAGGAGCGAGATTTATCCTCAATAATTATAAAATTTAATTAACTTCAAATTAGATCGAGATTAATTAAATTAGATCTAACTTAAATTAATTAGAAGAAATTGATTTTCAATTTGGATTCAATTCGAATCCAATTTGAAATGCTGTTAATTCTAATTTAATTAGACTTTTAATTCAAGTCCTACTTAGATAGTAAAATCTAATTATCTTCAAATTAACTTAAGATTAATTAAATTTAATCTGATTTAAGTTAATTAAAAAAATAATTTTTAATTTAGATTTGATTCAAATCAAATTCGAACTAGATTCGAATTCAATTCAAAATTCTATCAAACTTAATTCATTTAGGCTTCAAATCCAAATCCTACATATATTATAATGTTCAATTGATCTTAAATTAAGTCAAAATTAATCAAATTAAAGTTGATTTAAATTAATTAAGAGAAAATAATTTTGAACTTGGGTTCAATTCAAATCTAATTCGAATCCGATTCGAATCTAATTAGAAAACCTGTCAATCCTAATTCAATTAGACTTTAAAATCTAAGCCTTACATGGATATTAAAAATCAATTATCTCCATATTAAGTCAAGCTTAATTAAATTTAATCTAATTATAATTAATTAGAAAAAAATAATTTTTAATTTAGGTTCGATCCAAATGCAATTGGAACTCGATTCGAATCTAATTCAAAATATCCTGTCTAACCTAATTCAATTAGACTTTGAATCCAAGTCCTAATTAGATTATAAAATTCAATTACATTCAAATTAAGTCAAATCTAATTAAATTTAATATAATTTAAATTAATTATAAGAAAATTATTGGTACAGAATCTGGTTGACGTCGGATTGAGCTAGAGTTGAGGAAGAAGAGGTCGCCGTCGGTGACTTGCAAAATAAAGTTTCATCCGAAGTTGGTGGTGGTGGCTCCGATAGGATCCTTCGATAATCAAGTCAGTTCTTCTGACCAACAGAAATGGAGTGCTCAGGCAAGAATTCAATAGAGTTTTGAAAAGGAGAAAAGAGCTTAGAGAAAACATATCTAGAGGAATTCTTTTTATAGATGGAGCCTGTATAACAAATTCCGGAAGGTGAGTCAGCCTTAAGCAGACATCCGATAGTGGGCCGCTCATAGACCATCCGTGAAGTTTGTTATAGAGAGAGTAATCATTCCGTTGCCATGATGTAGCCGTTCGTTGAGATTTAATAGTTAAAGTTCGATGGAAGCAGGCATTGGTTGGTGAAGAGCTTTAACATACATCAATTCCAGAGGAGCTCGGACTCCTAAAGAGAATACGGCTAGAGAGGATCATCCGAGAGGAATGCTAGTTGAACTCTAAAAGTAATCCACTGAAGGGATCTGACTGAAGGAGAAGTCTGGAAAAAGTTCGGCTTCTGGAGGAGTTCGGCTGAAGGAGAAGTCCGAAAGGAGTTTGGCTCCTAGAGGAACTTGACTGAAGGAGAAATTCGAAAGTTTGGCTCTTGGAGGAGTTCGATCGAAAGAGAAATTCAGAAGAAGTTTGGCTCCTGGAGAAATTTGGAAGGAGTTCAGCTTCTGGAGTAATCTGACTGAATGAGAAATTTGTAAAGAGTTCGACTCCTAGAGGAACTTGATTGAAGGAGAAATTTGGAAGAAGTTTGACTTTTGGAGAAATTCGATTGAAGAAAAAATTCGTAAGGAGTTCGACTCTTGGAGGAACTTGACTAAAAAAAATTTGGAAGGAGTTCGGCTCCTGAAGGAGTCCGCTTGAAGGAGAAGTTCAGAAGAAGTTCGGTTCTGAGGAGTTGATTGGAGAGAGTCCGGAAGAAGTTATGCTCCTGGAGGAATCCGACTGAAGGAGAAATCCATAAGGAGTTCAGCTCCTGGAGGAACTTGACTGAAAGAAAAATCTGAAAGAAGTTTAGCTCTTGAAGGAATCCGATGAAGGAGAGATCGGAAGAGTTCGACCTTGGAGGAGTAGAAGGTTCGACCGCCTGGAAGGAGTTCGATTGGGATTTGACGCGAAGAAAAATTTCGATCGAGCTATTCATGATTATCAGTTGTATTAGGCTAAGCATTAGACTGAACTTCGACGGAGTAGGTTGTATCCCCAAGTAATAAATAGATTTTTAATTTGGAATGATTCGAATCTAATTCAAATCGATTTTAAATTTGAATCAGTCAAATTTATTCATTAGCTTTGCATCCTAATTTTACTCAAAATATTAAAAATCCAATTAGCACAATAATAATTAATTAAATTAAATCTAATTAAAAAAAAATGATTGATCTAATAATAAAGAAAAAAGAAAAAAAATAAAAGAATGACTATTAGAAGGATAAAAAAATTATATTAGCGACGGCATGAGACCGTCGCTAATAAAAAATTATTAATTTTAAAACTATAATTATTTAGTAATGAAAAGATTTTATTGAAAATTTATCATCTAATTTTTTTGTATATTAGTGCGGTAAATGATTATTAGCGACGAAATTTGCCATCGCTAAATATCTTTCCGTCTTGATTTCATCACCGACCGATTGCCTCATTTTTTTAGCCACCACCCCGAACCCCTCATTTTCCTCCATCCTTGCCTCCCCGCATGTCTTTTTCCACCATGCCCCATTTCATCCATCATTCTTACCCCCACCGACACCGCCCTCATCCCCCATCCCCCGATCCCCCACCCCCTCCTCTATTATCGGCGCGCCTCCCTTCGGCTGCGCCAGTCTTAACTTTCTGAGCCTCTAACACCTCCCGCCTCCCCCAAGCCTCCGACCATCTTGATGCCCCGATTGCCTCACCGCCCGACCACATTCCTCCCATCGCCGTCCCTCTCTCCCCTCGGGCCGGCTCATTCATCTCCTTTCCCGGAACCCATGGCTTACCTCCTACCTCTTCGAAAATTCGACCATTCGGATTGCACCACCCTCCTCTCCCTCACTCTATTCTATCCCCCTCTCTCTCCTGACCGCTCCTGCCTCACTTCCGCATCCTGGCCACTCCTACCCTCGAACCCGCCATTTATTTTTCTACACCCTCCTCTCCCTCGTCGTTCGTTCCCCACCCCCTCTCTCCCCCTAACCACCCTGCCTCTTTTCCGCTCTCAGTCGCCTTACTTCCCCGACTCTGACCGTTCGATTCCCCGCCACCCTCCTCTCCCCCGCTGTTCTATTCTCCTGCCACCCCTCTCTCTCTCTTGCCTCCTGCCTCCTTTTTTGCCCCTCGACCACCTCTTTGCTCTGAACCGATCCTTCGGTTCCCATCACCCCCTCTCTTCTCCGTCGCCTCCTACCTCCTTCTCCGAACCCGGCCCTTCCAGTTCCTGGCCCCCTCTCTCCCTCGATCGTCTCCTCGACTGCACCGACCATCTCCCCACCACCCGACCTGCCTCCCCGAAGCCCCAGCCACCTCCCACCTCCTCAAGCCCCTAGGCGCAAGCTCTCGATCTCCCCAAGCTTCCATCCATGGCCACATCTCTAAGCCTCAGTCCCTGCTCGTCTATGCCTCCTTGCACCTCAATTCCTGCGTACAAGCCCGTGCCTCAGTCTTGTATAGTAGCCTTCTTCAATTATGAGTATTAGCAATAGCTAATATCATCAATAAAAATTATTTTTTTATTTAAATTATATTAATTAGACATAATTAGATATTAAAAATTATTTTAAATATGTATTAATTTATACGAGATTTGCATTCCGGCAATGAGAGCGCTCGAATCAAGAGAAGATTCAGGCTGCAAACATGAGGCCGAGACGTGCCTTATGCACTTCGGCCTCGGCATGCAACGTGCTTGAACCGAAGGAAGGTTTGGGCAACATTGCAAACATTGACCCGAGATATGTCCTACGCGCTCCGATCTCGGCATGCAGTGTACTCAAATCGAGGGAAGGTTTGGGCAGCATTGTAAACACCAATCCAAGACGTGCCTTGCACATTCCTATCTCAACATGCAGAGGGCTCGAATTAAGGGAAGGTTCGGGCTGCAAATACGAAGCCGATACGTGTCCTGCGTGCTTCGATCATGGTATGTAGTATGCTCGAGCCAAGGGATTGCAAATACCGATCCGAGATGTGCCCTACGCACTCCAGTCTCGACATGCAGAGAGCTTGAATCGAGGGATGGTTTGGGTTGCAAATACGAGGACGAGACATGCCCTGCGCGCTTTAGTTTCGACATGCAACGTGCTCAAACTGAGGAAAGATTCGGACAGCATTGCAAACACCGACCTGAGACATGCCCTACGTGCTCCAGTCTCGGCATGTAGAGCGCTTGGTACTTGTATAGGGATCGAGATATGGGAGATAATTGCAAGAGCTTCGAAGGCTCTACTTGTTCAATACATTTACTGATGTGCAAGAGCTTAACAATGATTGGCTCGAGCAAATGATTAACATATTTGATGGATTTGATCTAATTATTGATGGATGTTCATGTAATAATCTTTCTGATTGCAACCATTATAGTCATGATGGACAGGGTTGCTATGGTTATAGTCATGCTTACCCTCTATAGGGTTGCTACCCCCTAAAGGCTAAGCAAGGCTATAACTATAGCAACCCCTATAGTCCATCACGACTATAATGGTTGCTATCTGAAAGATTATTACATGGACTTCCTCCAATAATCAGATCAAATCCACCAAATGTATTAATCATCTACTCAAGCCAATTACCGTTAAGCTCTTACACATCAGTAAACATATTGGACAAGTAGAGCCTTTGAAGGTGCCCTTATAATTGTCTCCAACATCTCGATCCTCATACAAGTACCGAGCGCTCTGCATGTTGAGACCGGAGCATGTAGGGCACGTTTTGGATTGGTGTTTGCAATGCTATCTCATTAAATTTTATTTTTAAATTATTATTTTATTTTTTAATTCTATTTATATTTCTGGTTTATAGCTCAAGGAGGCGGTCGAGAACTCGAAGATAGAGGCTATGATGACTACCTGTGCAAGATGCACCTAAATGGAGGTGATGCATTCTATTCTTATTATTGTATGGTCAAGCTTGGATGCTCTATGACATGGAAGACAACCGCTTGCAGCCATCTCACTATACTTTGGTGTAGAAGAACTTGCAATGCAGGGCAAACTTGGATGTTCGGTTATATCGTAGATAACTGCTTCAGCCACCTCATGGTTAAAGGTGCAGAAGAACATGCAATGCTTTATTTTTCAGTGGCAGATCTGAGCCTTTTTCATATTTTTATGTATTGAGATTATCATGTACTGCTAGATGAGAATCAGATAATGCTTAAATTAGGGGATCAGCAGACCAACACATTATCATGTATTATTGGACAAGAAACATTGGACTGCTGATGCATTATAGATGCTCACTAATAATCTTTGTTATATGTGAGTTAAATTTTGATCGTCTTATTATATTTTGATAGATATATATTTTATTTGAATCAATTTTTAGGTCATCTACTTGCTCTAATTTTATTTTTATTTTTAGATATTATACATCATATCTTCTAGAGATTAGAGCCATTCCAGTCAAAGATAAAGCTCTCAAGGAGAGAGCGATCATGCGGCCAGCTCGCATGGTTTCGCACATCTCATACCGGATGATAGGGGGTCACCAATGACCCCATAATCATATATAGTAGCGACCGGCTCACCGACACAAAGTCATGGTCAAGGACCCATCCAGCTCGCGGTATCTCCAACTTGGTCAGAGGATAAATAGCTCATCCATGTTCAGAGTCGCTAATAAGTACTACAGCTTCAATTAATATATTTTTAATTTAGAAATTTTAAAGTTAATATTTATTGTTCAAAATTAATTTTGCAGTATGTTTAGAGAGTCTAGAATATCTCATATGGTTATCGACATCATCCGATGCTTGATGCCGGGGCTAGTGAACGAGTTTTCTAGCTAGCTATCTGGAGCACATGATGTAGCCTAGGAGATATTTTTGGTAAGTCAAAACTAGTTTAATTTATAAATTTTTGATATATTGATATTTTAATTATATATAAATATATGCTTGCTTCTATCTTATAGGATTACTACCAATTCAAGACTACCTAAGATGAGGAGGCCAACCATCAGATCTTCGAGGAGGTGGCCACACAGAGGCTCTGAGATGGCCTCTATAGCCTCAAGCAGTCCGTCATCCAATATTTTGGTTCTCAATCACCATCGGATTGAAGATCTTTCATGGATCACTGGATGCGGACGGATATATGGCAGGCCCTCTCCGACCAGTAGAGTAGTGAGGAGTACTCTGGTAGGTGGTAGAAGGCCCGACAAAATTGGGCTCTGAGCAGGATCCGATCAAACATACGAGCGGCTCGATCAGCACACATGTTGTGATCGACAGACTGATAAGAAATCAATATTAAAGCTCTTCACTAGAATTATAAAAATTCTTATATGCATGTTTTAATTAATTTAATTTTATTATTTACTTATTGTAGGCACGACAGTTAGGTCATCCACTAGACCAGCTGTAGTTGTGGCGGGCCATACACAAGTCTAGGAGGATCGGTGATTACTTAGATTCTATGTCATGATGGATCACGGTAAGAACTTTAAACTTTATTTACTAATTAAGTTATTATAGAATTTAATTTTTATATTATTAGAAATAAATTTTGCTCCCACCGAAGTCTAGTATGAAGCTTAGCCTAATGCAGCTGGTAATTATGGAAGAGCTTCAATCAGAAATTCTCTCTCTAGCAGTCGGATTCATTCAGTGGCCGAACTATTCAGTGGCCAAACCTATCCAAACTTCTCAACAACCGAGCCCCAGCCGAACCCCTTTAGTTGATCGAACTCCTCAGTGATCGAGCTCCGGCCAAACTTTTCAACGATTGAGCTCCAGTCGAACTTCTCGGCAATCGACCTTCAGTCGGACTTCCATGAGAGTCGAACTCCCTCCGTGCCCCTTCAGACGGACGCCTACAGAAGCCAAACTCCCTCCGTACTCCTCTGATTGAGCTTCTACGAAAGTCGAACTCCTTCCGAACTCCTCCAGCAACCAAGCTTCTACGAAAGTTGAACTCCTTTCGGACTCCTCCAGCAATCAAGCTTCTATGGAAGCCAAACTCCTTCTGAACTCCTCTAGCGGTCGGATTCCTATAGGAGCCGAACTCCTTTCGAACCATTTCTTTAGATGGATTCCTACAGGCAATCCTACTATTAAATGATTATAATTGGCATTTATCAGGATAATCACGAACATCATTGATTAGGATAATTATGATTGCCATTTATCAAGGATGGTTACGATAGTCATTAATCAAGATAGTTACAACAAGCTCCGTCTATAAAAAGGGACCCTCCAGACATGTTTTGGCTAAGCTTTCTTCTCCTTTCCAAAACTCTGCAGAACTCCTCTCTGAGCACTCCATTTCTGTTGGTCAGAAGAGCTAACTTGACCATCAGAGGATCCTACCGAAGCCACCACCACTGACTCCGGATGAAACTTTATTTTGTAGGTCACCAACGGCGACCTCGTCTTCCTCAACTTCAAATCGATCCGACATCAACCAAATTTTGTACCAATATATATTATAATTAATATATTTCTTAACTATGTAGATGCGTTATGTGATGTACATTGCTGAGAGGTATGGCAATGACCCATCTTCTCAGCCCCTCTTGATCTTGAGGGATGGCTCAGTGCCATCGTGAGGTGAGTAGGAGCCGGATCATAGGATTTGGCCACAGCTTCGATCCTCCACCACCTTGATATCTTTCGATGTCCACACAGATCACAACATCCTAGACCTGGAGCGATACACACGTGGAGGAGGTCGTGCAGAGACTTCTAAGCCAGCGATCTCAGAGCCTTCTAGATGCCATCTGCGATACGATCGTAGAGCTTCTCCAGGATCCGCAGCTATGCAACTAGCTAGGCTCGTTATCCCAGCCATCACATCAAGTAATTATATTATTAAATTATTTTAATTATTTTAAATTTTAATTTTTAGAAGCTTCATATATTTATATTTGAGTATGGAAAGAGAATTTAGGAGCTAAAAATTCAATCTATCTATTCAATCGATGGACCGGAGGTATCTCACTACTACAGAAAAAGACTACGATAGTATATACTATGATAGCAATTTTCAAAATCACTGCAATAGAATCTATGATAGTGGTTAGGGTTAATCGCTGCCATAAATCTGACATATGATAGTGGTTAAGGTTAACTACTATCGTAGATTAAACTATGGCAGCGGTTATTCGTAACCACTATCGTAGGCTCAATCTATTACCGTGGTTAGTCATAACTGCTATGATATATTTTTTTATATTTTTACTTTAAATATTATATAATTTTAAAATTTAATATTCATCTTCATCATTCATTATCTAAATAATTATCATTAGAGTGTCATCACAAAAGACCACCTCGATTCGATGGCCCTAACTTCATCGATCAGAAAAATTTGATTTCAACGACCATGAATGATGATGCAATGATCTAATAGATGGAGACCTTCAATGTGTCCAAAAATCTGTAACGATGATTTCGGTGATGTTTGTAGCATACTATCAAAGTTTTACTTCAATCGAATATCGTTATCATGATCAATTAACATGGGATGATTTCGATCGTTAAATAAGAAACGAGTAATCAAAAGACTAGATAGCATCCGATTATAAAATAATTTTTTAGATAAATGATCTTGGCTACTATTTTAATAATTTTTATAGTGATGATCATAAAATTTAAATCATTTTTATAAGAATCATTCACGTTAAGTAGATCTCGCAAAAGCATGAACATAATTATCAATAGAGTTTAAGAATAGATATCAAGCGACGTATAGTTTTAGATCGTTCTAAAATTCATGATTTAAATTTTACGATCACCATCATAAAAATAATTAAAATAGTAGTCAAGATCATTTATCTAAAAAATTATCTCATGGATGGACACCGTCTGATCCTTTGATCACTCGTTTCTCATTTAACGGTCAAAATAACTCCATGCTAAATTGATCAAGATAACGATATTCGAAGTAAAACTTTAATAGTATGCTACAAACATCACCAAGATCATCATTATAGATTTTCAGATACATCGAAGGTCTCCATCTATCAGATCATCACGTCATTGTTCGTGATCGTCGAAATCAAATTTTTCTGATCGATGAAGTTAGGGCCATCGGATCGAGGCAGTCTTTCATGATGACACTCTAATGATAATTATTTAAATAATAAATGATGAAGATGGATATTAAATTTTAAAATTATATAATATTTAGAGTAAAAATATGAAAAAATATATCGCAGCGGTTATGACTAACCACTGCAATAGGTTAAACCTACGATAATGGTTATAAAGAACTGCTGCCATAGTTCAATCTATGACAGTGGTTAATGAAAACTACTGACATAGATCTATTCCCGCTGACCGAGCCGGTTTGGATCCAAATCGGATCAGCTCGATTGTCAGCTGGGTTAGCTTGACTCCAAATCGGGCTGGCTTACTGAAAAAAACAAAACATTCATTTCTGTAGCCTGAGACTTGGGCTGGCTTGATTTCAATTTGGATCAGCTCGAATTCTGATCCTATGGCAGGGGTTAATAGGTTAGGTTATTTCCAGCTGCCCATCCCAAAATTATTTTTCTCTCCATCGATTGCTCTCTCTCTCTCTCTTCTCTCCACCGTTGGTGAGACCTCACCTCTTCCTTTTCTTTCTCAATCGGCGTCGCCTCCTATTGGCTCTCCGACCGAAGCCGCCTCCACCCTCGCCTCCCCCTTCTTCCCTGACCGCCACCGCCACCTCCCCCTCCTCCCTTTCCTTCCCCTTCTTCCTCGACCTAGGCCAGCGGCTCCTCCATCGGGCTACCGCCCAAAACCCACCCCCCCTCTGGGCTACCCCCACCCCCTTCCCCTTCTCCCCACCTAGCCCATAGGCTCCTCCCCGAGCTTGCTGCCCAACCCACCCTTGGCCTCCCGTCATGCCCCCCCTTCCCTCATTCCGATTAGGCCATAACTCCTCGCCAGCTAACGCTTGCAACCCCCCCCCCGACCTTCGGAGCCCGCTCCACCCCCCTCCTCCTCCTTTCCCTCCCCCCTCCTCGAACCCGGCATAATCACCCTCTCTCTCTCTCTCTCCTTCCTAGTCCGACCCCCTCTTCCTTCCCCTTCTTTTCCAGTCGGTTCGACCACCGGCTCCGCCACCTCCTCTCTTCCCTCGGCCCGAACACCCCTCCTTACTATATCTCTCTCTCCTCTTTCTCTTTCTCTCTCTTCTCTCTTTCTAACTCACTATCTGTCTCGATCATTTCGTAGATGATCTCTAGTACCGTCGTCTTCCTCTAGCACCACTGCTGGTAACCCTCGGAGCTCTCTATGTGACCCCTCTCTATAGCCACAAGTATGATTTTTTTAAAAAATTTCATAGTATTATTTATTTATCATTTATAATATTTATATTAATATTTAATTTTAATTTTTATAATAAATATTATAAATATTTATTATAAAAATTATAATTATCCATTGATCGTGGATCATGTCGGTGGATAAAAGAACCCTGCCAGTTGGTTCTGAACCATGTCGGTGGATTCTAGATCGAGTCATGCCCTATCGACGATCTTAGGCTATGTCGTGTCAGCAGCCGTGGATGGCCCTTGGACCATATCGATCGATAAAAAAATTTTCATCGATGGATTCTGGATCGTATCGACGCCCATAGGTCGTGCTGGCGAATAAGAGAACTCTTGTCGACTATTTATATCTTGTTGTTTTTATTTATTGCATTGCATAACGATAGACCCATCAATTGATTAGTGTACATAATCTTCGATATCTGTATATTTATATGTAATTGTACGGATGGAAGAATTATCCTCTAACATATCTAACTAATGTACTAAATTTTAAAGAAATCGCATATCTAACATATCTAACTAAATTTTAAAGAATAATCTTCTAAATAATGATTAATGAATAGATCAAGTATAACCCTTTTCCAGCTCTCTTTCTTCCTCTGTTCTCTCCATAGAACTTCAGAAAACTCTCCAAACAGCAAAGAAACTGGTGGTCTTTGTTTTAGAAGAAATAATAGAATTTGCTAGGTGTCACCCCAACAAGAAGCCAACACACCTCTCCCTCTCTCTTCTAATTACGTGGCACAACCTAAGGAAGCTAGCTATTAAGTTATTTTCCTAAAAATCCATTTAAAACACCACTTTTAAAGCCTCTCAGTCTGCACCACTCTTCCGATTCCCCTGACCGAGCTGGCTCGGCTCCAAATCGGACCAGCTCGAATGCCAGTTGGGTTAGCTCGATGCCAAAATAAGCTGGCTCTCTTAGAAAAATAAAAAACCCATTCTATAGCCTGAGACTCGAGCTGGCTCGATTTTAATTCGAGTTAGCTTGAATTTCAGAGTTTCAAAAATTTTACTGTCCTCATTTATTTTACTCTCCATTAACTTTAAAACATAAATGTAAATAAGGAACACCCCCTACTTGGAACTAATAAAAATATCAAAAAAATTAAAATTCTTAAGAATAAGAAACTAAAATTTAAATTCTAGTTTAAATTATCCAAATCTAAAATTTTTAAAACTCTCTTGCTTTAGAACAAATAGATTAAAGGGTCTCTAAAATTTGTTAAAAATTACTTGTTGACTCACCAACTTTTAGAGATCAATTACTGGGACTTTTTGTTCTAAGAAAATATATATTTTATATAGCCCTCCTTATAGGTGCTAGTTTCTAGATTTAAAAAATTTTCAGAACTCGAAATGACAGATAGTCACAATTTATACTCAAATGGCTTCAATAAATTTTGGTAAAGTAAGTTTAATTCAAAGTATTTTATAACTAAAATTAAGTAGCCTACAAGGTCAATCCTAGAAACTTAAGCTAACACCAAAGAAATAACATATAATCCAAAAATTCTATACAAGATCGGAATATTATAAATGACTTCAATATTCTGATATAAATATTAGAGTCTATTTATTGATACTATACTAATATCATTGTTCAACATATTATATTGGTTAATGTTCATTAATATTGTAGATCACGATGGCACCGAAACATCATCTAGCTTTCACTCCCACCTCTCGAAGGATTATGCGGAGTTCGGCATCTGAGGGATAGTCAGAGTATACTCCATCTACCTTCACATAGACTGCTTAAGAACCATCGACATCTACTCCATCACTGGCATCTACTCTACTATCGACATCTACTCCACCGACATCTGAGCCTTCACCATCAGTCACATCTCCGACACATGCTCCAACACTGACATCTAAGTATATATATTTTTATATTATTTATTTATTTATATAATATTTATATACTTATATTTTTTTCATATTTTTAATAAACTGATCCATTATTATAGCTGATGAGAGATGGAGTGATACCCAGCCATAGCAAGATCTTCCAATCCAGTCGTACAAACAAAAAGGGCAGGTCGATGAACATCATGATTGAAAAGTTTTTTATAAGTAATAAATATATTAGTATATATTATCAGTATTATAGCATTTTTTATAAAATTTTATTTAAATTTATAATTATAGGTGCAGTTAGATGCGCTTGCGAGTGAGGATCCGAATAGCTCTGGCCTTCATGACCATCTGTCTCAGGTTTTGGAGCCCGAGCACTTTAGGAGGATCCGATGCAGGCTTGAACATAAGTCGATAAGCTACTGATCTGAGGCGAGCGTCTCTTCACATGCTTCCAATATCGTCAGTTGGGAGCAACTTAAGGAAGCATTGGCACAAACAGCTTAGGCTACGGCACGGGCAGATCAGGCTACGGCATAGGCTGCTCATGCTGAGAAACACATATCTCATCTAGAGGACATCCTGAGTGCCATGGTGATAAGGCACAGCATATATTTTGGAGCAGCCTTCGCGAGCCTTGGAAACATGTTGGCCAACGTTCTAGCTCCAACCCCTCCAACTCCAACTCCGACTCCAGCTCCAGCTCCTCCAGCTCATACTCCATCTCCTGGTGACGATGATGATAAAGATTTAGAAAACTTTTGATGTATTTTTTTAAAAAATATTATAATAAATTTTATTCAATAATAAAATTTAAATATTTTAAAAATATTTTTATATTTATAATATTTTTTTTATTTTTTATTATGTTATATGTATCTTTGTATTTATCAAGTAAAATATATAAAAAATTAAAAAATTTATATTTTTTATTATTCAAAAGCTACGGTAGTGGTTGTAAAATCATTATCATAGGCGTGCCAAGTGAGGCAGCAAGTTACGTACCAACTACTGTCATAGATAGTGATTTCGTAACCATTGCCATAGGCAAATATGATAGCAGTTACAGAACCGCTGTCATAGACTGGATATGGCAGTGATTTGCACAACCACTATAATAACCACTGTCATAGACTTACAGCAATGGTCACAGTGGTAGCGATTATCTAACCACTGTCATAGTCTATGGCAGCAGTTTTTTAGACTATGGCAGTGATTACAAATAGCTGCCATAGTTTTTTTCTATAGTGTATCTATAGCTTCGTATTATCGAATAAAATGTGTAGAAATAATCTATTCGAGAATCGATTGAGTATATCGAAAGATACATCTCCGTATCAAAACTTACTAATAATATTTTATTTTTTTAATTATAAAATACTGAGACATCCGACTTTCATCCACCAGCTGCTGGAAAGGAGTAAGAGGAGGAGGAGGTAGGCAACGATGAGGATCAGACCTGATATTTTTTGGATGCATTATATTTTTTTAATGTATTATATTTTTTTGATACTAATTATAAAAATAAATTATATAATTTATATTTTTAATAAAATATAATTAATTTTTATTTTTAATTATCAAATTATTTTTGAATTTTAATTATAATAAATATTATGAAATTAAGATAGATTTTAAAAATTATTATTATTTTTTTAAAAAAAATAAATTAACTATTAGCGATGGTATTAGAGATGGAATCTGTCGTCTCTAATAACTATTAGCGACGACTTTAGAGACAAAGTTTCTGACACTAATAATTCTTCAAATAATTTTTTTATTCAATTTAAAAATATAAAAATTCAGCGACCACATTAGCGACAATGTTTTTGATCGCTAATAATTATTAATGATGGCATTAGCCATGACTTTGCCGTTGCTAATATTTTTTTAAAAAAATAATTTAAGTATTAAAAAATTATTAGAGATGAAATTTTTTTATCACAAAATCCATCGCTAATAATGATAATTAGCAATAAAAATTTTTTATATTAGATTTTATGATGATATTAGCAATGGCAAATGGACTATTAGCGATGATGTTTAGTCATTGCTAATAGTTAGAATTCGTATAGTAGATGTCGGTAAAGTGGGGTGAAAAGGGTGATGGGTGCCTGGCCGGCCCCTAGGTGCTGGTAGAGCCCCCCTCTTTTATGATGGACGTTCTCCCATAGTTGGATGGCCCTGGCCCACCCTTGGGCATCGACGGAGTGGGGTGGAATGGGTGACGAATGTCTGGCTGACCCTTGGGCGCCCGTGGGGTTCTCTTCCATGATGAACAATGCAAAAAAGATGAAGAAAAAAGCATGGACACATGGCGGATACTACTCAAAAAAAACCATACACATAGCAGACGGAGGCTAATGTCTCCATTTTAATATATATATATATATATATATATATATATATATATATATATATATATATATATATATATATATATATATATATATATATATATATATATATATATATATATTAAAATGGAGGCATCAACCTTCATTCATCATGTATTTAATTTTCCAAGGCATCGTCTACGACATATCCACTTCAAACCTTCCACAGTTCTGCCTCTTGCCTCCCATTCTTCCAATAACTACCTCACCCCCCTCCTCTCTCCTTATCTCTCCGTACACCTTCCTTACATAGACAAGTGGTATATATCCCATCGTGGAACGGATCCTAAAGTTTTGCGATGATGGCGGCGATAACCACTTCCTTCTCGATCCCAACCCTCCTCTCCTTCGATGATGTCACTACCTCCTCCGCTACCGTGCTCTCTTTCGACGATGTCACTACCTCCTCCACCGCCGCCGCCACCGCAGCAGCCTTCTCCCCCTCCCCTCCATCAATGCTGCCGCCCTCTCCACCCTTCTCGATGACCTACAGCCTCCCGACCCCAAGCGTGACTTCCTGCCATCAATTACACATCCCCATTTGACCCCTCCTCGATGTTCTCGGATGACTCATAATATGTTGACTGACACTAGGTGGTAGACCCCTTCGACCATATCATGTTAACAGATCCGATCTTGGGTGGCGAATACCCAGGCTACATGCCGGAGTCTGTGGTATCCATCCAAATAGGGCAGTAGTAGCAACAAGAGGCGATGTTCGTGGGGTTAGAGTTGGTGGTGCAGTTGCCGACATGTACATTTCTGGATGAGGGAGGGGTTGGGGCATTGTACCATCGAGCAAGGATGGGAGAAGAAGGGCAGCTAGGGTTCTTCAATGCTAGAATGATGATGGTGGGGTCCTAGGGTCCGAGCAAGAGGTGGTAGAGTACCAACGAATGGTGAAGGAAGCGGGAACTATCAGAATCTATGGCCCGAACTCTCTACAGTGAGTCTACAGCTCCGATGACATGTAGCAAGTATTAGCCCAAAATGAATGCTGAGATTTCCTCTCTCTTTTTTAAGCTAATTTTTTTCTTTTATGTTTTAGGTTTTTTTTTTGAGAAATAAGGTTATTGTTGTTATTACTTATTAATAATAATAAGTAGCAGTTTTATAAATTAAGCAAGATATTTAAGCTGCTATATCATAGAATCAGGCCAAGTGATATGAGATTAAATCTTGCCTTCACTTTCCATAAGGTTAGTAGGTTAGGAGTATTTGAGAAAGATATCATGTAACTCATTTCCTATTAAATTTTTTGGATAAATTATGTTTCTGGTTCCTAAACTAAGTCGGATTTTTTAAATGGTCTATAAACTATGAAAAGCTAAAGTTTAGTATATGTACTTTTTGAATAGTTTTAATATGGTCCTTTTCATAGATTTTGATCATTTTCTCTCACTAAAAATCTCAGCTGGCAATAATCGATGCTCATGTGGCAAAAAAATTTAATGAAGATGATGTGGATGCGAGTGATAATGTGGTATAATGAATAAAAATTTTTACTTTGTTGACATAGCATAGGTGATGATGTGATATCTATTGTAGAATTTTTTTCAAAAATATCCAATTACTGAGTGACATGTTAGTATTTATAGATGATGTGGCATAGATGACATGGCATTTGATGTAAATTTTTTAAAAATATTCAATCATTAAGTGACACATTGACACATATAGGTGACGTGACATTGATGATAATGTGACATTTACTGTAGAATTTTTCTGAAAGTGTCCAATCATTGAGTGCCACATTAGCACCCATATGCCACATCATCACTCCTGCCACATCATTGTTCATATAACATAAATTATATTTTGCATCCTTTAAGTTTCATAGATATTCTTCAATAGTCCTTATATTTATTAAAAAAATCTCTAATTAGTTCCTTTGATTTTCAATTGTAATTTAGTTTAACCTTTCTAGTAGGGTGGCAAAGAAAGATGATGATTTTGATGTGGAATGAATCGCTAGATGCATTCAAAAAGCCAAAAATGATAGCAGTATTAAAAATAGAAAGTTGGGTCTAGAGTCCAGACCGAAAGATGATCACAAAGCATATCAATTTCAGAGATCTAAAGATCAAAATTATGAACATAGTGACGATAACGGAAAAGTATACATACTCGATGCCAAGCTCGCTACTGCTATCAAATTTTTCCTTGAAAAAGAATAGGTTGGTAATCGTGGACTATGCAACCAACAATCTTGGGCATTTACTCCAACTGGAGTAGCATAGACAAGCCAAGAAAACAAATGAATCAAAAGTATTTTCTCTCTTTTGTTTATCCTCTTTTGCTTTCATTGTTCTTAAGTTCAAATTAAACTTTCTATATTTGCCTTGTATATATTTATATCTATTATATATATATGATTGAAGATGGAGCAAAATCAATAATATAATAATATATTATCAAAATAATTATTTTATTTTTAGTTTATGTATTATCTCTTTGTATTAGTTTTAACTATTGAAATCATATTGATTTAAATTAAATCATATTTAAAAATTAGGGGATTTAATTAGAGATTTTTTAAACTATAAAATAATGGCTGAGATCCTAATTAGAGGATCTATTCTACTTCAGTAGGAGTAAACATTTGAGATCCTTAGTTATATAGTTCATGATAATCAATTTATTATTTTTCAAGAAAAATTTTGGTAGTGGTAGCAAGCTCAATAATGATGAAATTGAGAATGCAAAGCCCACATACTTTTTTATTGTCGTAACTATATTCACAATAGCGATCTTCAGATCTCCAAATCTGATATGCTTCAAGATCATTTTCGAATCTAGATCTAGCTCTCTGTTTTGAATACTACTATCATTTTTGGCTTCTTAAATGCATCTAATAACTCATCCCACATCATAATCATTACTTGCTCTGCCATTATGCTAGAAAGGCTAAAATAAATCACACTAGAAAGTCAAAGGACCTAACTCAAATTTTCTTTTACGGACCATTTAAAAACATTTGTAAAATCTAAAGGGTGCAAAATATAATTTATGATATATAGGCAATGATGTGACATATGGGTGCTAACATGGCAGTACTCGATTATTGATAGAGCACAATGTGATCATTAGGATATCATATTTATCAATTTATTTTTAATTTTTTTAATAATTTAAAATAGGTAGAAAGTAACAAGTCGGATCGAATCTATGGAGAAAGCAATACTTTAATTTAAAATTTTTAATTTTTATAATAAAAAAATATTTTGAAAATAGAATTGAAGTATCAAAAAATAAAAATTAAAATTACAATAAAAATATTTTGATACTAAGATCTACTATTTAGATCTTAGTTTCTAATTACAATAAAATAAATTTATGATTAAAAGTAAAGAGCAAAAATTTAAAGAGTATGAAAATAAATTTTATATTAATTAAAATTAAATTTTAAATATAAGGAATTTAAAGAGTAGGAAAAGTAAATAAAAATTATAATAAAGGATTGAAGTTGATTGGCGCAGTCTCGTTAGCAAGATGGTTGATGACCTCTTCTTCTTCTTCCATCAAACTTCTTGGAGCATGCTAGGCTTTCTATTCTTCCTCCTTAGATCTGATCTTGATCTTATATTGGTGTAGGCATAAAGATGGCATAGAAGACATGCTCTTCTTTTCAGCATCTGTTGCTTCGAAGCATCCTTCAATCCAAGCCTGGCTCTCATCCTATACCATATCCCTGTCAAAAGATCAAATACACTGAATTCTTGAGGCCTGGGTCCTTTAAATAGAGTAAAATGGACGTCTGGAGGAAGAGGTTGGGTGAAAATTGGTTTAGGACTCTTAAAACGAGTCAAATAGGGTTAAATTCATGAAAAGAGTGTTGTCTGGTGTCTAGATGGCTATTGGCCATCATATGGAGATCAAGCAGCTCAAAAATTATTTAAAAACCACTATTAAAAATCCAGATCAAGTTGGATAAAAATCTAACCATCCGATCAAATCCTTAAATGCTTCTAGGCCATCGGGTGGTGCAAATAAGAGCTGGAGAGGTTTAAATCAAACCGATTATGATTCTGACCATCTGATCGTGTAGAAGAAAGATTGTCGCCGTTCGATCGCGTAGCACTATATCTATGGACCGGATGCCCTATGGTCTTCACCCAATCACTGCATGCCATGCCACTTGAAAGGTCAAAATTGCCCTTGTGTGCCATGTGATCTTTTCTATGGACCCTTTAAGGGTCCACGCCTTCCACATTAGCCATCGATCCACCGTGGACAGCATGGCTTTCAGATGTCAGACGGACGTCACACTGGGCCGTTCTATGTATGTGCAGGCTGGGCCGATTCGCATGGGCTATGTGCTGGGTCGCGCTAGGCTAGACGGCTTAACGAGCTGGGCTAAGCCATTTTTTTTCTTTTTCTTTTCTTTTGAGTCTTCGTTTGGGATTCAATTTAAATCCATTTTCTTCAAATTTTCTTCTTTGTAACTAGAAAATTAAGCTCTTTTTATTAATGAATATTTTTCTATAAAATATAAAAATATATTAATTCTTAAAAATAAAAATAAATTATTTTATAAGTTAATGCTTTTATTGATATTTTTGTGAAATTTATCATATCCTCTAACTTAAACTTTGCTCGTTCTTGAGTAAAGAAAGAATATAGTTTTAAATACGTTTTAGCTTTAGAGTTTCGAATTTTACCTAAGTAAATTTTAAAAAGGCCATTAATGTTCCTAGAGCATAAGTGAGGTATATCATACCGGTATTAGTACTTAACCAATATGAAAATTAAATGAAGAATATTAAATCTTCTCTGAACTTTTTCCAAATTATCCTTACCTTTATATCTAAATCGTCTAACTTTCTTATTTGTAAGTATATTATTACTTCCATCCTTCATTTATTAATACTTTTATTCATATTATCTATTTTTTGATGTAAATATTATTGCTTACTTAGACAACAAAATTTGATTACTTGATAAAAAATTGATATTTTTTAAATATTATACCACCATTGAGTATCTTAACCCCTTAAGCTTTCTGTTTAATTCAGGTAGTGAGTTTTGGGCTAATGACTCTCAAATCAGTTAGCTTTAGGATACTGGATATAACATAAACCTCAAACTTACTAGCTCAAATCAAATAGGCTATGAGTTAAGACTAGCTTTACAATAAGCTTTTTTGTTCTTCCGATCTTCTAACGCGAAACTCAATGCTTGCTTAGATAAAAAGACATGATTACTCAATGAGAAGTATTGAGAAACTATTTTATTTTTAAAAATACTTTTTATAAAGAAATGAATAGTTATCCTATACAAGTCTATAAAATGTAAACTATTCTCTGATACTGATAGGTAAAATTAAAAATACTCAAAAAAATTATTTATATTCTAGACTTATTTTTTTATTAAATTTTGTTAATACTTGATCCCTCAGTATTTCATAAATTTTCTAATTTATGCATCAACTTTTTTAAAAAATAATGCTTGATTCAACTCGATTCTTAAGCGCAATCGACTATCTAAATGCTAAATACTAATTTTTTTTAGAACTTCAAAAATTTTAAAATTTTTTATTATTCTTTCTCCCAACTTAATTAATATTATTTTCACTAAAGAAAAAAAAATAAAGAGTACAATAAAGTATAGAAAAGAATATATCTCACTTAACATGTTTTTGATCTAGCATGGATCTCGAAGATTTGATTCTTCCTCCAACTTATTCCATCATAGGCCTCACCGATGCAACTAAAATAAAAACTTAAATAAATTAAAAAAATAAAATTAAACTATAAAGATCTGGATTGCCTTCTAGGAGTACTAAGTTTAATATCTTCAGCCAGATCTTCATGATTCTATCTATCCCGTATCAAATATTGGATTGATAAATTTTAACAATTTTGGATTGCCAACCTTAAGAAGATAGCTTGCAATCCCTTTATTAATAAATTCGTTGCTAATTTTAGAAAAATAGTATGCAACCCCAATTTCAAACCCTTGTTTGTCTAACTTTATTTCTATTTATTCGTCTAAAATGCTCATAAATTAAGTTTTTGAGTTAGGAGTTAAGTCCAATATAATGAAAATTGGGAGGGTGTCATTCGATTCTAAATATTTAAATTTAGATATGACTAAAGATGACTTTAATTCTGAAAATAAATTAATATGAATTTATTTAAATAATTTTATTGGCTCTTCGTTGCATGCCCCTTGCTTTTTGTATGAAGAACCGACTTCTCAGGCTAAAGAGAATAGAACTTTAGATTTATATATCTTAGATAACTCATCTGTTCTTTTCTTCTTTTTGTTTGTCTCATTTAAATTGGAGCCAGCATCAGTACCAGTTTTGGGCTTAGATTCTTTTATATGGTTAGTCTCCGTACTAACCTCTTCTTCTAAATTTTTATTTTGGCCAGTATTAATACTAGTCTCTCTCACCTGATTTTGGTATGGGTTCTTAAAAATTTTATTATTTCTAAGTTCAGAAATTGCTTTGGCATTCTCAAATTGGGGATTCTTAGATGGAACATTGGATTGATAATTAGATCCAAGTGATTAGTGGACATTATATGGATTGTTTCTAGGATTTGCTATATATTGGTTAGCTCGATAATTGATTTGATTCTCTCCTTATGGTAGACTTAGTTAATTATCCTATTTGTACTTCTAGCCTGGTGATGGATTGCTATTGAATCATAATCAATTATTGCAGTCGATTAAATCTATTATTGATTAGATTGATCTATTAAGGAGATGGATATGATGGCTGATTGTAATATGGTGGTTGGATAGACTAACTAGGCTAACCTCTATTATAGGTATATTCTGATATTGGGGTCTATTTTGATAGTTCTGTACGAATAGAATTTAGGTCTGAGCCAAAGTCTGTTGAGGTCTCCAAAAAAAATTTGGATGGTTCCTCCAAGCTAGATTATATGAGCTTGATAATGGATCACTAATCAGCTTAGAGTAGTCTTATGCAGCTTGAACTTATAATTTAAATAAAAGATAAAAACTGTGCAGCCGTAGAATATTCACTCATATGATGGATTGGACTAGTATAAATAGAACAAATCTTCTGATAATTAAAGAATGATGTGTATTGTGCAAGAGATTATTGATCTAAGATTAGGAATTGATTTAATTTCTAGATAAGAAGGTCAACTTTATCTAATTTCTAAGCTATCAAGTTCAAGTCAGTCTTAGAACTAAATTTTGGATGCTTAAATCCATAAATTTCTGCACGCTTTTGGTGAGAAATCGATCTTTCATAGAAAGATAAGAAAATATGGTTGATTGAGTTTTACTCAAAGTTTCAAATAAGGTATAGGCTTCGTCCTCAATTTTACTCATGAATACACCTTCACAAGATGTATCTACTTTCTGTCTATACTGTTCTTCTAAATTATTGTAAAAAGCTTGAATAATTTGCCATGTAGATAGATCATGATATGGATATTTTTTAAAAAGTTTCTTAAGTCTCTTCCATGACTTATGAATATATTTTTCTGAAAGTTGAGCAAATCCAATAATAGCTCATCTCGTGGTGATGGTTCAATATATGGGATAAAATTTCTTAAGAAACTCATGTTGTAATTCATATCTATATTTGGATTGATCTTCCTATTGTGCCAAGCCAATACTTGGCTTTGTTCTTTAATAAAAAAGAGAATAAAATTAGTCTAAGAACATCATCAGTAAAATTTTGAATTTTCATCATATAGCAGATTTCTAAAAACTCATCTAGATGCTTATAAGGATCTTCATTGATGTTCCCATAAAAAGATGGGAGCATATGGATTGTAGTTGACTTGATCTCACAATGGCTTATCGAGATATCAGGTAAGTAGATACAAGTCGATGGATTATAGATTGAAGAAATAAAATATTTCTTCATCTATCTAGGTGGGTTTTCAGGATTCTCAACCATTTGATTATAAAATTTAATATGGATCAGCCATTCAATTTCAGGATTAAGTTCAACTAGATCAAAAAAAGCGACCTTCTATCGTGAATGTACTAGTGCAACCCTAACGTATGGTTTAAAATTTTTTTTTAAAATTTTTTAATTTTATTATTTATTTATTATTATTATTTTATTTTTTTGAAGAGAAGAAGAGAAAATGAGAAGAAAGAGAGAAAAAAGTTCGAAAAAAGAGAGAACATAAGGAGTCCTAAAGCTAAGAAGAGAGAGAAGAATTAGTTATGGTTAGGTTTGATGTTGGTCAATAATCAAGTTAGGCAATCAATTTTGACTAAAGATTATCCTACATCTAGACAGCTTCTAATTACAAAGGTCATCTTCAAGCTTTTCAAGTAAAAGATCCGCCATTCAATTGATTAGGTAAGTATAAGATAAGTAAGAACCTTCCATTGCTTTTCTTAGATACCAACTAATTAGTTGGCTAGGTAAGCTAATGAAACAAATTAGAGAACCATGCACCTTTCTTCGGGACATGATTTCTGAACCACTTGCCTTAGATACTAGTCAAACCGATTAATCCTTATTTGATCCAACTCTTAGAATTTCTTATCCTAGTGAACTCGAGTTCTTAGGGCCGGTGTCTAATTGATTTTAATTATTAGACTTAGGTTAATGAGGGATACTAGCTGATTACTTTTAGACTAAGAAAGGATGATGAAATTTTTATCTTATCTTGTTAATGGGTGTTACCCTTAAATTGATTTAAGATGAATATGCACAACTAATTTTAAACAAAGGGTCCTATGTAACTAAATTAGATACATAAAATTAATTAAACTTAAAAGGCTTACCTTATCTCCAGCAATTATCAAAAAAATAATAAAAAATTCACATAATGGATGCTCTAAATAATTAGAATTTTTACTCTTATCATAAATTTTTTTATTAAATTCAAGTGGATTATTTTTAAATTAATTTAAAAATAAAATAAGTAATATTAAAAAGAAAAGAGGTCAAGGATTAGAATTGATCTCACCAAGCAAAATTAGAAGCATTTTTTTTCCTTTTTTTATTTTTTTCTATCTTTTCTACAAAGAAAATCAAAGAAATTTATTTATAATTTATTTATAATTGCTTGGTGTATTTGCTGAATAACTGCTTGTTGTTACAACATCAAATAAAAATTAGACTCAATTTTATTATTAAGTAGGATAGTGGTGAGTCGGATGTTAATTTTTTTAAGGATTGAAGACTAAGTTAAGTTTAATTTAATTTTAAAAAATAAAATTTAAATTAATCTCTAAAGTAAAATTTTAAATAAGTTAAAAAATTAATTATAATTTAGCAAATTAAAAGAAAGCAACTACTTAATTAATTAGAATTTTGAGATTAATTAAAAGTATTCTAAAATTTTAAATCCATCTCTAACATAATTATGGTAATTTTTTTTAATGCAAGAATTTAATATTTTTAAGAATTTAGTTATAACTATAACTTTTTTTTTTTAGCATGAACCGTGTCTCATGATCATGATCCATCTCAATAGAATCATAAACTATTCAATACTTTAATTTTTAAAAATTGATAACATAATTTTTTATTTATTTTTTTAATATAAACTATTAAATTGAGTATGGACTGTATCTTTCGATCATAAAATATCTTCATAAATATAGTCTATTTAAATATCAATCAATAATAAGCATGTTAATATTAGATCTCATGTATGGAGGATAAAAATTAAGATTAGATAGAAGAATATTTTATTTTTTATATTAAAAAATAATAATAATAAAAATATAACTATGTTCGAAGACTTCATCTACATTCTAAAATTTTGATCTTTAGTTGCTCATGATTTAAAATTCTCTAGCTCCTGGCACCTTTAGATCACCAAAAAATATAAAGAAAAGAAAAGAAAAGAAAAAAGAAAGAAGAAAGAGAGAGGAGAGAGGTTTGGAGGCTTTATTTTTTTCTAAAGGGGTCTCTATTCATATCTTGGCATATCAGGCCCTTAATTAGAGGAAAAAAAGAGTTTGCAAGTTCTTGTTGGACTCAATTTGAAGTTTAACTTGAATTATTCAGGTCTATTGAAGTTCTGGCTGTTGGATTTTAATCAAACACCTAAATCAGCTGCAAACCTGTATATTATCATTTAGATTTAATTTTGGCCGTTGAATCAAAGCCAGAGCATTTTGTGCCATTCGATCGTGCACTGAAGGCCTGGGTAATCCTATTCAAAATCAGAATTAATCTCTACCATTGGATCTTCACCGACTGTGATGATGACTGTCAGATCATGCATCATTGTTCTCGTGGACCATCGTGGATCGAGCTCATCGAGGACCGCAGCCAACCAGAGCTCGCCGCACCATCTAAAATCTCGAAAATACCCCTATACACCATAATATAAATTTCATAGACCTCTTAGCGGTCTAGGTTCGCCACCTGTCACACACCGATTCACCGTCCCTACTGGACTGGATGGTCCGCGCCTATTCCACAGACCGACTAGTTGGTCCACCATGCACCGACCTATTTTTTTCTCTTTTTTTTATTTTAAACTTCTGGGCTTCATAACTTTTTCATTTTAGCTCTAATTTGAGTGAAGTTTATTACGTTAGAACTCATAAATCGAGCTCCTCACATTGATAGACTTTTTTCTATAAAATACTAATAAAAATATTAATTTTTTAAATAAATATTAAATATTATATAATTTAATATTTTTATTTATTAATTTATGATAATTATCACTAAGATTATTCTTAATTTATTTATAAGAAAATCAAAGAAATCAAAAACTTTAGCATTTATGCATTTTCTGACAATAGCACCAAAAATTTGATAGAGCGCAATATTATCATTAGGGCACTGTATTTATCAGTTTAATTTTTACTTCTTAAATAATTAAAAATACATAGAAAGTAGCCGATCAGGTCGAATCCACAGAGAAAGTAGTGCTTTGATTTGAAATCTTTGATTTTTATAAAAAAAATAAAAATAGAATTAAAGTTAGAAAATAAAAATTAAAATTGTAATAAAAATATCTTGGTACTAGGATCTACTATTTAGATCTTAACTTCTAATTGTAATAAAATAAATTTATGATTAAAAGTAAAAAATAAAAATTTAAAGAGTATGAAAATAAATTTTATATTAATTAAAATTAAAATTTAAAATTTAAATATAAGAAATTTAAAGAACAGGAAAAGTAAATAAAAACTATAACAAAGGGTTGAAGTTGATTGGCGCAGCCTTGTCAGGAAGATGGTTGATGACCTCTCCTTCTTCCGTCAAACTCCTTGGAGCATGCTGGACTTTCTCTTCTTCTTTTTCTTTGGATTTGATCTTAATCTTAGATTGGTGTGTATATAAAGATGGCATAGAAAACAGACTCTTCTTCTCAGTACCTGTTACTTCGAAGAATCCTTCAACCCTAGCTCGGCACCCATCCTATACCATACCCCTCTCAAAAGATCAAAGACACTAAATTCTTGAGGCCTGGGTCCTTTAAATAAAGTAAAGTGGATGTTTGGAGGAAGAGTTCAGGTGAAAATTAGTTTAGGACTCTTAAAATGAGTCTCAGATTAAAATTCATGAAGAGGTCATCGTCTGCTGTTTGGATGGCTACTAGTCGTCGGATGGAGATCAAGTGGCTTAAAAATTACTTAAAAGTCACTGTTAAAAATTCAAATCAAGTCGGATTAAAATCTGACCATCCAATCAAGTCCTTAGGTGCTTCTGCGTTATCGGATGGTGTAAATAAGAGATGGAGAGGTTTAAATCAAATCGGCCGTGATTCTGACCATTTGATAATGCAGAAGAAGATTGTCGCCGTCCAATCGCATAGCACTATATCTATGGACCCTATGGACCAGATGCTCTATGGTCTTTGCCTAATCGCTGCACGCCACGCCACTTGAAAGGTCAAAATTGCCATTATGAGCCGCGTGATCTTTTCTGTGGATCCTTTAAGGGTCCACACCTTCCATGTCAGCCATTGGTCTATCATGGACTACATAGCTTTTCGACATCAGGGGGACATCACGTTGGGTCATTCTACGTGCGTGTAGGCTGGGCTGGTTTGTGAGCGTGCGGGCTGGGCTGCTTCGCATATGTAGGATTTGGTGTAGTGCTCTCAAGTCTTGGGAGGCCACGGGAGGAGCCAGGATGTTGGCTCCAGAAGACTTGGATGGGTGTGAGTCCTAGGACTAGAACAACAGTTATCCTAGGATGAAGGCAGCATATAGTCCTGCATGAGCTCGAGGTTCAGGTTTGAGGATCTTAAGAGGGCTTGATAGGTGCTCCAAAAATCTGAGACACAAGATGGAGCAAAGGATCAAAGCCATAAAAATAATCAGTTAAGACAAGAGGCTGACACATAGGCGGACTGGCTCGGATATGCAGTCAAGCTAGCTCAGATTGAGATCGAGCTGGCTCGGGGTGCAGTCGAGCTGGCTGTCTAAGGATGCAGTCGAGCCGACTATCTCAGGCAGACAAAAGATAGAATTCAGACGAGACGCAGTCGAATCAGCTCGACTTCTAACAGAGCTAGCTCGATTGTGGCAAACAAAACTGGATAGAATTTTTTGTTTGATCTTGGATTGGGATTAATCCAAGAGGTCTTAAGGCCTGGTCCAACAAGATCTTAAGATGGCTAACTCATGTATGGATTGGATTTAGATCCAGGGGATAAGAGTATGGGAGACATGGGTGTACATGAGCTTGGTGAGTGCTTTCATGTATTGGGTTAGCCTAGAAAAATTTTTCAGCTGATGTTTGAGTTTATTAAGATTCATGTGATATAGCAGAAATCATGGGGTATATAAATCCAGGTATTATAATTTTTACAGTGGAGTAGAATCAATACAGAGCTTTTCTTCCTAACTTTCTTCTTTGGTTCCAATGCCAAGCCCTAGGTGCCACCATCAACTTTTGCTTTTCTTCATATTTCTAGATTAACACTCAGGTTCACGTAAGAGATCAGATCTACGATTGTAGTTCCGAACAGCCATAGACATAATAATTAGTATCAAAGTAGTACTGATTATTCCAATAGCATAGGCTATGCACTGGGCCAGATGGCTTAGTAGGCTAGGCTAGACCATTTTTTTTTCTTTTTTTTTGAGTCTTCGTTCTGCATCCAATTTAAGTCTGATTTTTTTCATATTTTTAACCAAAAAATCAAGCTTTTTTTATTAGTGAACATTTTTTCCTACAAAATATAAAAAAAGTATTAATTTTTAAAATAAGGATAAATTATTCTATAAATTAATGCTTTTATTGATGTTTTTGTTATACTTATTAGTTGTCGATGTGTCACTTAATGATTGAATACTTTCAAAAAAGATTTACAGTAGATGCCACATCACTTATGTATTAGCATATGTTACTCGATAATTAGATATTTTCAAAAAAATTTCACATTAGATGCCACATCATTATCCATGCTACATCTTTTATGAGTGCTGATGTGTCACTTGATGATTGGATACTTTCAAAAAACATTCATATCAGATGCCATGTCTCACCCATGCCTTGTCACCTATGAGTGTTGATGTGTCATTCGGTAATTGAATACTTTGAAAAAAAATTTTATAATAGATGTCGTGTCATTATCCATAATATGTCAATAAAATAAAAATTTTATTTGTTATGCCACATCATCACTGATATGCCATGTCATGTATTCCATATCATCTTCATCAAACGTTTTTCACCATGTAAGCACCGGTTATCGCCGGTTAAGATTTTTGATGAGAGAAAGTAGTTGAAATTCGGAAGGATCACATTGAAAGTATAGGAACTAAATTTTAGCTTTTGTTATTTTAAGGATCTTTTTTAAAAATCTAATTTAGTTTAGGATCTAAAATATAATTTATCCAAATTTTTTAATCAAAAAAATTAACTAAGTTATTAATAAATTATTTTAATTTTTGTAAAAAAATTGCATTCCAATGAGGTTTTGCCGGGATAAAACCCCCATTGACATGTGAATTAAAAGCATCAACTCATGCACGTATTTAATAGCATGCATGTAAAAAAAATAAAAATCAACCCATTTATGAACCTCGGCTGAGATTTCCTCTGCTACAAACTCCCTCCTAGTGACAGGGCACTCGAGTTTTACATTCCCATTCTCATCCCTCATAACCCGATAGGCGACCTGCTTCAACTCCTCATCGACCTCTGCCACCTTCCTTCCGATGAACTGCTTCATCGAGAAGAATGTGTTCTCCGGGTTCGCCGTGGCTTGTTGCTTCGTGATCTACCCCACCAACCGGTCACCATTCTTTATGTAAGCGACGACTGATCGTGTGGTCCGCTGCCCCATGACATTAGTAACATTTGTCGGCTTCCCTTATTCCATCTTGATTCGGGTGTATTTGCTATCTATTAATGACACATCATTCTCAACCATCTAAATTAACAAAATTTTGATTAGACCAACCTTGCACCTAATTTAAAGAAATTTAATGAATAATTTAAAAAGAAGTTGGCTTACAAACAATCAATGGGGTTATGTCATGTATGTGAGAGAGAATTTTTTCTCTTCTTCTGTTGGAGATAAATTTCGCTCCCATCGAAGTCCAGATGCTTAGCCTAATGCGATAGATAATCATGGAAAGCTTCAATTAAGAATTCTCTCTCCAATAGCTAGACTCACTCTAGTGGTTGAACCCCAGCTGAATTTCTTTAAGTATTCGGACTCACTCCAGCGGCCGAACTTATCCCGGACTCACTCCAGTGGCTAAACCCCAGCCGAACTTCTTTAAGCATCCGAACTTCTTTCGAACTCCTCCAGCAGTCGAATTTCTTCAAGAGCCGAACTCCTTCCGAATTACTCCAGCAGTCGAATTTCTCCAGGAACCGAACTCCTTCCAAACTCCTCCAGCAGTCGGATTTCTTCAGAAACCGAACTCCTCTAACAATCGGATTTCTCCAGGAGTTGAACTCCTCTAGCAGTCGAATTTCTTCAAGAACCAAACTCCTTCCGGATTACTCCAGCAGTCGGATTTCTCCAGGAGCCGAACTCCTTCAGCAATCGAATTTCTCCAGGAGCTGAACTCCAGCAGTCGAATTTCTCAAGGAACCAAACTCCTCCAGCAGTCAAATTTCTTCAAGAGCCGAACTCCTTCCGGATTACTCCAGCAGTCGAATTTCTTCAGAAGCCAAACTTCTTCTAGACCTCTCCTTCAGTCAGATTCCTATACGAGCCGAACTTCTTCCGGACATCTCCTTCAGACGAATTCCTTCAAGAGCCAAACTCCTTCAGACGGATTTCTATAGGCGATTCCACTACTGAACGATTATAATTGTCATTTATCAGGACAGTTACGATTGTCATTTATTAGGACGATTACGATTGGCATTTATCAGGATGGTTACGACTGTCATTTATCAGTCTGCTACAGGCAACCCCACTACCGGACAGTTACAACAAGCTCCATCTATAAAAAAAAACTCTCCAGATATATTTTCTCTAGGCTCTCTTCTCCTTTCCAAAACTCTGCCAAACTCTTTTCTGAGCACTCCATTTCTGTTGACCAGAAGAGCTGACTTGATCGTCGGAGGATCCTACCGGAGCCACCACCACCGACTCTAGATGAAACTTTATTTTGCAGGTCACCGATGGCGACCTCGTCTTCCTCGACTTCAGCTCAATCCAGCATCAACCAAATTTTGCACCAACAGAATTGGTGCTAGAGGAAGGGCCCTCTATTCCTGAGGTTCCCTTGATCTTAAAGGAGTGCTCAGCAGCGATCTCTCTTCTTTCTCTCTAAAGTTCTTTCTAGAAAAAATGTCTCCCAAGAAAGCTTCGATCCGACGATCAATGGCCTCTACAGTCAGATCCCATCCAGATACATTCATTCCCACTCTAGCTTCAATAACTCAAGCTCCACCTACAGCTATGCTGGATGCGGAGCAGTTTAACTTACTGGTCCAACAAGTCCACGGTCTCATGGAGGCGGTGCAGGACATACATCGGCAGGCTTCGACATAAATTCGACTGGAGCAAGCTTTTTCGAAGCCTCATGATCCGATCGGAGAATGGTCGATTCGGGTTAGCCGATTGATGACCTTCAAAAAGAAAAAATAGAGGGTGGAGAGTCATTACTCGAATCATGATTCGACCTCGGGAAAAGCTTTGCCTTCATCCCATCAAAAAATTCTGGAGATCAATGATCGTGAAGATCTCCTCAATCAAAGGCTCCAAAAAATGAGCCAATAGATCGAAGAGCTCCGTCATACTCCCTCCACACACAATAATAATATTTACACTGATCCTTCTTTTTCTCAAAGGATTATGCAAGAGCCCATTCCGTCGAACTTTAAACTTCTCCAATTTAAAAGCTACGATGGAACCTCTAATCCAGTCGATCATCTTGAGGCCTTTTGGACCATGATGCTACTCCATGGCACACCAGACGCCATCTTATATCGAGCTTTTTCATCCACTTTAAAGAGAGCAGCAAGAAACTGATACTCGATATCGAAGCCAAGTACGATCTTCTCATTTGATCAGATGAGCCATCAGTTTGCGGCTCACTTTATCAGCAGCCAACGTCCGTGTTGAGGTTCAAATTTTTTGATGCATATCAAGCAAAAGAAGGAAAAATCTATCCGAACTTATGTCATCCGATTTAATGTTGCTGAATTGGAGGTCCAGAACCTAGATCAGCCTGTTGCAATGGCCGCACTCAAGGGCGGCCTTCAAAAAAATGATTTGTTGTTCTTCTTAGAGAAGAAGTACCTAAGGAACTTTGCCGATCTGCTAGCTTGAGCTAAAGAATATATCCGAGTGGAGGAAACCTTCAAATTGAAGGATGAGAAAGCCGTAGGAGAGCGACAGACGGACAAATTTAATAAACCCACAGTTGATAGAGGGCCGAATGAAGTTTGACCGTGCTCACGAACTTCCTCCGAGTGCAAGCAAGCTCGAACTCCTTCTCAAGCTCATCATCAAAGAAGCTCTGATAGAAGAGCACGATGAAGTTCTCCTCCAAGAAGGTTTCACAACTATGTCCCCCTCAATGCTCCAAAAATGTAAGTATTGATGGAGATCAAGGAGCAATTATCGAAGCCAAAAAGGATGCACACTCATCCTGATAAGTGCAATCCTAACAAATACTGTCTCTACCATCATGACCATGGCCACGATACTAAAGAATGCATTCAGCTCTAAGATGAGATCGAGGAGCTCATCTGGAGAGGTCAGTTGGATCGATTCCTCAGATGTTGGTCTGAAGTAAGAGAAGATCGATCGAGGGCACTACCACAGTCTGAACCATTAAGGAGGGAGGAACAATAAGAAGATCGGCCATCTCTCGACATCATCAACACTATCTTTGGGGGACTTCGATGAGAAGAGGCCAGCGGATCTGGGGGATCGATGAAAAGGCGAAGGGCTGAAGAACCCATAACTTTCACTAAGGAAGATGCACAGGGAGTACAATTCCTGCACAATGATGCGATTGTAGTCTCTTTAAATATAGCGGACTATGATGCACGTCACGTCCTAGTTGATAATGAAAGTTTGGCTAACGTCTTATTTTATGATGCTTTCTCCAAAATGTCAAAATCTAATAGTCAGCTTGGACCAATAAACTTCTCTCTAGTAGGCTTCGCTGGTGCTGCAGTACCAATTGAAGGTGTAATGACTCTAACTGTGATTGTCGAACAATATCCAAAATAATCCAAAGCGTAGGTGGATTTTCTGGTAGTAAAGATTCCCTCCGCTTACAATGCAATTCTCGACCGACCTGGTTTGAATGCACTTTAGGCGGTGGTGTCCACTTATTATTTGAAGATAAAGTTTCTGACAAGTTATGAAATTGGAGAGGTCAGGAAAGATCAAGCTCTAGCAAGGTACTGCTACTCAATTGCCCTGTAAAAGAAAGCATAGTCCGACCCTTATCCTGTTGATGGGCTAGATGTCCGTGATGACTTTACCGAAGAATGGGACGAGCCCTTAGAAGATCTTATGACCATCCCCCTGAATGATAAAAACGTAGAGCATATGGTGCAAATTGGCTCCAATCTGAAAGATGAAGTTCGAGAGCAGCTCATCGCCTTCTTACGGAGGAATGTCGACATCTTCTCCTAGGTTCCGACAGATATGCCTGGGATTGACGCCAAGGTTATGGAACATCGGCTAGCCATTAACCCCAAATATCGATCAGTAAAAGAAAGAGTTCGAGGCCATGTACCAAAAAGACAGAATATAAAGGTAGAAGATAATAGCAGAAGAAGTCGACAAGCTTCTCAACATCGGATTTATCCGAGAAGTCAGCTATCCGACTTGGATTTCTAATGTGGTTCTGGTCAAGAAGGTCAATGGCAAGTGGAGAATGTGCATCGACTTTAAGAAGCTAAACAAGGTCTGCCCAAAAGACAGCTATTCTTTGCCCAGAATCGATCAACTGATGGACGCAACTTTAGGCTACGAGCTTCTCACCTTTATGGATGCCTTCTTTGGCTACAATCAAATTCGGATGGTACCGGAGGATGAGGAGAAGACTGCTTTTATTACTAACTGTGGTCTTTACTACTATAGGATCATGTCATTTGGGCTTAAAAATGCAGGCGCGACTTATCAGCGCTTGATCAATAAAATCTTCAAAGAGCAGATCGACCGTAATATGGAGGTTTACGTCGATGACATGCTGGTCAAAAGTTGAAAGACTGTTAATCATATCGTCGACCTTAAAGAAGCTTTCGATGCACTCAGAAAATACAAGATGAAGCTGAACCCAATCAAGTGCGCCTTTAGGATAGCCTAAGAAAAATTTTTGGGATTCATGATCTCAAGATGAGGGATCGAGACCAACCCATAGAAAATTTGAGCTATCCAAGAGATGACCGCTCCGAAGTATATTAAGAAAGTTCAGGGCCTGACCGGAAAGGTGGCATCTTTGAATCGCTTTGTCTCTAGATCGGTCGAATGCTGTATGCTCTTTTTCTAAATTCTCAGGAAGCTGAAAGATTTTTGCTGGACTCAAGAATGCCAAAAGACGTTCGACGAGCTCAAGAATTACCTCAGTTCGCCTCCTACTAGCCAAATCCGAATCCAAAGAGGAGCTATTTTTCTATCTCACGATTTTTCCTGTAGGGCTGATGGCAGTCCTGATCAAAGAAGAGATGAAAGTACAATGATTAGTCTACTACATAAGTCAGATCCTAAGAGATACCGAGACTAGATATACAAAGTTGAAAAAATTGACTTATACTCTTCTGATTGTAGTAAGAAGACTTCGACCTTACTTTTAGGGATATGCTATAATGCTTCTTACTGATCAGTCGATCAAAGCAATCTTTCATCAAACGAATGCTTCCAAAAGAATTGCAAAATGGGTCATTAAATTAACAGAGTTGGACATCAACTACCAACCTCGACCAGCAATCAAGGCTCAAGCACTTGCTGACTTTATAGTTAAATGTACCATTTTAGATGAAGCCGAGCTTAAGCAGAACGAGACCGGCATTTCATGGTTGCAGTCGAGCCTCTCCAAAGAAAGTGCCAATTTTTTCGAAAATTTTTGGACTCTTTACGTAGATGGTTCGTCTAACTCCACTGGAGCAGGTGCGGGGTTAGTTTTAATCAATCCTGAGGGAGTCGTCGCCAAGTACGCGCTACGCTTTGAATTTTTTATAACTAATAATAGGGCCAAATATGAAGCACTAATTATCGAATTAAAAATAGTAAAAAAATTAAAAGTAGATCGGCTTCA
Organism: Cocos nucifera; assembly: GCA_006176705.1. Taxonomy (NCBI): domain Eukaryota; kingdom Viridiplantae; phylum Streptophyta; class Magnoliopsida; order Arecales; family Arecaceae; genus Cocos; species Cocos nucifera. The sequence goes on from QRFJ01000047.1 coordinate 521,509, forward strand.
AGTCTATAATGATTTTTAATTAGTGGTCGACCAAGTTAGTGGCAACTATAAAGTACGAAAGGAAAGTATGATAAAATACTTTGAGAAAGTAAAGGATTTACCTCCAACCTTCGACTGTTTTGGCATTCGACAGATTTTGATGGCAGAAAATACGAGAGCCGACCTCCTCTCTAAATTAGCAACTTCAGTTCCAACCGAACTGTCCAATGAAGTATTTTTTAAAACTCTAAAATACTCAAGCTCAGAGGAATCGCAGTTTACCATGCAGACAGAGCTCGAGCTGAGCTGGATTGACCCATTAGTTGCCTATCACAAAGAGGAAGTTCTTTCTTGTAATCCGAAAGAAGCTCAAAAACTCAGAAATCAAGCCTTATGGTACATTTTGTATGAGGGTAAGTTGTATAAAAGGTCGTATTCGCTACCACTATTAAGATATCTTCAACTTTCAGAGGCCGACCTCGCATTATGAAAAGTGCATGAGAAAATTTATGAAAGTCATATAGGAGCCAGATCCTTATCATAGAAACTACTTCGGCAAGGATCCTATTGGCCAATCTTATACCATGATTCTATGGAATACGTCAAGAAATGTGACCACTATCAGAGAAATGCAAACATACAAAGACAGCCGGCCTCCGAGCTACTCCACTAAGTGCACCTTGACCATTTATGCAGTAGGGAATGGATATACTTGACCCTTTTCCAATGACATCCGGACAACGAAAGTTTCTTCTGATTGCAATCGACTACTTCACCAAATGGATCGAAGCCAAACCACTAGCAAAAATTATTGAGGTCAAGATGCAAGACTTCGTCTGAAAGTCAATCATCTATCGATTTAGTCTATCCCAAACTCTCATAATAGATAACGGGCGAAAGTTCGCTGGGACAAGATTTGCTGAGTTCTGTGAAGATCTAAACATCTTCCATCATTTTACGTTGGTAGCTCACCCACAAGTAAATGAAAAAGCTGAGATGACCAACCGGATCCTTTTGTAAGGCATCAAGACAAGGCTCGACAGAGCGAAGGGGGCCTGGGTGGACAAACTTTACAACATTCTTTAGACGTACCGAACTACTCAAAGGCTACCGATTGAAAAAATACCATTCGTCTTAGTCTTTGGAATAGAAGTAGTCATCCTAATCGAGCTTAAACTCCCATCAGCATGGGTCGTAGCCTTCAGTGAGCAACATAACTCATAAGATCTCAAAAGCAATCTCGATCTGTTGGAAGAAAAAAAAGAGAGAAAGCCTAGGTTCGGATGGTGGCCTACAGGCAAAGGAAGGTCCGATACTTTAACTCCAGAGTTAAAGGTAAAATATTGCCTTAGTGCTTCAGTGAGCCACCATCTCTCAGCCTTAGAGCCAGAGGAAGCTCGTTCCGAATTGAAAAGGTTCGTATGAAATAGAGGAGGTCGTTTGATCCAAAACTTATCGCTTGAAGGAGCTCGAAGGAACAACGCTCCCACGATCTTAAAATTTAGAAAATCTGAGAATGTACTATCAGTAATTTTTTTCAATAAAACTTCTCCATTTCAATATTATGATTTTCTGATGCAAAAATTATATGATGATAGGAAAGAAGCAATCAATAATGGCCATGTTAAGAACAGGAGGAGAACCTTATCTTAACATGAGCAAGTCCAAGACCTCATTCATTTTAGATGAGATGAGGGGAGAGACCCTCACAACGATCCTTATATGCCCCTACAGCCCGTTAGGAATAAGAGGAGAACCTCATCCTAACGTGAACAAAGTCCAAGATCTCGTTCATTTTAGATGAGATGAGAAGAGAGGCCCTGACAATGGCCCTTATATGCCCCCACAGTCCGTTAGGTAACAGGAGGAGAACCTCATCCTAATGCGAGCAAAGTTGAAGGCCTCGTTCATTTTAGACGAGATGGGGGAGAGAGGCCCTGACAACGACCCTTATATGCCCCCACAGTCCATTAGAAATAGAAGGAAAATCTCATCCTAACGCGAGCAAAGTTGAAGACCTCATTCAATTTAGACGAGATTAGGGGAGAGACCCTGACAACGGTCCTTATATGCCCCCATAGTCCATTAGGAATAGAAGGAGAACCTCATCCTAATGTGAGCAAAATCGAAGGCCTCGTTCATTTTAGATGAGATGGAAGGAGAGGTCCTGATAATGATCCTTTTGTGCCCCCGTAGCCCGTTAGGAACAGGAGGAGAACCTCGTCCTAACGCGAGCAAAGTCGAAGGCCTTGTTCATTTTAGATGAGATGGAGGGAGAAGCCTTGACAATGGCTCTTATGTGCCCGACAACAATAGGAGAAAAGATTAACTTCAACCTCGACTGGAGATAAGATCTTCCTCGAGCTTCTACGTCAACAGGAGATAAGATCTACTTCAACTTGAACTTCAACCTCGGTTGGAGATAAGATCTCCTCTGAGCTTCAATCTAAACTAGTGCAGAGTCCGAAAGTGGACTTCGACAATCGTCTTTTTTATACTCCCTTCGAATTTTGAACTCAAAAGTAGGAGAACTATTTTTGGGGATAAATCCCGCTTCCATCGAAGTCCAATCTGATGCTTAGCCTAATGCGATAGGTAATCATGAAAAGCTTCGATTAAGAATTCTTCCTCCAATAGTCGGACTCACTCCAGTGGCCGAACCCCAACCTAACTTCTTTAAGCACCTAGACTCACTCCAGCAGTTGAACCTATCCCGAACTCACTCCAATGGCCGAACCTCAGTCGAACTTCTTTAAGCATCTGGACTCCCTCCAATGGTCGAACTGCTTTCGAACTCCTCCAGCGGTCAGATTTCTTCAGAAGCCTAACTCCTTTCAGATTACTCGAGTAGTTGGATTTCTTCAAGAACCGAACTCCTTCCAAACTCCTCCAACAATCAAATTTTTTTAGTAGCGGAACTCTTTTCGAACTCCTCCAGTAGTCAGATTTCTTTAGGAATCAAACTCTTTTGGAACTCCTCCAGCAGTCAGATTTCTCTAGAAGTCGAACTCCTTCCGAACTCCTCCAATAGTCGGATTTCTTCAGGAGCCAAACTCTTTCCAAACTCCTCTAGCAGTCAGATTTCTCTAGAAATCAAACTCCTTCTAGATTACTCCAGTAGTCAGATTTCTTTAAGAGCCAAATTCCTCCGGTAGTCAAATTTCTTAAGAAACCAAACTCCTTCCAAACTCTTCCAGCAGTCAAATTTCTTCAGGAGCCGAACTTCTTCCGAACTCCTCCAGCAATCAAATTTCTCCAGAAATCGAACTCCTCCAGCAGTCGAATTTCTTCAGAAGTCGAACTTCTTTCGAATTACTCCAGTAGTAGAATTTCTCTAGGAGCCGAACTCCTTCCATACCTCTTCTTCAATTAGATTTCTATAGGAGCCGAACTTCTTCCGAACGTCTCCTTCAGACGAATTTCTCCAGAAGCCGAACTTCTTTCGAACCTCTCCTTCGGACGAATTCCTACAAGCAATTCCACTACTGAACGATTATAATTATAATTTATCAAGATAGTTATGATTATCATTTATCATGATGATTATGATTGACATTTATCAGGATGATAACGACTGTCATTTATCAGGATGGTTACGACTGTCATTTATCAGGATGATTACGACTGTCATTTATCAGTCTACTACAGACAACCCCACTATCAGACAGTTACAATAAGCTCCATCTATAAAAAAGAATCCTTCAGATATATTTTCTCTAGGCTCTCTTCTTCTTTCCAAAATTCTGTCGAACTCTTTTCTGAGCACTCCATTTCTATTGATCAGAAGAGCAGACTTGATCATCGAAGGATCCTATTGGAGCTACCACCACTAACTTCAAACGAAATTTTATTTTGCAGGTCACCGACGGTGACCTCGTCTTCCTCGACTCCAGCTCAATCTGGCGCCATCCAAATTTTGTACCAACATCTTCCAAAGAAATTCCATTACCATAATCCTAAAATCTAATTCATTGATCCGCATTTGATTGCATTTTGGACCAACTCATTTGAATCAAGATGAATGGATCGAAGATGGGTAGGGATGTGGTCACTTGTCGGCATAGAAATCCACCATCAAGTTAATGCCCACCCTCAAAATTGAAGCCGATCATGTCAGCACTGTAAATAATAATAATAGGTATTATTATCTATGACCAAAATGAGGATAGAAATCATCAAATTTATTAAAAAAAATTAATTTATAACATGTTGGTGCAGAATCTGATTGACGTCGGATCGCGCTGGCGTCGAGAAAGACGAGATTATCGTCGGTAACCTATAAAATAAAGTTTCATCTAGAGTCGGTCGAGGTGGCTTCAGTAGGACCCTCCGACGATCAAGTCAGCTCTTCTTGTCAATAAAAATGGAGTGCTCAAAAAAGAGTTCAATAGAGTTTTGAAAAGGAGAAGATAACTTACTGAAAACGTATCTAAATGATCTCTTTTTATAGACAAAGTCTATAGCAGATTGATGGAGACAGTCGTATCTATCTGATAGTGGGCTGCTCGAGGCCTGATCGAGTCTGTCATGGAGGAGGGCACCACCTATGGTAGACTGATAGTGACAGCTGCAATCGTCTGGTAGTGGACCACTCGAGGACACGTAGAGTTTGTTATGGAGAAAGATGTCCATTGATGTGATGTGGTCATTCATTAAGATTTAATAGTCGAAGTTCGGAGGAAGCAGGCGTTGGTTGGTGAAGAACTTTGACATACATCAATTCCAAAGGAGTTCAAACTTCTAAAGTGAATACGGCTAGAGGAGATCATCCGAAAGGAATGCTAGTTGAAATGTGAAAGTAATCTGCTAGAAGAATTCGAATGGAGTTCGATAGATGGAGAAGTCCAGAAGGGGTCCAACAGGTGGAGAAGTTCGACTGAAGAAGAAGTTCAAAAGAAGTTCAGCTCCTGGAGGAATTCAACTAAAGAAGAAGTTTGGCTCCTAGAAGAATTCGACTGAAGAAGAAGTCTGAAAGGAGTTCGTCTCCTGAAGAAATTTGACTACTGAAGGAATTCGAAAGAAGTTCGACTCTAAAAAAAATTTGACTACTGGAGAAATTTGGAAGGAGTTCGACGTCTGGAGAAATTCGACTGCAGAAAAAGTTCGAAAGAAGTTCAGCTCCTGAAGGAATCCAACTGAAGGAGAAGTCTGAGAGGAGTCTGGCTCTTGGAAAAATCTGACTGAAGAAAAAATCTAGAAGAAGTTTGGCTGCTGAAGAAATTTGACTGTTAGAGGAGATCAAAAGGAGTTCGACTCTTGAAGAAATCCGACTACAGGAGTTCGAAAGGAGTTTGACTTCATGAGAAATCCGACTGAAGAAGGAATCTAGAAGAAGTTTGGCTTCTGAAGAAGTCTGTCTGAAGGAGGACAACGGAATGAGTTAGGCTCCTGGAGAAGTTCGACTGCTGAAAAAATTTGAAAAAAGTTTGGCTCCTAAAGAAATCCGACTGTGGGAGAAGTTTGAAAGAAGTTTGGCTTCTGAAGAAATCTGATTAAAGGAGAAGTCTGGGAGGAGTCCGGTGCCTGGAGAAACCCAACTGAAGGAGGAACTTGGAAGAAGTTCGACTCCTGAAGAAATTCGACTGTCGAAAAAGTTTGAAAGAAGTTCAACTCCTGGAGAAATTTGACTACTGGAGGAGTTTGGAAGGAGTTCGGCTTCAGAAGAAATCTGACTGCTAGAAAAATTCGAAAGGAGTTCGACTCCTAGAGAAATTCGACTGAAGAAGAAGTTCGAAAGAAATTCGGCTTTTAGAGAAATCTGACTGCTAGAGGAGTTCGAAAAAAATTCGACTCCAGAAGAAATCTGACTATTGAAAAAATTCGGAAGGAGTTCGACTCCTGGAGAAATTTAACTGCAAGAGTTCGAAAGGAGTTCAGCTCCAAGAGAAATCTGACTAAAGGAGAAATTCGGAAGGAGTTCGACTCTTAAAGAAGTCCGTTTGAAGGAGGACAACGGAAGGAGTCCAGCTCCTGGAGAAGTTCAACTGCTGGAGAAATTTGGAAGGAGTTTAGCTCCTGAAAAAATTTGACTACAGAAGAAGTTCGAAAGAAGTTTGGCTCCTAGAGAAGTCCATCTGAAGGAGGACAACGGAAGGAGTCCGACTCCTAAAGAAGTTTGACTATTGGAGAAATCCGAAAGGAGTTCGACTTTTGGAGAAATCTAACTGCAGGAGGAGTTCGAAAGAAGTTCGGCTCCTGAAGGAATCCGACTAAAAGAGAAGTCTAGGAGGAGTCCGACTCTTAGAGAAATTCGACTGAATGAGGAATCTAGAAGGAGTTCGGCTCTTGGAGAAATTTGACTATTGGAGAAGTTTGAAAGGTGTTCGGATCCTGGAGAAATTCGACTGCTGGAGGAGTTTGGCTCTAGAAAAAATTCGACTACTGAAGAAATCTGAAAGAAGTTTGACTCCCGTAGGAGTCCGATCGAAGGAGAGATCCGGAAGAAGTTCGACTCCCATAGGAGTTCGACTGAAGGAGAGATTCAAAGAGAGTTTGCCTCCCGTAGGAGTCTAACTGAAGAAGAGAACCAGAGGGAGTTCGGCTCCCATAGGAGTTCGACTGAAAGAAAAATTCGGAAGAAGTTCGGCTCCCATAGGAGTCCGATAGAAATTCGGCCATTGGGGTAGTTCGAGAGGGGTTCGATCGATGGAGGAGTTCGGTTGGAGCTCGATCGCTGAGGAGTTCGATCGGCTGAAGAAGTTTAGTTGGAGCTTGGCCGCTGAGAAGTTTGACTAAGGTTTGGCTGCTAAAGCTCTTCCATGATTATTGGTTGCACTAGGCTAAGCATCAGATTAGACTTCGGTGGGAGTGGGATTTATCCCTAACAATAGTCCCTCCACTCTCGAGTTTGAAATTCGAAGGAAGGGAGTACAAAAGATGCGACTGTCGAAGTCCTTTTCTGGGCTCTGCATCCGCTGAGGTTGAAGCTTGGGGGAGATCTTGTCTTCAACCGAGGTTAATATTGAAGTGGAAGCTCGGAGAAGATCCTATCTCCAATCGAGATTGAAGGAGATCTCATCTCCTATTGACGTAGACTCTAAAGCTCGGGAAGATCTTATCTCCAGCAGCCGAGGTTGAAGGAGATCTTATCTTCTATTGACGTAGAAGCTCGGGAGAGATCTTATCTCCAACCGAGGTTGAAGGAGATCTTATATCCGATTGATGCAAACTCTAGAGCTCGAGAAAGATCTTATCTCCAGCAGTCGAGATTGAAGAAGATCTTATCTCCTATTGACGTAGAAGCTTGAGAGAGAGATCTTATCTCCAACCGAGGTTGAAGGAGATCTTATCTCTTGTTGACATAGACTCTAGAGCTTGGGGGAGATCTTATCTCCAATAGTCGAGGTTGAAGGAGGTCTTATCTCTTGTTGATGTAGAAGCTCAGAAAAGATCTTATCTTCAGTCGAGATTGAAGGAGATCTTATCTTCGATTGATGTAGACTCTGGAGCTCGAAGGAGATCTTATCTCCAGCAGCTGAGGCTGAAGGAGATCTTATCTCTTGTTGACATAGAAGCTCGGAGGAGATCTTATCTTCAGTCGAGGTTGAAGGAGATCTTATCTTCTATTGATGTAGACTCTAGAGCTCGAGGGAGATCTTATCTCCAGCAGTCTAGGTTGAAAAAGATCTTATCTTCTGTTGACGTAGAAGTTCGGAGGAGATCTTATCTCCAGTCGAGGTTGAAGGAGATCTTATCTTCTATTAACATAGACTCTGAAGTTTGGGGAAGATCTTATCTTCAGTCGAGATTGAAGGAGATCTTATCTCCTGTTGACGTAGAAGCTCGAAAGAGATCTTATCTTCAGTCGAGGTTAAAGAAAATCTTATCTCCTATTGACGTAGACTCTGGAGTTCGGAGGAGATCTTATCTCCAGTCGAGGTTAAAGGAGATCTTATCTCCTATTGACGTAGAAGGTCGAAAGAGATTTTATCTCCAGCCGAGATTGAATGAAGATCTTATCTCCTGTTGATATTGACTCTGGAGCTCAGAAAAGATTTTATCTCCAATAGCCGAGGTTGAAGGAGATCTTATCTCCTATTGAAGTAGAAGCTCGAGGGAGATTTTATCTCCAACTGAGGTTGAAGGAGATCTCATCTCCTATTGACGTAGACTCTGGAGCTCGAGGAGATCTTATCTTCACTAGTCGAAGTTGAAGGAGATCTTATCTCCTGTTCACGTAGAAGCTTGGGGGAGATCTTATCTCTAGTCGAGGTTGAAGGAGATCTTATCTCCTATTGACGTAAAAGCTCGGAGGAGATCTTATCTCCAGCCAAAGTTGAAAAAGATCTTATCTCCTATTGACGTAGACTCTGAAGCTCGGAAAGGATCTTATCTCCAGCAGTCGAGGTTGAAGGAGATCTTATCTCCTATTGACGTAGAAGCTCAGGAAAGATCTTATCTTTCAGTCGAGGTTGAAGGAGATCTTATTTTCTATTGACGTAGAAGCTCGGAGGAGATCTTATCTCTAGCCAAAGTTGAAGAAGATCTTATCTTTTGTTGACGTAGACTCAGAAGTTCGGAGGAGATCTTATCTCCAGCAGTCGAGGTTGAAGGAGATCTTATCTCCTTTTGACGTAGAAGCTTGGAGGAGATCTTATCTCCAATCGAGATTGAAGGAGATCTTATCTCCTATTGACGTAGACTCTGGAGCTTGGGAGATATCTTATCTTCAGTAGTCGAAGTTGAATGAGATCTTATCTTCTGTTGATGTAAAAGCTCGAGGGAGATCTTATCTTCAGTCGAGGTTAAAAGAGATCTTATCTTCGATTGACATAGAAGCTCGGGGAGATCTTATTTTTAGCTAAGGTTGAAGGAGATCTTATCTTCTATTGACGTAGAAGCTCGGAGGAGATCTTATCTTCAGTCGAGATTGAAGGAGATCTTATCTCCTATTGACGTAGACTCTGGAGCTTGAAGGAGATCTTATCTTCAGCAATCGAGGTTGAAGGAGATCTTATCTCCTATTGATGTAGAAGCTCGGAGGAGATCTTATCTCCAATCGAGGTTGAAGGAGATCTTATCTCCTATTGACGTAGAAGCTTGGGAGAGATCTTATCTCCAGTCGAGATTGAAGGAGATCTTATCTCCTATTGACGTAGACTCTAGAGCTCGGGGGAGATCTTATCTCCAGCAGTCGAGGTTGAAGAAGATCTTATCTCCTACTGATGTTGCAGTTGAAGCTCGGAAGGAGATCTTATCTCCAGACAAGGTCGGACGCTGAAGGAGATCTTATCTTCGGTTGACGTAGACATTGGAGCTTGGGAGAGATCTTATCTTCAGTCAAGAATTGAAGAAGATCTTATCTCAGGTTGACGTAGATATTGAAGTTGAAGCTCGGAAGAGATCTTGTCTTCAGTCAAGGTTGACGTTGAAGTTAAAGCTTAAGGAAGATCTTGTCTCCAATCAAGGTTGACGTTGAAGCTCGGGGGAGATCTTATCTTCAGTCAAGATTGAAGGAGATCTTGCCTCCTACTGACGTTGCAGTTGAAGCTCAGAGGAGATCTTATCTCCAGTCGAGATTAAAGTTGAAGTTGAAGCTCGAGGGAGATCTTATATCCAGCTGAGGTAGAAATTGAAGTTGAAGCTCGGAAAAAATCTTATCTCCAACCGAGGTCGAAAGAGATCTTGTCTCCTACTGATGTTGCAGTTGAAGCTTGGGGGAGATCTTATCTCCGGACGAGGTTGAAGGAGATCTTATCTCTGATTGACATAGATATTGGAGCTCGAAGAAGATCTTATCTTCAGCCAAGATTGAAGGAGATCTTATCTCCGATTAACGTAGACGTTGAAGCTCAGGGGAGATCTTATCTTCAATCGAGGTTGAAATTGTAGCTCGAAAAAGATCTTATCTCCAGTTGAGGTTGAAGGAGATCTTATCACTATCGAAGTCCTACTCTGGGCTTTGCATCCATTCAGGTTGAGGCTCGGAGGAGATCTTATCTTCTGTTGAAGTTGAAGCTTGGAGAAGATTTTATCTTCAATCGAGGTTGAAGCTCCTGGAAGCTTGGAGGAGATCTTATCTCCAATCGAAATGTTGAAGTTGCAGCTTGGAAAAAGATCTTATCTTCGATTGACGTAGATGCTGGAGCTCAAAGAACATCTTATCTCCAGTCGAGGTTGAAGGAGATCTTATCTTCAGTAGACGTAGATGTTAAAGTTGAAGCTCGGGAGAGATCTTGTCTCCAATCGAGGTTGACGTTGAAGTTGAGCACAATGGGGCTGTTGTCGAGGTCTCTCCTCTCATCCCATCTAAAATGAACGAAATCTTCGACTTTGCTCATGTTAGAACAAGATTCTCCTCCTATTTCTAACGGGCTATGGGGGCACATAGGATCGTTGTCAGGGCCTCTCCCTCCATCTCGTCTAAAATGAACGAGGCCTTCGACTTTGCTCACGTTAGGACGAGGTTCTCCTCCTATTTTCTAATGGGCTGTAAGGGCACATAAGGGCCATTGTCAAGGCCTCTCCCTCCATCTCGTCTAAAATGAATGAGGCCTTCGACTTTGCTCACGTTAGGATGAGATTCTCCTCCTGTTCCTAACGGACTGTGGGGGCACATAAGGACCATTGTCAGGGCCTCTCCCTCCATCTCGTCTAAAATGAACGAAGCCTTTGTCTTGCTCATGTTAGGATGAGGTCCTCCTCATGTTTCTAACATGGTCACTTTTGATTGCTTCTTTTCTATCGTAACATAGTTTTTGCACCGAGAAATAATAATGTTGAAATGGAGAAGTTTTATTGAAGAAAAATTACTGACAGTACATTCTCAGATTCTCTAAGTTTCAAAATCATGGGAGCGTTGTTCCTTCAAGCTCCTTCAGGCGATAAGTTTTGGATCGAACGACCTCCTCTATTTCATGCTGGCCTTCCTAATTTGGAGCAAGCTTCTTCTGACTTTGAGGCTGAAAGATAGCAGCTCGTTGAAGTACTAAGCCCCCGTCAGAGATAGTGTTGATGATGTCGAAAGGCGGCCGATCTTCTTGTTGTTCCTTTCTCATCGATGATTCTAGTTGCGGTAGTGCCCTTGGCTGATCTTCTTTTGCTTTAGACCGACATCTGTAGAGCATTGAGGGGGGCGTAGTTGTGAAACTTTCTAGGGGGAATTTCTTCGTGCCCTTCCATCAGGGCTTCCTTGATGACAAGCTCAAAGAGTTCGGGCTCACTTATGCTTGGAGGGAGTCCGTGAGCATGGCCGAGCTTCATTCGGTCCTCTTGTAAAACCTCTTGGGGGGAGAACGTCGTGCTTTTTCGTTGGAGCTTCTTTGATGATGAGCTCGCAGAGGAATTCGGGCTCGTTTGCACTCGGGGGAGTCTGTGAGCGTGGCCGAGCTTCATTCGACCCTCTTGTGAAATCTTATGGGGGGAGAACTTTGTGCCCTTCTGTCGGAACTTCTTTGATGATGAGCTCGTGGAGAAATTCGGCCTTGCTTGTGCTCGAGGGGAGTCCGTGAGTATGGCCGAGCTTCATTCGATCCTCTTGTGAAACCTCCTAGGGGGAGAACTTCGTGTCCTTCTATCGGAGCTTCTTTGATGATGAACTCACGAAGAAATTCGGGCTTGCTTGCACTCAGGGGGAGTCCATGAGCATGGTCAAACTTCATTCGGCCCTCCATCAGTCGTGGGTTTACTAGACTCGCCCATCTGCTGCTCTCCTATGGCTCTCTTATCTCTAAATTTGAAGGCTTCTTCCATTTGGACATATCCTTCAGCCCGAGCTAGCAGATCGGTAAAATTTTTGGGATACTTCTTCTCCAAGAAGAATAGTAAATCGTTCTTCTGAAGGTCATCCTTGAGTGCGGCCATTGCAACAGACTGGTCGAGATTTCGAACATCCAGAGCAGTAGTATTAAACTAGATGACATAAGCCCAAATGGATTTCCCTCCTTCTGCTTGACATTCATCAGAAAATTCGAATCTCGGCGCGGACGTCGGCTACTGACGAAGTGATCCATAAACTGATGGCTCATCTGATCAAAGAAAAAGATTGTATCAAACTTCAACATCGAGTATCAGTCTCTTGCTGCTTTTTTTAAGGTAGATGGAAAGGCTCGACATAATATGATGTCTGGCACGTCATGGAGCAGCATCATGGTCTGGAAGACTTTCAGGTGATCGACCAAATCAGAGGTTCCATCGTAGCTTTCAAGTTGGGAAAGCTTGAAGTTCGGCGGAATGGGCTCTTACATAATTTGGAGAGAGAAAGGGAGATCGATGTAGATGTTATCATGAAGAGCTGGGGCGACTTGACAAAGTTCTTCAATCCACCAATCCATCTTCCATAGTTTGTGATCGAGAACGTCGTCTCGATCGCAGATCTTGGATGGCTTCTGATTGTAGATAAGAAAGGTCTCTTTCGAGGAAGAATCATGATCCGAACACGGATCCTCTGCTCTCTATTTTTTCTTCCCAAGGGCGATCGGTATGCTAGACCAAATGCTCTTCCTTAGGGTTGGTTCCTGACAACCTGATGGTGGGTTTTTTGATGGAATCATCGTCGGAGGCTACCACATGGCTTGCACCATTTCGATGAGGCCCCAGATCCACTGCATCAGTAGGTTAAACTGCTTTGAATCTACTATGACCATCGATGAAGGTGGTGGTTAAAGCACCGATGATGAAGTAGGAACAGATGAATCTGGATCAGACCTGATAGTAGAAGCGGTAGATCTTCGGATAGTCACCTTCTTTTGAGATATTTCTTGGGATTGAAGGAGAGGATGGAGATGAACCTTGGAGAAGAAGATCGGTAGGGTCAACTGAGCATCCCTTTAAGAATAAGGATACCTCAGAGACTGAGGTCCTTCCTCTAGCGCCATTCCTTTTGGTATAGAATTTGATTGATGCTGGATCGAGCTGGAGTCAAGAAAGACAAGATCGCCGTTGGTGATCTACAAAATAAAGTTCCATTCGAAGTCGGTGGTGGTGGCTCCAGCAAGATCCTTCGACGATCAAGTCAACTCTTCTAGTCAAAAAAAAATGGAGTGCTCAGGAAAGAGTTTGACAGAGTTTCAAAAAGAAGAAGAGAGCTTAGAGAAAATATATCTGGAGGATTCTTTTTTATAGATGAAGCCTATAGCGGATTGATGATGACAGCCATAGCTGTTTGATAGCGGGCCGCTCGAGGCATGATCGAATCTATCATGGAGGGGGGCACCGCTTGTAGCACCATCTATGGCAGACTGATAGTGATAGCTGCAACCGTCTGATAGTGGGCCGCTCGAGGCCACGTCGAGTTTGTTACGGAGAGAGGTATTCGTTGATGTGACATGATCATTCGTTGAGATTTAATAGTCGAAGTTTGAAGAAAGCAGGTGTTGGTTGGTGAAGAGCTTTGACATACATCAATTCTAGAGGAGTTCGGACTGCTAAAGAAAATACGGCTAGAGAGGATCATTCGAAAGAAATGCCAGTTGAAATCTGAAAGTAATCTGCTAGAGGAATCTGGATAGAGTTCAACAGATGGAGAAGTCCAGAAGGGATCCGACAGGTGGAGAAGTTCGGCTAAAGGAGAAGTTCGGAAGGAGTTCAGCTTCTGAAGGAATCCGGTTGAAGGAGAAGTCTGGAAGAAGTTCGGCTCCTAGAGAAATCCGACTGCTAGAGGAGTTCGAAAGAAGTTTGGTTCTAGAAGAAATCTAACTGTTGGAGAAATTCGGAAGAAATTTGGCTCATGGAGAAATCCGACTGTAGGAGGAGTTCGAAAGGAGTTTTGCTCCTGGAGGAATCTGACTAAAGGAGAAGTCTGGGAGGAGTCCGACTCTTGGAGAAATCTGGCTGAAGGAGAAATCTAGAATGAGTTCGGCTTTTGAAGAAATTTGACTGCTGGAGGAGTTCGGAAGGAATTCGGCTCTTAGAAAAATCTGACTGCTGGAGGAGTTTGGAAGGAGTTCGGCTTCAGGAGAAATCCAACTAAAGGAGGAATCTGGAAGGAGTTTGGCTCCTGAAGAAGTCCATCTGAAGGAGGATAATAGAAGGAGTCCATCTCTTGGAGAAGTCTGACTGCTAGAGAAATTCAGAAAGAGTTCAGCTCCTGAAGAAATTCGACTGTAGGAGGAGTTTGGCTCCTGAAGAAATTCGACTGAAGGAGAAGTCTGGGAGGAGTCTGACTCTTGAAGAAATCCAGCTGAAGGAGGAATCTGGAAGGAGTTCGACTCCTAGAGAAATCCGACTGCTGGAGGAGTTCGGAAGGAGTTTGGCTCCTGGAGAAATCCGACTACTTGAGGAGATCGAAAGGAGTTCGGCTATAGGAGAAATTCGACTGCTAGAGAAATTCGAAAGGAGTTCGGCTCCCATAGGAGTTCGATCGAAGGAGAGATCCAGAAGGAGTTTGGCTCCTGAAGAAATCCGACTGAAGGAGAGTGTAGATGGAGTTTGGCTCTTGGAGAAATCTGACTACTGGAGGAGTTTGGAAGGAGTTCGGCTCCAAGAAAAATTCGACTGCTGGAAAAATTCGGAAGGAGTTCGGCTCCTGGAGAAATCCAACTACAGGAGTTTGGTTCCAAAAAAAATTTGACTGAAGGAGAAATTCGGAAGGAGTTTGGCTCCTGGAGAAGTCCGTCTAAAGGATGACAACATAAGGAGTCCGGCTTCTAGAGAAGTCTGACTGCTTAAAAAATTCAGAAAGAGTTCGGCTTCTTAAGAAATCCGACTGCAGGAGGAGTTCGAAAGGAGTTCGGCTCCTGGAGAAGTCCGTCTGAAGGAGAGCAACGGAAGAAGTCTGGCTCTTCGAGAAGTCTGACTGCTGGAGAAATCCAGAAGGAGTTTAGCTCCTGGAGAAATTCGACTGGAGGAGTTCGAAAGAAGTTCGGCTCCTGGAGGAATCCGACTGAAGGAGAAGTCTGGGAGGAGTCCAGCTCTTGGAGAAATTCGGTTGAAAGAGGAATCTGGAAGAAGTTCGGCTCCTAGAGAAATCCAACTGCTGGAGAAGCTCGGAAAGAGTTTAGCTCCTGCAGAAATTCGATTGCTGAAAAAATTCGGAAGGAGTTCGACTCCCATAGGAGTCCGACCGAAGGAGAAATTCGGAGGGATTCGGCTTCCATAGGAGTCCGACTGAAGAAGAGATTCGGAAGGAGTTCGGCTTTCATAGGAGTCTGACAGGAATTCGGCCGCTGGGGGAGTTCGAGAGGGATTCCGCCGATGGAGAAGTTCGGTTGGAGCTCGACCGCTAAGGAGTTTGACCGACTAAAGAAGTTCGGCTGGGGCTCGGCCACTGAAAAATTCGACTAAAGTTTGGCTACTAAAATTCTTCCGTAATTACCGATTGCATTAGACTAAACATCAGACTGAAGTTTGATGGAAGCGGAATTTATCCCCAACATAACCTATGAAATTTATGAATATATATAAAATAATTTTTAAAATATATATATAATAAATATATTAAAAATAAATAAATAAAATAAAATAATTTTTTAAAAAAATTATATTTCATGCATTGTCCAGGCCATAAGCTAATTTATTTATTATTTTAATATATCCAGGAAGCAGAAGAAGGGAGAGAAGAGAATATAAAAGAAAGAAACAAGCAGGCGCACGTCTGTCGATCGCAGCCTGGCCATCGGGAATTAAAACGTGACAGAGATGGGACTCCTGACAACGTGCTTGTTAGAAATCCAACGGAGTTGCCCTTCCGAGTACTTGCCTGGAGGCTTTCCATCGGCGCTTAACTCGACGGTATAGCTCTTCTCTTCGTTCAGGCTAGAGAATTGAAGCATCTGAGGGGTTACTTTCACGCTCACACCTTCTGGTTCATCAACCTTCACCGAAAATACTGAGTTGGCCTCCCCTACGTTAGTCACAGTCCGACTTACGGTCCTGTTCGAAGAAGTCACTCCAAGCTTGTGAAGGGGCGATTTTCCAAGGTTCACCGAGATGGATGGCAAATTTAGCTGGTCCGCTGCGATATTTTTGACAGCAGAACACTGGATTCGACGTCCGGCGACCCCAGATACCTGGGATTCGGAGTACTTCAAGCCGCCACAAAGGTAGCCAATGTACTCCTCCGGCTTGATGTCGTAGATCAGTCCCGGATCGTTGGCTTTGGATGGATCGACATGTCCTGCGCCCATGGCGAAGACGCTAGCGGGATCCATGTTGCCGGATGCTTCATCAGCGATGGGCTTCCCCTCACGATCTACCGTGTGCGCCGTCGTCATGATTGCTGATTTAATTGCGGCTGGCGACCAGTCCGGATGGGAACTGTTGAGCAGTGCAGCAACTCCAGCGAGATGAGGGGTGGCCATGGAGCAACCATTTGCAAAGTTGAATATCTTGTCCGTCTTGCCGGAGGGGTCGGGTCCGACCTCCTCGTGCCATGCTGATAGAATATCCACACCGGGACCGATGATATCGGGCTTTAAGATGCCGCCGTTCACTAGGCTCGGCCCTCTCGAGGAGAAGGAGGCAACTGCTGGAGCTCGGCGGGCTCCGTATAGCGTGCCTTTGAAGATTATGGTGGCCGTGGGGTTGTTTTCTGTCAAGAAGTAGTTTACGACCTTCAACGAATCTTGGTGGTTCAGATGGGCAGCTGGGATGACATGAGGATCGGCTCTGATGGTGAAATTGTTCCATCTCTGGTTCAGAACTATGAGGGCGGCCCCTCCGGCGGCCTTCACGAGCTCACCCTTGTTGACGGGGTCATTGAATCCTTGCCCGCACAGCACGATCTTCCCTGTTATGTTCATGCCGTTGAAAGCCCCGGGCTGGCAAGCTTTCTTGACATCCGTGTCGATAACCCCAGGGTAGGCGACGGGCATCATCGTGGAGGAGCTGCTGCTGCTGAAGTTCGCCGGTTGGTAGGCAGATTCTCCATCAAATTCCATCCCGTTACCGAGCCTCACGGTCGCCCTCGCTACCCTGTCGACGGAGCTTGCCCCCACGGTCAGAATCCATGGTGCGTCATTAGCCATGCTACTAGGGTCGGGCCCTTCATTTCCCGCGCAGCAGACAGAGATGATTCCCTTCTCCATCGCTCGGAACGTGCCTTGGGCGATGCTGCTGCTGTGGATTTTTTCTCCCTCCAAATAGATGGACATCGAAAGCACATCCACACCGTCATCCATGGCCCTTTCGATGCCGGCTAGTATATTAGAGTCGTGGCAGCTGGTTCTGTGGAAGAGTGTGGCACACACCTTGTAGACCGCCAGGTGAGCTCTAGGGGCCACGCCAGCTGCGGTGCCCTTGGCTTGACCGAGTACTTCAGCACCGTGGACGAAGTTTCCAGCCGCAATGCCAGCGACGTGAGTCCCGTGCCCGATGTCATCGTCCGGCGTGCGGCTGATCCCGAAGGCCGCGGCACCGATGAGCTTGTTGTTGCAGGGCTTGGGGACCCACTTGTTGCATCGCGTATTGTTGAACTCGCAGCAGCCACGCCATTTTAAAGGGGGTTCTGGCATGCCCTCGGCGTCGAAAGAAGGATGGGTGGGAACGATGCCGCTGTCCAGCACCCCTATGATCACCCCCTCGCCTTGCCTGGACTTCATCCAGAGGCTATTATATTGGTCCAACCCCAAGAATTTTGGGGTGTAGGTCGTGCCAAGACGAAGGTGCTGCTCCGGTCGTGCAGACACGAACCCCTCCATTTTCTCCATGCCCTTCACTTCATCCGGGGTGAGCCTCGCTGCAAACCCACTGATCACACTGTGGTACGAGTAGATCAGCCCAGGCTCACCCGAATCAAGAGTGGTGTTGGGCAAGAAGGATTTGTGCCAGTTCTCAAGTTGTTCGGCGCCAAGGAGCTCCATGTCCTCGGGCGGGTAAACATGAACGATGTAGGTCTGGATTTGGCTGCCATTGCCGCCAACTGGATCGACTATAGGAAGAAGTTTGCTGCAAGCGG
Source organism: Cocos nucifera (assembly GCA_006176705.1). Classification (NCBI taxonomy): domain Eukaryota; kingdom Viridiplantae; phylum Streptophyta; class Magnoliopsida; order Arecales; family Arecaceae; genus Cocos; species Cocos nucifera. The sequence continues at coordinate 539,321 of QRFJ01000047.1, forward strand.
GGACCAGAGCATTACATGCTAAGAAGAAGGCTAGCAAGGAAAAGCCTGTACCTTTGAATATCTCCATGATCTCCTGGAAACGATGCATGGAAGATTAGGGATTAATGTATAGAGGAGAGAGTGATCAGGCGAGGTTGGCCTTCTAAACTGATGATAGAGCTTAAATAAAGGGAGACGCGCGGGAACTTTGGATTCCCTACCCTACAGCATCCGAACAAGCTTGATCAACGTGGAGGATTCATAGAAGGGGACAACTCCAGCTGAGGCCACACAAAAAGGGTGGCAATCATGGACCACTTGATGGAGAACTAGCGGCAACCATCAGAGCTGGCCTCTCTAGCCATCAAAGGGCTAAAATGATTGAATCAGACTTTGTCTTTAAGGGACTTCTATGCTGGGCTTCTCGTGAACGGTGATGCGATGCCTCATTATTCAAGCTTTTCATGTAGAGACTTCTGGAGCAAATGTCAGATCTGCAGCCTAAACAAACCAAGTCTCACCGACCAGCTAATTATTTCACATGGACATTGAAGAATACGTACTATGCATGATTTCTAGTAATATCTTACAATCGTGTAGCAATTAGTTTAAATACCACCTCGAATCCAATGCATGATTTGAGGAAAACAAGCATATACCTCTTTTGTATACCACTTCCGTGGAAAATCTCCGTTCGTGGCCCATCATCCCAGATTTCAATATCTCAATTACAGATTATATTAGATCTCCTTAATTTTGGCAGTCTCATCATCAAGAATTGCTCACAATAATGTTTAGAAGCTCATTCAGCATGGCTTTTTTATAATTAACTCTTACTATAAATTCTTAATAGCAGTGGACTTGTTTGCCCTTGTTATAAAGTCATTTGCAAAGCAGCAATGCAAGAGAAGATCAAGATATTTCTTTGATTTGCTTTGAAGAACAAATTTGATACAAACAAGATCGTTGTCGGGAAGGGAAGGGATAAGTTGTGAGTACAGACTACCCTTTTTGTGTGCTTGTAATAGGAATCTATCTCTCATTTTTTGAATAAATGTCCATTTATGAGGAGTACCTGGACTATTTTGAAATCTTATCTAAATATTATAGTGCTCTTTTATAATATTTTATTAAAAAAATATTTAAAATATTTTATAAAGATAGATATTTAAATCAATAAATGAGGATATTTAATATATTTTGTTATTAACAAATTGCAGCAACATGGTTATATTTAGTTCTTTTAAAAATAATATTTTACTATTTTCTTAATCCTTTTTTCTATAATTTTATTATTATAAAAAAATATATTTATTTAAGATATTTTTATTATTTTTCTTAACCATCTGATGATCATCCGATCAAGAATCCATGGCGGTGAGAGATCCGATATATAAGCTGGGGGCGAAGCTGTCATTGCTATTAGGGGAACAAGAGGGGCTTGGATGGGGGGGGGGCGCCGGGTGGCGATTGGTGGGGTTGGGGCAGCGAAAGAGGGGGTGGGAGTGATGGGTGGCAGTCACCAGGGTAGGGAAGACTTGGGGGCCGGGGTAGGGTTCGGATCTAGAAAACAATGATAATGGCTGCAATAGTAACCACGACGAAGATCATCCAAGAGGCATGAAAGTTAGAAGCGAAGCTACTGCCATGAGGTCAGCTCGAGCTCGCCGTCCTAGTGGTAGCATCGATAGCTCTAGTGGCCACCATAGGCGAACTCCATCTGATCCTTGGCCTGGGATTTAAAGGTGATCTAAGCATGACAAACGATGTTCGGAAAGTAGATCTTATTGACGACAGCAACAGAGGAGACTAAGACCATCTCGGAGGAGTGGGGCTTCTTCTTGGAGGCAATGAGGTCAGTCTCAATAGCGATGATGGCTATGCAAGATCCGACAGTGGCATCAATAGTGCGAATGATGACCATGGAGGATTCAATGGAGGAATCAGGGGCTGGAATGATGGGCATGGAGAATCTGATGGTAGCATCGAAGGTGTGGGCCTTGTGACTAGGGTGGGAGAGAGGGAGGAGGTGAGAGACCTTAGTGATTGAGAGAGAGAGATGAGAGTTTGGGTTTAGTGGGTGAAGTCGAGAAGGATAAGAAAGGATTCTAAAAATCACAAATTTTTAATTATCTTTTTAACTTACCATATACTTTTATATGAAATCATCTATACAATTTGAATTATTTATCATACCAGTCATGTATGCATATGGTAGATTAAAACCAATTATCTATGGATAAATCAGTGCCATCCATCTTAAATTTAATGACAAAAAAAAAGCTAATAATAAAAAGATCAAAAAGAACTTTAAAATGCCATAGCAAAATCTGACTATTTAATCTTCACTCTTCATAGATTTCTTAGAGAAAAAGATATATTCAACCAAGTATAGGACTAATTATTTATGTATATATTTTGGTATATTTGGCTCTTCATCGGCAAGTATCCATTTTCTTAGTTCTACAAAATATCCTTCACTCTTTTTATCTATAGAAACACTTGATATGGGAGAAAATGATTGAAGGATATTGTCAAATTTGAACTTATCTATCCTCTTTAACCTCGTCTTAATTTTTTTTTATGTTTCCCTATACCTCTTCATATTTTCTTTTCTTTTGTACATTACTTACTTTAAATTAATTAAATTGAGTGGGGAAAGTGCTTTACTTTCTCCACATTCCATCAAAAAATAAACATATACATTAAGGTGTATGGCTCCAAGTCCAGTCCGCTTCTACTTCTATTATACAGCAACAGTCACGATTGTGGTGTCGTCAAAGACCTCCAGGTAGGCTACTAAAGTGACTATGGGCATCAATCATATATTCTTCATTAAGAAAAAAAATAATTTCTGCAATAGTTGTTTTCACAACATATCAATTTAACTTTTTGGAGCTGTGTATAATTATGTTTTGGTGTAACATGTTCATTAGTTTTTACTTATCGACAACTGGAAACTCTAGTACGCGGCATCGGGCTCTGATATTTTGTCAAGCTGAAAAAATTAGACACCCAATAAAGATGTTGTGGACAAGGAACCTTGTAGCACATGTAGCTGTTGTATCTCATTGGATATGGCAAACTTAATTACCAACTCTAATAGTTCTAGGATGGCAACAGATTGAATATTGATCGTATCAACCAATATTTGAACCTGCTCTATTAGAAAAAAAAAATCTATATTGATATCTGCCTTATATCTATCTTGAGATCAGATTGGATCGGACTCTAAGAATGGATTAGATCAGATTGAATATATCCAAAATTCCATCACCATCTGCCCCTCTTTATTCCTAATTACGTTGCAGGCACCCCACCACCGCTCACTGCCCTATCCTCAAACCCTACAAAATATCATGCTTCCACCAAGATTAAGCTCTCAAAACCTCAAGGGACCAACTCACACCACCACCCATAAAAAATTCTATATGCTCAAGAAAAAAGCCCAACCGAACATAAAAACCTCACCAATCTGCCTCAGGTGCTCTCCTTCCCCACCGATCTCGGAAAAAGAGAATAAAATGAAAAGAAAAGGAAGCAAAAAGGGAAAAAAAATCAATCTATGTGGGAAAAGGTCTTATGTTTCGATTTTTTTCATTTTTCTTCTTTTTGTTTGTTGATTTTTTCTGTGTTTTCCCTTAATTTTTCTTTCAATTTTTCCATCCTCGGCAATTTCAATTGGGTGATCGGCCTGGAATGACTAAATAGGGAGATCTTCATCGGCAATGTCATTCCTCTCCATTGACAGCATCCTTCTCGTCCACCACCAAGCCCCCACAAGGCCACCACTAGAGGTGGAGGGGGGAGTAGAGACCCATCGAGCTGCCACTAGAGGTGGGGAGGAGAGAAAAAGAAGTTTTAAGTTTTGAACGTCAGGGTGGTTGGATTGGGGGTGAGGAGAGGGTTTGGAAACGGATCCTCTACGGTACTCAAAAAGTACCTAGGATGCTGTACATGGTAGGATCGATGTCATCCATCTTATGATGGATGGTTGTGCACGCTTATGTGCATACATTAAATACTAAAAAAAATTATAAATCCCAAAGATATTTTGACAGTTTGGGCAGCTGATGGACGATGTCCAACCATGCACAACATCTTATAGTACTTTTTAAGTACTATAGAGAATCTCGTTCCAGAGGGTTTTGAATTTTATTTAATGAGAGAGAGATGGGATTTAGATATTATTTAAGGAAATAATTTTCAATCATTAAACTAATTTTATCCATTAATATTTATCCAACATTGATACAATCTTATTTATTTTTACTCCACTGGTGTTGGTGCAGAAATCCGTCGCCGCCGGAGGTCGCCGCAATCGAGGCCGCTGGGCGCCGCCGGGGACCTGCAAAACGAAGTCCCGTCCGGAACCGGTGGGGTGGTGGCTCCGGCAGGACCCTCCGACGGTCAAGTTAGTTTCCGACCAACAGTAATGGAGTGCTCGGAATGAGTTCCGGAGCTTAGAGATGTGGAGGAGAGCTTAGAGAGTCAAGAGTCCAGAGAGCTTAGCCTTAGCGTGTCGGGAGGGTCCTTTATATAGTGGAGCTTGATGGTGACAACTGCAGCCGCGTGCTGGCGGGACCGCTCGAGGTTCGGCGGAGTCAGTCCCACTGGTGCCGTGTGCGGCGGATTGAGGGTGACAGCCATCGCCGCCTGGCAGTGGGTCGCTATCGCCCGCGGCGGACTGACCGATGGTGCGGCGGACTGACTGATAGTGATGGTTGCAGAGCTTGCCGAATGAAGGGTTGAAGGCCTTCGTCGTGTGCCCATTTCGTCGGAGGAGTTCGGGCTCCTGAAGAGGAAGATAGGAGGGAGTTCGGCTCCCATAGGCGTCTGGCAAGAGGTATGCAGCTAAGGCTCGTCCGCAGAAGAGTTCGTTCGCTGCTGAGAAGTGAGAAGCCGAAGCTCGGCCGTCTGGGGTTCGGCCGGCTGTTGGGCTTGGGCTGAGGCTTGGACACTTGAGAGTTCGGTAGGAGCTCGGTCGGCCGAAGTTTGATGAGGGCGACCGCTGAGGAGTTCGGCCCAGTGACGACTGCTGAGGAGTTCGGGCTCCTAAGTGACGACTGCTGAGGAGTTCGGCCGCTGAGAGGACTTCATTGAAGCTCGGCCGCTTGGAGTCGGCCCGAAGGAGTTCGGCCGCTGAGAGGACTTCACCGAAGCTCGGCCGCTTGGAGTCGGCCCGAAGGAGTTCGGCCGCTGAGAGGACTTCATTGAAGCTCGGCCGCTTGGAGTCGGCCCGAAGGAGTTCGGCCGCTGAGAGGACTTCACCGAAGCTCGGCCGCTTGGAGTCGGCCCGAAGGAGTTCGGCCGCTGAGAGGACTTCAGGAGTTCTGAAGCTCGGACGCTTGGAGTCGGCCCGAAGGAGTTCGGCCGTGGGAAGTTCGGCGGGCTTGGGCAGGGGAGTTCGGCCTCTAGGCAGTTCGGCCGTGGTAGGGGCTCGGCCTGGCGCCTGGCGCTAAAGCTCTTCAGCGGCTACTGGTTACATTGGGCTGAGCGTCGGGCCGGGCTTCGGCAGGAGCGGGATTTATCCCCAACAGTAGCCCCCCCACTCCCGAGTTCAAAAATTGAAGGAAGGGAGTACCAAAACAGGCGACTGCCGAAGTCTTCTTCCAGGCTCCGCATTTGTTGCATCTGAAGCTCGGGGGAGGTCTCATCTCCAGCCAAAATTGACGCTGAAGTTGAGGCTGAGGCTTGGGGGAGTCGATGTTTGGAGTTGAAATGGAACTCGTTTCCAGCTAAAGTCGATGAAGCTGATGTTGAAGCCGAAGTAAAACTCGCCTCCTTCGGTCGAGGTCGGATTTGAGCTCCTCGGGGGCGACATTATCTTCATCAGTTGAAGTCGACTCGAGGGAGACCTCCTATCTTGCAGCCGAGGTTGAAGTGCGCGCTCGGGGGAGATCTTATCTCCTACGGCCGAGCTTCCCTCGGGGGAGATCTTATCTCCTGCAGCCGAAGTGAAGTGCGCGCTCGGGGGAGATCTTATCTCCTGCAGCCGAAGTGAAGTGCGCGCTCGGGGGAGATCTTATCTCCTGCAGCCGAGCTTCCTCTCGGGGGAGATCTTATCTCCTGCAGCCGAGGTTGGTGCTCGTGTTAGGACGAGGTTCTCCTCCTGTTCCTAACCGAGGTTGTTCACGGTCGCTCGGGAGAGATCTTATCTCTAGCCGAGGTTGTCAACGGTCGCTCGGGAGAGATCTTATCTCTAGCCGAGGTTGATGTGCGCGCTCGGGGGAGATCTTATCTCCTGCGGCCGAGCTCGGGGGAGATCTTATCTCCTTAGCCGAGGTGCGCGCTCGCGTTAGGACGAGGTTCTCCTCCTGTTCCTAACCGACGGTCGCTCGGGAGAGATCTTATCTCTAGCCGAGGTTGTCAACGGTCGCTCGGGAGAGATCTTATCTCTAGCCGAGGTTGGTGCTCGTGTTAGGACGAGGTTCTCCTCCTGTTCCTAACCGAGGTTGTTTTTCGGTCGCTCGGGAGAGATCTTATCTCTAGCCGAGGTTGTCAACGGTCGCTCGGGAGAGATCTTATCTCTAGCCGAGGTTGATGTGCGCGCTCGGGGGAGATCTTATCTCCTGCGGCCGAGCTTCTCTCGGGGGAGATCTTATCTCCTGCAGCCGAGGTGCGCGCTCGCGTTAGGACGAGGTTCTCCTCCTGTTCCTAACGCGGCGATTATTGACTGCTGCTCTCCTGTCATCGCATAGTTTTCGCATCCAGAAATAATATTTGCAGAGGGGAGAATTTTACCGAAGGGAAATCGTGGACAGCGCGCTCTCGTTTGAGGGGTCGACGGGGTGTTGTTCCTCGGAGCTCCCTCGAGCAGCAAGTCCCGTCCAGACGACCTCCTCTATCTCCTGCCGGCCTTCATAATTTGGACCATGCTTCTCTTGACTTTGTCGCTGGGGATGACAATCACCGATGTAGCTAGCTCCTAGCTCCTCCCCGGGGTGGCGTTGATGACGCCGCGGGACGGCCAACCTTCTTGTCTTTTCCGGTTACGGCAGTGCCTATAGCCGATCTTCTCCTTGATCGCGCATGTTTGGAGAGGCCGTAGTCCTTCAGGTCTTGGCGGTTGGCTCTTAACTTTGCCGAGAATTCGAGTTAGAGGAGCGGGTCGTAGTTGCGGAACCTTCCTGGGAGGGGGGCTTCGTTCCGTCCTTGCCGGCGCCGAACTTTATTTTGGAGGTTGAGTTGAGGAGTTCGGCTTTCCACCGAGCTTCATTTTACCTTGATGCCGAGCTTTGGGGTGAGCCCGGCTTTTCTCGCCCGAACTTCATTCCGCCTCCAGTGAACACTTTGTAGGCGGTTCCTTTGGGGGACATTACTGGAGCGTGAGTTCGGCCTTACTTGCGCCGAACTTCGTTCCACTTTCCCGCGGAAGCTTCCGCGGGAGGACTTCATACTTCTTTGTCGGAGCTTCCTCGCTGACGGGCTCATAGGTGGGTTCGGCCTTCCTCGCGCCGAACTTCATTCCGCTTCAGCGGGGGAACTTCTGCTCTCCGTTTCTCTCTTAGGGGCGATTGGGCTCCTCCCTAAGGCTGATTCCTCCGCATTTCTTCGGCAATAAGTTCCGGGGTGGACGACCTCCTCATGCTGAACTCCTCAATTTGGTGCAAGCTCTTGTTGCTGGGAGATGGCGAATCGCTGATGCACCGAGATCTTTCCAGGGGCCATGTGAATGACGCCGTAAGGTGGCCGACCTTCTTGCAGTCTGGCTACGGCAGCGCCCTTAGCCGATCTTTTTCTGCTTCAGGCCGGTACCGGAGGAATTTACCCAGCCGACCCGTTCTGACGAGCTCCTCAATTTCGTCTCGGAGCTGGATGCATCCCTCCGTGTCGTGGCCGTGGTCGTGATGGTAGAGGCAGTACTTATTTCGATCGCGCTTGTTTGGGGGAGATCGTAATCCTTCCGGTCTTGGCAGCTGGTGTTTTACTTCGGTGAGAATCTGGGTTCGAGGAGCGTTGAGGGGGGCATAGCGGCGGAACCTTCCGGGAGTGGACTCCTTCGCGCCTCCTTATCAGGGCGAGTTCGAGGAGTTCGGGCCCGCCTGCTTTCGTAGGGGGTCTGCGAGTGCAGCCGAGCTTCACCCAGCTCTTCCTCGTCCGCCAGCCGGTCCTTTCTGACGAGCTCCTCATCTTTCAATTTGAAGGCTTCTTCCGCACGGGCATATCTCTCGGCTCGAGCCAGCAGGTCGGCGAAGTCCCTGGGATACCTTTTTTCCAGAGAGAACAGCAAGCTATTTTTCTGAAGGCCGCCCTTAAGTGCGGCCATCGCGACAGACTGGTCCAGGTCCCGGACTTCCAATGCCGCGGCGTTGAATCGAGTGACGTAAGTCCGGATGGATTCCCCTTGCTTCTGCTTGACGCTCATCAGGGAATCTGAACCTCGGCTCGGTCGTCGGCTGCTGATGAAGTGGGCCGCGAACCGACTGCTCATCTGGTCGAAAGAGAAGATCGTGTTGGGCTTCAACGCCGAGTACCAGTTCCTCGCTGCTCCCTTTAAGGTAGACGGGAAGGCTCGGCACAGCACGGCATCTGAAGCGCCGTGAAGCAGCATCATGGCCCGGAAGGCCCCCAGGTGATCAACCGGATCAGAAGTTCCATCGTAGCTTTCCAGTTGAGGGAGCTCGAAGGTCGGTGGAACAGGTTCTTGCATGATTTTCTGCGAGAAAGGAGGGTCTGCACGAACGTCATCACCACGCGAGGGGGGACGAAGTTCTTCAATTCGCCGGTTCATTTCCGAGAGCCTTTGGCCCAGCAGGTCCTCCCGGTCTCTGATCTCCAAGGCTTTCTGGTGAGATGGGCGCGAGGCTTCACCCTTGGTCGATCCATGATCCGAACAAGGGCTCTCCCTCCTCCGCCTCTCCAATCCGGGTATCGGAGGTCGGGCTGCCCAGGCCGGTCGCTCTTGGACTGGATCATCCGACTTCGGAGAGTCCCGCGCCGGTCGGGCTGGCACTGGGACTTGTCGGTGCAGCACCGCCTGCACCGCCTCCGTGAGACCGCGAACGTGCTGGATGAGCTGGTTGAACTGCTCCGTATCCACTGCGGCGGCTATTAGACGGGGGCTGAGTCACCGGGGCCGGAGCAGGGACAGACGGACTCGGAGGGGATCGAGCCGCGGAAGCCGTCGAGCGCCGCGTCGAAGCCCTTCTGGGGGGCATTTCCTCTTTCCAGAGAAGGAATTCTGAAGAGGGAGAAGAGAGATCCGGAGCAGGGGCGGAAAATCGTCGCCGAGCACTCCTTTAAGAACAAGGGAACCTCGAAGGTTCAGTCCCTCGTTCCCACAGACGGCGCCAATCTGTTGGTGCAGAAATCCGTCGCCGCCGGAGGTCGCCGCAATCGAGGCCGCTGGGAAGCCGCCGGGGACCTGCAAAACGAAGTCCCGTCCGGAACCGGTGGGGTGGTGGCTCCGGCAGGACCCTCCGACGGTCAAGTTAGTTTCCGACCAACAGTAATGGAGTGCTCGGAATGAGTTCCGGAGCTTAGAGATGTGGAGGAGAGCTTAGAGAGTTAAGAGTCCAGAGAGCTTAGCCTTAGCGTGTCGGGAGGGTCCTTTATATAGTGGAGCTTGATGGTGACAACTGCAGCCGCGTGCTGGCGGACCGCTCGAGGTTCGGCGGAGTCAGTCCCACTGGTGCCGTGTGCGGCGGATTGAGGGAGACAGCCATCGCCGCCTGGCAGTGGGTCGCTATCGCCCGCGGTGGACTGACCGATGGTACGGCGGACTGACTGATAGTGATGGTTGCAGAGCTTGCCGAATGAAGGGTTGAAGGCCTTCGTCGTGTGCCCATTTCGTGGGAGTTCGGGCTCCTAAGTGACGACTGCTGAGAGGACTTCATTGAAGCTCGGCCGCTTGGAGTCGGCCCGAAGGAGTTCGGCCGCTGAGAGGACTTCACCGAAGCTCGGACGCTTGGAGTCGGCCCGAAGGAGTTCGGCCGCTGAGAGGACTTCATTGAAGCTCGGACGCTTGGAGTCGGCCCGAAGGAGTTCGGCCGCTGAGAGGACTTCACCGAAGCTCGGACGCTTGGAGTCGGCCCGAAGGAGTTCGGCCGCTGAGAGGACTTCATTGAAGCTCGGCAGCATGGAGTCGGCCCGAAGGAGTTCGGCCGTGGGAAGTTCGGCGGGCGGAGGGAGTTCGGCCTCTAGGCAGTTCGGCCGTGGTAGGGGCTCGGCCTGGCGCCTGGCGCTAAAGCTCTTCAGCGGCTACTGGTTACATTGGGCTGAGCGTCGGGCCGGGCTTCGGCAGGAGCGGGATTTATCCCCAACAGTAACTATATAGGTACTTGTTGCTGCAGAGTTTGGTTGACGCCGGATCGAACTGGAGTGGAAGGAATGAGATCACCGGTGGTAACCTATAAAATAAAGTCCTGTCTGAAGCCGGTGGGGATAGCTCTGATAGGACCCTTCGACGGTCAAGTTAGCTCTGGCCAACAGAAATGGAGTACTCAGTATGGAGTTCGGCAGGATTTCGAGAAGGAGAGAAGAGTTATTTTTTTAACCTAGCGTAAGCGTATCTGGAGGATCCTTTTTATAGGCAGAGCTTGTTATAACTATCTTGATTAATGACTGTCGTAACCATCCTGATCAATGTCGATCGTTATTGACTTATGATGAGTGATAAAAATATACTAATAAAAGTATTAAATTATAAAATAAATTAATCTATTTCTTTAGAAATTGCTACTTTTGTTAATCTTATGCAGGAAAGAAGGCCACCAATATGAAGATCTTATTTTTCTGGTTCAAATGAAATAAATTTCAGATAAAATGGACTTCAAACGAGTTTGAAATTGAATTCTAAAAAAAAAATCGATTCGATTCAAATCGGTTCAGAAAACTGGCTCAGCAGACCGCCCAGTTCGACCGCATCAGCAGACCGACCCACTGATGCAGCGCTGACGTCAGGATGATGTCAGCATTTTTTGTGGTGCATGGTAGATTGACTATTAGATATATGTGCCCTAGAAGCCAGAATTGGCTGACACTTATAATACACTTCTAGGGGCAAAATTATAATTTTGACTAAAATCAATAAAATGGATTATTTTTTATCACATATGTGTATTTAGTATCTGTGATACATCCTTTGAGTTAATGGTAATGATAATTTATATTTTCAAGAGTTGAAAATTTAAGACATGAATAAATCATTATTAACTCATAAAATGCTCCCGACCATAGAATCATCACGAGGATGATGATTGATCCGAAAGGTTGGTATACAATTGCTTTTCTTTAGTAGATGAGTCTTGAGTCTACGGTGTGGAGACATCGGAGCGAGAGTACAGGTACTCGTTAGAGAATGAGGGCACTGAGCGTGACCATCTCGAGTCATCATTAGGAAGTCTACCTTCTCGTCAATGACTGACTCGATGCTGCAGTGGTGTGTCTGGTTCTTTGACCTGAGGTGCATCGATAGTTCACCTTGAGGGTGTTATAGTTTGACTACACCATTACTCGATCTCCTAGCCATATGGAATCCTGAGGTGTATGTTGGCTATAGCATGTTCATTGTAGGAACTGGATTGCATCAAGATGGAATCTATCTACCTCGGTGGTAGAGGAGCAGCCCTATGATGATCATGAGAATCAAGTCCAGAAGCCCATGGCCATGGCAGAGTGAAATAATAGAAAGAGTTTCTATTTAGGTTTTCACATCGGACTTGAATCGAATGATTACATCATATGACAGAGACTAGGGTTTGACGAGTTCACCTTAACCCTAATCTGATCGGGGCTCAAGATAGAAGAACTTAATCACACAGGTAGCTGCACCAAGAGGTTCGCATTCAGCTCTGATGGGTTGCCACCATATACTGCTAGGTGTCACTGGTGGATTTTGGGAGCAATTAGAATGATTTAGATGATCGATCATTCTAGCTGTTCGAATCAGAAGAGTTCTGATCCATCGAAAGGAGTTTCGATGATGTCGATGATAGAGATCATGACATATCCCATTACCATACAGAACTGAACCTAACTGGGTCACACAAACAAGGGTTTGAATCTGGTGATCATCAATTGAACTGATCCAGTTCAATTGATCTGAATGAGATTCAATTAGGTTCAAAGAAATCGTGCTAGCACTCGATTGAACCTAACGTTCTTCTTTTACTATCATAAATAGTTGTCCTGACTGAGCCAAAGGAGTTTGTGCTCAATCAGAGGCCTTCACTTTGGTCTGACTGGAGGTTGTCCAAGTCAGAAAAGGTTGTCTTATTTTGTAAGACATAATACCTGCCATTTTTGGTCACCTGCCATTTCTCGTTCCTTTGACTTTGGTCAAAAGTTGACCTTTGACTGGTCAAATATTGACCATTGATACTTTGACTTCTATCCATGTGTCATGCACCTATTGGAGAGCTGGTGGGGGCTTGTCCCCCTGCCAGAACCTGGCAAGGAGGAGGGCGCACGCCACCCTTGGCGTGTGCCCAAGCTGGAGGCGCCCAGGAGTCCCTGTTGGATAGGGACTCCATCTCCTTTTTGGATTCCGATTAGACTTCTCCTAAGAACCAACTTTGACTGGTCTTAGGCACCATCTAAGGAGGAATCCAAGGGACTCTATTCCCACCAATTAGATTTAGATCTAATTTTACAAAGGATTGTGATTGGTTGAGAAGAAGAGGAGTTGGATCACGCTTAGTCTATAAATAAGACCATGCGCCCAACTCAAGGGGCATCTAAAATCTGAGAAAAGAGTTTTCCACGCCCTAAGGCTTCCTCCCTCTTCCTCCTCCACGCCAAGTTCTACTTCTCCCTCTCCTCTCCACGTCCAAAAGGAATTTGGATCTTAGTTGGTGCAATCCAGATGAGAGAAAGGTGACAAAAGGCTAGAAGGTTGTACCGCTGCAAAGGACAACTGCTGATCTTCAAAAGGTATTTTGAAGATCCTCCAGATCAAATCCAGATCTGATTTTTAGAGACGTGATAGAGAAAAAGAGGATCTCCATATCCAATCTGAGTGGATACCGGTAGAGGCCAGGCACTTGCGTGGTTAGATCCAGAACCTTCTGCTACTTATAGGATCATCAACGGATAATAGGATTACCCTACATCAAGATAAATTAAATTTAATTTAAATTTTATTTTTATTATTAGAATAATAAGAATTAGATCTAAAATATTTTAGATCTGATTAGGATCAAAGAAAAAAATTTTTGAAGTATATCTCTTGATCTGATCAGATCTGAATGAACCTGATCCGAGAAATCAGAATTTTTCTTCAACGACTTGAGGGCATTTTGGGAATTTCACATGAAGAAGTGCGCTCCGATTGGCTGAAGAATGTGGTAGTCTATGCAACACTGGGCTCGTGCATGGTTTATAGAGGATAATTTGGAAATTTTGTTTGATCCGATGGGCACCTTTCACTGAGATTTGATCAGACGATCGAAATGAATGCACTGACAAACAACATCCATAGTTCACGATCGAGATCCAACGGTTGAAATTCATCCCAACATTAAACTAAAGATCAGAAGCCTTCTTTCTACATGATCGAACGATCCAGATTCAATCTAATGCTTGATCCAATGGCTGGAATGAATTTTGACTTGATCTAGGATATTTTAAAGAGTTTTTAAATAATTTTTGGACCGTTTGATCAACATCCAATGATCAAAATCATTCAGAATCCTAATTTGAGTTGTTTTGAGAGTTTTAAACCTAATTTCTAAAGAATTTTGGAAAGAATCGATTTTTTAGCCTATAAAAACCTGCTGTTGCCATCAAAAAAAAAAAGAAAAAAAAAAGAAGAGAGTGAGAAAAAAGAGAGAAAAGGGAGAGAGTCAGAGAAATAAAAAAAAAAGAAAGAGAAAGAAGAGAAAGAGAGGAGAGAGGTAGAAAGAGAAGAGAGATTTTTGAGAGAAAAAGAAAGGTTTGTAATTTTTTTCTTTTCTTCTTCCGACAATTAAGACATTGATCAAGGAGCCTCTTCTTCACCAAGTTCTCCACACCAAGAGCAATAGACAATCAATTTCAGCAATCAAACAGTCTAATTTATCTATGCTTTTTATTTTATTTATTGTTTTTGAATTTGTTATCATGAACTAAATTTTCTTTTACTAAGGCTAAGGTGTAGCCACTCTTTTGATGCAATATTCAGTGTGATTTATTTTTAATTTTAAATTTTATTCATGAGGAGTATATAAATTTGATTTTAATGCTTTTAGATTACTGGCCATCTTCTAATTGATCTGATGAACATAGATGTTACGGACCAAGTACATCTATGTTATTGCTTCTTGATTATATACCTTGTATTATGAATCAAATTAGAATTCATATGCATATGGAAATTTTAGTGCGCTTTGGATGCAGTGTATTTTAATTAGAGGATTTCACAAAACTTAATGCATTAATATTTATTTAAATTACACCTGGACCAAAGGATAATTAATAAATATTGATAGTTTTGCTATGCCTGGACCAAAGGATAGTGAATAAATTAGGAGACTCCACCGTCACATGAAATAAAATTAATCTAATAATCTGAATATTGTATTGACTGAGTTGGTGAACCGATTGCCTTAGTAATCCATTGCTCTTAAGTTTAAAACCCTAATAATTACACTGTCTCTATTTTCTTAAAATTTTTAATTATTTTTTTATTTTATTCTTTAATTTTTTATTCTCATAAATCGGATCTTCTAAATAAAGCATAGGAAAAGAGCTTTTCAGTACTTATTTTTCAATCCTCTAGGGATGATACTCTACTCATTCACTTTATTACTTGATCGACTGGTGCACTTGCCATAGCTATAAATTAGCACGCATCAAGTTTTTGGCATCATTGTCGGGGATTGTGTCTAAAATAATATTAAAATTTTGATCCTAGCTTTACTTTAGAATTTTATTTTTAATTTTTATTATTTTTTTTTAAAAAAATTTTTTATTCAGTGCATGACACGTACTGGACATAGTAACTTACTACCTTTAGATCCAGAAATTGAAAGAACCATTAGAAGACTACAACAAGAAAGAAACATGGCAGCTGAAGATCCTAACGACATCAATCTAGGATTGGATATGGCGATCGAAGGACAGCATGAAGCTATTCGACCAGTACATCATCCATTAAATGATTACATCACACCATCTATAGTCGATGCAGCTTCGAGCATCAGGAGACCGCCTGTGCGAGCAAACAACTTCGAAATAAAATCGACGATGATCCAGATGATTCAATCAACTATCCAATTCAGTGGACACGTGCATGATGATCCGAATGCCCATATTTCTAACTTTCTTGAACTTTATGATACTTTTAAAATTAATGGGGTGTCGGATGATGCTATTAGATTAAGGTTATTTTCTTTTCTCTTTACGGGATAAAGCTAAAAGTTGGACTTCATTCTCTTCCTATAGGTTCTATTCACAACTTAGGATGTCCTTAACCCAAAAATTCTTAGCCTAAGTACTTTCCACCTTCCAAGACTGCCAAGATGCGCAACGATATCACTTCTTTTATGCAGATGGACATGGAGACACTATATGAGGCTTGGGAGCATTTCAAGAAACTGCTGAGGAGATGTCCACATCATCAACTATCCGTATGGCTTCAGGTACAAACTTTCTATAATGGTTTATCTCCTACTAATCGTTCTATGATTGATGCAGCAGCAGGAGGAACCATTAATCAAAAAATGAAGGAAGAAGCCTTCGATCTGATCGATGAGATGGCATCAAATAGCTATCAATGGCAGACAGAACGCATGATGCCAAAAAGACTAGCAGCTGTGCAGGGAGTAGATTGCGTGCCAACCTTACTAGCTGAAATTGCAGCCCTTAGAGCCGAAGTCAACAACTTGAAGGGAAC
Organism: Cocos nucifera; assembly: GCA_006176705.1. Classification (NCBI taxonomy): domain Eukaryota; kingdom Viridiplantae; phylum Streptophyta; class Magnoliopsida; order Arecales; family Arecaceae; genus Cocos; species Cocos nucifera. The sequence goes on from QRFJ01000047.1 coordinate 555,117, forward strand.
AGCTATGCATATTCAGAGCATTACTTGTGACCTATGTGGAGGAGGACACGATACGAGCAATTGCCAGACAGGTAATCCTTTTGCTAAAATAACTGATACAGCTAATTATGTTGGTAATTTTTTCAGGCCGCAACAAAATAATCCCTACTCCAACACATACAATCAAGGGTGGAGGCAGCACCCAAATTTCTCATGGAGCAATCAAAATGCAGCACAACAGCCACCCCCGAGGATTTCAAGTACCTGAAAAGAAGTCCAACATGGAAGAGCTGATGGTCAAATTTATGCAAAACCAAGAAGCAACTATAAAAAATTTGGAAGCCAAACTTAGGCAGGACCAAGCAGCAGCAATTCGAAACTTGGAGATGCAAATAGGTCAAATGGCTAAGATAATCTCCGAGAGACCTCAGGGATCCTTGCCAAGCAACACGGAGACCAATCCAAGGGAGCAAGTCAATGCTATCACCCTAAGAAGTGGTACAAAGCTGGAGGAGCCACATCAGAAGAAAGAGACTGAAGAGCCAACTACAAATAAGGAACCATCAACTAAAATTCGTCAGTCACCAAAACAACCAGCAGATGGATGGTCTCCAGGTATACGATTTGCCGATCCAAATGTGAAGCCCTACGTGCCGCCACTACCATTCCCAGAGAGATAAATACAGCATCCAGATAAGAAATTTTCTAACTTTTTCAAAATTTTAAAGAATTTACATATTAATATTCCTTTTGTAGATGCTATTACTCAAATGCCCAGGTATGCCAAGTTTCTCAAAGAAATCCTAACAAATAAGAAAAAGCTGAAGGAGCATGAGAGAATAAATTTGAATGAAGAATGCTCAGCAATACTTCAAAATAAATTACCACAGAAGCTAAAAGATCCAGGGAAGTTTTACTATCCCTTGCATTATTGGTGATTGTAGTTTTGATAAAGTTTTATGTGATTTAGGAGCAAGTATTAATCTCATGCCTTTTTCTATTTTCAGAAAGCTGGGTCTAGGAGAACCAAAGCCTACCACTATTACTCTTCAATTAGCCGACAGATCCATTAAATATCCAAGAGGTATAGTGGAGGATGTCTTGGTAAAGGTAAACAAGTTTATTTTTTCTATTGATTTTATTGTTCTTGATATGAAAGAAGATTATGATGTACCCCTTATTTTAGGAGAGATCCTTTTTAGCTACTGGAGGAGCTTTAATAGATGTTCAATAAAAAAAATTAATTCTTAGAGTTCAAGACGAACAAGTTACTTTTAATATTTTCAAAAATACTAAACATCCTGATGATAATCAAACTTATTTTCTAATTGATATTATTGACAATCCAGTATATGAGAATTCTGTAGAAAATATGTTTGAGACTATAAAAGCAAGCAATGATCAATTGAAAGAGGACTCGATCAAACATGATAGTATTCCAATTGAAGTGGCACCAGATTGATCCACTTTAGAACTCAAAGAAAGTCAAGCTGAAGACTATAAATCAGAACTACTAGATAGGTTGTTTCTTTTTTTTTTAGTTTTGATATTTTTTTTTATTTTTCAATAATTTATGGTTGCTCTTTTACTGCTTTGGTGTGTATTTTTAATTTTGCAGAGAAAAATCAATAAGAGCTCAAGCAAAATTTCAAAGCTCCAAAGAACCAGATTGAACCAAATCAGATGTATTTCTTCCTATCCTTTATTGCACCCTTTATTTTTCTTTCTCCTTTAAGACAATGTAGAATAATAAAAAAAAAAAATCATGTGTCAAGAAGAAAATCTTGAGCAAGATAGACTGGATAAGTGATAAAAGATAGAATTATTTGCTAATGAATGTAATGAGTTAAAGAAGTAGATTAGTTGGATCAACTTTTAGCAGCCTACTTAGGATCATTAAAAGACTATTAGCACTTTTAATTGCACATGCACACTAACAAGGCAAAGTAGGTATTGATTATAAGGCCAACTGAGGATTCAATTATCATTAAAAATTAATAATTAATATACATTCTAATTAAAGAAACTTGAATTTAAGGAAAGAGCTACCTGCCTAAAAATAAAGTGCAAAAGATAGAGTATATGTGGATTGCCTAAAGCCTAGTAACTGGGTCTCTGCACCTAGGTCAAGTGTGAAAATTTACGTAAAATGGTGAAGGAAAGGTCAGGATGCTCAGTATAGCAAAAAAAAAAGGACAGTATGAAAGCTACGTTAATTTATAAGTATAAAATTGAGAATATATAAAAAATTGACCAAAATAGATGATAAGAGAGGATACTTTTATTCTTTTAATTTAATACTGAAATGCTAAAGTTAGTCATCACAAACATAAGTGCAATAGATCTTTGATGTACTCTAAAAAAATTTTTAATTGTATTGACTGAAAAATTTGCTTCTGAAGCTCAATGCTTAATTAGCAGTATTTTCTAAACTTTTTTATCCTCAGTCCTAGATTTTATCTTTATGATAGATACTCTTATTGAAACATGGTATTAAATAAAACATTGCTTAGAGACTAGCAATGACTAAGTTGGAGGACGTGATAAGTGATAAAAATATACTAATAAAAGTATTAAATTTAAAATAAATTAATTTATTTCTTTAGAAATTGATACTTTTGTTAATCTCATGTAGGAAAGAAGGCCACCAATATGAAGATCTTATTTTTTTGGTTTAGATGAAATAAATTTTAGGCAAAACGAACTTCAAACAAGCCCAAAATTGAATTCCAAAAAAGAAAAATGGTTCGATTCAAATCGATTCAGAAAATTGGCTCAGCAGACCGCCCGATTCAACCACATCAACAGACCAACCCGCTGACGCAGCGCTGACGTCAGGATGAAGTCAGCATTTTTTGCGGCGCATGGTAAACCGACTTGAGGGCATTTTGAAAATTTCACATGAAGAAGTGCGCTCCGATTAGCTGAAGAATGTGGTAGTCCACGCAACACCAGACTCGTGCATGGTCTACAGAGGGTAATTTAAAAATTTTGTTTGATCCGATGGGCGCCTTTCACTAAGATTTGATCGGATGGCCGAAATGAATGCGCTGACGAACGGCATCCACAGCTCCCGATCGAGATCCAACGGTTGAGATTCATCCCGACGTTAAACTAAAGATCAGAAGCCTTCTTTCTATGCGATCGGATGGTCCAGATTTAATCTAACGCTTGATCCAATGGTTGGAATGAATTTCAACTTGATCTGAGATATTTTAGAGGGTTTTTAAGTAATTTTTGGACCATTTGATCAACATCCAATGGTCAAAATCATCCAGAATTCTAATTTAAGTTGTTTTGAGAGTTTTAAACCAATTTCTAAAGGATTTTGGGAAGAATCGATTTTTTAGCCTATAAAGATCTGCTGTTGCCGTAAAAAAAAAAAAGAAGAGAGTGAGAAAAAAAAAAGAGAAAAGGGAGAGAGTCAGAGAAATCAGAGAAATTTAAAAAAAAAAAAGAAGAGAAAGAGAGGAGAGAGGTAGAAAGAGAAGAAAGATTTTTGAGAAAAAAGAAAGGGTTTGTAATTTTTTTCTTTTTTTCTTCTGATAATTAAGACATCGATCAAGGAGCCTCTTTTTCATCAAGTTCTCCACACCAAGAGCAACGATCAATTAATTTCAGCAATCAAACAGTCTAATTTCTCTATGCTTTTTTATTTTATTTACTATTTTTGAATTTATTATCATGAACTAAATTTTCTTTTACTAAGGCTAAGGTGTAGCCACTCTTTTGATGCAATATTCAGTATGATTTATTTTTAATTTTAAATTTTATTTATGAGGAGTATATAAATCTGATCTTAATACTTTTAGATTACTGGCCATCTTCTAATTGATCTGATGAACATAGATATTATGGACCAAGTACATCTATGTTATTGCTTCTTAATTATATACCTTGTATTATGAATCAAATTAGAATTCATATGCATGCAGAAATTTTAGTGCGCTTTGGACGCAGCGTATTTTAATTAGAGAATTTCACAAAACTTAATGTATTAATATTTATTTAAATTATACCTGAATCAAAGGATAATTAATAAATATTGATAGTTTTGCTATGCCTGAATCAAAAAATACTGAATAAATTAGAAGACTCCACCGTCATATGAAATAAAATTAATCTAATAATCTAAATATTGTATTAACTGAGTTGGTGAACCGATTATCTTAGTAATCCATTGCTCTTAAGTTTAAAATCCTAATAAATACACTCTCTCTATTTTCTTAAAATTTTTAATTATTTTTTTATTTTATTCTTTAATTTCTTATTCTCATAAATCGGTCTTCAAAATAAAGCATAGGAAAGAGCTTTTCAGTACTTATTTTTCAATCCTCTAGGGACGATACTCTACTCATTCACTTTATTACTTGATCGACTAGTGCACTTGCCATAGCTATAAATTAGCATGCATCAACTTGATAAATGTCGATTGTTATTGTCATGATAAATGCCGATCGTTATTGTCATATAACCGTTTAGTAGTGGGATCGCCTATAGGAATCCATCAACAGTTTGTAAGAAGTTCGGCTTCCATAGAAGTCCGACTGGAGGAGTTTAGCTGTTGAGGAGTTCGGCTCCCGTAGAAGCTCGATCGAAGAAGATGTCTGGGGAGTCCAGCTCCTAAGAAGTTCGACCACTAAGGAGTTCGGCCGGAGCTCGATCGCTAATGAGCTCGGCCGGCTAAAGAAGTTCGAAAGGGACTCGGCCACTAATGAGCTCAGCTAAGGCTTGTCCGTTGAAGCTTTTTCTTGACTACCGATTGCATTATCGACTGAGCATCCAACTAGACTTCGGTGGGAGCGGGATTTATCCCCAATAATAGTCCCTCCTACTTCCAAGTTTGAAATTCGAAGGAAGGGAGTACCAAAATAGGCGACTGCCAAAGTTTTTTTCCGGGCTCCGCACCCGTTGAAGTTTGGAGAATCATATCTCCTGCCTTAGAGGTTACCTCGGGGGAGATCTCATCTTCTACGATCGAGGTTGATACGGACGCTTGGAGGAGATCTTATCTCCTATAGCTGAGGATGCCTCGGAGGAGATCTTATCTCCTGCGATTGAGGTAAGATTGCTTCGGAGGAGATCTTATCTCCAACAGTCGAGGATGCCTCAGAAAAGATCTTATCTCCTACGGTCGAGGTAAGATTGCCTCGGAGGAGATCTTATCTCTAGCAACGAGGTTGCCTCGGGGGAGATCTTATCTCCTACAGTCGAGATTATCTCAGAGGAGATCTTATCTCCTGCAGCCGAGGTAAGGTTGCCTCGAGGGAGATCTTATCTCCTATAGTCGAGGTAAGATTGTCTCGGAAGAGATCTTATCTCCAGCAATCGAGATTACCTCGGGGGAGATCTTATCTCCTGCAGTCGAGGTTATCTCAGGGGAGATGAAAAGATCTTATCTCCTACGGTCGAGGTAAGATTGCCTTGGGGGAGATCTTATCTCCAGCAGCCGAGGTTATCTCGGGAGAGATCTTATCTCCTGCAGCTAAGGTAAGGTTGCCTCGGGGGAGATATTATCTCCAGCAGTCGAGGTTGCCTCGGGAGAGGTCTTATCTCCTGCGGTCGAGGTTGCCTTAGAGAAGATCTTATCTCCTACAACTGAGGTTGAAGGACTTCGATTCACTTCATGTTAAGATGAGGTTCTCCTCCTATTCCTGATATGGCCTTTGGATTGTTTCTTTCCTATCGTCACGTAATTCTTGCACCAGGGGTCAATAATGCTAAAATGAAGGAGTTTTATTGAAGAGAGATTACTGGTAATACATTCTCAGATTTTTTGAGTTCCAAGATCGTAGGAGCATCATCCCTCCGAGCTCCTTCAGGCAATAAGTGCCGGGCCAGATGACCTTCACCACTTCATACGGGCCTTCCCAATTAGGGGCGAGCTTCCTCTTGCTCTGAGGCTGAGAGACGGCGACTCGCTGGAGTACTAAGTCCCTCAATCTGAATGTCTTATTTCTAACTCTAAAATTATAGTACTGAGCCACCTTTCGTCCGTAGGCTGCCATCCAAATATGAGCTTTCTTTTTTTTTTCTTCCAGCAGGTCGAGGTGAACTCTTAGGTCCTGTGGGTTGTGCTGCTCGTTGAAGGCCATAACTCATGCAAACGGAAGCTTAAGTTCGATCGGGATAACCGCCTCCATGTCGAAGGTCAAGACAAAGGGTGTTTTCCCAGTCGGCACCCTTTGTGTAGTTCAGTATGCCCAAAGGACATGGTAGAGTTCATCCACCCAGGCCTCCTTTGCACTGTCGAGCCTTATCTTGATGTCTTATAGCAGGGTCTGATTGGTCATTTCAACTTTCCCATTAGCCTATGGGTGAGCCACCGATGTGAAGCGGTGGGATATGTTTAGTTCTTCATAGAACTCAGCGAACATCTTCCTAGCGAATTATCATCCATTATCGATTATAAGGGTCTGGGGCAGACCAAACCGGCACACCAATGATTTTCAAACGAAGTCCTGCACCTTGGCCTCGATAATCTTCGCTTGTGGTTCGGCTTCGACCCACTTGGTGAAATAGTCGATCGCGATCAGGAGAAACTTCCGCTGCTCGGATGCCATCGAAAACGAGCCAAGTATGTCCATTCCTCATTATGCAAATGGCCAAGGTGCACTTAGCGGAACAAGCTCGAAGGTCGGCTGTCTTTGTATGTTTGCATTCTTTTGACAGCGATTGTACTTCTTCACATACTCTATGCAATCATGAAACAAGATCAGCCAATAGTATCCTTATCGAAGTAGTTTTTACGATAGGAACCTGGCTCCTATGTGACTTCCACATAGTCCTGCATGCACCTCCCACAACGTGAGGTCAGCCTCTGAAGGTCAGAGACATCTCAATAATGGGAGCGAGTATGACCTCTTATACAGCCTGCCTTCATACAAAACATACCAAAAGGCCTGATTTCTGAGTTTTCGAGCTTTTTTTGGATCATGACAAAGGACCCCCTCCTTGAGGTAGGCGATCAACGGGTCAATCCAACTTGGCTCGAATTTTATCTGCAGACTGACTTGAAGTTTCTTTATGGTTAGGCACTTCATAGTTTCCAAGAATACTTCTTTGGAAAGCTCGGCAGGGACTGAAGTGGCCAACTTGGAGAGAAGGTCGGCTTTTATATTTTTCGCCCTCAAAATTTGTCGAATGTCGAAACTGTCAAAGGTTGGAATCAAATTCCTGACCTTCCCAAGGTATCTCACCATATTGTCCTCCCACGTCTCGTAGCTACCATTAACTTGGCATACCACCAGTTGAGAATCATTATAGACTTGAAGCCGATCTATTTTTAATTCCCTCGCTATTTTTAATCTGGCGATCAGCGCTTCATATTTAGCCTCATTATTGATCGCAGGAAACTCGAAGCGCAGTGCGTACTCAGTGATAATGCCCTCAGGGCTAATTAAGATCAGTCCCGCACCAGCTCCGATGGAGTTGGATGAGCCATCCATATGCAGAGCCCAAAAGTCTTCGAAAAGATCGGCACTTTCCTCGAGGAGGTTCGACTGTGATAGTAGGACGCCAGTCTCATTCTATTCAGGCTCAACTTCGACTGGAATGGTGCATTCTAACATAAAATCTGCCAATATCTAGGCCTTCATAGATGGCCGGGGTCGGTAGTTGATGTCAAACTCTGTGAGCTTGATTGCCCATTTTGCGATTCTTCTAGAAGCGTCCGCTCGGTGAAGGACTGCTTTTATTGGTTGGTCCGTGAGGACCGTAATGGTGTGCTCCTGAAAATAAGGTCGGAGTCTTCGAGCAGCAATTAGAAGAGAGTAAATTAGTTTTTCTAATCTTGAGTACCTGGTCTCCGCATCCCTTAGGATCCGACTTACGTAGTAGATCGGTCACTGCATCTTCGCTTCTTTTTTTATCAGGACTGTCGCCAAGGCCACCGAGAAGACAGTTAGGTATAGGAACAATTCCTCTCTAGGTTTAGGCTTTGCTAGCAATGGGGATGAGTCGGGGTAGTTTTTAAGCTCCTCGAATGCCTGTTGGCACTCCACCGTCCAGCAGAAATTCTTTGGTTGCCTAAGAACTTGAAAGAAGGGCACACATCGTTCGGCCGACCTTGAGACAAAATGATTTAGGGATGCCATCTTTTCGATCAGGCGCTGAACTTTTTTGATCATTTTTGGAGCGGTCATCTCCTGAATGGTTTGGATTTTCTTAGAGTTTGCTTCAATTCTGCATCTTGACACCATGAATCCCAGAAACTTCTCTGAGGTCACGCCAAAGGCACACTTGATCGGATTCAGTTTTATCTTGTACTTTCTAAGTGCATCGAAGGTCTCTTTAAGGTCGGTGAGGTGGTCTGTTGAAGCTCGACTTTTGATGAGCATATCATCCACATACACCTCTATGTTGCGGCCGATCTGCTTCTTAAAAATTTTATTAACCAAACACTGGTACATTGCCCCTACATTTTTTAGCTTAAAGAGCATGACCCTATAACAATAAAGACCATGGTCGATAACGAAAGTAGTCTTCTCCTCATCCTCAGGTGCCATCCGTATCTCGTTATAACCAGAGAAGGCATCCATGAAGGTGAGGAGCTCGTAGCCCAAGGTTGCATACATTAGTTGATCAATCCTGGATAGAGGATAACTATCTTTCGGATAGGCCTTGTTTAGCTTCTTAAAGTTAATGCACATCCTTCACTTGTTGTTCGCCTTTTTGACGAGGACCACATTTGAGATCCAGATTGGATAATTAACCTCTCAGATGAATCCAGCTTTGAGAAGCTTGTCTACTTCTTCGGCGATTGCTTTCTGCCTCTCCGGGGCATGGTGGCGCATCTTTTCTTTTATCGATCGATGCCTCGGATCGACGGCCAGTCGATGTTCCATGACCTCGGAGTCAATCCTTGGTATGTCTGCTGGGGTCCCAGCAAAGACGTTCGTATTTCTTCTGAGGAAGGTAACGAGTTGCTCTCGAACTTCGTCTGCCAAGTTGGAGCTGATCTGCACTACATGCTCGACGTTCCCATCGTTTAAGGGCACAAAGACGAGGTCCTCCATAGGCTCGCCCTGCTCTTCAGTGAGGTCGTCTTGGACATCCAATTGGTCAACAAGATAAGAGTTGGACTGCTCTCCCTTATGTAGGGCGATCGAGTAGCAGTGCCTCGCCAAAACATGGTCTTCCCTGACCTCTCCGATCTCATGACTTGTCAGAAATTTCATCTTCAAATAATAGGTCGACACCATCGTTCGGAGTGCATTTAGACTAGGTTGACCAAGAATGGCATTGTAGGCAAATGGAGTTCTTATGACTAGGAAATCGACTTACGCTTTGGTCAGTTTCGGGCATTGCCCTACTGTCACAACCAAAGTTATTATGTCCTCAACTGGTACGGTGTTGCCAGTAAATCCTATCAGCGGAAAGTTCATAGGCCCCAAGTGGTCATCGAGTAAGGACATTTTCGAGAAGGCATCATAAAACAACACATCAGCCGAACTTTCATTGTCCACCAAAATATGGCGTACATTATAATCGATAATATTCAAAGAGATTACAACCATGTCATTGTATGGAAATTAGACCCTCTGGGCGTCCACCTCGGTAAAAGTCATAGGTTCCTCGGTCCTCCATCTCTTTATCGGTCCTTCGGATCTGCTGGCCTCTTCTCGTTGAAGTCCCTCCGAGATAGTATTGATGATACCAAGAGGTGGTCGATCTTCTTGGTCCTCCCCCCTCGGTGGTAGCGCCCTCAGCTGATCCTTCCGCCCTTCGGGCCGTCTCCGTAGGAATTGATCAAGTCTACCTCGCCTGACGAGCTCTTCAATTTTGTCCTGGAGTTGGATGGACTCCTCAGTATCGTAGCCGTGGTTTCGATGATAAAGGCAGAACTTATTGGGATTGCATTTACTAGGATGAGAACGCATCTTCTTCGATCTCGAAAGTTGTTCCCTGATTTTCATCAGCACTTGGGTCTTCGGAGCATTAAGAGGGGCGTAGTTGTAAAATCTCCATTGGGGAGAACCTCGACGCTGGGGAGAACTTTGGTGCTGGAGAGAACCTCGGTGTGTTCTTCCATCGGGGCTTCCCCGCCTTCAAATTCGAAGGGGAGTTCGGACTCGCCTGCGCCTAGAAGGTATCCGGGATCACAGCCGAGCTTTACTCGACTTCCCTTCTTCGGTAGGCCTGTCCGACTCGTCGACTTGTCGCTCGCCATCAGCTTCATCGTTCTTGATCTTGAAGGCCTCCTCAGTCCGGGCATAACCTTCAGTCCGAGCTAGCATGTCAGTAAAGTTTCTGCGATACTTCTTTTCTAGGAAGAATAGCAAGTCGTTCTTCTGAAGGCCATCCTTGAGCGCGGCCATCGTAATGGACTGGTCCAGGTTTCGAATCTCCAATGCCGCGGCGTTAAACCGGATGACATAAGTCTGGATGAATTTTCCTTACTTCTGCTTGATATTCATCAGGGAATCCAAACTTCGACACGGACGCCGACTATTGATGAAGTGGGCTACGAACTACTGGCTCATCTGATCAAACGATAAGATGGTTCTTGGCTTAAGCATCGAGTACCAATTTCTGACGACTTTCTTAAGGGTCGAGGGAAAAGTCCGACACAAAATAGCATCTGGTGCACCATAAAGCAACATCATCGTCCGAAAGGCTTTCAGGTGGTCAACTGGATCGGTGGTCCCATCGTAACTCTCGAGTTGTGGGAGCTTGAAGTTCGATGGAACTGGTTCCTGCATAATTTTCTACGAAAAAGGATGGTCAGCACAAACGTCGTTACCATGAGAGGAGGGATTGTGATGGAGTTCTTCAATCCATCGGCTCATTTCTAAGAGCCTTTGATCCAAGAGATCCTCACGGTCTTTGATCTCAAAAGTTTTCTGGTAGAATGGGTGCGAAGCTTCCCCCTGGGTCGAGTCATGGTCCGAGCAAGAGCCTTCCCTCTTATGCTTCTCCCTTCTGGGGATCGGAGGCTGGGTAGCCCAAGTCGGCCATTCCTGGACCGGACCAGAGGGCTCTAAAGAATCCCGCATCGATTGAGCCAGTGCCGGGGCCTACTGGTGTATGGCCTGCACCGTCTGCATCACCTCCGTAAGGCTACGAACCTGCTGGACGAGCAGGTTGAACTGCTTCGCATCCACAGCTATAGATGAAACTTGGGTTGCCGGGACTGGAGTGGGAGCAGACGGAGCTGAGCGGGATTGGGCCGTGGAGGCCGTTGATCATCGGGTCGAAGCTTTTTTGGGAGGTATTTTTCTGAAAAGAAGTTTAGATCGCTGCTGAGTACTCCTTTAAGATCGAGGGAACCTCAAGAATAGAGGGCCCTTCCTCTAACACCAAATCTGTTGGTGCAGAGTTTGGTTGACGCCGGATCGAGCTGGAGTGGAAGAAGATGAGGTCGTCGATGGTGACCTGCAAAATAAAGTCCTGTCCGGAGTCAGTGGGGGTAGCTTCGGTAGGACCCTCCGATGATCAAGTTAGCTCTGGCCAACAAAACTGGTGTACTCAGTATGGAGTTCGGCAGAATTTTGAGGAGGAGAGAAGAGTTATTTTTTTAATCTGGCGTAAGCGTATCTGGAGGATCCTTTTTATAGGCGGAGCTTGTTGTAACTATCTTAATTAATGACTATCGTAACCATCCTAATCAATGCCGATCGTTATTGACTTGATAAATGTCGATCGTTATTGTCATGATAAATACCGATCGTTATTGTCATGTAACCGTTTAGTAGTGGGATCATCTGTAGAAATCCGTCAACAGTCTGTAAGGAGTTCGACTTCCATAGAAGTCTGATTGGAGGAGTTCAGCTTCCGTAGAAGCCCGGCCAAAGAAGATGTCTGAGAAGTCCGGCTTCTGAGAAGTTCGGCCATTGAGGAGTTCGGCCGGGACTAGGCCGCTCATGAGTTCGACCGGCTAAAGGGATTCGAAAGGAACTCGGCCGCTAATAAGCTTGACTAAGACTTGTCCGCTGAAGCTTTCTCTTGACTACCAATTGCATTATCGACTGAGTATCCGATTGGACTTCGGTAGGAGCGAGATTTATCTCCAATAATACTTTAATTTTTAATATAAAACTCGGCATAGACATAACTCGAGCACTGTCAAAATTTTTAGTTGAGCCTTCCAAGTAACGTGTTTGAGTATTTTTCAAAAAAAAAAAAGAAAAAAAAAAGAGCAACATACTTGAGCAAGCAAAACCGACACTGGACGAAGTTTAATTGATGCGGCAGAGTTACATGGGAATGAGCACTTGCCCGTTCATACCTTTAGGTTATAATATCAAAGATTTATTTGATATCTTCTTCCCTTCTTTTTGGGCAGACCAATGAGAGCATCGCTCCCACAATTACATATGCTCGACACAACTCCTGATGGATCTGCCATTACACTACAATAGAAATATCACCTTCATCCATAATAGTCACCAATATAAATGGAGGAAGATTTGTTTTCGATTGTAACTATCTTTTAGCCAAATCTTCGCATAACAAGTTTGCTATGTAGCACCACCATCCTTAACGCAAGTAGTCCATCCCACCACTCGCAGATCTACCAACTTGAGCGCAAGAGCTCCATATCTTAGCAATAGGAGAAAAGAAGGAAAGACAAGATGAAGCATAATCGGAGGGCAAGGAGAGGGTTAACAATTTGACACCTTTTTCTGAACTAGTCTATGCTCCTATCAGAAAATAAGTCTATTCCTAGCCCTATTTCTATGCTTGAGTGAAATAGGACAGATTAACTAGGCCATTCCATCCTTACTCCACCATCCAAGGTGGGCCTAAAATTTACCTTCTTTTTTATTTGAGCAATGTTGACGGAGCCTACCTATGGCAACTATATGGAGAAATTAAATCTACACTCAATATACCAGCTTAGCGGTACATCGGACCAATAACATGTTGCTATATGGGCATTTTTGGACCACCTCAATGTAAGGAGAGGGGGAAGAAAAAAAAGGGAAGTGGATCCAGCTGAGCGCTCCACCCCCTCTCTCAAGCAATTGGAACCCCAGCCAAGAACTCTGCCCCTTCCCTCGAGCGAACAACCTCATGATAAATTATATCCTCCCTCACTCTGATCCTTCAGCAAATGTGATTGCCGGCACCCCACCCACACTAGATCTTGCCACATGTCTTTCCACCTCCACCTCCACTCCCCATGATGCCACCTTGCACCCCGATGCAAACTACATCATCCCTCCTATTTCTGGCACCTCTAGCCACCACCACTGTCGGTAGTTTTTTTGTTAATTAATTCTTTACCCTCCCTTCCGGCACCAGAATACTCTTTGATGGTATGGTGTTCTCCTTCTCTTCGTCCTCCACCACCAATCTCCCTCACGGTAATAGAAAATTGCCGCAAAGCCCCTCTAGCATCCTCTCCCCACCCCCTCCTCGTCCACCACCATCCTCCGCCATAAATCTTGCTTCCTATTCGACATCAACTTCTAGAAGCATGTCTGGTGATCCTAGCTCCAACTCCAGCACCACAGACTTCCCTCTACCACTACCTCCACTGCTACTAGTAGTCTTCTTTAGGAAGATGTAGAAATGCGGTAGTCGATAGGTGCTATGGCCGTTGTAATTGGAGTGGTGGATCTTTCTGGGGAGGCTAATGATTGGCATCTTTGCCTTGAGATTGGCAGAGACATAGGGAATTCAAAGCTGTAAGCACCTGCGGATTGGCGCAACTAGACCTAAGATTTGTGCTCCACTTGGTAGAGTTCTGATTGTAAACAACATTCAAGTTCATCCATTCAATCTCATCCCTGATCAAGGCCGTGAAGGTCGCCGCCCGTAGAGCTAATCATGGGCCAGGCTTGGACGGAAAAAAAAAAAAAAGGCTCGACCTGAAGTCCAACTAAATGGGAGGAAAGTTTAAGTACAAGGTCTGGCCCTTGATAAGCTCTAGTTGTCCAGAATTCCGAGTCCTCTATCGCCACTAGAGATAGATTCAATAGCCACTTACCACATTATCAACTTTTGCCAAGGTCTCGCAGGTGACTTTCCGGTCTTCATCGAGAGAGGGTGGAGTGCTCGGCCAAATCAACTTCCTTTATGCTAAGGAAGCCAGAATATCCATCTGGCAGCATATTATTGTACCGATGGACTACCGAGTTGGTACACTATATGTAAGATAAAACTTCTAGGGCAGCTTGTATGGTAATCTAATGGACCATGAGTTGGATGTCATGGTGGAAAAGCAATCAATGGAGTAGCATGATATTGGAACAATAAAATAAGCATGCTTTTCCCTTTTTCTCTTCGGTTATAATAGAGGCGACCAATCTCAATTGCTGATTGCTGATCAGAATCCATTGGGCATTTCTTCCTATCCATTTATTCTTGTTTTATTTTTGAAGAACATAAAGAAAATAAATAAAGAAAGAGTTCTAATTTGATCTTTCCTCCATTTGCTTTCATGATCATTTAGGATTTTAATAGGATGCAAAAATTCTTGTCCGACTGGGAGCATATTTGTGTGGTTCATCGCATTCTTTTGTTTTTCTTGTTAGACAAGTTAAAAGGGGACACTAAAAAGGGATAATATTAAAAAAGCAATTAAGCAGCTTTATGATCCTCCCTATTTTGGAGGAGGCTAATATCATTTCCTTCTTCCAACTACAGAGCCTTCATCTCTTATGTGAAACCTGTTAGTAGAAAGCAATTCAACCTCTAATGCCCTGCAACCTAATAGCGCTTGATCTCTCCTTCGACAAGATCATCTATGAGAAGTTCCCCTATAAATTAGGCTCTCCATTCCTTTGACTCGTTCTATATGAGGATTCATATATGAGGATTCATATAGGTGTGTGTTTAGTCCCTTATGTAGTATAGATCTTGAATGGTTGTACAAAGTGAAAGAATTTAAATAGCACTTTTCAACTAGTCTTTTTTGGGTGAGATTTTAAATTGCAATAAAAATGATATCAATGCAATAAAAATGATATCAAAGTGAGTCCAGTCTACGATCCATGTAGACCGACAAGCTTTTTTGGATGAGATACTAAGTCATTACTGATATGGCATGAAATCAATATGTTGGTGCGAAAATTGGTTACCGTCGGAGAAGATAAGGTCGCCGTCGGTGACCTACAAAATAAGTCTCGTCCAGAGCCCGAGGTGGTGGCTCTAGCAAGACCCTCCGACGATCAAGTTAGCTCTTTCGGCCAACAGAAATGGAATACGTAGAAAGATTCTAGCAGAATTTTTAGGAAGAGAATGAGAGCTTCCAGACAAAAGCGTATCTGGAGGGTCTCTTATATAGACGGAGCTTGTAACAAACTAATAGTAACAGCCGTAACCATCCGGTAGTGGGCCATTAACGACCACGTGGAGTTTGTTACAGGAGATAGTGTTTGTTATCGTGATGTGCGAGTCCGTCGGGGTCCAACGGTCGAAGCTTGGATGGAAGAGATTGACGGTTCTTTTGGCTACGTCGAGGGTGAGAGCTGAGGTCCTTTGGGACTGCTGGATGAAGTTCAAAGAAAGTTTAACTGTTTGGAGGAGTCCGTCTGAAGAAAAAATCTGGGAGAAATTCGACTGTTGGAGGAGTCCGACTGAAGGAGAATCTGGAAGGAGTTTGACCGTCGGAGGAGTTCGATCGAAGAAGAAGTTTGGTAGGGGTTCGTCTATTAGAGGAGTCCGACTGAAGAAGAAATCTGGAAGAAGTTCGGCTACTGAAGGAGTTTGAAAGGGAGTCGGCCACTGAAGGAGTTCGAAAGGAGTTCGGCTGCTACAGTCCGAAAAAGGTTCGACTGCTGAAGGAATCCGAAAGAAATTTGGCTACTGAAGGAGTTCGAAAGGAGTTCGACTGCTGAAGGAGTCCTAAGAGGAAGAATTTTCGATCGAAGCTTCTCTGTGATTATCAGTTACATTAGGCTAAGCATCAGACTGGACTTCGACGGAAGCAGAATTTATCCCAACAATAATTACCCTACTCCCGAGTTTGAAATTTGAAGGAAGAGAGAGAAAAAAAAAGGTGACTACCGAAGTTCGATCCTGGATTTTCGTGCTTATCAGGATGAGACGTTTCAGTGTTCACCGTGCTGACACCGAAGCTTTCTAAGTCTAAAATGAGTTTGAAAAAATGGTCTTTCGAATCTCCCGCTGAAACTCTATCCTAGGTATGATGCCATAAAGACTCCACCCATCGCCGCTCCTCTATCATGATGGGTGGGACACGCGGCGTATGCTGACTGATTGAAATCGATCCATAATCATAACTGCCTCGGATTACCTCTGGCTATTTAAGGCCTTCTCCTATTATTCGAAAGTCATTCCTATCCGAGTCTTCTTATGAAATGCTTGTTGTGGATGCCGAGCTTATTGTGGACGCCGAGCTTGTTGTGGACGTCGAACTAGGATTTCTTCTGCAAACCAGGATTAGGTTCTGTCTTTTGCTTTTGACATAGTCAGGTTGCTGTGAAAAAATACGTATAAAGATTCTCCACCGAGCTTCTTTCTTCTCCACGTCTTTGGTCTACGAGGTTTCAACTTTTGCTCATGTTAGGACAAGACTTTCGTTCTGTTCTTAACATGGCTTACAGAGGTACGTTAGGGTCATCGATAGGGGCTCTCCCTTCAATCCGTCTTATATCGATGAGGTCGTCAATTTTGCTCACGTTAGAATGAGGTTCTCCTCTCATTCCTAATGCGGCTTGTGGGGGCACATTTGGGCCATTGACAGGGCCTCTCCCTCCATCCCATCTTAAATGGATGAGGTCTTCGATTTTGCTCACGTTAGGACGAGATTCTCCTCTTGTTCCTAACAGGTTGTAGGGACACATTAGGGCCATTATCAGAGCTTCTTCCCTCATCTCATCTAAAATGAACGAGACCTTCGACTTTGCTCATGTTAAGATGAGGTTCTTCTCTTATTTCTAACATACTGTAGGGGCACATTAGGACCGTTATCAGGGCCTTTTTCCTCATCTCGTATAAAATGAACGAGGCCTTCGACTTTGCTCACGTTAGGACAAGGTTCTCCTTCTATTTCTAACAAACTGTAGGAACACATTAAGGCCGTTGTTAGGGCCTCTCCCCTCATCTCATCTAAAATAAATGAGGCCTTCGACTTTGCTCACGTTAGGATGAGGTTCTCCTTCTATTTCTAATGGACTGTAGGGGCACATTAGGGTCATTGTCAGGGCCTCTCTTCTTATCTCATCTAAAATGAATGAGACCTTCGACTTTGCTCATGTTAGGATAAGGTTCTCCATCTGTTCCTAACGTGCCGTATTTATCGTGAGATTAAGTTCGGGGGGTAGTCCCTCTTTATTATCAGTATACAACAAAGATTATGATGTTAAAGTAAAAAAAATTTATTGTAATCAAATCATTGGTAATACATTCGTAGATTTTTTGAATTTCATTATCGAGGTAAGTCTGCCCCCCGAGTTTCTTCAAGTAGTACGTCTCAGGTCGGACGACTTTTCTGACCTCGTAGGGTCCTTCTCAATTTGGGGCAAGCTTCTCCTAGCTCTGAGACTGAGAGATGGTGGCTTACTGAAGCACTAAGTTCCCCACTCTGAATATTTTACCTCTGACTCTGGAGTTATAGTATCGGACCATCCTTCGCCTATAAGCCGCCATCCGAACTTGGACTTTCTTCTTTTTTTCAGTAGATCGAGGTTGACTCTGAGGTCCTATGAGTTACGCTGCTCATTGAAAGCCATGACCCATGCTGATGGGAGTTTAAGCTCGATAGGGATGACTGCCTCCATTTCAAAAGCTAAGGCGAACGATATTTTTTCAGTCGATGGTCTTTAAGTAGTTCGATACGTTCAGAGGATGTGGTAGAGTTCGTCCACCCAAATCTCCCTTGCTCTTTCAAGTCTTGCCTTGATGTCCTATAGTAAAATTCTATTGGTCACCTGATAGGAGCACGATGCTGTCGTTAAGACACCATGTTTATCAGTTTAATCCGACTTCTTAAAATCATTGAAAATACGTAGATAGTAGTGAGTCGGGTCGAATCCACAGGGAAGGTAGTGTTTTTAGATTTGAAATCTTTAATTTTTTTTTGAGAAGAAAAAGAAAATGATTTGAATTTTGAAATAAAAAAACTGAAGTCGAAAGATTGAAAATAAAAATTAAAAGATGCAGGAATTTAAATTTGATACGAAGATCTACTAGTTAGATCTTAGCATCTACTTGCAAAGCAATAATTTAAAGTGCAGAAATTAAATTATAATAAAAATAAAAAGCAAGAAATTAAAATGTAAAAATAAAAATTTTTATTAACTAAAATTTTAAAATTTAAATACATAAAATTTAAAAAGAAAAGATAATAAAATAAAATAGCCTGATCTCTGATCTTGGATCGGCATTGGCAGAAAGATGGTGTAGAAGCTCGGCTCTTCTTCTCGACATCCGTTGCTTCGAAGCAGCCTTTAACCCATAGCCTGGCTTCGCCCTATACCAAAGCTTCACCTTGATCGGAGATATTAATTTCTGATGGCTTGGGGTCCTTTTTATAGAGCTAGGAGGGCTGGATATTTTTTCTAAAGGCAATATGGGACTAATGCCTTTGTAATCATCAAAATACAAAAAAAATTGGATGAAATTTAAATCAAAATAGCTCAGATACGACTCTGATAAATATGATAAAATCCAGCCGTTCAATAAAAATCCAACGGTCCAAAAATCATCAAAATCGGATGCAGATAAGCTCAGATCGGATCAGATTAAATTCTGGCCGTTGGATCGCGCTTGATCGAGGAAATCTGGCCGCAAATCGCGCTTCGGGAGTCTTGATCACCGCCGGCAGCGTTCTGGACCGTCGGATCATCACCTGGATCGAGCGCTGCCATCCGATGGTGATCCGCGTGATGTTTGTATCTGAATAAAATTCGGAAGCAACCACAGCCGTCCGATCCTGACCGCAAACAACCACATCCGTCCGATCGCGCAATAACTGTTCCCATGGACCGCGTGGACTGACCGCACCACAACCAATCAGCACCGCCATTATCGGACGAAAAGACTGAATTATCCTTGTGAGCCGCGATAAATTTCTGTAGACCCTTAAGGGGTCTAGGTCCACCATGTGGCAATCTCTGATTCGCCGAAATTTGCTGAGCTGGCAGTCCACGCCTGGATCGTGGACCGGCTAATGGCTTCAACGGCTGAGTCAGCTTTGATGGCTTGGCTTGGCTTGGTGGCTCGGCTTGCGGAGCCGGCTGAGCCGTTTTCTTTTTTATTTAATTTTTATTTATTTTATATTTTTAAAAATTCATATCTTTTCCATTTTAGCTCCATTTTTCTTGAAATTTATTTCATTGTGATCAAAAAAATGATCTCTTTCTATTAATAATAAAATTTTATTTTTTAATTTTTATTATTTTTTTATTATTTTTTAATTAATTTTTTAATTAATAAAAATATGAATTTTTTAAAAATTATATATAAATTAATTATTAATTTTTAAAAATTAATATAAATTAATTAATAAATTAATATTTTTATTAATAAATTTATGATGTTTATCACACCCCCCAACTTAAGCTTTGCTCGTCCTTGAGTAAAGAAAGAATTTAGTTTTAAATACCTTTTAACTTTAGAGTTTCGAATTTTACTTAAGCAATTTTCAAAATGGCCATTGATATTCAGTAGAGCTTAAATGAGACATATCATTGGGGTATTAATACTTATCAATAGAAAAATTAAGTAAAGAATAATAAATTTTTCAGAACTTTTTCTAAATTATTCCACTTTTATCTCTGATTTGTCTAAACTTTCATATAGGCAGGTGTATTGCTACTTCCATCCTTCATTTATTAATTTTTATTTTCACATTGCCCACTTTTTGATGCGAATATCATTGCTTACTTAGGCAACGGGATCCGATTACTTGGTGGAAAATCAATATATATATATATATATATATATATATATTTTTTAACGTTGTACCACTATTGAGTGTCTTAACTCCTTAAGCTTTCTATTTGATTCATGTAGCGAGTCTTGGGCCAATGACTCCCAAACCAGTTGACTTTAGGGCACTAGGTATAGAATACCCCTCGGGCTTACTAGCTCGAATCAAATAGGACTACGAGTTAAGACTAGCTTTACAACGAGCTTCTTTGCCCTTCCCACCTTTTGATGCGAAACTCAATGCTTGCTTAGGCAAAGAGGCCCGGTTACTCAGTGAGAAGTACTTGGAAACTATTTTATTAAAATAAATTTTTATATGAAGAAACGTATAGTTATCCTACACAAGCCTATAAAAAGTAGACTTTTCTTTGATGCTAGTAGAAATAATTAGAAATGCTCCAAGAAAAAAAAATTTTATGTTCTAGACTTAACTCTTTATTGAATTTTCTTAATACTTGATTCCTCAATATCTCATAGATTCTCTAATCTGTATCAATTTTCTTTTTAAAATGCTTAGTTTAATTCGATTCTTAAGCATAATCAAGTATCTAAATACTAAATACTAACTTTTTCGAGGACTTAAAATTTTTAAAAAAATTTTATTTTTCTCTCCCCCCAACTTAATCGACATTGTCCTCAATGGAGAAGAAAAAATAAAGGATGTAATAAAAAATATGGAAGAATACACCTAACTCAATATATATATATATATATTATTTTATTTTATTTTATTTTTTTGGTCCAGCACATGCCTTTGAAAATTCGAGCTCTTCCTCCACTTATTCAAATTATCTTAAAAAAATAAATAAAAAAAATAAATTAGATAAAAACTAAATATTGGGTTGCCTCCCAACAAGCGCTAAGTTTACCGTCTTCAGCCAGACACAATGCAGCTCACTATCCTGTGTCGAATATTAGATTGACAAATTCCAATGGTTTTGAATTGCCAATCTCAGAAAGTTGATGTTGATTTTTAATCCCATTATTGATATATTCACTGTTAATTTTTGGGATATATTTTATGATTCCATTCTCAGACTATGTTTATTAAGAATTACTCCTATTTGTTCTTCTAAAATGCTCATGAATGGAGTTTTAGGAGTTAAGTTTAATTCAATGGGTGCTGGAATGGTGACTAAAGGCGATTTTAATTTTGGAGGTAAATTAATGTGATCCTGCTTAAACAACTCCATTGATATTTCATTACATGCCTTTTGATTTTTATAAGAAGAACCAGCTTCTAGGGTTGAAGGGAATAGGACATTAGGTTTATAAGTCTTGGGTAAATCATCTATTCTCTTTTCCCTTATTTCTATCTCATTTAAACTGGAACTAGCATCAGTACTAATTCCTGGCTTGGGTTCTTCTATGTGGTTAGTCTCAGTACTAATCAGTTTCTCTAAATTTTCATTTTGGCTAGCATCAGTACTAGCCTCTCTCACCTGGTCTTGGTATGGGTCCATAAGAATCCTATAGCTTTTAAGTTCAGGAATTACTTTGGTATTCTCAAATTGAAGATTCTTAGATGAAACATTAGATTGATAATTTAATCCAGGTGGTTGGTAGTCATTAGGTGGGTTATTTAAAATTGATAGGTTCGGTAGTTGATCTAATTCTCTCCTCATGTTAGACTCAACTAATTGTCCAATTTGAGCTTCTAGTCTAGCGATAGATTGCTGTTGAGTTAGAATTAATTGTTGAAGTTGGTTAAATCTATCATCAGCTAGATTGGTCTGTTGAGAAGGTGGGTATGAAGGCTGATTATAATATGATGGCTGAATAAACTGACTAGGCTGACCATTATTATAGGCATAATTTTGATAATTTTGTTCAAGTGAAATTTGGGTCTGAGTCTGAGTCTGTTGGGTTGTCCAAGAAAAATTAAAGTTACTCCAATCTGAATTATATGAATTTGAAAATGGGTCATTAATCAATTTGGAGTATCCTTGAGTAGCTTGAACTTGTTCTTGGATAAAATATGGAAATTGTGCAGCCATAGGATATTCACTTACATGATGGGTTGGACTAGCACAAATTGAATAACTCTCCTGATAATTAGAAGATGATGTGAATTATGTAGGAGATTGTTGACCTAGGTTATGAGTTGATCTATTTTCTAAGCAAGAAGGTCAACTTTATCTAATTTTTGAACAATTAGATTCATATTAGCCATTATTATGTTTAATGTGAATCAACCATTCAATTAAGTTCAACTAAATCAGAAAAAGTGATTTCCTACCATGTATGTATTAGTGTAACCCTAATGTATGGTTCAAAAAAAAAATTTAGAATATTTTTTTTTATTATTTTTTTTATTATAAATTAATTTTTTTATTTATTAATTTTAATTTAATTTAATTTAATTTAATTATTATTTTTAATATTTTTTTTAGTTAGTTTAATTTAATTTTTATTTTATTTTATTTTATTTTTTAGAGGAGAAAGAAAGAAAAAAAAATTCTCAAGAAGAGGTCCTAAGGAGTCCTAGAACTAAGAAGAGAGAGAAGAATTAAATTTAATTAGGTTTGATGTTGGTTAACAATCAAGTTGGTCAATCAATCCTGATTAAGGGTTATCCTAAATCTAGACAGCTCCTAACTGCCAAGGTCACCTTCAAGCCCTCCAAGTGTAGGATTAGCCAATCAACTAGCCAGGTAAGTGTAAGGTCGGTGGGAGTCCCCCCGTTGCTTGTCTTAGACACCAATTATGCTTGGCCAGGTAAGCAAACGGAACCAATTAGAAACCACCTTCCTTCGAGCGCAGTCGTCCCTGAACCACTTTTCTAGACACCAGTCAAATTGACTTATCCTAACCCGGTTCAACTCTTAGGATTTCTTGTCCTATTGAGCTCGAGTTCCTAGGGTTGATGTCTAATTGATTTTAAAATTAAAGGCTTAGGTCAATGCAGGATGCTGGTTGGTTGTTTGTGGGCTAAGAAAGGGTGATCAAATCCCCACCTTATCTTGTTTAATTGGGTTGTGCCCTTAATTTGATTTAATATGAATATGCACGAAAAAAAAATTCAATCAAAGGGTTTTATGCAATTTAAACTAGATGCATGCAACTAATTGAATTCTGAAAGGCTTACCTTGCTTCCAGCAATCACCAAAAAAAAATAAAACTAAAAATAAAAATAAAACTAATATGATGCATGCTCTAAACAGTTAGGGTTTCTAATCTTATCATGAGGCTTTTAATTAGGTTTAAATAAATATTTTTTAAATTAATTTAAAAATAAAATAAATAAATAAATAAAATAAAAAGAAAAGAGAACTAGGGTTAGGATTGATCTCACCAGACAAAACTTTTGATTCTTTTTGTTCTTTTTTTTCCTGCAAAATAATAAAAAAAATTAGTAAGAAAATAAAAATTTTATTTATAATTTATTTATAGAAAAATTAAAGAGATCAAAAATTTAATATCCGTGCCTTCCCCGGCAACGGCGCCAAAAACATGATAGGAGCACGATGCTGTCGTTAAGACACCATGTTTATCAGTTTAATCCGACTTCTTAAAATCATTGAAAATACGTAGATAGTAGTGAGTCGGGTCGAATCCACAGGGAAGGTAGTGTTTTTAGATTTGAAATCTTTGATTTTTTTTTAGAAGAAAAAGAAAATGATTTGAATTTTGAAATAAAAAAACTGAAGTCGGAAGATTGAAAATAAAAATTAAAAGATGCAGGAATTTAAATTTGGTACTAAGATCTACTAGTTAGATCTTAGCATCTACTTGCAAAGCAATAATTTAAAGTGCAGAAATTAAATTACAATAAAAATAAAAAGCAAGAAATTAAAATGTAAAAATAAAAATTTTTATTAACTAAAATTTTAGAATTTAAATACATAAAATTTAAAAAGAAAAGATAATAAAATAAAATAGCCTGATCTCTGATCTTGGATCGGCATTGGCAGAAAGATGGTGTAGAAGCTCGGCTCTTCTTCTCGGCATCCGTTGCTTCGAAGCAGCCTTTAACCCATAGCCTGGCTTCGCCCTATACCAAAGCTTCACCTTGATCGGAGATATTAATTTCTGATGGCCTGGGGTCCTTTTTATAGAGCTAGGAGGGCTGGATATTTTTTCTAAAGGCAATATGGGACTAATGCCTTTGTAATCGTCAAAATATAAACAAATTTGAATGAAATTTAAATCAAAACAGCTCAGATACGACTCTGATAAATCTGATAAAATCCAGCCATTCAATAGAAATCCAACGGTCCAAAAATCATCAAAATCGGATGCAGATAAGCTCAGATCGGATCAGATTAAATTCTGGCCGTTGGATCGTGCTTGATCGAGGAAATCTGGCCGCAAATCGTGCTTCGAGAGTCTTGATCACCGCAGGCAGCATTCTGGACCGTCGGATCATCGCCTGGATCGAGCGCTGCCGTCCGATGGTGATCCGCGTGATGTTTGTATCTGAATAAAATTCGGAAGCAACCACAGCCGTCCGATCCTGACCGCAAACAACCACATCCGTCCGATCGCGCAATAACTGTTCCCATGGACCGCGTGGACCGGCCGCACCGCACACCGCAACCAATCAGCGCCGCTGTTGTCGAACGAAAAGACTGAATTACCCTTGTGAGCCGCGATAAATTTCTGTAGACCCTTAAGGGGTCTAGGTCCACCACGTGGCAATCTCTGATTCGCCGGAATTTGCTGAGCTGGCGGTCCACGCCTGGATCGTGGACCGGCTGATGGCTTCAATGGCTGAGTCGGCTTTGATGGCTTGGCTTGGCTTGGTGGCTCGGCTTGCGGAGCCGGCTGAGCCATTTTCTTTTTTATTTAATTTTTATTTATTTTATATTTTTAAAAATTTATATCTTTTCCATTTTAGCTTCATTTTTCTTGAAATTTATTTTATTATGATCAAAAAAATAAGCTCTTTCTATTAATAATAAAATTTTATTTTTTTAATTTTTTATTATTTTTTTATTATTTTTTAATTAATTTTTTAATTAATAAAAATATGAATTTTTCAAAAATTATATATAAATTAATTATTAATTTTTAAAAATTAATATAAATTAATTAATAAATTAATACTTTTATTAATGAATTTATAATGTTTATCATCACCTCTGCCTCATCATTTGCCTGTGAATGGGCTACTGACGTGAAGTGATGGAAGATGTTTAGATTTTCGCAGAACTCAGTGAATCTCATCCCAGCGAACTATCGTCTGTTATCTGTTATGATAGTTCAGGATGGTCCAAATCTACAGACGACCGACTTTCAGACGAAGTCCTGCACCTTGACTTCGATAATCTTCACCAGTGATTCGGCGTCGACCCATTTAGTGAAATAGTCGATGGCGACTAGGAGAAACTTTCATTGCCCAGATGTCATTGAAAAAGGGTCAAGTATATCCATTCCCCACTGCGCAAATGGCCAAGGTGCGCTTAATGGAGTAAGCGCTGTGGTTGGTTGCCTTTGGACATTCGCATTCCTTTGGCAGCAGTCACATCTTCTGACGTAATCAAAACAATCATCATGCATAGTCGGTCAGTAATATCCTTATTGGAGCAACTTATGAGATAGAGATCTGGCACCCAGATGGCTCTTGCAAATTTTCTCGTGCACTTCCCATAGTGCAAAATCAGCCTCAGAGGATCGGAGGCACCTCAATAATGGTAGGGAATACAACCTTTTATACAACTTATTCTCATAAAGAACATACCGGGAGGCTTGATTTCTCAACTTTCGAGCCTCTTTCGGGTTACGAGAAAGAATCCCATCTTTAAGATAAGCGGTCAGTAGGTCAATCTAGCAGGGCTCCTGGCCGACCTGCATGACAGTCTGCGGTTCTTTTGTGCATGGACATTTCAATGTCTCATAATAAACTTCTTTCGGAAACTCATTAGGAGCTAGGGTGGCTAGCTTAGAAAGATGGTCGGCCCTAGCATTTTCTGCTCTTGGGATTTATCGAATGCTGAAGCTGTCGAAGACTAGGGTCAAGCTCTTCAGCTTCTCAAGATATTTTACCATGCTCTCTTTTCGAGCTTCATAACTGCCGCTGACCTGCCCCATGATTAGTTGGAAGTCATTACAAATCTGAAGCCGATCAGCTCCTGATTCTTTGGCTATCCTGAGTTCGGCTATTAAGGCCTCATATTCTATCCCATTGTTTATCATCGAAAATTCAAAATGCAGCACGTACTCCACAATGATCCCTTTTGGATTGATCAGGATCAGTCCAGCACCTGCTTCAGAAGTGTTGGAGGAGCCATCGACATACAGGGCCCAGAAATCTTTAGAAAGGTCTATTCTTTCTTCGGAGGAGCTCGGGTGCAATCATGAAATGTTGGTTTCATTTTGAAGCTCGACATCGTCTGGGATGGTACATTCAACTATGAAGTCGGTCAATGTCTGAGCCTTAATTGCTGGCCGAGATCGATAGTTAATGTCAAACTCTGTTAATTCAATGGCCAATTTTGCAATTCTTCTAGAAGCATCCGTTTGATGAAGAATTATTCTGATTGGCTTGTCAGTGAGGAGCATTATAGCATATCCCTAAAAGTAAAGTCAAAATCTTTTGGCTGTAATCAGAAGAGCATAAGTTAATTTTTTTTAACTTTGTATACCTGATCTCGGCATCCCTTAGGATCTGACTTATGTAGTAGGCTGATCGCTGTACTTTTATCTCTTCTTTGATCAAGACTGCCGCTAGCACCGCAGGGGAGACCGTGAGGTAGAGAAACAGCTCCTCTCAAAATTCAAATTTGGCTAGTAGGGGGGCGAGCCAAGGTAGTTCTTGAGCTCATCGAATGTCTTTTGGCATTCCTGAGTCCAGTAAAAATCTTTCGATTTTCTAAGAATTTGGAAGAAGGACACGCAGTGTTCGACCGACCTCGAGACAAAATGATTCAAAGATGCCACCTTTCCGATCAGATGCTGAACTTTTTTGATAGACTTCGGAGCGATCATCTCCTAGATAGCTCAAATTTTTTTCGGATTGGCCTCAATCTCTCGTCTTGAGACCATGAATCTCAAAAATTTTTCTGAGGCTATCCCAAAGACGCACTTAGTTGGATTCAGCTTCATCTTGTATTTTTTAAGCTCATCGAAAGTCTCTTCAAGGTCGGCAATATGATTGACAGACATTCGACTTTTGATCAATATATCATCGATGTAAACCTCCATATTGCGATCGATCTGCTCCTTGAAGATTTTATTGACCAAGTGTTGATAAGTCATGCCTGCATTCTTAAGTCCGAAGGGCATGACTCTATAACAATAAAGACCATGATTAGTAATAAAAGCAGTCTTTTTCTCATTCTTCGGTGCCATCCAAATTTGCTTGTAGCCAGAGAAGGCATCCATGAAGGTGAGAAGCTCGTAGTCTAAAGTCGCATCCATCAGTTGGTCGATTCTGGGCAAAGGATAGCTATCTTTTGGATAGGTCTTGTTCAGCTTCTTAAAGTCGATGCACATCCTCCACTTGCCGTTGGCCTTCTTGACCAGGACCACGTTAGAGACCCAAGTTGGATAGCTGATTTTTTGAATAAATTCGGCATTGAGAAGCTTGTCGACTTCTTCTGCTATTACCTTCTGCCTTTTTGGTGCATGGCTCTGAACTTTTTTTTTCACTCGTCGATGTTTGGGATCAACAGCCAGTCGATGTTCCATAACCTCGGTATCAATTTTGGGCATATCCATCGAAACCCAGGTGAAAATGTCGGCATTCCTCCATAAAAAGGTGATGAGCTGCTCCCGAACTTCATCTTCCAGATTGGAGCCAATTTGCACTATATGCTTCATATTTTCGTCATTCAGGAGGATGATCAC
The DNA here is from genome assembly GCA_006176705.1 of Cocos nucifera. Classification (NCBI taxonomy): domain Eukaryota; kingdom Viridiplantae; phylum Streptophyta; class Magnoliopsida; order Arecales; family Arecaceae; genus Cocos; species Cocos nucifera. The sequence goes on from QRFJ01000047.1 coordinate 582,732, forward strand.
AAGATCTTCTATGGGCTCACCTCGTTCTTCAGCAAGGTCATTGCGGACATCAAGTCCGTCAACTGGGTAGGGGTCAAGTCAAGTGCCATTTTGTAAGGCGATGGAGTAGCTGTGCCAAGCTAATGCTTGATCACCTCTGATTTTACCTATTTCATTGTTTATTGAAAATTTTATTTTTAGGTAATAGATCGACACCACGGTTCGTAGTGCATTCAAACCAGGTCGGTCGAGGATTGCATTATAAGCAGAGGGAGCTTTTATCACCAAAAAGTTGATCCATGCCTTGTCCTGCTTTGGATATTGTCCTGCAGTCACGGCTAGAGTTATCATTCCCTCCACTAGTATAGCATCGTCAGTGAAGCCGACCAATGGAGAGCTCATGGGTCTCAGGTAATTATCGGATATAGACATTTTAAAGAAAGCATCATAGTATAGAACATCAGCAGAACTTTTATTATACTAAAATACGACGTACATCATAATTAGCAATGTTCAAAGAAATTACAACTGCATCGTTGTGCGGGAACTGGACACCTTAAGCATCCTCGTCGGTGAAAGCGATGGGCTCTTCAGTTCTTCGCTTTTTTCGAGCTCGGTTGATCCACTAGCCTCCCCTCATCGAAATTCCTCAAAGATGGTGTTAATGATGCCGATCGGGGGTCGATCTTCTCACTGCTCCTCGTTCCTTGGTGGTTCTGATGATGGAGGTGCTCTCAATCGATCCTCTCATCCTTTCGATCGATGTCGCAGAAACCAGCCAAGCCTACCGTGCCTGATAAGCTCCTCAATCTCATCTTGGAGCTGAATGTACTCTTCTATATCGTGATCATGATCGCGATGGTAGAGGCAGAACTTGCTAGGATTGCGCTTGATAGGATGAGTGTGCATCCTTTCCGATCATGATAGTTGCTCTCTGATCTCCATCAGTACTTGAATTTTTGAAGCATTAAGAGGGACGTAGTTGTAGAATTTTCTAAAGGAAGAGCTCCATCGTGCCCATCTATTCGAGCTTCTTCGCCTCCGAACCTGAGTAGGAGTTCGGACCCGCCTACACTTCAAAGGAGTTTGGGAGCGTGGCCAAGCTCTGCTCGATTTCTCTCCAATCATGGGCATATTTGGTTCACCCGCCTACCGCTCTTGGATGGCTTCATTATCCCTAACCTTAAAGGCCTCTTCAGCTCGGACATAACCTTCAGCTTGAGCCAACATATCGATAAAGTTTTTGAGGTACTTCTTCTTCAGAGAGAATAGCAAATCATTCTTCTGAAGGTCATCCTTGAGTGTGGCCATTGTAACAGACTGATCCAGATTTTGGATCTCTAATGTAGCAGCATTAAATTGGATGACATAAGTTCGGATAGATTCTTCCTCCTTCTGCTTGATATTCATTAGAAAATTCGAACCTCGATGGAGACGTCGACTGCTAACGACATGAGCCACAAACTAATGGCTCATTTGATCAAAAAAAAGATGGTATCTGATTTAAGGATCAAGTATCAGTTTCTGATGGCTTTCTTGAGGGTGGACGAAAAAGTCCAGCATAAAATAACGTCTAGCATGCCGTGGAGCAGCATCATCATCCGAAAGGCCTTCAGGTAGTCAATCAGATCGGTGGTTTCATCATAACTTTCAAACTGAGGAAGCTTGAAGTTCGGTGGGATTGGTTTCTACATAATCTTCTGAGAAAAAGGAGGGTCAGTGCAAATATCATTACTGTGGGAGGAGAAAACATGATGGAGTTCTTCGATTCGTCAGCTCATTTTCTGGAGCCTTTGATCCAAGAGATCTTCACGATCGTTGATCTTCAAAATTTTCTGATGGAATGGGAGCAAAGCTCCTCCCGAGGTCGAGTCATGGTCCGAGCAAGGGCTCTCCTCCCTCTGCTTTTCTCTTTCGGGGGTCGCCGATCGATTGACCCAAGTCGGCCTCCCCCAAATCGGGTTCTCCGACTTCTAAAAAATCTATTTTGATCGGGATGGCACCGAAGACAACTGCTGCTACCGTATGGCCTGCACTGCTTCAGTAAGACCATGGACCTATTGGACTAGTAGGTCAAACTACACCGTATCCACCATCGCAAGTGGTGGGGCTTGAGACATAGGAGATAAAATAGGGACGAAAAGATCTAGATGAGAGTAGATCAAACTACACCGTATCCACCATCGCAAGTGGTGGGGCTTGAGACGTAGGAGATAAAATAGGGACAGAAAGATCTGGATGAGATCTGACCACGAAGGTGGTTAACCGTCGGGTTGAAGTCTTTCTGGGAGGCATTCTCGAGAAGTCGAGAGAAAAAGTAGGACTCTGGCTAGGATGAAGAGGGATCTCTGTCATGTATTCCTTCAAGAATAAGAAAACCTCAATAACTTGAGAAGGTCCTTCCTTTAGCGCCAATCCTATTGGTGTGAAATCTTATTACCGTTGGAGAAGTGCTGGAGTCAGAGAAGATAAGATCGCCATCGATGATCTGCAAAATAAGTCTCATCCAGAGCCCATGGTGGTGTTTCTAGCAAGACCTTTCGATGATCAAGTCAGCTCTTTCAGCCAACAGAAATGGAATACGTAAAGAGATTCTAGTAGATTTTTTAGGAAGAGAAGGAGAGCTTCCAGGCGAAAGTGTATCTAAAGGATCTCTTATATAGACGGAGCTTGCAATAAATTGATAGTGACAGCTATAACCATCCGGTAGTGGGTTGTTCAGGGCCACGTGAAATTTGTTATGAGGGATAGTATCTATTATCGTGATGTGCGAGCCCGTCGGGGTCCAATGGCCGAAGCTTGAATGGAAGAGATTGACGATTCTTTTGGCTACGTCGAGGGTGAGAGTCGAGATCCTCTAGGGCTGCTGGATGAAGTTCGAAGAAAATTTAGCTGTTTGGAGGAGTCCGTTTGAAGAAAAAATCTAGAAAAAAATCAACTATTAGAGGAGTCCAACTGAAGGAGAAGTCTGAAAAGAGTCCGACTGAAGGAGAAGTCTGAAAGAAGTTCAGCTGCTGAAGGAGTCCAAAAGGGATTCGACCACTGGAGGAGTCCAAAAGAAGTTCGACTGCTGAAGGAGTCCGAAAGAGGTTCGGTTGTTGAAGGAGTCCGAAAGAGGTTCGACCGTCGGAGGAGTTCGAAAAGAGTTCGACTGCTGAAGGAGTCCGAAAGGAGTTCAGCTACTGAAGGAGTCCCAAAAGAAAGAATTCTCGATCGAAGCTCCTCTATGATTACCAGTTATATTAGGCTAAGTATTAGACTGAACTTCGACGGAAGCAGGGTTTATCCCCGACACAATCCATCTATCATGAATGGATATGTGGCAAGAAAAGATTTGAATTCAAAAAATTAAATACTTAGCGAGATTCAAACAAAGAAAGAGATTACAATACATTTGAATCTAAATAAAATGGCAATCTCTTGATTTTCACCTCCAAATCATGATGGATTTGTGCTTCTTGCTTATATAAACAGGGCCAAGGAGACCCATGGGGACAAGCTCCAAAAGGGAGAAAATCCCATAGATCAAAGATCCCATGGTGAAAGGATCTCAAGCCTTCATATATCATTCTACTTCTCTTTCTTGTAGATCCACAGGCCTATAAACAGTGAAAGCCAAGGTGAAGATCGAGATCAAGATGAAGACCAAGGGGCTGAAGTAAAAGCAAAGGTCAATGTTGAAGTGAGGAGCCCGAAGGCCAAGCTCCCCAAGGCGAGCTTCAAAGGGCCAAATTTTAGAAGGTCGAGTTTCTAAAGACTGAGCTCCAAAAAATTGAACTCTCAAAGACCAAGCTCCTAAAGACTGATCGTAAGGCCAATCCAAGAAAGAATAAAAAGATCAAGATAAAAACCAACCAAAACTAGACTAACTAGAGTAGGATAATATTTTATACTATTCTAACTTTCTATTATGTTCTCTTTTTACTGTTGTTCCTTCAAAGTACAATCCAACTTAAGCATTGATAGGCTCGATCAGAGTAAATCTAATGAGCTTTTCTCTTTTTCTATTGTATGTGCAAATCCACAATTGTTCAAGAAGGATTAGTACTCCATCTTCTACTATTATGAATTGAATGAATTGATCAGTGCCCTTAGACTATTCTAGTTAGATCAGATTTTAGCAGAAATAGTTACATCTCAAATTTTAGTTAATTTTTTTAAAAAAAAATTAGAGAAGAAAGTTGGGATTCAAATATCGTTTCTAAAAGTAGATTCTTCCTTAAATTTTGGATATTAACTTATTTATTATTCTTTCTAATAAAAGGTTGGAATGTGGGAACCCTAAGGACTCATTTAGTTTGTGAGAAGTGGAGGGGGAAGGCAATTCCTGAAAATAGAGGAAAGTCTTATTGTTTGGTTGAAATTTTAAGAGAATAGAGAATGAAAAAAGCTTTTTCCATGAGAAGACATTTTCATGTTTCATGAGAATTATAAATCCATAGAGGTAGTAGATTTTAAGACTTTCCTTGGGATGAAAATTGGTGATCCTTTTTTCTTTCCAAAATTATCATTTTAATATTATCTTTATATATATTAATTAATATTATATTAATATTATACTAATATAATATAATATTAATATTAATATAATATTATAGAATATATTAATATTATTTTAATATTTATACTAATATAATATTTTTTATTAATATTAATATAATATTTATATTTATATATTAATATTTATATTCATATTATATCAATATATATTAATATTGTGTTAATATAATAAATTAGTATTATGGTTTTTTCTATGATGCTCCAAAGGATATTTCAGTCTTTTCACTATTGGTCTATTTCTAGCGGTTAGATTAAAGATGGACAGCTTAGATTTCTCCATCGGCAATCGGTTGAAGTGCTAATATGTGTAAATAGTATAGTAAATATTTCAAAGATTGAAATTATTTGATCATTAAAATAGATGGTAAGTATCATAATCAAATTGATTTTTATTTTATCAAAAGCCTTTATCCCACTTCTATTCTGAATCATGATTTATGATTGCTAGGTTGCCACTAAAGGTAGAGAAGCTGAGAGGAAAAAGAAGCGGGATGATCAAGTTGGGTCTTTGGATCTTCAATGGCCATAAAGGAGGAGTTGGGGTGGTGGGTGGTGGGTGCTTGAGTCTTAATCGAGGCAAAGGAGGAAGGTGGGGGTTGGGGGGAGCACTTGGGACTTCACTAAGGGTGGAGGAGGGAGGGGGTTGAGGGGTTGAGGGATGATCACCACCATATAGGGAGAAGGGGGTGGCATGCATTGGTGGGAAAGACGAGTGGTAGAGGATCGAGGAAGGAGGTGGCATCGGGTGGTGGAGAGATGAGCTATGAAGAGATGGACGAAAGAGGAAGAAGAAGGGGATGACATGCGGTGGTAGAACCAGGCGACAAAGAGGCTGATGGAGGAAGAGGAAGGGGGCGACATGTGGTGGTTGGCCCAAGTGGCGAAGAGCTGGGCGAAGGAGGAAGGGGAATGGCATGCGGTGAAGGAGAGACGAGCGGCAAGTAGGCAAGCAATAAGGAGGCAGGCGACCGTGGAGAAGCAGGTGGTGAGGAAAAGTTATGGAGAAGATAATTAAAAAATAATAAAATATATAAAAAAACATGTTGTTGCACTAATATCTTAAATATTTTTTATAATAAAATATTATAAAGGAGTACTTGCAAAGCTTTATATTATATTATATTAATATTATATTAATATTTATATTTATACAAAGTTTATGAGCAAAATGATATGGTCATATATCTATTAAGAGTATAATGTGTAATTTGCATAATTTTTTTAAAAAATTGAATACTCAATCAAATATAAACTATTCTGAAATACGACTAACCAAACATACCTGTTGGGGATAAACCCCACTCCTGCCAAAGTCAAGTTCGGTGCCTAGCCTGATGCGGCCAGTAGCCACGGAAGAGCTTCAGCGGACGCATCTTAGCCGAACTCCTACATCCGATCGAACTCCTCAACGATCAGGCCTTAGCCGAAGTCCTTCAACCGACCGAACTCTCCAACGGTCGAGCTTCGGACTCTCAGCGATCGAACTCCTTCTGATTGCCCAATCGCCGAGCTTCAGTCAGACTCCCACAAAAGTTGAACTCCCTCCAAAGCTTCCTCTCTGGCCGAGCTTCTAAGGAAGTCGGACTTCTTGCGGAATCCTCCAGCAATAGAGCTTTTACGGAATTCGGACTCCTTACGGACTCCTCCAGCGATCGAACTTCTCAATGACCGAATTTTCATGCAAGCCGAGCTTCTTATGATGAATTCCTATAGGTGATCCCGCTACGGTTATACGATAATAACGATTGGCATTTATCAAGTCAATAACGATCGATATTTATCAAGACAATAACGATCGGCATTTATCAGGACAGTTACGATAATCATTAATCGAGGCGATTACAACAAGCTTTCTCTATAAAAAGGACCCTTCGGATACACTTATGCCAGGTTCTAAAAATCCTTCTCTTCTCTTCCCACACTGAGCACTCCATTCCTATTGATTAAAGCTGACTTGATCGTCGGAGGGTCCTACTGGAGCCACCCCCCATCGGCTCCGGACGGAACTTGATTTTGCAGGTCTCCGACGGCGACCTCATCGGCCTTCACTCCAGCGGACTTCGACGATGGTCAGATTCTGCGTCAACAAATTGGCGCTAGAAGGAGGGCCTACCGATAAAGATTTCTCTCTTAGAGGAAGCCGGAGTTTCTTTGTTCTTAAAGGAGTGCTCGAAAAATCTCTCTTCCTCCTTATTCGAATTTTCTTCCAAAAAAAAAAGATGCCCCCCAGGAGAGCCTCCACCCGACGATCGGTGACCTCTGCGGCTCGATCCCATTTCGATCCGTCTGCTCCCGCTCTAGCCCCAGCGATCCAGGCTCACTCTGCAGCCACGGTAGATGCTGAGCAGTTCAACCTGCTCGTTCAGCAAGTTCGTGGCCTCACTAAGGTAGTTCAGGCAGTGCAGACCATGCACCAGCAGGCCCTAGTATCAGCTCAACCAGTGTGGGATTCTTCAGAGCCATGTGATCCAGTCCAGGGGCAATCGACATGGGCTACCCGACCTCCAATCCTCGGAAGAGGAAAGCAACGGAGGGAGAGCCCTTGCTCGGACCGTAGCTCAACCCAGGGTGAAGTTTTGCACCCATTCAGCAAGAAGACCTTGGAGATCAGAGACCGCAAAGATCTTCTGGATCAAAGGCTCTTAGAAATGAGCCGACGAATTGAAGAACTCCATCACACTCCCTCCTCATGCGGTAATGACATCTGCACTGATCCTCCTTTTTCGCAGAAAATCATGTAGGAATCGATCCCGCCAAACTTCAAGCTCCCATAATTTGAGAGCTATGATGGGACCACCGATCCGATCGACCATCTGAAAGCCTTCCGGACAATGATGCTGCTCCATGGCGTGTCAGATGCTATCTTGTGCCGGGCTTTCCCCTCTACCCTTAAAGGAGCCGCTAGGAATTGATACTCGACGCTCAAGCCAAATACCATCTTATCATTTGACCAGATGAGTCAACAGTTCGCGGCCCACTTTATCAGTAGTCGACATCCGCGTCGAGGTTTGGAGTCCTTAATGGCCATCAGGCAGAAGAAGGGAGAATCCATCCGAGCTTACATTACCCGATTTAATACTGCTGCATTGGAAGTTCTGGACTTGGATCAGTCTATCGCGATGTCCGCACTCAAGGACGGCCTTCAGAAAAATAACTTACTGTTCTCTCTGGAGAAAAGGTACCCTAGAAATTTCGCCGATCTACTGGCTCAGGCCGAGAGATATGCCCGTGCGGAAGAAGCCTTCAAGTTGAAGGACAAAGAAGCCTTAAGAGAGCGGCTGACAGGTAATGGGGAGCCGAATGAAGTTCGGCCGCACTCACGGACTTCCTCCGATAGCAAGCGGGCCCGAACTCCTCGAGCTCATAGAGAAGCGTGAAGAAGCCCTCCTCCCAAAAGATTTCGCAACTACGTCCCCCTCAATGCTCCTCGAACTCAGATCCTCACCGAAGTTAAGAACAAACTGCCAAGATCAGAAGGATTACGATCTCCCCCAAACAAGCGTGACCGAAGCAAGTACTGCCTCTACCATCGCGACCACGGCCACGACACTGAGGAGTGCATCCAGCTCCGAGACGAAATTGAGGAGCTCGTCAGAAAGGGGCGGCTGGGTAAATTCGTTCGACGCCAGTCTGAAGATCGGTGAAGGGCGCTACCGTAACAAGAAATCATAAGATCGACCGCCTTACGACGTCGTCAACGTTACCCCAGGTCCCAGCGTCGAAGTCAAGACAAGCATGCTCTAAAGTGAGGAGGCCAGCATGAGAAAGAAAAGGTCGTCTGCATGAAGAAGGGCGAAGGAACAACGCTACCATGACCCTGAGTCACAAAGAATTCGAGAATACATTACCAGTGACTTCCTTTCAATAAAGTTCTTTCCTTTCAACTGTGTATTATTTTTAGACGCCAAAACTATGTAATGATAGGGAAAGAAGCAGTCAATAGTCGCCGTGTTGGAACAGAAGGAAGACTTTGTCCTAATACGAGCAGGTCAAAGACCATCAACCTTCCGAAAAGCAACCTCGGCCAGAGATAAAATCTCTCCCGAGCAACCACCTCGGCTAGAGATAAGATCTCTTCCGAGAAGTTCGGCCAGAGATAAGATTTCTTCCAAAAAGTCGAGAAGTTCGGCCAGAGATAAGATCTCTCCCGAAAAGCAACCTCGGCCAGAGATAAGATCTCTCCCGAGCGACCAGTTCGGACAGAGATAAGATCTCTCCCAAGCAAGTTCGGCCAGAGATAAGATCTCTCCAAAGCAAGTTCGGTCAGAGATAAGATCTCTCCCGAAAGCAACCTCGGCCAGAGATAAGATTCTCTCCCGAGCGACCACCTCGACTAGAGATAAGATCTCTTCCGAAAAGTTCGGCCAGAGATAAGATCTCTCCCGAAAAGCAATCAAAATTCGGCCAGAGATAAGATCTCTCTCGAAAAGCAACCTCGGATCAGAGATAAGATCTCTCCCGAATGACCACCTCGGCTAGAGATAAGATCTCTTCCAAGAAGTTCGGCCAGAGATAAGATCTCTTCCGAGCAACCACCTCGGCTAGAGATAAGATCTCTTCTAAGAAGCGACTTCGGTCAGAGATAAGATCTCTTCCGAGCGACCCTGTCAACCTCGATCAAATGAGATCTCTCCCGAGCTTCGACCTAAATTAGCACGGAGCTCGAAAGAAGACTTCGACAGTCGTCTTGTCTGCACTCTCTTTCTTCGAGTTTCGAACTCGGGAGTGGGGGGACTAGTGTTGGGGATAAACCCCACTCCTGCCAAAGTCAAGTTCGGTGCCCAGCCTGATGCAGCCAGTAGCCATGGAAGAGCTTCAGCAGATGCATCTTAGCCGAACTCCTACATTCGATCGAACTCTTCAGCGGTCGAGCCTCAGTCGAAGTCCTTCAACCGACCGAACTCTCCAACGGTAGAGCTTCGGACTTCCAGCGGCCGAACTCCTTCTGATTATCCAATCGCCGAGCTTCAGTCAGACTCCCACAAAAGCTGAACTCTCTCCACGTTGTTACAGTCAGACGCCTGTGGGAGCCGAACTCCCCCCAAAGCTTCCTCTCTGGCCGAGCTTCTAAGGAAGCTGGACTCCTTGCGGAACCCTCCAGCGATTGGGCTTCTACGAAATTCGGACTCCTTACGAACTCCTCCAATGGTCGAACTTCTCAATGGCTGAACTTTCATGCAAGCGGAGCTTCTTATGATGAATTCCTGCAGACGATCCCGCTATGGTTACACGATAATAACGATTGGCATTTATCAAGTCAATAACGATTGACATTTATCAAGATAATAACGATCGGCATTTATCAGGACAGTTACGATAATCATTAATCGAGACGGTTACAACAAGCTTCCTCTATAAAAAGGACCCTCCAGATACACTTACGCCATGTTCTAAAAACCCTTCTCTCCTCTTCCCACACTGAGCACTCCATTCCTGTTGACTGAAGCTGACTTGATCGTCGGAGGGTCCTAACGGAGCTACCCCCCACCGACTTCGGATGAAACTTGATTTTGCAGGTTCTCGACGGTGACCTCATCGGCCTCCACTCCAACGGACTCTGGCAACGACCAGATTCTGCATCAATAATACCAAAATTCCATTCTTAGGTATCATATTCTGAGAAAGAAAAGTTTTTCCACCAACCAAATAAATATTAAATATTGGATCTTGTGGAAGTTAAATGGGAGGCTCCATACCACGAGACAAATATGATAATACCAAAAAAAATCCATCTTAATTTCTTAGAATATGATAGAAATATGTTGGAAAGTGTGGAATATGGAATGAAAACTTCTTTTATTATATAAACCTTAGTCTTCTTTTAAATACTTAGGATGAAGCCTCAAGAGGATTGGTTTGATAGAAGATGGAAAGTGTTGGTGCAGAATTTTATTGACACCGGATCGAGCTGAAGTCAGAGAAGATGAGGTCACCATCGATGACCTGCAAAATAAAGTTTCGTTCGGAGTCAGAGTTGGTGGCTCTGGTAGGATCCTCCGACGGTCAAGTTAGCTCTGACCAACAAAAATGGAGTGCTCAGTATGGAGTTTGGTAGAGTTTCGAAAAGAAAAAGAAAGTTTAGAGAAAATATATCTGGAGGATTTTTTTTTATAGATAGATCTTGTTGTAACTGTCTTGATTAATGACTATCGTGACCATCCTGATAAATGTCGATCGTGATTGACTCGATAAATGCTGATCGTGTTATCTTGATAAATGATAATCATAATTATCGTGATAATTATAATCATTCAGTAGTGGGATCGTCTGTAAAAATTCATCTGAAGAAACAGTCTGAAAGAAATTTGGCTCCTATAAGAATCCAACCACTAGAGGAGTCCGAAAGAAGTTCGGCTTTCGTAGAAGCTCGATTACTGAAGGAGTCTGGAAGGAGTTCGGCTTCTGTAGAAGTCCGACAGCTGGAGGAGTTTGGAAGAAGTTTGACTTTCATAGAAGCTCGACTGCTGGAGGAGTTCGAAAGGAGTTTGGCTTCCATAGAAGCTCGGTTGCTGAAGGAGTTTAGCTTCCGTAGAAGCTCAGCTGCTGGAGGAGTCCGGAATGAGTTCAGCTTTCATAGAAGCTCGACTGCTGGAGGAGTCCGAAAAGAGTTTGACTGCTGAGAAGTTCGATCGGCTGAAGAGGATCGGCTATAGCTCGGTCGCTGAGAAGTTTGGCTTAGTTTGTCCGCTGGGTAGTTTGGCCACTGAATGGATCCGGCTACTAGGAAGAGAATTTTCGATTGAAGTTCTTCCATGATTACCAGCTGCATTAAGTTAAGCTTCAGACTGGACTTCGACGGAAGCAAAATTTATCTCCAACAATAATCCCCCCACTTTTGTGTTTGAAATTCGAAGGAAGAGAGTTAAAAAAAGGTAACTATAAAAGTTCTCTTCAAGATTATGCACCTTATCTTCAGCCGAGGTTAAAAGTGTAGTTGAAGCTCGGAGGAGATCTTGTCTCCTATTGTATCGAGCACAATGGGGTCGTCTTCGAGGTCTTTCCTCTCATTCCATCTAAAATAACCGAAATGGACGAGGTCTTCGACTTTTCTCATGTTAGGATGAGGTTCTCCTCCTGTTCCTAACGAGCTATAGGGGCACATAAGGGCTACGTTAGGACGAGGTTCTCCTCCTATTTCTAACAAACTGTGGGAGCACATAAGGACCGTTGTCAGGGCCTCTCTCTCCATCTCATCTAAAATAAATGAGACCTTCGATTTTGCTCACGTTAGAATGAGGTTCTCCTCCTATTCTTAACGAACTGTGGGGGCACATAAGGGCCACATTAGGATGAGATTCTTCTCCTATTCCTAATGGACTATGGAGGCACATAAGGGCCGTTGTCAGGGCCTCTCCCTCCATCTCATCTAAAATGAACGAGACCTTCGACTTTGCTCATGTTAGGATGAGATTTTTCTCTTATTCCTAACGGATTATTGGGGTACATAAGGGCCATTATCAGGACCTCTCTTCCTATCTCGTCTAAAATGAATGAGGCTTTCGACTTTGCTCATGTTAGGACGAGGTTCTCTTCTTGTTTCTAACGGACTGTAGGAACACATAAGGGCCATTATCAGAACCTCTCCCTCCATTTCGTCTAAAATGAACGAGGTCTTCAATTTTACTCACGTTAGGATGAGGTTCTCCTCCTATTTCTAACGGACTATGGGGCACATAAGGGCCGTTATCAAAGCCTCTTCCTCCATCTCGTCTAAAATGAATGAGGCCTTCGACTTTGCTCACGTTAAGATGAGGTTCTCCTCCTGTTCCTAATGGACTGTGAGGGCATATAAGGGTCATTGACAGGGCCTCTTCTCCCATCTCATCCTAAGTAAATGAGGCCTTCGATTTTGCTCACGTTAGGATGAGGTTCTCCTTCTATTCCTAACGAACTATGGGGGCACATAAGGATCGTTGACAGAGCCTCTCTCCTCATCTCGTCTAAAATGAACGAGGCCTTCGAAGCTCGAAAGAGATCCTATCTCTAACCGAGGTTGGCCCGACTGTTCGGAAGAGATCTTATCTCTAGCTGAGGTTGAAGCTCAAACGCTCGGAAGAGATCTTATCTCTAGCCGAGGTTGGCGCGGTCACTCAAAAAAAATCTTATCTCTAGCCGAGGTTGAAGCTCGGACACTCGGAAGAGATCTTATCTCTGGTCGAGGTTGACTCGGACGCTCGAAAGAGATCTTATCTCTAGCTGAGGTTGTCACGGTTGCTCGGAAGAGATCTTATCTCTGACTGAGGTTGACTCGATCGCTTAGAAGAGATCTTATCTCTAGCCGAGGTTGTCACGGTCGTTCGAAAGAGATCTCATCTCTAGTCGAGGTTGAAAGACTTTGATCGGCTCATATTAGGATGAGGTTCTCCTCCTGTTCTTAACACGATCATTATTGACTACTTCTTCCCTATCATCATATAGTTTTTACATAGTTTTTTGCATAGTTTTTATATAGTTGTCCCTGTCATCACATAGTTTTTGCTTCTTTCCTATCATCACATAATTTGGAGCGAGCTTCTCTTGGCTTTGACGCTGGAGATGATGGATCGCTGAAGTACCAAGCTTCTCCCAGACATGACATCGATGATATGGGAGGCGACCGATCTTTCTATTGTTCCTCCATCATTGGTGGTTCTGGCTATGACAGCGCCCTCGATCGATCTTCTCCTACTTCAGACAGGCATCCGAGGAACCGACCCAGTTGGCCTCTCCTGAAGAGAAGAGCTCCTCGATTTCATCTCGGAGCTGAACACATTCTTCAGTATCGTGATCGTGATCGCGATGGTAGAGGCAGTACTTGCTTCGATCATGCTTGTTTGGGGGAGACCATAATTCTTCTGATCTTAGCAGCTGGTTCCTAATTTTTGTCAGAATTTGAGCTTTAGAAGCACTGAGGGGGGCATAGTTGTGAAACCTTCCGGAAGGAGGACTTTTTGGCATCCTTCATTGGGGCTCCTTGATGATGAGCTCAAGGAGTTCGGACTCACTTGCGTCCGAGAGAAGTCCGTGAGTGCGGTCGAACTTCACTCGACCCTCCATCGATGGTGGATTTATTAGACTCGTCCGTCCATCGCTCTCCTGTAACTTCTTCATTCTTCAATTTGAAGGCTTCTTCCGCACGGACATATCTCTCGGTCCGGACTAGTAGATCAGTAAAATTCCTAGGATACTTCTTTTTCAGAAAAAATAGTAAATCATTCTTCTAAAGACCGCTCTTAAGTGCGGCCATTGCAACAGACTGGTCCAAGTCCTGGACCTCCAATGCCGCAGCGTTAAATCGGATGACATAAGTTCGGATAGATTTTTCCTCCTTCTGCTTGACATTCATCAGAAAATTCAAACTTCGGCGTGAACGTCGACTGCTGACGAAGTGAGCCACGAACTGATGGCTCATCTGATCAAAAGAGAAAATCGTACTCGGCTTCAATGCTGAGTACCAATTTCTTACTGCTCTCTTTAAGGTAGATGAAAAAGTTCAGCATAATATGGCATCTGGTGCGTCATAAAGCAGCATCATGATTTGAAAGGCCTTCAGATGATCAATCGGATCAGAGGTTCCATCGTATCTTTCAAGTTGAGGAAGCTTGAAATTCGGTGGAATGGGCTCTTGCATAATTTAGAGAAAGAAAAGAGGATCGATGCGGATGTCATTATGGTGAGCTGGAGCGACGTGGCCAAGCTCCTCAATCTGTCAGTCTATCTTCCATAGTTTGTGATTAAGGACGTCATCTGGGTCGTAGACTTTAGAGGACTTTCGGCTACAGATGAAGAAGATCTCCTCTAGAGGAGAACCATGATCGAAACTTAGATCCTCTACTCTCTGTTTCTTCTTCCCAGTGATGACGGGCATGCTAGCCCAAATGCTCTTTGTTGGGATCAATTTTCGATAATCTGATGGTGGGTTTCTTGGTGGAGTCGCCATCGAGGGCTGCCGCATGGCCTGCACCATCTTGGTGAGGCCCTGAACCCGCTGCATCAGTAGGTTAAACTACTCTGGATCCACTATGGCTATAGGTGGAGCTTGAGTTATTGGAGCTGGAGCGGGAACTGATGTATCTGAACGGAATCTGACTGTAGAAGTCGTTGATCATCGGGTTGAAGCTTTCTTGAAAGATATTTTTTTTTCGGAAAGAACTCTAGATCGCTGCTGAGCACTCCTTTAAGATCAAGGAAACCTCAAGAACAGAGGGCCCTTTCTCTAGCGCCAATTCTGTTGGTGCAGAATTTGGTTGACGCCAGATCGAGCTGGAGTCGGAAAAGATGAAGTTGCCGTCGATGATCTGCAAAATAAAGTTCCATCCGAAGTCGGTGTTGGTGGCTCCGGTAGGATCCTCTAATGGTCAAGTTAGCTCTGGCCAACAGAAATGGAGTGCTCAGTATAGAGTTCGACAGGATTTCGAAAATGAAAAGAAAGCTTAGAAAAAATATATCTAGAGGGTTTTCTTTTATAGACGGAGCTTATTGTAACTACCTTGATTAATGACTGTCATAACCATCCTGATAAATACCGATCGTGATTGACTCGATAAATGCCGATCGTATTATCTTGATAAATGACAATCATAATTATCATGATAATTATAACCATTCAATAGTGGGATCGTCTGTAGGAATCCATCTGAAGGAATCCATCTGAAGAAACAATCTGGAAGAAGTTCGGCTCCTATAGGAGTTCAACCGCTAGAGGAGTCCAGAAGGAGTTCGACTTTCGTAGAAGTTCGGCTGCTGGAGGAGTCTGAAAGAAGTTCGACTTCCGTAAAAGCTCGATTGCTGGAGGAGTTCGACTTTTGTAGAAGCTCGGCTGCTGGAGGAGTCCGGAAAGAGTTCAACTTTCGTAGAAGCTCGACTGCTGGAGGAGTTCGACTGTTGAGAAGTTCGGCCGACTGAAGAGAATCGGCTGGAGCTCGACCGCTGAGAAGTTTGGCTTGGTTTGTCTGCTGGATAGTTCGGCCATTGAATGGATCCGATTGCTAGGAAGAGAATTTTTTATTGAAGCTTTTTCATGATTATCAGCTGCATTAGGCTAAGCTTCAAACTGGACTTCGATGGAAGCGGGATTTATTTCCAAAAGAAAAAAAGCATCCTTAGTGCCATGAAAGTCTAGGAAAATGGGTGAAGAAAAGAATTGGAGTTTTGGCTTCACTATAATTTCTCTCTCCTCAAAAAATAAATTCAATAGATGGACAGCTTATATTATTTCAAGCTTGTTCGGATATTCTTATAGAATTAGACTAAAGATTCTATAGATATCAGGTCTATTAGTTTATCTAGCTTACATTTTGGTAAAGCATGCTTAAATTCAGTCCAGATCTTATCTTTTGGATTGTAAGAAGGAAAAAAGGGATTAATAAAAAAAAAAATTATTTTTTATTGGATTTGAGTTGGATGATATTTTGTCGATACGTATCTAATTCATAAATATTATAAAACTTTTGGTCTAATATTTTTAAAAAAATATACAAATTGAAATGTGGTCCATGAGGTGGTTTAACCACTTATCTTTTTTTCCCCCAATATTTTACCGGCAGATTTTATCCGTATCATTGGACTCAACGTCTCGCGTTGCGCAGCAAGGCAAAGCATAGGTTGTTTCCATCAAAAAAAAAAAAAAAAAAAAAAAGCACCTAAAATTACGAGCCCTAACCCAAAGGCCGGCTATTATTAGGCCACGCAATTTGGCTGAAAGTGATTGGAACCTGGAGGCAGAATTCAATATGGCAACAGGGTACCCAGACACATCAATACCGGACGATCACGCCTGCCCACGCAATGAGCGATGCATTGGCTTTTGAAGGTTGCAACAATGAATTCCACGCACGTCCTCTTTGGAAGACCCAATTTTGGGGCATGTGCACATCTAATTGCCAACATACCGGAGGTCCCACCAATTGCCGGGTCATTGCTCCAACTCCGACCAATCTCTCCAGCACTTCACATGCATACACTCAATTGGAAAGGAAAGCTACACCGTCCTACCTCTTTTTATAGGAGATGAGTAGCTATCTTGACTCCTAGAAATAGAGAGAAGATGATGTGTTGTGATGTACGTCCATCTTTAAAATAGATGGCATCATAGTTATGCAGGATTGTACATGTAAAATATGCACAGCATTTTTTTTTTATTATTTTTAATATCCTTTTCATCCATAGGTATAAATTGTTCGCAGCTCGGAGGACCAAAAACAAAAGGGAAAGTGGTCCAGGATGGGCCTCACCGCCTTAATTATGCCGTCTCTAAAGTCAAAACCTTCACGTCTATTCTCTAGATCTTGATTAACTACATGTATAGGCATCATAAATCTCTTCTTGGTTAAATAACAAAAAAAAAAAATCAAAATTTGCTTACACCTTGATCACCAACCCGCCAAATCCAATGCATCGACTTGGTCTTGTGATGCGACCGAAAAACACCACCTTTTTAGATCCACGCAAATATCACGTGCAACCTGCACTTTTTCGGTGCTTTTTTTTTTTTTTCCTTTACGCCCATGCGAGGTGATTCCGTGCCTTAATTATCTTCTTTCCACATTTTAAAAAAGGTTCGTGGGCTTAGTGGAATACAAATCAAAGACATTCTTGATTGCAGCCGAGAAAGCCAGGATCGCCTCCTCTTCAAGATAACCATCATCGATCTATATGGGAGCTGCGTTTAATTTGCCCTCTTTTCTTTTTAGGGCGGCCTCTGACTTCCTTTTCAAAATATCCTAGACTCCTAGTAAACATCTGACACTATCTTTGCATCTATGACTTACTGTTAATACAGTGCTCATGGATATTAAAAGCAAAAAAATGGTATGCTAGACCTTTCTGGAAGGGATTTAGCATGGATCTTGTCCGCCGTCGCATCGGACTAATAAGAGTTATGCTCACAAGATTCACGGAGTTACATATGCGTCGTTACTGCTATTCAAAACTTTAAATCTTGCATGAATTCTATGCCATAGATTTGCTCGAAGAAAAAACCAAAAAAAAATAATTCAAAGCATGATCGGCAAAAGCCTAATTGGACTGACGGAGGCTACTCTTTCCGTGTACCACCATATGTGCACACGCAGTTGCACACATAATGAAACATCAAATTGTGTAAAGCCACGAGCAATCTCATCGTTCCCCAAAAGGTATTCCAAGTCAAGCTCTTCTTTTCTTGATGGGCAAAGGAAACCTGGAAAGACCACCTAACTTTTATTCATTAAGTATTAAGTATGTATAAAAAAATAAAAATATAAATAAAATATAAATAGTAAAATAGAGAGAAAAAAAAAATAAAAAATAAAAAATTTATCAAGTACCAACAGTGACTACAAGACTAACAATAGGATCAAGAAGTGTAGACCAATAACAGTACATGATGAGGGCACGCTTTGCACAAGTGAGATTAGACACCTCTAGAGATTTTTATATTCATCTCAATCCTTGACAGAACAAGGATGCTGCCAGCTGAAGAACAAATGAAGAATTCTTTAAAAAGTAGTAAAAATAAAGCTTGACTTTTTTAGGAAAACTTTTCTATTTCTCTCTTTCCAAACTTTCTAGTATAATGCTGCCATCAATTATTCAGCTGCCCTTCTATGAGAAATAGAAAATTTATTTACTCTCTACTTCAGCCAAAAGTCTCTAAGTGTAGCTGGCCAACCTAAAATTTTCAATTGAGTTTTAATTGCGTACCAAATAGGTCCGCTGAAAGAACACTTCAACAGCAAATTTGAGATGGTTTCAGATGATAATCCGAGATGGTTTTCAGATGATAATCCATATAAAATACATCTCGTACTGGTCGGCCCCTCTTCTTAGCAAGCACTTTTTCTATGAGCATCTTGTTCTTTAATGCAGGCCATAGAAATACTTTAACTTTGTCCGAGATATAGGCTCTCCAAACAACTCTGTTGAAAGGCCAAATGATTCTATCGTTGTTCAAAAAATTATAAAAGAACTTCACAGAGAAGACACCACTTTGGGTAAGCTTCCAAGATGGGGTGTCGCAAGCTCTTAAGGGACGGATCAAAGATAGAATAATGTACAATGCTTTAAAATTGATTTTGCTGGTCTTTAGTTAGTGGCCCTCTCTATAAAATTCTCCACCTCATGGATTAACATAACCATTGAAAGGCTACAGAGTAGTTTTTTTTTTAGAGCCACTGAGTAGAGTTCATCAAAAAGGAGAGAGAGGAACATTACCAAGCCAAACATCTTCCTAGAATCGAATATTAGTTCATTTCTCAACTTGAATGAAAGGCAATTCCAAAAAACCTCCAAATTTTTGTTAATACCCTTCCAAACCGGACAGAAATGATTTAAGCATTTTCTTACGCTATATCCAAATTTTGCTTTATGGTAATAAGCATCCTTGACTTACTTAACCCAAGACAAATCGACATTGATAGTGAACTTCCAAGCCCACTTAGCTAGAAGAGCCAAATTCATCTACTCAAGGTTATTTATCCCCAAGCCCTCTTGTGCTTTAAATTTACACACCATATCTTAGTTCACAAGATAGTTAAAACCAGTTATCTTATCAGATCCTTTCCAAAGAAATGCTCTTCGCATCTTGTCAATTATATAGAGCACCAATTTAGAAAATTTAAGGATTGACATGTAATAGAAGGGGAGAGAGCTTAAAACGGAATTAATTAGTGTAAGTCTCCCTCCATAAGAGAGGAGTCGCCATTTCTAAGAGGCAACCCTTGCACTGATTCGATCAATAAGGGGCATCTAACACTATTTCGAAGGCTTCTTGTCATACATAGGGAGCCCAAGATAAGTAAAGGGTAGGGAATCTTTTCTATAGTTTATCATACAAGCAAAGTTGAAGGCCTCCTCATCTGACATATTCAAGCATATAAGAGAGCTTTTATGAAAATTAATTTTTAGCCACGAAGTATCCTTAAAGGCAAGCAGAATAGCTTTGACAAAAAGCAAACTCTCTTTTTTACTAGCACATGAGAGAAGAGTATCATCGGCAAAATGTAGGCTCTTAATGCTTTAAAAGACCTTTGATAGACCAATCCCCTCAATCAACCCCATTACACCTGCTTAATGAAGCAGTCTTGAAAGCATATCAGTAGCAACAATAAGTAAAGCTGGGGATAAAGGATCACCTTGTCACAGGCCTCTTCTGCATCGAATCCATTTACTCGATTTGCCAAGAAGTAGTGCCATCAAAGCAGAAGACAGCAGGCATCGAATCCAAGAAATTCATCTTTGTGGAAAGCCACGAGCGAGGAAAATATCGAGCAAGAAATCTCAAGACAAGCAGTTGAATGCCTTTTCAAAGGCCAACTTGAATACAATCCCTTTTTGCTCTATCTTTCTACATTGAACAATCAATTTATCGGTGCTCAGAAAATTCTCAACAATTGATCTACCCTTAATAAAAATAGATTGAGAGACAACAACAAGAAGAGGAAAAAGAGGGGCTAATCGATCAACCAAAACTTTGGAGATAATCTTGTAAATACAGTTAAGAAGACTAATAGGCTGTAGATCATGAGCTTTGAGCGCCCATTGTTTCTTAAGGATGAAGAAAATGTAAGTAAAATTCATATGGAAAAGCTCAAGAGAATCTCTATGAAATTTATTTAGGAGGACCATTACATTGTCACCAATGGTATTCCAAAAAATTTTTAAGAAAGCAAATGTGAGTCCATCAGAGCTTGATGCTTTAAAACTACCATAAGAGCACCACATTCTTGATTTCCTCTATTGAAAAATCCTTGACAAGGTCTCTTAAATCCACCATAGGATCACCATAGAGAAGGTGCCAATTGGTCTTCATTGAAGAATTAACACTTTAAGAATGCCAGTTGATCATTTCCTCCATGCTTCATGGATTCTTTAAGGAACCAGTCGGGTTCATTCTGATATATACATCAGAAAAGTGAAAACAAGCAAGTATCGAAGTATGAGAGTACCTTCAAATACTAGCTTGCTAAAGAAGACTCGAAGGAGTAAAGCTCTCGAGGCTATAGCCCTCGATTGACCTTCAAAGATGCATCGGCCCATCCTCTATCCCTTGCATAGCTAAGGGTTAAGTTTTCGGCCATCCAAGTTGAGGAGCAAAGAGATGATACCAAGTCCGATTTCCAGTAGTAGAGAGAGGAATTCTCAAGAGCCAACAATGGCAACTTTAGTGCAATAGAAAAAAACTCAAAATATAGCAATGGGTGGCTTCAGAGCACATCAATGGACAACTTAGAATGAATTTGCCCTTATTATAGGGTCATCCAAAGAAGGTTAAGATATTTTGTCAGCTTGTTTCGAAAAACAAACTTCACATGGATGAGCTCCTTGCCGAGAAAAGATTGGGTATGAGTACAAGCTATCCTTCTTGTGGTTATGATATAAAGCACAAATCCTCTACTATGCACTATATGATATGATACATTATTACACACCATCCATCATGCGATGGATGGCCGTACATGGATGCATACCGCAAATAGCATGCAGCCATCCATCGTACAATGGAGGATGCATGTGATGCACCTCACCATGCAGTGCACCTCATGCACAATAGAGAATCCATGCGCTATAATATAAACTCTCTCTCTCTCACACACATCTTCTATTAGATGCCTAAGTATCTGGACTACTTCAAAATCTTCTTTAAATATTAGTGGATAGCATCTAATCTTCAATCTTTGTGGACATCTTAGAGGAAAGGCATATTTAACCAATCTTAAGAAGAGCATGGGACCAAATTTTGATGTTTATGTATTGATATATTGGGTCAAGAGAAACAAAAAAATCATTTTTTATCGATAAATATCCATTTTTTAGTTCTACAAAGGCCCCTTCATTTTTTTCATCTATCAGGGTGCCAAAAAAAATGGTTGAAGGATATCGTCAAATTCGGATTTATGTATCCTCTTCCATTTCATCCTAATTTTCTTTTTCTTCATCTATATCTTCATCAATTTTTTTTTCTTTTGCACGTATGTACACTTTAAATTAATTAAATTGAGTAAGGGAAGTACCCTACTTCCTCCATATTCCACTAAAAAATAGAATGAGTAGTTTACCCAAAAAAAAAAAAAGAATGAGCATGACAAAACAAAACTAGCACATAGCTAATATAGCTATATTGGCACTGTTTGGACTCAAAATACTTATATACTTATAAGCACCATTTGCATATCTTGACAAGAAAAGAATAACTTTTCAATTATCTTATGGCATGATTTTGTACTGCAAAGTCATCTACCATCATAGATAGCCATCACAAACAGGAGCTAAAGGGAGAGTAGCACATCTCTAAAATTGGAGAAATTATTAGGTAGAATTATTCTATAATACAGGATATATAGACAAAGTCAATAAAAACTCCACGCTTTAGTTGGTTCCTCATTAGTTGCTAAGTATAATTAACCATGGTTCGGCAAGGAAAAAAAAGAAATGGGCCATTATATTTTGAATAAAATTGTCGCTAGCTCTGAGTGCAAAAAGGTGGGGTCCATCATGGTAGTGGTTCCCATTGTAGGGACAAAAATCACCTCCCTTAGCACTAATCGGAACGATCTGGGAGTTGCAGTAGAAGCCTTTTTTTTTCCCTCTCTCTATTTGAAAATTATGGATCAAAATGGCAGCTCCTAACCCATAAACAAATTTCAATGCATCGATGGTATACAATATCAGTACTGAAAATAACTTATATTTTATCTTAATATAGCAAAATAACTTTCCAATCAATCATAGGATTTTAGCCAGTAGAAGAGATGTGCTTCTCTGCACCATATAAATAACGCATGATGTATTGTTTATCGATTTTATTTAAAACATTACCTTTAGATTGTTTAGATCCATGAGATGATTTTTTTCTCTATAATAGGCCTTACTATCATGATGGACCCCAACTCTTCCTGTTTTCACACTCACTACCCTAGCTAGAAGATTGTTTCTACTTCTTATTTCCTTCCACTACTACCTTCTCTAGAAACCCCACCATTTCTACCTCCTCTTTTAGGTGTTTAGGGAGGAGACAAGTATGTGGGCTTAGCATGGTTGAAGGAGTTTCATAATTTTAGTAGGCTATTGTGCAAGAGAGATTTGCCTTCTATGGCATATACTCCATGAAAATGACTTGCTTTTCAAGAATCATGGAGCTGGAAGTAGTAAATTTGGTGATAGTGGTGGAGGTGATCTTAGTAGTGGTGTTGGTGGTTATGATGAAGACTTTGGAGTTAATGATGGTAGCAATGGAGGTAGCGATGGAGGTGCCATTGGTGGTATAGGAGGTGATAGGGTTTTAGAAGAGTTAGTAGTAAAAAGGAAATGATGAAATAGAAATTAAATAAAAATCTGAGCTAGAATGGAGAAAAAGAAAGAAAGAATTTCCAAAAGTTTCATATCAACTATTTTATGTCACATCAATTTTCATTATATATCACATAATAGCATATGACTATTTTCATAATCTTTGTTAGACGAAAGTAATATTTAAGGAGGAATTACAAATTTGAATGAAATAAAAATGAAAACCTCTAAAAAAAATTTAAGATTTTTAAAGTAATTAAATATTTTTTATTAATATTTAATTATAATTAATCATAATTTAGTAAGAAAAAAAAGAGATCGGATCCATCATGTTTTGAATAAAATCACCACCGTGAGTGTGAAAACAGGAAGAGTTGGGGTCCATCATGATAGTAAGGCCTATTATAGAGAAAAAAATCATCTCATGGATCTAAACAATCTAAAGATAATGTTTTAAATAAAATCGATAAACAATACATCATGCGTTATTTATATGGTGCAGAGAAGCACATCTCTTCTACTGGCTAAAATCCTATGATTGATTGGAAAGTTATTTTGCTATATTAAGATAAAATATAAGTTATTTTCAGTACTGATATTGTATACCATCGATGCATTGAAATTTGTTTATGGGTTAGGAGCTGCCATTTTGATCCATAATTTTCAAATAGAGAGAGGGAAAAAAAAAAGGCTTCTACTGCAACTCCCAGATCGTTCCGATTAGTGCTAAGGGAGGTGATTTTTGTCCCTACAATGGGAACCACTACCATGATGGACCCCACCTTTTTGCACTCAGAGCTAGCGACAATTTTATTCAAAATATAATGGCCCATTTCTTTTTTTTCCTTGCCGAACCATGGTTAATTATACTTAGGAAAAGAGGGAAGAAAGAGTTTAACCCTCCTTAGAAGAGAGGAAAGAGGAGAATAAAGAAGTCTAAACCCTAGCTAGAAGAGGAGGAAAAGAAAAGAGTTTTGGATTCTACATCAGCTAATTCCATATCATATCAGCTTTCATTGTGAGTCATGTGATAGCATCTGACCATTTCCATCATGACCTTTAGATGGAAATAGTAGTCAAGAGAGAAACTACAATATTTTGAAAGTTTGATGGTCTAATTATAATAAATCGAAGTTTAGAATAAAAGTAAAAATCTTCCAAAAATTCAAGATATAATTAAGCCTAATAAAAAATTAGTTGATGTATAAAATTTTGATTAGCTTTATCTATCTTCTATATGATAGTAGGGATGTGCATTCGATTTTTCTGTTCAAACCAAACCAAAGTTCTGAAAAATCAAATTTTTGAATTTATATTTTATAAAATCAAAAACCAAACCAAAGTAACCTAAAATCGAATAAACTAAACTGAAATAATTTCATTTAGTTTGATTTGGTAATTTGGTTTTGGGCTTCTTTATATGGGCTTTTGGTTTTGGTTTGGACTTGTTAAGTTCTTTAATAATTTTATTATTTAGACCGTAGAATTATACTTGGACTTCGTATTGTTATTCAAATTTAAATTAATATTATTTAAAAAATTAAATTTAATAAAATTACCACAAGCTCTTCATAATCTATCAATAAAATTTTGATTTTTGGTTAACTAAAGTTATCAAATTAAACATCAAAGACTGAAACTATTAAAATATTTTAGTTCAATTTTAAATTAAAGTCAAAATTTTTAGAAAAAATTAAATTAAATATTAAATTAATTAATAATTTGATCTAATTTTTGATTAATTGAATTATTTGTACACTCCTATTGGGGGGAAAATGGTTCATGTCGAAGTCCTCACAAGCCGGTTGTCATCGAGGCCCTAAAAGCACCATCTGGCATTTGATGCCACAAACTAGTCCTTGAGCTCCGACTGATACCAAAAGGCTTACTTCTGAGTTCAACGTATTCCGACCTTCAACCTAAGTCTGGTGATATCTTATCCCAAAATGACAGTGACCCCTCATTGATGCCCAACCTCGAGTGTCCGCCGAGCTTCTTAACTCCGACCTCCAATTCAAGTTTGGCAACGGTAACTTCAGAATAGTGGTTTCCATTAGGATTTGATCTTAAACATGATCGAAACTCCAGCTAACCTTTTTCAAATCAGTTAAAGTGACTTTGACATAGTCCCAGCTAGAAAACTTAGTCCTCGTTCAGCTCTTAAGCTCGTCCAACCTTAGAGTCCAAAACATGAGTCCAGCTCAGATAACTGAAGCCTGGTCTATCCGACCTCAGATTTTATAATATAACTCAATTCGTAAAGTCAGTTGTTAAGCTTGGTAGTCTCTGACCTCTAAATATGAATGATAGAAATTGTTGGGGATAAATTCAGCTCCCGCCAAAGTCTAGCTCGATGCTCAGTCTAATGCAACCAGTAGCCGCAGAAGAGCTTCAGCAGACGGGCTTTAGCCGAACCCCCAGCGGCCGAGCTTCTTCCAACCTGTTCAGCCGGCCGAACTACTTAGCAGCGGAGCTCCTTAGACTCCAAGCGGCCGGGCTTTAAAGGAATCCCCTAGCGCCCGAACTCCTTAGCGGTCGTCTCTCGGCCGAACTTCCCAAGCGGTCGTCTCTTCAGCTGGCTGAGCTTCTCTGAATTCCCCTATGGTCGAGCTACTCCCAAGCTTTCTCTTCGGCCGAACTCTCCTACAAGTCCGAACTCTTCTGGACGAACAACGAGACTGGATGGTATGACCGTCACTACTGACGATGCCACTCTCTCCGTAACCGACTCCATGCGGCCCACGACTTACCAGTATGACTGTCACCAACTGCCTGATAACGCCTTCCTCTCCGTACTGAACTCCATGTGGCCCACGACCCACCAGCATACGGCTGCAGCTGTCACCACCAACCCCACTGCATATGGCACCTCCCCGAGAGACTGACTCCGCCGAACCTCAAGCAGCCCGCCAGCACGCGACTGCAGCCATCACCATCAAGCTCCGCTATAAAAGAGACCCTCCATATACGCTAACTCTAATCTCTCTGATCTCTAAGCTCTCCTCTTCTTCTCCAAGCTTCGGAACTCATTTCGAGCACTCCATTCCTATTGGCCAGAGCTAACTTGACCGTCGGAGGATCCTGCCGGAGCCACCCCCCCACCGGCTCCGGACGGAACTTTATTTTGCAGGTCTCCGATGGCGATCTCATCAGCCTCCACTCCAGCAGACTCCGACAATAATCAGTTTCTGCATCAACAAATTGGCGCTAGAAGGAGGGCACGAACCTCCGAGGTTCTCTTGTTCTTAAAGGAGTGCTCGACGATGATTTTTTCCTTCCCCCTCCGAAGATCTTCTTTTTCTCTTCCAAAGAAAAAATGCCTTTAGGAGAGCTTCGACTCGACGATCGGCTCCCGTTGCAGCCCCGGCAGCCCAGTTTCCACACGAAGCCCTCGCAGACATGGAGCAGTTCAACCCGCTGGTCGGGTCTGTGGCCCCGTCGAGATGATGCTGGCCGTGCGACAACCTCCAGCGGGGACTTTGCCAGCAAACCTACCATGAGGATGCGAGGAACCAACCTTAAGAAAGAGCATCTGGGCATACCAATCACCCTTAGGAAGTCCAAACAAAGAAATATGAAGTTCTCCCGCGGAGGGTTTCCCAAGAAGACGGAATGAAGTTCGACGCAAGTGAGGCCGAACTCTCTCTCGAGCATGACTCTAAGAAAGTCTGACAAAGGGACGTGAAGTTCTCCCATAGAAGGTTCCACATGGAGTGCGGCCACGTCCACGACTTTCGCAGCACAAGCGAGGTCGAACTCCACCTCGAAGCTCGTCATCAAGGAAGCCCCAATAAAGGGGCATGAAGTTCTCCTGCAGAGGGTTTCGTGGGAAAGCGGAATGAAGTTCGGCACGAGTAGGAAAGCAGAATAAAGTTCGGCGTGAGAAAAGCCGAGCTCCCCCTCGCGCTCGTCATCAAGCAAGTTTTCCCGTGGAGGGTCTCGTGGGGAAGCAGAATGAAGTTCGGCGTGAGGAAAGCCGAGCTCCCCCTCGAGCTCGTCATCAAGCAAGTTCTCCCGTGAAGGGTCTCGCGGAAAAGTAGAATGAAGTTCGGCGCGAGGAAAGCCGAGCTCCCCCTCAAGCTCGTCGTCAAGGAAGTCCAAACAAAAGCAGCAGGAAGTTCTCCCACGGAGGGTCTCGCGGAAAAATGAAATGAAGTTCGGCGCAAGTGAGGCCAAACTCCAGGCCGATTATGTCACCAAGGAAGCCCCCTACAAAGATTTCGCATGAGGTGAGACGAAGTTCGGCCGAGCTCACGACCGCCCCAGGGCAAGCGAAGACTCTCTCTCGAGTATGACTTCAGGGAAGCTCCGACAAAGGGCATGAAGTTCTCCCATAGAAGGTTTCACAAAAGGGCAGAATGAAGTTCGGCCGAGGTCGAACTCTCTCTCGGACTCGTCATCAAGAAAGTTCTCCCGTAGAAGGTTTTCACGAAAGGCGGAATAAAGTTCGGCCGCACTCATGACCTCCCTAGCGAAAGCAAGGCTGCCGAACTCATCCTAAAGCTCGTCATTGAGGAAGCCCCGACGAGGGGGAATAAAGTTCTCCCGTAGGTTTTACAACCCCGAACTCCTCGAGCTCGCCACGAAGGAGGCCCTGACAAAAGGGCGCGAAGAAGTCCTCCTCCCGAAAGGTTCCGCGACTATGCCCCCCTCAACGCTCCTCTAACTCAAATTCTCATGCGAAGTTAAGAAGCCGAGCCGCCAAGGACCAGAAAGGACTACTGACCTCCTCCAGGCATGTACGCGATCGAAGCAAGTAATGCCCCTACCATTCGCGACCTACGGCCACGACACTGAGGAATACATTCAGCTCCAAGACAAAATTGAAGGAGCTCGTCAAAAAGGGGCGGCTGGGTAAATTCCTCCGACGCCAGCCTGAAGCAGGAGAAGATCGGCCAAGGGTGCTGCCATAGCCAGAGAGACGGACAAGGAGCTCGGCGCTGCTATAGCCAAAGGCCGTAAGAAGGTCGGCCACCTTACAGCGTCACCCACATTGCCCCTGGCGAGGAGCTTCGGTGTATCAAGCGATTCATCGTCTCCCAGTATCAAAGCCATAGAGAAGCATGCTCCAAATTGAGGAGGCCAGCATGAGATAGAGGAGGTCGTTCCGGCCTGGGATTTACTCGTCGGAGAGAAATGTCGGAGGAACAACGCCTACCACGATCCTTGAGATACGAAGAATTTGCTGGGAGTGCACTTTCCCTTGGTAAAACTTCCTTTCTTTCCTTTCGATAACATACTATTTCTAGGATGCGAAAACTATGCGATGACAGAGAAACAAGCAGTTCAATAGTTACCGCGTTAGGAATAGGGGGAGAACCCCGTCCTAACATAGGCAGAGTCTAAGACCTTCAACCTCGGTCAGAGATAAGATCTTTCCCTAAGGACAACCTCGCTAGAGATAAGATCTCTTCCGAGAAGTACCTCGGCCAGAGATAAGATCTCCCCCAAGAAGAAAGCTCGCAACCTTGATCAGGAAATAAGATTCTCCCCCGAGGCGTTCGGGCACTTCAACCTCGACTGCAGGAGATAAGATCTCCTCCGAGGCAAGGCTCGGCTGCAGGAGATAAGATCTCCCCCGAGGGTCCGGGATAAGCTCGGCTGTAGGAGATAAGATCTCCCCCGAGCGCGCACTTCGACCTCGGCTGCAGGAGATAAGATCTCCCCCGAAAAAAGCTCGACCGTAGGAGATAAGATCTCCCCCGAGACTTCGACCTCGGCTGCAGGAGATAAGATCTCCCCCGAGGAAGGCTCGGCTGCAGGAGATAAGAACTCCCCCGAGGAAAGCTCGGTCGTAGGAGATAACATCTCCCCCGAGCGCACACTATGACCCCGACTGTAGGAGATAAGATCTCTTCTGAGGAAGGCTCGGCTGCAGGAGATAAGATCTCTCCCGAGGAAAGCTCGGTCGTAGGAGATAAGATCTCCCTCCGAGAGCGTACTTCGACCTCGGCTGCAGGAGATAAGATCTCCCCCGAGGAAGGCTCGACTGCAGGAGATAAGATCTCCCTCGAGGAAAGCTCGGCCATAGGAGATAAGTCTCCCCCCAAGCGCGCACTTCGACCTCGACTGCAGGAGATAAGATCTTCCCCGAGGAAGCTCGGCTGCAGGAGATAAGATCTCCCCCGAGCGCGCACTCGACCTCGGCTGCAGGAGATAAGATCTCCCCCCGAGAGATAATCTCGAGGACCGCTAGGAGATAAGATCTCCCCCGAGGCGCGCACTTCGACCTCGGCTGCAGGAGATAAGATCTCCCCGAGGAAAGCTCGGCTGCAGGAGATAAGATCTCCTTCCCGAGGAAGCTCGACCTGCAGGAGATAAGATCTCCCCCGAGCGCGCACTCAGAGATAAGATCTCCCCTGAGCGAAAAGCTCGACCGCAGGAGATAAGATCTCTCCCCGAGCGAAAGCTCGACTGCTAGGAGATAAGATCTCTCCCCGAGAAAGCTCGGCTGCAGGAGATAAGATCTCCCCCGAGCACGCACTTCGACCTCGGCTGTAGGAGATAAGATCTCCTCCCTCGGCTGCAGGAGATAAGATCTCCCCCGAGGAAAGCTCGGCCAGGAGATAAGATCTCCCCGAGCGCGCACTTCGACCTCGACTATAGGAGATAAGATCTCCCATGAGGAAGGCTCGGCTGCAGGAGATAAGATCTCCTCCGAGGAAAGCTCGACCGTAGGAGATAAGATCTCCCCCAAGCGCGCACTTTGACCTCGGCTGCATCTCCCCCAAGGAAAGCTCGATCGCAGGAGATAAGATCTCCCCCGAGGAAAGCTCGGCCGCAGAAGATGAGATCTCCCCCGGGTGCCCGATACAACCTCGGCTAGGGAAAGCTATCGTGTTAACCTCGGCTAGAGAGCTTCAACTTCCACCTCGATCAGAGATAAGATCGGAGATAGCCTCGTCCTGAGATTGGATCTCTTCCGAGCGCCCACATCGATCTCGGCTATCGGAGATAATGTCGCCCCCAAGGAGCGCAACCTCCGGCTTCGATCACAGCGGACGAAGCCCCCCTCAACCTCAGCTGGAGGTGGGATCTTCCCCGGGCTTCGACCTAGACTAGCACGGAGCTCAGAGGAAGACTTCGACAGTCGCCTTTCCTACATTCCCTTCCTTCAATTTTCGAACTCAGGAGTAGGGGGGCTAGTGTTGGGGATAAATCCCGCTCCCACCGAAGTCTAGCTCGATGCTCAGCCTAATGCAACCAGTAGCCATAGAAGAGCTTCAGCAGACGGACTTCAGCCAAACCCCCAGCGGTCGAGCTTCTTCCAACCCGTTCAGCCGGCCGAACTGCTTAGCAGCGGAGCTCCTTGGACTCTAAGCGGTCGGGCTTTAACGGAATCCCCTAGCGCCCGAACTCCTCAGCGGTCGTCTCTCGGCCGAACTCCCCAAGCGACCGTCTCTTCAGCCGACTGAGCTCCTCCGAATTCCCCTACGACCGAGCTACTCCCAAGCTTTCTCTTCGGTCGAACTCTCCTACAAGTTCAAACTCTTCTGGACGAACAACGAGACTGGATGGTATGGCCGCCACTACTGGCGACGCCACTCTCTCTGTAATCGGCTCCATGTGGCCCACGACTTGCCAGTATGGCTGTCACCAACCGTCTGACAACGTCTTCCTCTCCGTACCGAACTCCATGCGGCCCACGACCTGCCAGCATATGGCTGCAGCTGTCACCACCAACCCCGCTGCATACGGCACCTCTCCGAGAGACTGACTCCACCGAACCTCGAGCGACCCGCCAGCACACGGCTGCAGCCATCACCATCAAGCTCCGCTATAAAAGGGACCCTCCAGATACGCTAACTCTAATCTCTCTGATCTCTAAGCTCTTCTCTTCTTCTCCAAGCTCCGGAACTCATTCCGAGCACTCCATTGCTGTTGGCCAGAGCTGATTTGACCGTCGGAGGGTCCTGTCGGAGCCATCCCCCACTGGCTCCGGATGAGATTTTATTTTACAGATTTCGGCGGCGACCTCATCGGCCTCCACTCCAGTGAACTCCGACGACGATCAATTTCTACGTCAACAAAAATAGATATTTTTCATCCGCATCGCAATCAGATTACAGTTAGTTACTATCTGACAGTTATGATCGTCCACTTATCTTCTATAATAAAATTAGAACTATTTGAATGACCTACTAACAATTAATTATAATGGTCACTGCCAACAGATAGAATGATTCCATCTAACTATCGGTGTATGGTGCAAAAGTTTGACCCAAGATCTCCATTCAAATTCTAGTCTTTTCGGCCTTTCTCCATGAACAGCCTTCGAGTCCTGGCTAGTTAGTATAAGAGAATAGGGGCAAACTCGTCTTTTCAAGGGTGGGGCTACGAGGGGGAGAGACCGTTGCCCCCGTGATCTCGCATCCCCTATAAAGAAGAAAACCCCTCGAAACCGAGCGCGAGCGAGAGAGAGATAGCTATGGCGTAATTTGGAAAGGACTTCTCTAGGGTTTCTAAACTCTTACGAACGATCGATCTGTTTTGTTTAGTAGACGGCAAGAGAGACGAGGAGAGGAGATGGGAAAAATTCGGGAAAGATAGATTAGAAAGGGTGAGATCAAAGGGAGAGATCTGGGGAGATTCAGACTTCTTTCAGCGTCGGTGGCGGTGGTGGTGGTGGTGGAAAATAGATTTCTTGTTCTTTGGGGTTTGTTCTTATAGATAACAAAAAAAGAAGTATATTTTTTAATAAAAGAAAAGCAAGGGAGACGGAGACGGAGACGGAGAGAGATAGTTCAGAGAGACGCTGGAAACAGGGGATAGAAGAAGTTTAGAAGAAGGGTCTGGACTGCGGAGGAGGAGAAGAGATGGCGGCAAGGAGGAAGAAGGGGGTGTTCGATATGCCGGTGATGATGTGCGGGCACGAAACGGAGAAGGAGCTGTCGAGGGACGGGAGTCATTACAGCTTGTCGAGCGGGATCCTCCCCTCCCTTGGGGCCATGAGCAACCGGAGGATCAAGCTCCGCAGGTTCATCGTATCCCCTTATGAGCGGAGATACAGGTTACTCTTTCTAAACCACTTCTTTTTCTTGCCCTTTTGCTTCGCATCATTGGAGAGAGATCAGGGCGGCGTGCGCATGCTTAAATCCGTGGAAATTTTTTTTTTTTTTCCGTACTTGCCCCCTTCTTTTCCCGCTTGGGCTGTGGGCATTGGAAAAGAGAAACGGATGTTTTGTTGAGATTGTTTTTCTTTATCTTTTTTAAAGAACGGCCAAGTAGAAATTTTGGTTCAAAAGCTTATTTTGAATGGGTTTTTCACCAAAATAAACTCTTTTCCAATTTTTTGTTTCACCGAGTCGTTGATCTTGCTAATTTCAAAAAAACGTTGAACTGTTTTTTTCTTTTGAGAGTTTTTGTGAATTAGAAACGTGTTGACATGTGACTGCAAATAATGGAAGGCCAATAATTTTGATGATTTTTCTTTTTCTTCCTTCCAGTTTTTTTTTTTTTTGTCCCTTTACTGTTGATGGATTTTAATTTTACTTGCGTTTAATTGAAGAACGAGCCATGGTAAGTGTAATGAGTTGCTAATGTTGGAAAACGATAGAAAGGAAATCAAAGGAAGCTTACGGATTTGATGTTTTTTTTTTTTTGATGAAAAAGATATCATGCGAATGCTGATGTTAAAATTGGTTCGTGCAGATCTTGGGAAACATTTCTGATCATTCTGGTGATATATTCTGCTTGGGTATCTCCGTTTGAATTCGGGTTCCTAGAGAAGGAAAGCGGGGCTCTTGCTATAATTGATAATATTGTTAATGGGTTCTTTGCAGTCGACATTATTTTGACCTTCTTTGTAGCCTTCATCGATAGAGCAACTTATCTTCTCATAGATGATCCCAAGCAGATTGCTTGGAAGTACATAACCAGCTGGTTTGTTCTGGATGTTGTTTCCACCATCCCCACAGAATTCGCTCGGAAGATTCTTCCTCCGAAGCTTCAGTCATATGGATTCTTCAACATGCTTCGGCTTTGGCGTCTCCGAAGAGTTAGTGCACTTTTTGCTCGGTATGATTTCATGAACATTCTCTAGCGTTTTAATCCTTCACGTCAGAATAATTAAATTCTATCTCTCTTTCATATTTCTGCTGAAAGGAACCAAAGCATGCAGTTTCAACTCTCGTGGCAAACTTCTCATTTTTGTCCAAATTTTTAAATTCCTTTTTTAATATCAATTTTCCAGGTTGGAAAAAGATAGGAACTTTAACTACTTTTGGGTTCGATGTGTAAAGCTTATTTGTGTGAGTATCTTTACTAGAAAACTGGTCCTTTTCATAAAATTCCTCTCTCATTCATATCTTAATGATCTTATAGGTGACTCTTTTTGCCGTACATTGTGCTGGGTGCTTCTATTATCTTCTTGCTGCAAGATACCACAATCCCAGCAAGACATGGATAGGGGTTTATATGCCAGATTTCCATGAAAGAAGCTTGTGGGACCGGTATGTAACTTCTATGTACTGGTCGATCACCACTCTAACAACTGTAGGGTATGGAGACTTGCATGCAGAAAATACGAGGGAGATGATCTTCGACATCTTTTATATGCTCTTTAACCTTGGACTAACAGCGTATTTGATCGGTAATATGACCAATTTAGTTGTTCATAGGACAAGCCGAACCAGAAAATATGTGAGCTCTTTTGACTTGTTGTACCATCATATCTTCATAAGCATGGAAGTGAATGTAATAATTGTTTGGTCTGCTTTTTGGTTGATGTCTTTCTTCAGAGGGATACAATTCAAGCTGCTACAGGTTTTGCGCAAAGAAACCAGCTCCCAGTTCGTCTGCAGGACCAGATGATCTCACATCTGAGTTTGAAGTTCAGGACAGACTCTGAAGGGCTTCAACAACAGGAGACCCTCGATGCCCTTCCCAAAGCCATCAGATCCAGCATTTCGCACCACCTATTCTACGGTCTTGTTCAGAAGGTTTACTTGTTTCGAGGAGTTTCCAATGATTTGCTTTTCCAACTGGTACAGCAATATGAATGTTTGGTGACCTTTTTCAACTTTTCTTCGTTTAGTTCTACTTGAGCTATGCTCTCACCCGGGTGTCTTGTTTTAACTAAATTTTTGGAGGTCTCTGAGATGAGAGCTGAATACTTTCCTCCAAGGGAGGATGTTATCTTGCAGAATGAAGCACCCACAGACTTCTACATACTAGTGACTGGCACTGCTGTGAGTATAAAGTCTTTGTTCATGAAGTGATTTTGACATAACCTGTAACCAGTAACTACATATGAATTAGGATTTGCTTAACTTGTGCACAACAAGTTTAAAGAACTTCTTCCACATCTTTTAAACATAATCACGTCTTGAGGCTGATGCATTGAACTCCTGTGTAGGAACTGATAGATCTCAAGAATGGAATTGAACAGGTAAAGTTTTCATTGATTTAAGCATTTGAGAGATAAGCTATAGTAGAATATTTCACATTAGTGATTTGTAGGCAAACAATTCGCTAAAAAATACTGATCATTCAGCAGACTGTGAGGGTGGCCAAGGCAGGCGATCTTGTTGGAGAGATTGGAGTTCTTTGTTACCGGCCCCAACTATTCACAGTTCGAACCAAATCACTGTGCCAGCTATTACGTTTGAACCGTACTGCATTTCTTAGTACCGTTCAGTCAAATGTTGGAGATGGAACAACAATTATGAACAATCTACTTCAGGTTCATAAACTTGAGTCTTATGTTGCATGATAAACGTGCACAATTTTGATATATTTTACACCATTCCCTTCTTTTTATTATGAACGATGCATTGCTCTCATATGTCATTCTGTTTTTCTACAGTATTTGAAAGAGCAGGAGGACGACCCTGTGATGGAAGGAGTCTTGAGAGAGATAGAGAACATGTTGACTTGTGGTCGACTGGACTTACCTCTTACTCTATGTTTTGCAGTAATCAGAGGAGATGATTTATTATTGCATCAGCTTCTGAGACGTGGTCTGGATCCAAATGAATCGGACAACAATGGGCACACTGCACTGGTCTGGAATTTATGTATCCTGGCAGCTGTAGTCCTTAATTTAACTCCCATCTCGAACACATAAAAAGAATTGATGCCCTTCTTTTCCCTATTTGTTAACCAGCATATAGCAGCATCAAAGGGAAGCAAGCATTGCATTCATCTGCTGCTAGATTATGGGGCAAATCCCAACTGCAGAGGTATGCTAAAAATGTATCTATAATTCCACAAAGTGCCCATAATCAGCTGAATTCATCTTGCTATATTTGAAGGTTCCCTTTATTTACTTTAGCTTACAGTTAACTATTTTACTTTACCAAAAGGGTATTGGTGGATCTATCAGCTGCCTCTTGACTAACTCATAGGCATGTATGGGCTTATTGCTGACTCCATTTTCCATGAAATTGTGTAAATTTAGATTAGTTACTTGCCACCACCAGGCAAGCTATAAGACTTTTGAATGGAGATTAAGGTCATTATCAGGTTCCCTTATTCACTCTTGCTTATGGTCATCTATTTTACTTTACCAAAAGGAGATTGTCAGATTCTGTTAGCTGCCACATGACTGCCTAATAGGCATATACAAGTTTATTCTACCAAATTGTGCAGAACTTATTTACCACCACCAGACGAGCTGCAGACTGTTGAATTCGAAATATTAAGGTCATTATCATGGTTTCCCTTGTTCAATGTTGCTTACCAAAAGGGCACTGTTAGATTCTGTTAGCTGCCTCCTGACTATTTCAATGGCATATTTCTGCCAAAGTGTTGAATTAAATGAGTTAATTTTCCCCATCTGGCGAGCTGTAGACTTTTGAATTTGAAACACTGTCAGACTTTCCCTGAACTATTTTTCCTCTCTTGAGAGTTGACTTAGACCATCTCTTTGTGTCGTCCATCCACAGAAGTACTATTCCTTATCTAGAACAGGAGCAAGACCATAACTTATATCTTGGCATCTATTCATTTGTCATTATGAGTCCGGAGTTGCCATAAGATTTAGATTTTATAATTTGTTTTAGCGGTGTCCTCATTTCATTTTTGTGCTGGTTCCCTTTTCAAGCCTTTGAACAACAAAATGATGCTCCTGTGTAGTTGCAGATGCTATCACTGGCATTAACCTGGTAAAGAGGCTTTAAACTTCTCAAACAGGTCTAGCATTCCAATTATTTGACCATCCATTTCTTGTTTTTTAAATGATGATTTGCTGCATGCGTGTGATTATTGTCTTCCTTTGATATTTTTGGTGATTATTTGTTTAAAAGCATTTGACTTTGTGTGAACTTGGCAATCTCCTTTGGCAATCTCCTTTGTCTGGCTAACTTGACTTGCTGT
Organism: Cocos nucifera; assembly: GCA_006176705.1. NCBI lineage: Eukaryota > Viridiplantae > Streptophyta > Magnoliopsida > Arecales > Arecaceae > Cocos > Cocos nucifera. Next base: position 618,834 of record QRFJ01000047.1, read on the forward strand.
TTTAGCTGCTTCTTATCTATCATCTTAAACAGCTATAGCCTAATTCAGCTTTATGGCTCACATGGCTGTGAACTTTAAAGTGGTTTTGTTGTGAGACTTCATTGCTCAAATGTCTTTAAGCAGCTTAGCACCTTTGAATAATCTTTTAACTTGTATTAGTTCAGATGCACATGGAACCATCATATTTTTCTGATTTTCATCATTTAATCATGTCAAATCAAGTCACAAAATATAATATGGAGAATTGGATATAGAAAGGAGCTCAGTGGTACATTTTAAGTATGGTGGTTATTATTGGGAACAAAATGTAAATGTTTTCACGTGGCTCCAATATGCTGGTTTTTATACGTAATTACAAGGATAAACAATTTGGATATGGGCTTTAAGATTTCTTAAAAGTCAATTTATCTACTTATCTCCATGATTTTTTGAGTTCTTATTCTGGCTGTTTATTCATTTAGTTCTTGTTTTGGTGGCTATTACATGCTGGATGGTAGCTGATGTATAGCATTAATATCTAGGGTGTGAGAGAACCACTTATACCAAAGCCTGACAATTTGCCTGATTTTTGCCACTCGTGACTACCATCATGTAAGGGTTATTTTATTCACATATTTATATTAAATTATCAATTATTATGTTAAATATTACTGCATAACATGTAAAGAGGGCAGGACCTAAACTTACATGGTATTATAATGTGTAGTTGTGATGTAATTTGAATGTGGACAACATGATTTCATGTAACTTCAATATATGTACTTCTTTAAATGGATCCTGATCTGAATGACTTCATATATATATATATATATGATCGCTTGCTATTCATTAGTGTAGCTCACATCATCAACTACTATAGGTAGAATGTTATTCACTACTACGTGGTATTGTGCCATAGAGAGTAAAATATCTACTTTTGGATAGTTTGCGTGCATGGAAGCACAACTTGCCCTGCTTTTACCAATAATGGCTTCCATCATGTATGTTTTTACATACATAGTACATCTATATGTACATTCATTTTGAGAGAGAGAACCTAAGCTTTTCATGAATGGAATTTATGAGAGGTGTTGCTACACCTCTCCAATGGACGACAATTAGAACTCCTTGAGGAGTTGGAGTAGTTTGAGGCGACCCGATCTCCCGATCATCTACAAAGAAAGTCCACGGATGTTGGAGAAGAAGGTGGTGGGTTCTCCAATGGTGGACCCTTCGATGATTAAGTCAGTAAGAGTTGGAGAGGGAGAATAATGAAAGAAGATAGTAAGAATAGTCACTGGAGTATCCAGAGAGTTTAGAGAGAGCCCTCTCCCCTTTTCCCCTCTATTTTTTATGGGAGAAGGCTTGTCAGGCCGTTGGAGGCCATCTGGTTGGAGAAGTGGAGTGTCAGCAGTCGGTTGCGGTGTCAGCTCTTCGTGAGTGGGAGAAACATTCATCGTTACAACCAAATACCAACTCAACATGATCCGCACGCCAAGAGCTTCTTGTATCTTCTGCATGACAATTCGACTTATAGAAAAGTGGGACAGAATGGGATGTGATTGGCAAGATGCCGATCATGACAACCTCATCTAAAGACCGACCACATGTGATCGGTGGCCACTCGGTGATATCGACGGTATACAGCTTATATACTCTGGGTCGCTCACATCATCATGTCGTGTGTTCGCCACATCCTTATAGATCAAACATGTCATCAGGTGGATCAGCCCATGTCCAACACTTGCTCCTCACTTTCCAGTCCAAAGAGCATTTCTTCTCTCTTTCTTCGGTGCTAGAAAGTAGATCTTCATCTGAATCCCGAGGTCATGCGCTGGAGTGAGTTCTTCTAACTTCGTGAAACTTTAATAATGCGGTGTAGTAGTCGAATATGACTTTGGATATCCACTGATATGATCAAAACTCTGCTTCGTCCTATGGCATGTAAAGACATCGATGGCTTGCATCAGTCTGTTACCAAGGTGAGGCTTCGATTGGAACTCAGAGTGATCGTACACTTCGGGGTTTGATCACTTGCAGAATTCGTAACGACCTGAATTGAATTTTTCTGCTGCCATACTATCACTCTGCATTTAATTCCGAACATGGCATGCAAGGGGGCACGTTGTCTGATTTGAAAAAGCGTAACCCTCATGTCCTTTCTGCAGTAATGATATCATGATTCAAGGAGGCATGATGATTTTAAAAGAAGACAATTTCCAGCGAGTCCTTTCTACCTACGGTCTATGTTGTGGTGTAGAAGGGAGAGAATCGTTGTCCCATATTGGTTGTGAGTCAAGGAAGCATATGGCTCATATGGATTGGGATATTCTTTTCCACGTAAGGCATCTTTTAAAGGGCAAAACCGTGAGGCCCAGTGCCCATAGGCTAAGGCCCCAAATGCACTAATAGGCTAAAGCGAACAATACCTCATGTTCCGATGCCAGGAGTATCCTTAACCATAATATTGGCACCTACCATGGGGCAGACGTGCTTTCAGCGGACTGTGGTGTACCTCCCGTAAACTCACGTAGACTCCTCCTTGACTAGAAGGGCTATGTTGTAGTGTAGAAGGAAGGGCATCATTGTCCTACATTGATTATGAATCAAGAAAAAATATGGCTTATATAGATTAGGATATTCTTTTCCACATGAGGCATCTTTTGAAGAGCAAAACCGTAAGGCTTAGTGCCCCATGGGCCAAGGCCCCAAGCACACCAACAGGCAAAGCAGACCATACCTCACGTTCTAAAGCTAAGAGTATCCTTGACCACAACAAGAGGTATTTGGGGAATGCTATTTCAAGTGTTCTTGATCGGATTGTTTGGCTAAGTAACGGTTCATTAAGCTGATCAAAACTAGACATCATTCTCTTAAGAAGTGGTTCTGGGATTTCCTATATTGTCATTCAAAAAGAGAAACAACTAGATATTGTCAATTTTACCTTATTAGACTCTACTTCCTGAGCTGTTTAATTTCCCTTGTGATTCCTGTTCATGTGGCTAAATTTAAACATATACATATCCATGCCAATGTCATTTTGGAAAAATAATATCCTGGATCTTCAGAATGTCCAGCTAGCTATCTAATTTCATGTCCATCTCTCCAGATTACTGTGACAATTCAGTTCGATAGAGGGGTGCTAATGTATCATTGTATTTTTGATGTGGACAGATTCTGAAGGAAGCGTTCCGCTATGGGAGGCTGTACTTGGGAAGCATGATGCCGTGGTCAAACTGTTAAGAGATAATGGTGCAGATCTCTCAGCCGGTGACGTGGGCCTGTTTGCTTGCATAGCCGCCGAGCAGAACAGCTTAGAGCTGCTTAAGGAGATCATTCGTCATCGGGGAGATGTAACATTGCCCAATAAAGATGGGAATACTGCACTGCACCTTGCTGTCTGTGAGGGGAATCACCAAATGGTCGAGTTCTTACTTAAACAAGGAGCTGACATTGATAAGCCTAACCACCATGGTTGGACTCCTAGGAATCTAGCTGAACAGCAGGGCCATGAAGAGATTCAGGCTCTCTTTGAAGCCAAGAAGGCATGCCAAAACAGTTCTACCATAAACAACTCCACACCAGTCCCTCGTCCCATGGGAAGATTTAGCAGCGAGCCTGTAATTCCACATGTATCCCATGAAGGCACACCTCTATATGGTGATGGGTCTTTGGAGAAAGACCACCCCAGGCGGAAGAGCAGCGACTTCCACAACTCGTTATTTGGGGTTATCTCAGCTGCTAATGTCGGCAGGAAAACTGTACTTTTCTCATCTATCGGCCCTCCAAGGTCCATGAAGTTCTCAGGGGGTGCTCCGAATTACCCCCACACCTCACAACTTCGGATAACCATTAGCTGCCCGGAGAAAGGTGACATTGCTGGCAAACTTGTGCTGCTGCCATTATCACTAAAAGAACTCCTTGATATTGGTGCCAAGAAATTTGATTTCTTACCCACTAAAGTCCTTACAAAAGATGGTGCGGAGGTTGATGATGTAAAGGTTGTAAGAGATGGTGATCATCTTGTTCTAGTCGGTGATGGTTGGATGAGACAAAGGAATCCACAAGAGGCGGGATATACATGAGTTTGATTTTTTTTTCCCTCCCAAGTAACCAGGCTTTACTGCCATGTTATGGACCAACATGTTGTGCTGATGGATCCTTTATTAGGGGTATGGAAAACGTCCTTGTGGCAGGTTATCTCATCATTGGATCTTAGTTTCTTTTTTCTTTTTCTTATTCTTTTTTCTATAAAGATGCAATTCAAGCATCAGGAATCCGGATTGGTGAAGGCGAAGCCACAGGGGCGCATGGTGCGTTAGGTCCTCTTCTGGACGTTTGTGGAAAATAATATGTACGACTCGAGCGGAAAAGAGCAGACAAGGTTTTATGAGATGGCTTCTGCTTTACTCGTTCCTTGACGCGAGAGAGAAAAGCAGATCGATGTAGTTAATGACAAAAGGATATGCAAAATTATTACAAAATTACCAAGGTTCTCCTCTTTTATGATTATTGCTAGTTGGCAGTCATGTTATAACATCTTCCAAGGCACGTCTATGAATATGACGGCCACCAGTATGATGTTATTATTATTATTATTATTAAAGAAGACAGGCAGGCAAGGCTCGGCTCATCGTTAACGTTCGACTGAGGTTGGGAATTGCGAATGAATTGTGGTATATATTAACTTAGAAAGTTTAATGCAAAAATAAAGCAACCTGTACTTTTACGGTGCTTATCAGGTATAACTGAAGCCCGATGCAGCCAGATTGCTTTCATGTCATTTATCAAATCTATCTCTATTTCAGCTTCAAATATGAAAATCCTTGAAATCCTCTCTTTCCTTCCTTTCCATCAGATCAGATGGCAGCAGCCTTTTTTACCTCCAAATTACCCAAAAGAAGAAAAAGAACCATGCTGTCCCTCAATATCCTTGAATTCGTCAGTTTCTTAGTTATTTTTTTTTTTAGGAACCATGAACTTTGTCATGAAAAGCAAAAAGGCTGGGTAAGTGGTCCAAATAATTGGAAACAAAATTGATGAGCAGAAGTGTCTTTTTTTTTTAAAAAAAAAATTGTGAGGGAAAAAAGAAGTACCAAGTCAGTCTAGTATCTCTATGAATCGGATGGGGCCTGTCTGATCGTGAACAGACCATATCACATCCAATGTCTGATTAACAGCGCTCGAAAAGGAAAAAGAATATGACCAAAAAAAAAAAAGGAGCAATATCATCCACTAATAATAGTACAATAAATTTTAAAGCGTCCAACCATCGTTTAGGAGGCAATAAACTAAACTGCTGCATCCTCTTGATCAATTCTTCCATATTCATGTTCCTTGTAACAAGCAGTTCTTTAGATAAATAGTTTAGACTCCCAGCAATCTTCTATTTTTTCCCCTTCCCCCATTAAATCTGGGGAATGGAACGAAACCGAAAAGATTAATAAAGAAACAAAGGAAAAGGAAGTGGGGTACACATTATTTTCTTTCCACTTCGGTGAACCATCGAATTTTCTGGTGCAGTGAAGGAACCTGACTCTAACTGCTTTCCATCTGAAATTATTATATACAATGACAATGATCCCCTCGCAGCAACCACAGAATTCCTTTGCTTAAAAGTGGACTTATCTCTCTTTCTACACATCTTGAGTGCTCTTCTCCTCCGGATAAACCTACAATCAACAACATATATATGCGCACATTAAGCAACAAACATATCATAAGGAAAATGATGCTCTAATTCATTTCAACCACCAAAACTTGAACTAGCTGCCATTTTATGTCGAAAAACTGAATAACCAATAAAACATGACATGTCTCTGAAGGAAATAGGGCAGGCTTGTCACGGTAAAACCGATGCTTCATACGGTGCCTCCTACTTTCATCATCCATCATGTGATTTTTAGGATCTTTAGATATAAAATGTTTCAAGGCACATAAATCTCGGTTTGCGTCCTAATCAGGTCAACCGGGCATGGCTGACTACAGCTAGTACTGTCCCGTCTTGAATTATATATGTGCGACCACCCGGAAACTTTTTATCCGCACGTCGAATGTTGGTTTCCATCGTGTTTTGCTACCCCCACCATTGCTGAAAAATTAACACAAGGCTACAATTCTGTGGTTTTTCGTATACCTCCTAGCTAGCTATTACCATATATATCTATTTGATGTTGCACAATATATATTTTGGGCAGGTATTCTTAAATCTTACCTGAAGGAATTTCTCATCACTAAAACTTTTGGTTCTAATCTTAAGCTCTCCTCTGCTGGTCGTGAGTTCATCCAAAATTTCGGCATCACATAACTCATGATCGCTGTCCGCACCTTCTGACGAAGAATATTCCCCCTCAAGGACCTGCATGCATGGGGGAACATGCATGTCATTGAAAGCTCAAAAATATTTTTCATGCAAGTAGATGCAAATTAAAGAGGTGCATGCGGCATAATTAATGGTGGTGAATAATTAGGTGCACAGAGAGAGAGAGAGAGAGAGAGAGAGAGAGAGAGATTACGAGTGTTTGAGAATACAAATCAGACAGACATTTGAGAATCCAATCGCGCATCCCACCAAGTAGCATGACTCATAAATTTATGAAGGTTTAATTTAATTCCACTCCAACTGCGACGCATGCATGCATGCATGCAGTTTGAGTACATACCGAGAAGAGAAGATAGTGAAATGGCTTACACGAAGCGTGATGCTCGGACGGTGAATCGAGACACTGGGATGGCGACGAGGGGCTCCGGCTATTACCTCATATTCGGCTGCGTCCAGTTCCCACAAGTGATGTGGGTGAAAGAACTTTGGGAGGACATGCTGCCTGATGCTGATTAGCAAGAAGAATGGCAGTGGAAACAGGATTCCAGCTACAGGTATCCATGTCAACCCAAAACAGAGCAGGAAATATGCTAACTGGAACATCGTGAAGCAATTTATTACTCTGAAGGGGACGGACTCGACAAATGGAGCATGTTCGCCTTCCAGAACCCTGAGTACAGAAGATCAATTATATAATAATATAATATTGCTAATGAAGGAAATTAAGATGCGAAAAAAAAATTAATAATCACCCGAAACTCGTTTAAAATGATATTGCAGAATGATATTCATGTTAACTTTTACTACATCGATCAAACTGATGAATATTATCTTATCTGCATCTAGAAGAAGAATTTACGATTCATCCACATCAATAAAATCATGTACTCGTACAATTAAGCAAGCAGCATGCATGGATGGAATGATGAGCTAGGGGAGGGGAGCAACAGCTGCAAGAAACTTACTTGAAACGCCGGCCAGGATTGACGAACAGAAGCTTTATCCTCTCCCAGAACTGACTCCCGGGAAGGCTATCAACGGCCATGTAAGCAAAATATCCCCAGAGAATGGATGTGGGTATCTTCTGGATGATGGGCATCGCTCCAAGACAAGCGCCCACCAGGACGGACTGGCACAGGTTGCTCACTCTCTGCTCGTTGATCCGAACGGGCAAATGAGCATCTATGGGCTTCTCAGGGTCAAATTTACCTTCTGCATCTTCTCCTTCACCACTTTCATTTTGCATAACCGCCTCCTTCAACTCTCTATCTATCGATACAGTCTGCATAAAGAGGTGGTAATAAATTGATACGTACGCACGTTATGGAGTTGCTACAATAAATATCTTTAATTTTCTTGATGATAAGGGAGGCTAAAACAGCCACCCAACCAGAGATCTCAGTTTAGATTCCGAGAAATTATTGCATGCACCTGGTGCATGCATGCAATATGGAGGCTTAGATTCCCCAGCATATTACCTTCTTCTTCTTCTTCTCTCTCTCTCTCTCTCTCATATGCTAAGATGGGAGGAAGCCTGGCCATAAATCAGGCTGAGGCCGGGACGGAACCCAGCGATGGTGACTTTACCAGCTCAATCAGTTTGCACGTACGCTTGAGAAATAGCTATTCTTAACTAGTTGAAAAGGAAAATAAGCTACTTTTAATTTGCTGATCATTAAAGGTGATCAGATTCTAGAGGAGCACCGAAACTGATCCCCTAATATTGATTTATTTGCCGATAGAAAAGGTATGGAATGGGGTGAATTCTGAAGATATATCAAAGGCAGTAAAGTGGAAAAGCGCTATACTTTCAGCGATAAGTCTATTATCACTCGCCTGAAACTGCATCACGAACCATGATATTATTGCAATAACCCCATGCTTTACGGCCCAACGATAGCCACGGACATGTCTATGGCCTTTCTATGTCATGGGATCTCATCACTTACATGTTTATGACCTTTGTCCATTTCTATGAACACCTCTTGCATTTTGCTGGCATGTTGTTTTTATAGGAGCTAAATAGTTGATATAGAAGTAGAAGACCTGGGATTGAAGCAAAAAATTAATTATTTTATAGCAAAATGGAGAAAAGTTTGTAGAGATGATTGTGGAGAGAAGAAGAAAGCGAAATAGCGGTAAAAGAGAACTTAAACTTTTATTATTTCTTTCAAACTTCATGGCTATAAATAGGGAAAATCCTTCCTATTTATAGAGATCCAAGAAGATTTTAGATATAAGATTTTTTATCCCTAGATAAATCTAGATATTTATGGTGTAGATATTTTAGAATGCTTAAATATTTCTCTAGAATCTTGACTCATGTGAGCTTTTACTATTTAATTTTAAGCTTGTATAGGCTTTTTTTTACCATAACCCATGTGGGCTGTATAACGAAGTTGATTATTTTCTAGTAGTTTTATGCATTGCTTTGCAAGTCTCAACCATCTCAACCGTAAGTCTACAGCCATAGTGATTAAAAAAATAATAATAAATAAATAAATCATTGCCATTATAGAACAGGGAAGTTGCAGGCATAAATTCGTCGAACTTATACATACCTGTCTCTTAAGTACAGCTAGGCTCTTGGCATGCATGGGTGACTGCGGCAGAACCCCATTTGAAGGAGGGATTCCGAGCAACCCACATATTAAAACCTACAAATACATATCGAGTTCCATCTTTACGTCAAAAAGAAATAATAAGGGAGCTACCGATCGACGCACGCTGACAATTTTGAAAGACGCATATTGATGAGATTAAGGTAAAAGAGATGGAGGAGCCGCATGTATATATATGTATATATATATATATATACCATGAATCCGAGAACCAAAATGTCATAATGATAAGCCGAAGGATTTTGGAGATTGAATTCTTTTTGCTGAGCCATCTGTGAAGCCACACTGTGGTCGAAAAAATAAAGGCCCGCAACCATGACAGCAGGTATTATGGCCGCAAATATGTAGACCGGTGGAACCGACAGCAAATCCTGTCATTATTTATGAAACATATCAGCTCACCGGAAAAACCGGAAACAAAACATATTAAGGAAAATATATAGTTTGTGAAAAAAAAAAAACAGATTTAATTAGTGATCAAGAAAACAAGACAAGACATACATATATAGGATTTTGACGGGGGTGGGCATGAACATTATACCTTTACAACGGTCCAGTGTTGCAGCGATTTAGGTTCCCATGGAAGTGGACTAAAAAGCTTCCTCGGAACCCCGGAAGGAACATCGTTGGGGACTGCATAAGACAATGCCGTCCACACCAGAACCATGAAGGTGACCCCATAGTCCGCTATGAAGCTTCTAAACCAGCCTGCATGCATTATATATATTATATGCGATGGTGACGATCGATGACCTGTTCGTATTATTAATTAAGGAAATTAAACTTTAGCAGGAGGTTGTTTTCACAGACCTGTGCCATATCGCCATGCCCTTGCCCTTCTGCTTTTTAAAGCAGTATACAGCAAGCCGATCGAGAATATGATCCCCAGCAATCCATTCGTGTATTGCCATTCAAACTGCTGCAGTACTGGTACGCTACTCGGGTCATCATGACCTTGTGATGCGCTAAATTCACTCACCACGCCCTGTGACCATAAAAAGATTTTTCTTTTTTTCTTTTTTTTGTTGCATTATGCGACTTGGTGTGTGTGTGTGTGTGTGTGTATATGGTAGGTGAAATTTACTTCTTCTGCATGCGATTATAATTTTTTTTACCTTAATGGCTTGTTGAATGAAGAGAACCGAGATTAACATCCCAAATAGTTCATCTGCAATCCTAGTAAATCTAATAATAAGAGCACTGGCATTAAAAATAGCAAGAAGAATCAACATGCACGCCGTCCAGATACAGACCCTGCATATATACATTAGATAATTAATTAATGTAACCATAATATCATATATCAAGTGAGCCAACAAGAAATCTGCACCAAGTGCGTGCGAGCGTTTTGAATTCATTTGCATTAATTACCATCCACTCCAGGCTAAAAACAGATGTGTTCCGAGATCCGGGCGGCCTTTGGCAAAATCGTACAAATAAGAATACATTATTACGGTGGGCTCTGCAACTCCTACGATCAACATGGGCTGGCCGCCAAGTATTGAGTGTATGATACCACAAATAGCAGTTGAAGTTAAAGTTTCCACCGTGCCAAGCGTTCCATCTGCACGACGCGAAGTTACCATACAATTTTCTCAACATATATCAAGCCATCATTCTGTGCTAGCTGTATACCAGCAACTCAATTTAAATATGTATTTTTTTTGGCTTGGACCCCCGCAGGTTTAGTATATATTTACAGCTATATCGGTTGTATCAAAAAATGTACAGCTGTATTGGGAATTTTATTAGCACCTGTGTCCTTCAATAATTGCCCTCCAAAGGCTATGACAGGAAGAGCAGAAGCAAAAAAGATGTACACGGTAGGGGCCAACATCCTGATGGATGAACAACCAATCGATCATAAACCGAATAAAGATTAGAATTATTCTAATCCTTGGAATGCAAAGAAATAATTGTTATTTATTGGACATACCTGAAGCCTGAATTGAACCCACCAATCCAATCTTGCTTGTAGCACGATACTCTTCCCTTGACATCTTTACTAACACCTCGGAACGGAGCTTCAATGGGATCCATTCTTCTGAAGAGAAGAACGAGGACGGACCGGCTTTGGCAGCATATATATCATAGAAAAGTGAAAAAGTTAAAAAAACGATCGAGCAAACACAAGAAAACGATCTCTTGTTGCATGATCTGTTAATAAAAATTAGCTTCACAAAGGCAGCAATTAGCAATGAACCGCAAAAAGAACTTTCATAGTTGCATGGATGAACTACTTTGGCAATTGGAGAAACTAAAAGCTCGTGTGATATTTCTACAGGATTGAACTACAAATTCTATAGAAATTGAACCTATTAGCCAATCCATCTTTCATTCTCCAAGAGCCCATCCCAATCCTATCCAGATTCTAGCGCTTGAACTGTAGAAAAAAAGAAATGACCTGTTGGTGCAGAAATTGGTCGTCGCTGGAGTCGAGGCCGCTGAGGTCGCCGTCGGAGACCTGCAAAACAAAGTTCCATCCGGAGCCGGTGGGGGATGGCTCCGGCAGGATCCTCCGACGCTCAAGTCAGCTCTGGCCAACAGGAATGGAGTGCTCGGAATGAGTTCCGAAGCTTAGAGAAGAAGAGGAGAGCTTAGAGATCAGAGAGATTAAAGTTAACATATTTGGAGGGATCCTTTTTATAGTGGAGCTTGATGGTGACAGCTGCAGCCACGTGCTGGCGGGCCACTCGAGGTTCGGCGGAGCCAGTCTCACGGGAAGGTGCCGTGTGCGGCAGGTTGATGGTGACAGTTGCAGCCGCGTGCTGGCGGGCCGCTCGAGGTTCGGCGGAGCCAGTCTCACGGGATGGTGACAGCCATCGCCGCCTCATAGCGGATCGCTATCACTCGGTGGACCGATGGTGATGGCTGCAGAGCTTGCGGCGAATGAAGGGTTGAAGATCGTCGTGTGCCCATTTCGGAGGAGCTCGGGCTCTTAGCTTGGAGGAAGTTCTGCTCCCATAGGCGTCTGACTGGAGGTATGCAGCTAAGGCTCGTCCGCTGAGGAGTTCGACCGCTGGAAATCCGAAGCTCGGCCGTTGGAGAGTTCGGCCGAATGTTGGACTTCGGCTGAGGCTCGTCAGCTGAGGAGTTTGAGAAGCTCGGCCGCTATGAGTTCAAGGAGCTCGGTCGCTGAGCAGTTCGACCGTCTGAACGGATCCGTAGAAGCTCGAACGCTAAGCAGTTCGGCCGTTTGAACGAGTCCGTAGAAGCTCAGATGCTAGGAGTTCGAGGAGCTCGGCCGCTAAGCAGTTCGGTCCTGACGCTGGGAGTCCGAAGAAGCTCGGCAGCTGAGGAGTAAAAAGAAGCTCAACGGCTGAGTTCGGCTAGGGCCAAGCTGCTGAAGCTCTTCTGCGGCTACAGGTTGCATTAGGCCGAGCATCGAGCTAGACTTCGGCGGGAGCAGGATTTATCCCCAACACTAGCCCCCCCACTCCCTAGTTCGAAAATCGAAGAAAGGGAGTGCAGGGAAGGCGACTGCCGAAGTCTTCCTCTGAGCTCCGTGCTGGTCTAAGCCGAAACTCGAGGGGATTCGCCTCCAGCTGAAGTTGTAATCGAAGTTGAAACCCGGGGAGGATCCCATCTCCAGCCGAGCTTGAGGGGGCTTCGTCCGCTGCGATCAAAGTTGGAGGTTGCACTCCTCGGGGGCGACATTGTCTCCTACCGCTGAGGTCGATGCGGACGCTTGGGAGAGATCTGATCTCAGGGCAAGGCTGTCTCCGATCTTATCTCTGACCGAGGTGATAGGTGGTAGTTGAAGCTCTCCAGCTGAGGTTGATACGGTTGTTTTTCCTAGCCGAGGTTGTATCGGGCACCCGGGGGAGATCTCATCTCCTACGGTCGAGGTTGTCCGTGTTCGCTTGGGAGAGATCTTATCTCTAGCCGAGGTTGCCTCGGGGGAGATCTTATCTTCTGCAGCCAAGGTCGAAGTGCGTGCTCGGGGGAGATCTTATCTCCTGCGGTCGAGCTTTCCTCGGGGGAGATCTTATCTCCTGCGGCCGAGGTCGGACTGCGCGCTTGGGGGAGATCTTATCTCCTGTAGCCGAGCCTTCCTCGGGGGAGATCTTATCTCCTCGCCAAGGTCGAAGTACGCGCTCGGGGGAGATCTTATCTTCTGCAGCCGAGCTTTCCTTGGGGGAGATCTTATCTCCTACAGCCGAGCCTTCCTCGGAGGAGATCTTATCTCCTGTAGCCGAGGTCGAAGTACGCGCTCGGGGAAGATCTTATCTCCTGCAGCCGAGCCTTCCTCAGGGAAGATCTTATCTCCTGCAGCCGAGGTCGAAGTGCGCGCTCGAGAGAGATCTTTATCTCCTACGGCTGAGCTTTCCTCGGAAGATATCTTATCTCCTGCAGTCGAGGTCGAAGTGCGCGCTCAGGGGAGATCTTATCTCCTACGGTCGAGCTTTCCTCGGGGGAGATCTTATCTCCTACAGCCGAGCCTTCCTCGGGGGAGATCTTATCTCCTGCAGCTGAGGTCGAAGTACGTGCTCGGAGGAGATCTCCTCGGAGGAGATCTTATCTCCTACGACCGAGCTTTCCTTGGGGGAGATCTTATCTCCAGCAGCCGAGCTTTCCTTGGGGGAGATCTTATTTTCTGCAATCGAGCTTTCCTCGGGGGAGATCTTATCTTCTGCAGCCGAGGTCGAAGTGCGCGCTCGGGGGAGATCTTATCTCCTACGGCCGAGCCTTCCTCGGGGGAGATCTTATCTCCTGCAGCCGAGGTCGAAGTGCACGCTCGGGGGAGATCTTATCTTCTACGACCGAGCTTTCCTCGAGGGAGATCTTATCTCCTGCAGCCAAGCTTCTAAGGCTTCCGACCTGCCCCCATTAGCACGAGGTCCCTCGCCAGTTCCCAATACGGTAACTATTTGACTGCTCCATCCCCTATTACCGCAGTTTTTGTGCCAGGGAATAACATTATTGGAAGGAAAAAATTTTATCGAAGGAAAGTTACGGACAGCACATCCCCGTTTGAGGGGTCGTCGGAGCGTTGTTCCTCGGAGCTCCCTCCCTCGGGCAGTAAGTTTCGTCCAGACGACCTCCTCCATCCCATGCTGGCCTTCTCGATTTGGAGCAAGATCTTGGCTTTGTCGCTGAAAGCCGACGAACCGCCGATGTACCAAGCTCCTCCCTGGGGTATCGTTGATGACGCTGTGAGGCGGTCGACCCAGGAGTTTCTGGTTACGACAGTGCCCTTAGCCGACTTTCTCCAGCCGCTCCTTCCTGACGAGCTCCTCAATTTCGTCTTGCAGCTGGATGCATTTCTCAGCATCGTGGCCGTGGTCGCGATGGTAGACGTAGTACGACCACGCTTGTTTAGGGGAGACCATAAACCTTCTGGTCTTGGCAGCTGGCTCTTAACTTCGCTGAGAATTCGAGTTAGAAGAGCGGGGCATAGTTGCGGAACCTTTCGGAAAGGCTTCTTTGCGTCCTTTTGTCGAAGCCTCCTTGGTGGCGAGCTCAAGGAGTTAGGGGTTGTAAAACCTGCGGAAGAACTTTATGCCCAGTTGTCGGGGCTTCCTTGGAGTCATACTCGAGAGAAGTCCTCGCTTGCCCTAGGGCGGTTGTGAGCTCGACCGAACTTCGTCTCACCTTGTGTGAAATCTTTGTAGGGGGCTTTCTTGGTGACATAATCGGGCTGGAGTTCTGCCTCACTTGCGCCGAACTTCATTCCGCCTTCCCGCGAAAGCCTCCGCAGGAGGACTAATGCGCCTTCCTCGATGACGGGCTTCGAGGTGAAGTTCGGCCTCACTTGCGTCGAACTTCATTCCGTTTTTCCGCAAAATCCTCCGTGGGAGAACTTCCTCTGCTACTTTTGTTCGGACTTTCTTGACGACGATGAGCTCGTGGGGAGCTCGGCTTTGCTTGCCCGAACTTCACTCCGGCCTCACTTGCGCCGAACTTCATTCCATTTTTCCGCGAGACCCTCCGCGGAAGAACTTCCTCTGCTGCTTTTGTCCGGACTTTCTTGACGATGAGCTCGAGGGGGAGCTCGGCTTTGCTTGCCCAAACTTCACTCCACCTTCTGTGAATTCTTTGTAGTGGTTTCCTTGGTGTCATACCCGAGCGTGAGTTCGGCACAGAGCTCAGCTTTGCTTGCCCGAACTTCACTCCACCTCCTGTGAATTCTTTGTAGTGGTTTCCTTGGTATCATACCCGAGCGTGAGTTCGGCCTCACTTGTGCCGAACTTCGTTCCGCTTTTCCGCGGAAGCTTCCGTGGGAGGACTTCATACTCCTTTGTCAGGGCTTCCTCGATGACGGGCTCAAGGGAGAGTACGGTCTTGCTTGCGCTGGGAGGTCATGAGCATGGCCGAACTTCATTCCATCTCCTTCTGAAACCTGGGGGAGGACTTCCTTGATGACGAGTTCGAAGTAGAGTTCGGCCTCGGCCGAACTTCATTCCGCCCTCTTGTGAAACTTTTTGGGGGAAAACTTCCTTGATGACGAGTTCGAGGAAGAGCTCGGCGTCGCTTGCCCGAGCTTCATTCCACCTCCTGTGACTTCTTTGTAGGTGGTTCCCTTGGTGTCATACCCAAGCGGAAGTTCGGCCTCACTTGCGCCAAACTTCATTCCGATGATGAGATTTCAGGAAAAGTTCGGCCTTGCTGCCGCCGAACTTCATTCCGCTTTTCTGCTCGCGGCAAACTCCATTCCACTCTCCTGCGGAACCTTCCTCGCACCGAACTTCATTCCGCTTCTGCGGAAGATCTTCTGCTCTCCATTTCTCTCATAAGGGCGATTGGCATGCCCAAATGCTCTTTCTTAAGGTCGGTTCCTCACATTTTTCTGGCAAAGTCTCCGTCGAAGGTTGTCGCACGGCCTGTATCACCTCGACGGGGCCACGAACCCATCCAGCAGGTTGAACTGCTCTACATCTGCGGTGGCTTCGGATGGAGCCTGGGCTACCGGGGCTGCAACGGGAGTCGGTCGTCGAGTCGAAGCTCTCGAGGCATTTTCTCTTCGGGAGAGAGCTCTAGTGAGGAAGAACGGATCTCCGGAGAGAGAGGGATCGTCGCCGAGCACTCCTTTAAGAACAAGAAAATCTCGAAGGTTGGCCGCCCTTCCTCTAGCGCCAATCTGTTGGTGCAGAAACTAGTCATCGTCGGAGGTCGCTGGAGTCGAGGCCGCTGAGGTCACCATCGGGGACCTGCAAAACAAAGTCCCATCCGGAGCCGGTAGGGGGTGGCTCCGACAGGATCCTCCGATGCTCAAGTCGACTCTGGCCAACAGGAATGGAGTGCTCGGAATGAGTTTCGGAGCTTAAAGAAGAAGAGGAGAGCTTAGAGATCAGAGAGATTAGAGTTAGCATATCTAGAGGGGTCCTTTTTATAGCAGAGCTTGATGGTGACAGCTGCAGCCGCATGCTGGCGGGCCGCTCGAAGTTCGGCGGAGCCAGTCTCACGGAAAGGTGTCGTGTGCGGCAGGTTGATGGTGACAACTGCAGCCGCGTGCTGGCGGGCCGCTCGAGGTTCGACGGAGCCAGTCTCATAGGATGGTGACAGCCATCGCCGCCTCATAGCGGGTCGCTATCACTCGGTGGACCGATGGTGATGGCTGCAGAGCTTGCGGCGGATAAAGAGTTGAAGATCGTCGTGTGCCCATTTTGGAGGAGCTCGGGCTCTTAGCTTGGAGGGAGTTCGGCTTCCATAGGCATCTGGCTGGAGGTATGTAGCTAAGGCTCGTCCGCTGAAGAGTTCGGCCGCTGGAAATCCGAAGCTCGGCCGTTGGAGAGTTCGGCCG
Source organism: Cocos nucifera (assembly GCA_006176705.1). NCBI lineage: Eukaryota > Viridiplantae > Streptophyta > Magnoliopsida > Arecales > Arecaceae > Cocos > Cocos nucifera. The sequence goes on from QRFJ01000047.1 coordinate 635,500, forward strand.
AATGTTGGACTTCGACTGAGGCTCGTCAACTGAGGAGTTCGAGGAGCTCGGCCGCTATGAGTTCGAGGAGTTCGGCCGTTGAGCAGTTCGGCCGTCTGAACGGATCCGTAGAAGCTCGGACGCTAAGCAGTTCGGCCATCTGAACGGGTCCGTAGAAGCTCGGACGCTAGAAATTCGAGGAGCTCGACCTCTAAGCAGTTCGACCGACTGGAGCGGTTCGGTCCTGATGCTGGGAGTCTGAAGAAGCTCGGCAACTCAGGAGTAAAAAGAAGCTCGGCGGCTGAGTTCGGCTAGGGCTGGGCTGCTGAAGCTCTTCTGTGGCTACAGGTTGCGTTAGGCTGAGCATCAAGCTAGACTTCGACGGAAGCAGGATTTATCCCCAACATGACCTATGGAGATCTTTTTATTCTTTCCCACAAGATTTAGGGCACGGGTCGTATTTAATTGATATAGGATCATGCTTAAATAATAAATTGCGTAAGAAGCACCAGAGAACCCTGATATTAACCCATGCAGTCCAAGACAGCAAAATAAGAACTAAAAAAACAAATTAAGGAGACATGGATTTGGAACCGAATATATTTAGATTGTCGAAACAAGAAGAAGATTCCATCAGGGATACCTTGCACTTCAATGCCAAACCGAGATGGATGCCTTTCGAAACTAAATTACCAAAATCGAGATAGAGAGAGTACTGTAGGGAGGAAAACTAAATGTTAAATGAAGACAAAATGGGCTCTCGTTTTGAAATGAGTATTCATGTCGCCGGAGGCGCGGAGGAGAAGCACGCGAGGCGGAGTCGGGTGTCGCCGGAGAAGGGACGGGTCCCCCCTCTCTCCTCCCTTGGTCTTGGGTTCTGGTCGGTTCCGCTTCCGAAACAACAGGGAGGGGAGGCGGATGCCCCCCGACCGTCCGTCCCCCGCTCGTTCAAAAACGAACAAGATCCCGCGAGACGTGGTGGGTCCCGCGTTCTTTGTGGCGGTACTTTATGGCAGCGGAGTTCCTAACGCGTCTGAGCCGTTTGATTTAACTGAATCCAATCAATCAGCTCCGTCGATCAAAGGTTAGTTCGTCATGTACAGCGAGCTGTTATTCCTTTGTACAAGGAATGCGGCGGTAGTTCGTAGATCATGAATTGGTCTTTTTCTTTTTAATTTATACTTTACGTGTTCAAGTATATATATTGTTTTAATTTATCCTTTATATATATATATATATATATATATATATATATATATATATATATATATATATATATATATATATATAATAATTTTGTTTCTAAAATTTTCATAATGAATCCACCCAACATAATAAAAACTCATGCATAATTTCAAAACCAAACAATAGCTTATCAACCTATATATAAGACTCAAACTCCTTTGGTTAGTCCGACCCTTATTGGCACCTCTTTATAGCCTAATTCGAGACAATATCTTAATTTACATCTATATTGAAATCCATTGGTCATCGTCAGGAAGCCAAGTTGGGATAGAAATTTTGATTTGAATTTTTTATATATTTTTATTTTTATTATTTTAATTCTTTTCAATATATATTACTTCATTCATTGATTTTTTTCTTTTAATAAGAATTTTGGATTCATCATTACCACACTATACTTATTACTACTTTTACTCTAGCATAATTAAAGTTTTAATTAAATATTGAAAAATAAGATATTGATTTATCTATTCAAATACTTCAATTCTTTTCAAATTTTTCTTACATATTTTTTTTATTTTTGTTTTTTGTTTATCTATTTTTATTATTTAATATTGAATTTTATTTTATTTTACTACGTCGTGGGAATATTTTATTAGTAAGTTCTTACTCATTTCATTTGTACAATGAACGTAATAGCGTTTTATGGGCTACCCATGATTGAAGTTTGGTACATAAAAGATATAATTACAACCCTTCCATTTTGCTAAAGATTAATGAAGAAAAAAGGATGCTAAGAGATTAGTATATGATTTTATAATTAATATTCGAGTTCAATATACAAAGAACCCTCAATTTGAGATATATTTCTTATACTTTGCAATTTATTATGAGTTGCAAAGAGATACATATTTGGTTACCAACTCATTGGGAAGAATAGTATTTGCTATTCACTTCAAAGAAATGGATGGTTCCAAAAAAAAAAACCAAAGCAAAAATTAAATAAGATTGACATTTCATCTCCCTCTTTCCTTTCTTTTATGTAGTTGTTTTTAGTAATCAAAGTTGATTAAAATGCCAGTTACCTTGAGAGTCAGGCATTTTGATTTCTAAGAACCATTTCATTTTTTTAAAGACGTCCTTTGAAATTTTTATTCTTTGTATGCGTGTTTTTATAAATGCACAGATAGTTGTCAAACAAAAAAATAAAAATAAAAATAACGTTAGATTTATTTATTCAATTATTTGATACTAAGATAATTTATATAAAAAAAATAACGTACTGGAATTATGTGACTGAGACATGAATGTGAATATTGACTAAAATTACGTATATGCATGAATGTATTGGAGAGTCTTGGGGCCCATGAGTTCTAACCAGATTTCATAGTTGAGTTGCTCATAAAAAGCTCAAGTTTGCTTTAAATTTGATTAAATAGACCGACTTGGGCTCAGCTTAATTGTTTACATGTCTTGCACCAATCACTCACCTTCGTCAATACCAAACATAACGATGCCTATTCCATGGGAACCATGAGAATAGGCAACATTGAGTGATTTTTTTAACGATATTTTTGAGTTAGCAAAGCATTTTGGATTGGGTATCGCTTGAGCGCATAAAGTAGCGTGGCCTCGGACAAAAATCATATAGGATGGATACTATAAAATATTATATAGAATGAGCTTCCTATTTTATTATATTTTTTTTAATATTAATTTTAAAAAAAATTTAAAAATTAGAAATTCTTTCTACTGACAGATTCGTTAGTCTCATAATTAAAAATAAAAATATATAGTATTCTCTTCTTTCTTATTTTTATAATATATTTTTTATTGATACATACTATATGATCGGATATACATAGCAATCAAACTAATCATTAAATAAATTAATATACATATTTATAAAAATTAATACATAGTTTTTGAAACATTGAGTTCATCAATATATAGTATATATCCAAATGATACATACTAAATAAATTAGTCATATAGCAACCCATTACACATCTCCAAAATAATTATCTAACAAATTAGTTCTTCAATACAGTTTTCAAAATATTATATTCATCAATATAGACAACATGATATGGTAATACATATTTATTGACTTTCTAATACAAAGTGCAAGCTTCTTTAATACACAACTAGCAGTGATCTAATACACATATCTAAATAAATTAATATATAATTTTCAAAATATGGAGTTTACTAATATATAGTATACAAGCAGATGATACACATCTAATAAATTAGTCATCTAGCAATTTAATATACATCTTCAAATAAATTAATATATAATTTTTAAAATATTATATTCATCAATATAGACTACGTGGTATGATGATATATATTTATTAATATTTAGATAATATTGTAAGCTTCTTTAATATATATCTAGCAATAATCTAATATACACCTCTAAATAAATCGATACATAAATTTCAAGACATAATTTAGACAGCTTATGATATGTATTAAAAAATTGATGAGTACGTATCATTGAACCATATAGTATATATTAATTAATATAATATTTTAAAAACTATAGATCATTTATTTGAAGATGCATATTAAGTTCTTAGATTACTAATTTGCTAAATATGTATCACCTAGCCATATACTGTATATTAACGAATTTCATATTCTAAAAATTACATATCACTTTATTAAAGGTATTGTTGGGGATAAACTCTACACCCGTTGAAATCCGGCCTGGTGCCTAGCTTAATGCAACTGGTGATCATGGAAGAGCTTCAACCGAAAATTCTTTTCTCAGCAGTCGAATTTATTCGATCGGCCGAACTTTTCAGCGGTCGAGCCCCAACCGAAGTCATTCGACCAGCCAAACTTCTCAATGGCCAAGCTCCAGTCAGACTCCTTCAGGAGCCGACCTCCTTCCAGATAGCTCTTACAGTCGAGCTCCTCCAGGATCCGACCTCCTTCCGGATTGCTCCTACAACTGGAATCCTTCAGGAGCCGAACTCCTTCCAGATCGCTCCTGCAGCCGAATTCTTTCAGGAGCCGACCTCCTTCCGGATTGCTCCTTCAATCAGATTTCTCCAGGAGCTGAACTCCTTTCAGACTCCTCCAACTCAGTCAGACCCCGAACGTATACTTTCGCCAAACAGCATGGCTGCCATTATCGGTCTGACGATGCCGCTCTCTCAGTAACAAACTCTGTGCGGCCCACGACCGGACGGCATGGCCGCCACTATCAGTCTGGCAACACCTCTCTCTCTCCATAGTGAACCCCATGCGGCCTATGATCGGACAACATAGCCATCACTGTCAGTCTAGCGATACCTCTCCCTCCATAGCAAACCCCATGCAGCCCACTATCAAACGATATGATTGTCATTATTAATCTGCTGAAGGCTCCGTCTATAAAAAGAACCCTTCAGATACGATTTTTCTAAACTCTTCTCTCCTCCTCCAAAACTCTGCCGATCTCTCTCCTGAGTACTCTATTTTCTATTGGCCAGAAGAGCTGACTTGATCGTCGGAGGGTCTTACCGAAGCCACCACCATCGACTTCGGATGGAACTTTGTTTTGCAGATTACCGACGGTGATCTCGTCCTCCTCCACTCCAGCTCGATCCAACGTCAACCAAATTCTACATCAATATTTAATAATTAATTTATTTAATATATATTATACAGTCATATTTTATATATTGATAAAAAATATATGTTGAAAATAAAAAAAAAAATAATGCCATATTTTTTTAATCATGATACTTGTTAATAAATAGGATTTTTTTTAATCATGTTTTTTAAACACGATCTTGGCCCCCCACCACCGCAGGTGGAGAAATTATTGCATGCGCGCCAGGTGCAAGTGAACCAGGGCAAATCCCGAAGCAAATGCACGGTGGACAGCGCGCAATTGGGAATCGGTAAAATACAAAGGGTAGCGTGGCTTGTTATCCACCGTGGGATTTACAAGGTGCAACTTGCAACTGGTGGAACAATTCGCCCTTCGTCCAAATTCCAGGTCTTTGTGAACAATCAGCAGCGACGGGCGACCAACCGCACCGAATCATCTACTCTCCCGAAAGTGCATGGCCGCCGACTCAGAGATCCCACTTCTTATCAAATCTGACCCTCCAATTAAGATCCAACGATTCGGAGAAGCAATAAGCGGCGCACCTTTGGATTTTTCGGTGTTGACGACTAACACCGCAAGGTTTCGGGGTCCGCTGCCCACCTCTAAAATCGGCGATGGTGGCCCGTCGGTCGGCCACTCGAGAGCGGAGAGACTCGATAGATAGAGAGGATGGTTCCACCGCGGTTTCTCCTTCCATTTCTTGGTCATCTTCTATTAATCTCTTACCTTGCTCCGTCGATCCCAGCCGATCTCTCCTCTCATGGTAACGTCGAAGGAGTTCATCTGGTCCTGGAATCTCTCGTCTCTAGTGCGATCTTTTAGTCAGATTTGTAATTTTGGTTTATGATTTGGATTTCTTTCTGACAATCTTGCTCTTTGGCTCGAATCTGTTCGGCTATTTTACTAAAATCTGTTCGATTATGGCGTAATTTAACGGCTATTCTTATTTGACCTTCCCTTTTCTGGTCTCATATATATATATATATATATATATATATATATATATAATTCCTTTTCTTGGTTTTCTCCGACCGTGAATTTGTCTGGGCGTTCCCATCTTGGTATCTTTTATTTCGAGTGCGGTCGTGGAGTTTGTTTCGACAATTTAAGGTTCATGATTTGAGTGTCCCTCTGCATCAAGTTTCCTGGCGATCTTGCACTCCCGTAGAGGAATCTGTTATTCAGTTGGTAGATGCTTGGCTCTTGGCTCCAATTCGCACAATATTGTATGAATCAGGCCTTTTCTTGTCTGTAGTTCCCTTTCCTTTCTTTTTTTTTTTTTCCCCTTTCTGAGGGTTTGTCTGGTTCTCTTGTTTTGATATAGCTATTTGTCATTTTAAGTGCGATCTTGTTTTCAGCTTCGTAAAATCAAGGTTCATGGTTTATTTCTCCTGGCATCTTCCTTTGCTTGTGACCTTCCCTACAGGAGAGTAAACTACGATCTTGTTTGTAATTGCTTTGTTAAATCATCTTGGCGCAAATTTGTTAAATCATCGTGGAAATCATGCATTTGTTTTTTAGTTTGGGATTTTGTTCTGTGGCACCTCGATTCCGCGAAATTCAATATATTAATCGATCACCATATCGATTAAACATCAAAACTATACTTGAAACTGGGTGTCATGTTCTATTTTTTTGTAGGTTGCTCTACTACTGGCCTCTCAAGATGTATCAGGAGCAGAATCCTTACTTTTATTCCAATTCGACTGTATCGCTTGTTTAATTTTAAGAACAATGACATTGATCTATTCCAAGGAAGCATGCATTTCATTTCCATATATTTGCTAAACTTGTGTTAGTGGACTTAATGTTTCATTTGTTGTTACATTTTTCTGATATTAGTTATCTCATGGATGTTGCATCCTAAAATTGTAGGGTGCTACTGGACTGAATCATGTCAAAGCAAATGGCTTGGAGGATGCGCTGCAGGTTATGCCATAGCTGATCGGTCAGACAACTGCAATGGTCTTTGTGAAGAGTCCAGTTACCCACCATGCCTTCCTTTTCATACCCATTTCCATTGTTGCAAACCAGGTGCGCTGAGACTTATTTGCTGATATGTGTTTAAGTTACACAAGATAGCCATGCTAATTTATTAATATTGTTAAAGTACAGGTGAATTAGTATTGAACCTTTGCAGATTAACGTGTTGGCCTTCTATGACATGGACATGCAATTATCGTCAGAATGATGGTTGTATATGTACTGCAAAGAATAAAGTGTGCATCTCTTATCGTCTAACCCTGCCTCCTCTTTCACATAATTTGCATAATGCACAAATCATTCTAAACCTCTAATAGTTGCTGAAAAGGACACCGGCATTTACAATCAAGCAAGAAAAGACATTCACTTATTCACAAAAATATGCTCAGTCTCCTTAACTCATGGGTTCAATCATTTCAATATTTTGTTAATCAGAAAGTACTTTCCAGCAATTTTCTCCGAGATTACATCCTTTTCACACTTTTCCCATGGAATATAAAATCGGAGTCCTGTATAATAGATTGCTTAATTAGCCAGCACTTCACTCTCTACAAAGTAAGATGTGGTTTTCTTTCTCAAGCATTTTAAACCAAAATTTGGACCAAGATATCTTTTTGTGATTTGATATTAGAGATTGCCTTTTCCCTTGTACCTTTAATACTGTAAAACAAGGATTTATTGCATTTGCACGTCACTTTCCAATGCCTGCCATGATGAAAAGTTTGAGAGATCAATGAACCATTCTTTCTTTTATTTGCATGAACCCTCTTGAGCATGTTTTCTATATGCATTTCCTTTTTTACGTACCTTCAGCCATTATGTCAAGTTCTTTTTTCCTACTCCATACATGAGTCTGGTCTAGCGTTTTCTTAGGACTAAAAGGAAGACTTGCTTTAGACAACAAAAAGCAGAGATCATGGTTTAGAAAACGGCTTTTTTTCCCCCATGTGTGCTTGCATGCATGCACCTTAATAACAGTTATCAAACTTCTGCAAGCATGCCATTATATATGTATGCTAAATGTAAGTACCATTTCTAATTAGATTTTTTGTTAATTGGATGTCTTAAAATGTTTGGTGATCTTCAATACAATAGGTGAAAATGGGACTCCTTAGCTCAGATCCCTAGGGCCCCAAAATATTTCTTTCTTCTTATATTTAATACCCTGTCTTTTGCTTTCTTATAAGCAGAAAGTCCAAGGGTAACAAATAGGTGTGCGAGATGCCAGATCAAGTTGGACTTTGGTGATGAGTACATATGTTGCACTGATTGCTCAGATCCTTACCTATTTGACAAGAGTAGCAAATTGGGTTATTGTAAGAGTGGTGCAGAGTTGGCCAAGCAGTTAAAACCACAAGGTAAATATCATATTCATTTTTTTTCTATGCTCCCATTATGTTGAAAATGGCTTCCTTTCCTCACAGGCTGATGTAATACAAACATTTTTACTTGTTATCTTGAATTTAGAGCTTCATTTTGGGGGGTTGGGGGGGGGGGGGGAGGGGTGTGCATGCATACGCATATGTGTATATATTCATATATGCATATATATACTTGTGTGTGTGTGTGTGTAGATATACATACATACATATATGTATGCATGTATGTATGCATGCATGTGACGAATGCCATTGAAAAAAGTTATGGTAGTTTTATATTTAAATGCAACATCTTTTTATGCAATACTTTTTGATCCTTGCAGAAATTTTCAAGTGGGTTGCTGGACCGTGGATGAAATGCTCTTCTCCTTGTGATGGTGGAGTTCGTTATCGAGATGTGGGTTGTTTCGGAAGCAACAATTATGATGCATCCATCAAACACTATCCAATAGATGATAGCAGATGTTCTGCAGAAGAAATGGTCAGTCAAAAATGTGTTTTTGTTCATCAAGGCTTTGTTACAAGTTCATAACTTTGTCATTTTTCATTTCTCAGAGCATGTTTGTGAGTCTAACTATACATTTACTTAAGTTCAGCAAAAGTTCTGACAAAACATCATATAAATTGACCAATGTTCTGGAAGAATAAGAGGAAGTAAATGAGGCAAAATCAATGGAAGATCATGAAATTCATTCAAGAAAAGCCAAATTTGTGGTAATTTTTATTGATAATGAGCATAATACCAATTCTGTTACTCATATGAATGATACAAGCAATGGTGATCAAGCAGAAGAGATGGTTTTGATATGCCACTCGCAGCAATTGAATTTTTGTCGGCATATAATAAAAGGAGCTGATAGTTGATTTGGATAGGTTGTGAGACTCATAATGTTTGAATGTGATAGGACTTTTCAAATTCCATATTGACATGCCTGAGATATTTTAGATCTAGAAAGTCATGAAAACTATCCTGGATAAGGAATAATGACACTACTTTATCTCCTTCCTCTAATGTTTTATGTTTGATTCTGTATGGTGTGCTGGGATTTTGAACGTTAACTGTAAGAATTTTTTTTTCCACAAACATCAAACATGTAACTGAAACTGAATAGTTTCTCTATCTAGATGGGGATAATTGCTAGCATGTGAAGTATGTTCATTTCTTGGGATTACATGGATAGTGCAATTGTAATCATAGTCAGCATGCCTTGTTTCATCCATTTACAACCAATTTCATTATTCTCTTTTGAGCTCTACCCTTTCTTCATTCATAGTGTTAAAATTAAAACAGGTCGTTCAAGATTCTCTCACATGTTCTAGAGCAATTCCTTCAGTTTTCTCTTCTGAGAATTTTTCCTGACCAGTTATAAGAAATCCAATCTCTGTTATTTGTAATTTGTTTTTCTGATCTAATATCTTGCTGCATAATTTTCAGAAGAGAATCATAATCCTCGGTTCTATATTGCACAATTCTGGTGTAACATCACCAAAGAACCTCTTGCACATTTCTTTTTCCCATCTTAAGTGTTTATTTAGATTAAGTTTGGATTCTTCTTGTCAAAATAAGAAATAAGCTTTATGGTTGACCTCGTCCTTTGCAAAGTGTTTGTTTACTAATATCTTTTTCAGTCAATATTTTTGAAGCTTCAAAGTGTTGGAGCTACTCCTAACGGACATTATCATCCAAAGAGCCTCAAATTATAGCAGAAGTATATATGTTGCATGCTGGTATAGATGCAATTGATCCATCAATAAGAACATTTACATACTCCAGGTCCTCGGTGTTCTGGGCACATCGATCATAGGTTAGACAAATTAGAATTATATTAACAAGATAGTTTTGCTTTTTCTGGATTTTCTTTCAATGGATATGGGCTGTGGAATTGCTTTCTATATAAAATCCAGAAGATTCCTTCAAGTATTCTGTTACCTTTTATAAATGCTTATAATAATCTGATAGTGGTGCAAAGTGGAGTATAGACAAAGAAATTAGATTGCTTCCTCTGCGTCATCTCAAAATTCATTCTGCCTGTTGTTTCCCAGCCAGATATCTGATGTATGACTTGGTATCCTGGTGTGATAAAACAGGGCACTGAAATCCATAAGGGTTCCATAAGAGTGCATAATTTTCTCTTCTTTTGGTGTTTTGTCATATACCAAGCCCCTTCATACAATTGCACATGTTCCTTGTCTCATTATTCTCTTGGTCGTGTGGCAGCCTGCTAGACAGCAACCTTGCAATCTGCATGGTTGTGCAGACTTCAGCATCAGTGATTCAAATAATGGCGAGCAAAGGGGGATGTCCGGATGGTTGGTTGTATTATTTGTTCTTCTTGGACTTCTTTCCATTGGAGGTCTTGGCTTTGCAGCCTACGCTTATTACCAGCGGTATGTATCTGCCGCCCAATATCTTTATCTCTATAAATTATGGAATGTTAGAATCTTGTTATGCAGAGGTTTACTTTTGGTGGAGGGCCAGATACTTCTTAGTTTTACTCCACTTTACAAGCAGCCTGTTGCCCACTAACTGACAATTGCAATTTATGCGGAACATGAGCTCTATATTCTTATTAGTTAATCACGAGGACCCTGCCCGTACACCCATCCACCAAAAAGGATTTGCTTGTACTGTGGAGCATCCGTCCAAAAAAAATTAGATGGCAGCCCATGGATCAGCAATGGAAGTAAAACGATGAGCGACATTTTTCTTTTTCTGTATCACATGCATCAGGAGTGGATCAGGTGTTTGATACCTTCCCGCTTGAACTCATTTTGGAAGTGGCCCATGATCTGAAGACGTGGTTATGGTGTCACTCATCTGAAACAGTGCGATGACTTGTAATCTGATGAGCAGGTGGGAAGGCCTCTCATGAAAGTGATAACGGCCACCTGATAATGTTGCATGGGACCACGTGTCACACTGGTCGTTCATTCAGTGCAACATTGTATCAACCGGTTGGGTACTTGGATTTGATAGAAAGTTCTAGGATGCTAGAATTTGATATTTGTAGCTCGAAATGTCTGATGTGATGGATCATTTCTTCGGTCAATTTGCTGACAGATATCTCTGAGCCTTTCTCTTTGTTGTTTGCAACAGGAGAACCTCAACCCCAAGTGGCTTTGTGTATATCATGCTTGAAGGATATTCTTGAAAGCTCGATTCATTTCTGCTCAAGAGGAGCAGGCATTGTTTGTTCTTTGTTGTGTCATATTTGGATGATTCATGTAAGTGGTGACAAGCTGGAGCATGTGCATGTTTGTGAAAAGTTTGCTTCTCATCTCCGAGCTCTATTGTCTTATCAAGCTATGCTATGGATCCATGCTTCTTCTTCTTCTTCTTTCACTTTTTTATCTCAATGAACCGGGAAAGGATGTACCATGAAGAGAAGGCGGCTTGTTAAGTCCGTCACTTCATTTAGGAGGTTGACTTGCAGGGCATTTTTGCTGCTACCAGCAGTACAGCTTGGCTTATACACCGGCCAACAGAGTATGTGCTGATCTTTTTTTATCTTTTGCTAGTTCTCTTTTAACAATCACCCAAATCCTCATTTGAGAAATCGAATCTTGTAGTGTTTTCATCCATGGCAGGCTCTTGTTTAAGTTGTGATTGTTCATCTGTCGTCTGGAGAAAGTCTCATCCTTTCAATAACTGGTGCATGTCATGCGATGATCATGACTGGAGTTGTCTGTGCTCGAGAATGCAATAATCTGCTTTCAGTCAAGGAGAAAGAGGAGTTGATGTGGCTATCGTAGTTTGCCGCTGCCTTTGCATGGCAGCCAAGCTGACCGGCTGATCCCTAAAGTCGAGCATTTATATCGTATTCCATTCAAGGCCTGTTTGGACGGCCGAGTATATTAATCGGGCGTGGGCTGTGGGAAAGAGCTGAGACAAAACTGATCGGCTAGAGGATGTTTTGAGATTCATCAAAGGTCATTGAATCCACTGCCTCTAAAAACTTTAAAGGTAAGATAGAACACCTTTTTTTTTTTTTTCTACACGTTATCTCTCGCTTCTCTTCCATGCGATAAATCTCTCCACCTCCATGCGGTCATCTTCACTCTATTTCTCAATGGTGGGTTGTGAGGGCAGATCTTATCATTGGCATTCATATAGGCTCTTGATCTTCTCTTGGCCTTTGCTCAATAACATTAGAAATGTATGGTGGTAGGTCACTGATAGCTGCATTCTATTACAGCAAATGTTAAGGTGATGCCGATTTTGTATCAAACATCAACTATCCCTTCCCGGGATAAGCCTTTGGACTACCAGTAAGCTAGGGTGTTTTATCTCAATGGTAATTGGGAGTGCAATTGAGCTGAATTGAGTAGTTAGAAGTTCTAATTCAACTCGATTTAAAATTTTGAGTTTAAAACTTGAGACCGATTGAGCTGCTTGGCTTGATAAAAAAAAAATGTAATACTTGAGATTGTCTCGACCTGATTCGAATATTAATATAGCCATGCTGGTCCTTCAGTTCCAACTCGGATCTTAGCCTACCATCCATATATATATATATATATATATATATATATATATATATATATATATATATATATATATATATATTTGAATAAATTTATGAGTTTTCAAGTCATATCTTGTTATTTGAGCTTAATAATAGATGAGTCAAGTTGAGCTAAAGCTTAAGCAAACAATGAGGTGTAATTAGCGGATATACGTTTCTCCAAAGCATTATTAACATGTTGGTCTATTAGGGCAACTGGAACTCTACAACAAAAGCTTGGAAAGCTACATTTTTGTTGCTTTGTGGATGAATTAATGGTTTGACAGGGACAAAATTGAGTTAACGATTGCCCTGGTCTGTAAGTGCTTATAATTTGGACATTAGGAAACCAATGCTAGCAAGTTCTGAATGTAAGAACAAACGTAAGCAGTAGGTTTTGATTTTTTTTAAAAAAAAAAAAAAATTGAAAGGATCTCAATCTTGATAGCATGGGATTTGACTAGCTTTTTTTTTATATTTTGGAATTAATCTGTAATACCTGCCCATTTAGCCCAACTTATCATAGAATAAGGATCAGAATTGGACCTAAGGAAACAAGGGAAAGAAAGGTAAGACCCCTGTTTGAGTTGGAGAAAGAGTTCGACTCCAACTCAACTTCATCGGAGGCTATGAAATTCTAGCCTTCACCGCCTATAAAGTCCCAAAATCCTCCTCTATGCAATACAACCTCCAGCCACTTTGGATTTCAAGTGCTTTCATTGAGATTTTTCTCGGGTTCCTTGAGACTCATCACTGATCAAGCTTTAATTTTTCATCCCCATTACTAAGACATTCTTCTTTCTAGTCTAGTCTTCCCCAGCCTAAAGGTCATTATTTCATTACCATCGTCTCTCCTATTTTGTTTTTGTTCCTTTATTCATTTGACCACCATCAGCCATCGCGGTTGAGGTCATGGCCATCATCAAAGATTAAGCTGGTGCAGATGCTTGCCATTACTATTAACCACCTTGAAGTCTTCTTCATCAAATCAAAGCAAAATCTTTTTCCCTCTTTTGTTTTAATTTTCTTCTTATTTCTATCCAGTCGCCCACCACCACTACTAATTGCCATCGTTGTTGTCACTAGGGTCGTCGTTATTTCACCGCTGGATGCCATCGCCGACTGCCAGCCCTAGTCATTTGTTGTTATGTTGGGAGGAAGAGAGGAAAAAGGGTAAACCCTTCTTTGAAGAAAGACGAATAAGAGAGAGAAAGAGATTTGTTCTTTACTCTAAGTTATATGGCTATAATATGCTTATCTTGAACATATTGATAAATTAGAATTGATTTGATGATATCAATATAATAATCGAATGGATAAGAAATAATTTTGATGCAGGATAACCTAAAAGAAAATAAAACATCAAGCTTTCTTTCATTCATCAATAATAAATCACATTTAATTAGGGATATTATTTTCAAGGCAGACAATATAGTTGCCTATATTCTGCTTAAGAGGTATGATTGATTGACACGGGACCAAAGCGAAATTAATTTAAATGATGCAGATGAATGCTATTTTAAATATCAGTAAATAACTAGTGATAATAAAGTAAATAAATAAATAAAAAAATTAAATATGCTCATGAGTAAATGCAAAAAGAAATATGAATGGAATGAAGGATTGCAAGAAATTAAGTCCGTAAAAAAATCTAAAAAGATAAGAAGAATCCGGATCGTGGTAGTTGAGATACTATTCTCCTAATTATGGCTCTTAATTTTCTAATCAAGCATATCTATCGATAAAAAACTAAATCTTTACCAACATCGAATCTGAAAAAAATAAAAATCGAAGATCAATTGAGAAGGAACGAAGGTCTTTGTCAACGTTTGATGTATAGAATAATGGTTCACCATTTTTCTTCTAGCATGATAGATAAAAATTTTGGAGGAGATAGATCTTCTCTTGGTGGAATAGACTTACGTAGATGGTAAAAACGAATCGATAAAGATTAAAAGGATAGAAAAAAAGTGGGCCTCATACTCTTCCCTCGTGGGATGATTTTGGATCTCACATTCTTTCCCTCTTAGATCGATTGATACAAGTATTTGTGAGATTTGTAAAATCATTAATTCATTGCCTCATTCATGAAAGAATAAGATTTTAGGGGTTCTATTTTTTAGAAATCTTCTATTCTTTATAGGGAAGAAATTAGCTCTTCTAATAAAAAAGTAAAATATTATGTCTGACTTCAAATAAAGTAATATGTCATATCTATCTTTTATAGAACCATGGCTAAAAAATCAGCCATCTTCAATAAAATAAGTGGGAAATCAAGAATTCTTAAAAAAATTTAGAAAAAAAAAGAAACTCCATGTGGGCGCTTAATATTTGGTACAATTTGGCATGAGAATTCTTGGGTACATGCTGATGTGTATATTTTCTCTCGGTGCATATGAAAAGTGGTGGCTCCAAATATGACATTGTTCAAGCTTGTTTTTTCATGATGGTTTCTTTGACTTTAATTCAATACAAACTTAAGTATGATCTTATGAATCCAAAATTAAATATGTCAAAATAATTAATTGACTAAATCAAAAAAATTGAAATTAAATAATTGAAGTAGAGTTAATCTGATGTGACTTCTTCGATCTAAATTGAATTCAAATCATATTGCCAGCTTCTGGTAGCTCCAGTGTCCACACCAGATTTGGACTAGCCTTATCACGTGGGTAACCTCTATGGGTTTACACATGTGATAGCTTCAAGAGCTTATGCTTAAGATAATCTTTACGAGTTTATGCATAGGATAACTTCCACGAGCTTACACTGGGATTGCCTCCGAATGCTTAATTATGCCTAGATAGCCTCCACGAGCTTATGCGTAGGCTCCAAAAACTTATATTTAGGACATCCTATGCATGGGATAGTCTTTATGAGCTTATATATGGGATAATCGCCATTCATGTAAGAATTTGATTAGATATGGATTTGAGCATGGTTCTAGTTAATCCAAAGTTTGAAGATAAAAGATTATGAAATCTAAAATTGTGATAAGTGAAATAGATGACAAGATGCATGAAATTACTGCTGAATAAAAAGTTTCACTTATTGACATATTATGATATATCTTTTTTAATAAGATAAATATTTGACATATATTTATATGGATGTTTGATTTATTTTGGATATTTAATGTGAGAATTCATGCTTTATATTTTTACTATAATTTTACTTATTGCTATTTTCAAATTATATTATTACATCGATGTAGATGAACGAAGATTTGAACTGTAAAGTTTAAAGTCCTCTTTTCATTTTTAGAATTATAGGATGCTTGTATTTAGCTTAAGTTGGGATCACGATTTGAAAGAATTGATTAGATCGAACATATATAAGAATTGGATGATCGAGTTTTGTATATTGTATAAGATTTGATATTTGTTAATATAAAATATTTATTATGATTTGAAATCATGAGATTTTGAAATTGTAATGAATTTTAAGATCTTGCATATGTTTTAAAATTTTATCTTAGGAAGTATATGGCTATTGCGTGGTCGATCCGAATATGGGGTTCGAGGCATGATATGATCCTCGAATGGTATTATCTCTTAGGAGTTAGGCAAGATAGAAGAATTTAATTATATTTTTTGGATTCAACCTTCTAAGAATAAGATGAATATAAGATATAAGAAGTAGAGATTATCTCTTTCTTTTTCTTTTTTTTTTTAAAGAAAGAAAATTAGGGAATTTGATCGTAAATTACTCCTAAGGGGGTTCATGTAAAAAATAAAAATTGACTTGCTTGCAATAGACATTCTCAAGGCTTCGAACCATCGCCATCGTGCGGGATGGGTGTAGACTGTGGAGTTGGACAATCGAGTTTTGTATATTATGCAAGATTTGATATTTGTTAATAATTTGATGTATGTTAATATGAAATATTTGTTATGGATTGAGATCAAAAAATTTTAAGATGGTAACAAATTTTAAGATCTTGCATATCTTTTAAGGTTTTATCTTATGAAGTGTATGGCTATCGCATGGCTGATCCGGATATAGATTTCGAGGCATGATATAGTTCTCGAATAGTATTATCTCTTGTGAGTTAGGCAAGATAGAAGGATTTGATTGTAGTTTTTGGATTCAACCTTCTAATAATATAACGAATATGAGATATAAGAAGTGGAGATTAGCTCTTTCTTCTTTTTTTTCTTTTTTTTTGTAAAAAAAAAAAAAAAAAAGGGGAGGATCCGACCGTAAATTGCTCGGGGTTTATGTAAAAAAGTAAAAATTGACTGGCACATTCTCAAGGCTTCGAACAATCGCCGTCCTGCGAGACGGGTGTGGAGATCACGGGCGAACCGGCTAGCGGCTTGTGTTTTTATCGTTATTGGCGGGTTCACTTTCCATTGGCCAGAAAGAACGACAGCCGTTCCAACGCAGGTGGACGGGACGAGTAATCGCAGCGGATGGAGCGGCTCCGGCGGGAATTGAGGCGATGGACCAGCCGCCATCCGTGACTGATGCATGTTGTGGTGTGCGGCTGTAATACAAATGGAAAAGTCTACATAATTTCACGTGGAGCCACGTAGCTTTTATTTGTCATTTTTATGACGGATGTGGTGCACAGCGCACATGAGAATGGGGTCGGAACCTCCGACGATATCCACAACCATAACCATCATTTGTGTGATGATGCTGTGGCAGTCATATGCAAGAGCACTTGATTTTGCTGCATCATGGTCATTATATAATATATGGAGGGTCAAAAGTGATTCCAGTCTTCCCCTGATTTTTGGATATGTAACCATAGTAATTTATCGTATCATTAATTTTTGAAGTGATCTGGTTAAATGAGATTGCTAAAAAAATATATATATCGTCAGATCCATGATGTGATGAATTGTTGACGAGGATAGTTAGCACTAATAATGAACTAAAACTTATAGAGAAGTCATCTCGATCTCCTTCCACGTTTCCACAATCTTAATAATGGTAAAAAGAACAAGGATTAACCATGTAAAATTTTTTTTAATTATTTTAAAATTCTTAATTATAATATGAATATTAATTTAATATAATTAATATATCTAACTTTTAAATTTATCTAATTTAAATTTTAATTATGATTTCATCTAGTTGCAATGATGAAATTATCATATAATATCACGTGATTGGTTGAAAAAAATTGTAAAGAAGGTAACATCAGATGATAATTCCGTCGTGATAATGGGACAAAATCCATGGCGAGGATTCGAATTAAATAAATCTAAAAATTGAATAATCTTACAGTTCTAAATTGAAGAACGGAATGTAATTAAATAATCGAGATGGTTCGGAGCCTTTTATCCTAACAATATAGCATCCCGAGCAGTCTCCGGGCAAAGCCCTCGGTCGCCCATGCGGACGCCTCCGCCACTCCTGCTCCCATGGCTCGTGGGTTTCCTGACGCTCCCCCTGCCATCCCTTGCCCAAGTCGGCACCGCCTCATTCTACGGACCACCGTATCTCCGTAAGTGCCACTGCGGCCCATCGCCACCATCGATCCCTTTGCCAGCCGCGCTCCCTAATTTAATCGTTTCTCTATATGTCCATATCTCTCTCTCACAGCTACTGCATGCTACGGGAGCGACGAGGGCCAGTTCCCGGCGGACAATCTGTTCGCGGCCGCCGGGCAGGGCATATGGGACAATGGCGCGTCCTGCGGCAGGGAGTACTTGGTGAGATGCCTCAGCTCAGCCACGCCGGACGCATGCGCCCAGGGCCGGACCATCCATGTCGTCATACTCGATCAGGCAGCCGTACTCAATTCGATGCCTTCGACGAATGGGACCACCATGGTTCTATCAACCACTGCCTTCCGGATGATAACCCAGCGGTCCGTAGATGTCATCAACATCGAATTCACCCAGTAATTAAGATTCCTCTCCTCCTCTCATCATCTCTTCTTCCATCAACCAGTTTTCTTCTCTCTCTCTCTCTTTTATAAAAAAAAGAAACTAGCTACAAGAGTTTGGCTATATATATATATATATATATATGATCTTAACGTTTATAAAAGCAGTCGACCCTGTTAACATGTCAGAAGGTTTCTTTTAAATCATCCGTTGCCCTTCTTAATTAAGTCGGTCTCTTTTTCTATATCTCCATATAATCAAATTACTCTGCTCTTGGTATTATATCTTGCATTTGAGATCACGAGTCCTTCGGCCATTATTTTTTCTTCTGTTCACCCCCCAAATGGAAGGCTCCTTTGGCTAAGGGTGGTATGAGAGTGAAGTTGCCAGAGGTATGTCACACCGAGACTCTCTTGCTCCATTGTTCTAAGATTTTTTTTTTTTTTTTTTTTTTTTTTTTCTCGAGCACATTTGCTATTCTAAGAATATTGGACATGCTTGTTAGCATGCGATCGAGGCATTGGCTTCATGGGTTTGCATAATCATAGGAAGTATCTCAATGTGAATCGACTTACAACTCCAGCTGTTACCGTTTTGGCTTGAGCTGGCATATACATCCATAGCTTATTATGCTGTTGGATCCCTTGTGCTGATTGGAGGTATGCGAGTAAAACTGCTTAGTGCACTAGATGTGAATCAGGCAGTGGATCTCCATTGCATCTTAGAGCACTTTTATGATCTCGGTTCTCAACGATCTACGTTCCCAGTACGATTTTTTTGTAAAAAAATTATTATCGTTATTGAGGTGGTGGATCTTGAATATATATATCTGAGCTAGATGGAGCTTAGATTTATTTATTTTTTTCCCGAATAAAAGGAAGAGGAAGCAGTAATGTCGTTCTTTTTAAAAAATGGAAAGAAGTGCTAATATGTCTTGGTATTCTCAAACAAGCGAAAAGCCAGATCCAAGTAAAGCACATGTAGCTGGAGCGAAGTTGTCCATAGGGCGGCTTAGAAAAGTTATCTCAGCTAATAATATCAGACAAGTAGCTGTGATTCAACGATCTGGTATTCCTTAATAATATCTTACTGTGAGTCAGCATACTTGAATGTAAAGGAGCATCAACTGCAAAGTCTCAAACAACGTGCTGCAAAGATTCACATCTAATGCTGACCTTTTTTTTGATCGGAACCCTTAATCTTCGAGATTGTGGTGTTCTACGTGCTCGTCTGAATGCTGTCTTGAACTTTCGCAGGGTTTGACATGGGCTGGAGATCACAAGATCTGAGCAATTCCGAAGCATCAATGGATTCATTTAATCTCTCAATAAAAATGTGTCGATTCTTTTTTCTTTCTTTCTTTTATATATATATAAAAAAAAGTGTCGATTCTTCTACTTACTGAAATTGTGGTCTCTCTGATCTCTTTCTATGTGCTCATCTTGCGCCGGCCCGGCCACGAGTAAGCGGGATATATTTCCCCGTAATTAACCTCCCCTAAACTCCTAAATATTTCCCGCAAAGCCCTGTGAAATGTGAGAGGAAGGATTCTATGTATTCCAAGTCTCTGAAACAGGCACAGATTGCTTTACCAACAAACTAGCTGGTACCTTGAGGCCAGATCTCCTATGCTAATTTTCTTGAGTAGCGTAAAGCAAAGTACCACTTGTATATGGTTGAAGGCAAACCAGACGGTAAACAGCTATGTTTGTCCCGTCTCGTCGAACACCACTAGTTTGAGAGATTTTTTTGGCTTCGATTCTGGCTTTAGCCGAACGCTGTGATGCCTAAAATGCAGTATTTTTTTTTTTTTTAATGTTTTGTCAAATTCTAATGTCAACCTTAATGCGTATTTACGAATCATTAATTTCTTGGTAGTGATCGGGATGGATTTGGATATATATCCACCTGAAGTCGACCGAACATTGAAAGTGGGGTCGATGAGCAGAAGTCTGCATGCATTATTTGATGTCTGCAATCCGAATAATAAAAAGTATCGAAATTAAGAATGGGTTGGCCAGTGCAGCCCGGCGGGTCAAGTTGGTAGGCAGGCCTTCTTCCACGCGGGATGAGCGAAGCCGCGGTTGGCATCCTTGGCCCACACGGTTCTGAGCGGACGTTTGAACGAAGGGCAGACGTGTTCCTTGGATGCTATGCTATTTCTAGGACTGTTGCACCTCTTTCTCTTGCCAGACACAAGAAAATAGCACATCATCATCGATGAGTGTGCCCTTGTCTGTATCACAGAATTTTTCAGAAACTAATAATCAAGTCATGCGTAACCAATCGGAGACCGATCGATCGAAGCAGGTCTCGAGCATCAGAGGGATGGTTGATTTGGTGGGAGGTACTGAATTAATTGATGCATGAAGATTTGTGCGTGCCGATCTAAGTGCATGGTACCTTGATGACCTTTTTTTTTTTTTTTTTAAGGAAATAAGGTAGCAACAGCCATCCAGTTTTATTGAAACAAAAAAGAGTTTTACATGCGCTATTTGCAAATAGAAAAAGATAGGTGTTAATTCTGCAGCCACCGGTGAACAAAATAAGAATGATCTTGGATGTCAGCACAAACGCAAAGGACACAAAAGAAGAGTTGGCAGTCTGTTGAGTCCTCAGATTTCTGCTTGATGAATGAAACCCAGCCTATTTATGGGATAGCGGTGGACCAATATCTCTAGGCTTTTTCAAAGCTGATTCGTTGGGCATAAATGCTTCCAAAAATGAAATGAATGCAAGGTCTTTTGAAAAAACAGAGTAGACAGAACCTGTTTTCCTAAAAAAAAAAAAAAAAATCCTTTCGTTCCTCTCTTTCCAGACCTCCCAACGAACTACCGCAATCAACCGATCCCCTGCCCTCCTGGATGTTGGTTGAAATTTTTTTAAAATCTTCTATTAGTCTATAAGTCATATAAATTCTCAAATTCAATTAGATTTTGATTACATTCCCAATGCCACAAGTAAAAGGGCATCTATTGAAGAGATGAGATGCTGACTCCAAACTCGATCCACATGGTACATAACCCGTGATCCTTTTCCGTAGTGTAAGCCCAAAAAAGATCTTCACCTTTTCAGAAATGGTGCCTTCCAATCACTTCGTAATAAGGACAAACAAGGCCGCCGTTATTGATGAAGTTGCATAATGAATCTACTATATAAATGCCATTTTTTGTGAGCTTCTATAATGGAGCATCACCAATCCTTGAGGGTCATACTCTAAAAGGATATATTTGAAGAATTTCCAACTGAGCTATTTGTTATCTTGTTAAGGATCTGATTTGCCAAGATAGAGTTCCCGAGGACCATCGAGAAGCAACGGAACCATTTTGTTTTTCAAAGATTGAAGCAAGATGTGTGGGGCCGATCCATGAATCGCTGGAACCATCACCTAATTTGAAGGGCATGCAATTCCAAAGAGTAACAAGCTGTTTACAAATATCTTTACAAACATGAGAGAACTTCTTACGACTCTTCTTGACTCTCACCCTAGATCTCCTTATAATATAGCATGCACTTTTGGTTTGCCTCCATCATTAGGAGCAAGATCTCCATGCCCACTTATGTTTTTCATATCCAACCTCCATTGTTCCTTTGATTTATAAATAATATCCCAATATATTAAACTATGAAATCCATTGACCTTCAAAGAAATTGCACATCTGATCCTGTCAATTCTGGTACGTAGATCATAAATGGGCAACTCTTCCCTATGCAGAGGACAATGGATGGATTGCTTCCTATGAAGCTGACTTCCAATGCTTTTCTAACATGTTCCCATCCATTTGAGTATTCTTATAACCATTCTTTATAGACATTTAATCATAGCCGCAACATTTTAAAAGGCTAAAATGGAGGCCAAGCTAAGCATCCAATGTTTGATTTAATTAATTATAGATGGTAGAATGACAATAGGGATATCATTTATGGGTTGCTCCATCGAGAATCTAGGAGCTTTCGGTGTTTAGCTATCCTAGAATCTTAAAATCTTGTAAATAATAAAGATGAGAAAATGAAGTTAATAAATTTATAGGACCAAAACTTTCCATTTTAACAATCCATAAAGTTATGAATTTTTTTTTTCAAAAAAATAATATGTGAGCCCTGCATCTCTTCCTTATTTTAAACATCATTTTAAAAAATATATTTAATTCACAAATATAACCCTGCGCAAGTGACACTAACATAGAAGTCTTGTCTTGAGCCTATCCTTTTACCACCTTGTAGCGAGGTGTATGCCTTGAGATGGAACTTTTAAGATCATGCATAGCTGGTTATAATGCTCATACAAATCCACATGGCTACTAATGATTTTAGATCGTATGATTTTTTCATGAAAATATTTAATATTTATTTTGATATGTCTTGTTTTAGTCTGCTAAAATTTTGATTTTAGAGGTGTGGGACTTTTATTATACATGAAACATGGAAATTCCAATTTTGGTGGAGTTTCCCTCTTGGAATCATTTTCAAAGGCCAACAATACTAAAATTCCTTGCTATAGAAGTTTAGTCTAATTTAAATCTCATAGAGAGAAATCTAGTTAGGGTCATTATGGATATTGCGCAAAGTTGAGAAATTTGAAATTTTGATTTTTAAATATGTTGGTGCGGAAACTGGTCGTCGCCGAAGGTCACTGGAGTCGAGGCCGCTGAGGTCGCCACCGGAGACCTGCAAAACAAAGTTCCATCCGGAGCCGATGGGGGATGGCTCCGGTAGGACCCTCCGACGCTCAAGTCAGCTCTGGCCAATAGGAATGGAGTGCTCGAAATGAGTTCCGGAGCTTAGAGAAGAGGAGGAGAGCTTAGAGATCAGAGAGATTAGCCTTAGCGTATCTGGAGGAGTCCTTTTATAGCGGAGCTTGATAGTGATGGCTGCTGCCGCGTGCTGGTGGGCCGCTCGAGGTTCGGCGGAGCCAGTCTCTTAGGGTGGTGCCGTACACGGCAGGATGGTGGTGACAGCTGCAGCCGCATGCTGGCGGGCTGCTCGAGGTTTGACGGAGTCAGTCTCTTGGGTAGGTGCCGCATGGGGCTGGTTACGGAGAGAGTGGCATCGGTAGTGGCGGCCATACCATCCAGTCTCGTTGTTCGTCCAGAGGAGTTCGGACTTGTAGGAGAGTTCGGCCGAAGAAAAAGCTTGGGAGGAGCTCGGCTCCCACAGGCATCTAGCTGGAGGTGCGCGGCTAAGGTTCGGTCGCTTGGAATTGAAGAAGCTCGACCGGCTGAAGGGACGACCGTTGGAGGAGTTTGGCTGGTTGGAGGGGTTCAGTAGGAGCTCGATCGGGCGAAGTTCGACCGATGGACGTCCGCTGAGGAGTTCGACCGTTGAGAGACCCGAAGAAGCTCAGCTGAGGTCCGGTTGAAGGACTTCGGTTGCTAAGTAGTTCGGCTAAGGCTCGTCCACTGAGGAGTTCGACCGTTGGGAATCAGAAGCTCGGCCGCCTGAATGGATTGGAAGAAGCTCGGCCGCTGGGAGTTCGGCTGAAGTCCGTCTGCCGAAGCTCTTCTGCGGCTACTGATTGCATTAGGCTGAGCATCGAGCTAGACTTCGGCTGGAGCAGAATTTATCCCCAACACTAGCCCCCCCACTCCCGAGTTCGAAAATCGAAGGAAGGGAGTGCAGAAAAAAAAGGCGACTACCGAAGTCTTCCTCTGAGCTCTGTGCTGGTCTAAGTCGAAGCTCCGAGGAGATCTCATCTCCGACTTGAAGTTGACATCGAAGTTGAAGCCCGGAGAAGATCCCATTTTCAGCCGGGGTTGACACGGTTGCTTTCTCTAGCCAAGATCGATGTTGAAGCTCTCTGACTGAGGTTGTCGTGGGCCTTACCTCTATCCGAGGTTACTCAGGCGCTCTGGCCGAGGTTATCGCGGACCTTATCCCTAGTCAGAGTTGATGCGGGCGCTCGGGCTGAGGTTGATGCGGGCGCTCGGGGGAGATCTCATCTCCTACTACTGAAGTTGGCCTAGTCCCTCGGGGGAGATCTGATCCATAGTCGAAGTTATCCACGATCGCTCGGGAGAGATCTTATCTCTGACCGAGGTTGATGGAAATTCTCTTTCCTGTGGACTTTGGAGCTCGGACTTGAACTTTGCTCGCATTAGGACGAGATTCTCCTCCTGTCCCACTCGGGAGAGATCTTATCTCTGGCCGAAGTTGTCGCTCGGGAAGAGATCTTATCTCTGACCGAGGTTGCTTTTCGGGAGAGATCTTATCTCTGGCCGAAGTTGCTCTCGGAGAGATCTTATCTCTGGCCGAACTGCTCGGAAGAGATCTTATCTCTGCCGACGTTGCTTTTCGGAGAGATCTTATCTCTGGCCGAACTGCTCGGGAGAGATCTTATCTCTAGCCGAGGTTGGTTTTTCGGGAGAGATCTTATCTCTGGCCGAGGTTGCTTTTCGGAAGAGATCTTATCTCTGGCCGAACTGCTCGGGAGAGATCTTATCTCTAGCCGAGAGGTGGTTTTCGGGAGAGATCTTATCTCTGGCCGACGTTGCTTTTCGGGAGAGATCTTATCTCTGGCCAAACTGCTCGGAAGAGATCTTATCTCTAGCCGAGGTGGTTTTTCGGGAGAGATCTTATCTCTGGCCGACGTTGCTTTTCGGGAGAGATCTTATCTCTGGCCGAACTGCTCGGGAGAGATCTTATCTCTAGCCGAGGTTTTTTCGGGAGAGATCTTATCTCTGGCCGACGTTGCTTTTCGGGAGAGATCTTATCTCTGGCCGAATTGCTCGGAGAGATCTTATCTCTAGCCGAATGGTTTTCGGGAGAGATCTTATCTCTAGCCGACGTTGCTTTTCGGGAGAGATCTTATCTCTGGCCGAACTGCTCGGGAGAGATCTTATCTCTAGCTGAGGTGGTTTTTCGGGAGAGATCTTATCTCTGACCGACGTTGCTTTTCGGGATAGATCTTATCTTTGACCGAACTGCTCGGGAGGCTTGTGTTAGGACGAGGTCTTCCTTCCTAACACGGTGATGGTTGACTGCTTCTTTTCCTGTCATTACATAGTTTTGGCGTCGAAAAACAATACACTGTTGAAAGGGAGAACTTCATTGAAAGGAAGTTACTGGCAATGTTTTTCCGAATTCTCTGTGATTCAGGACGACCTTTTCTACCTCATGCTGGCTTTCTCACTTTGAAGTATGCTTCTCTGTGCCGAACTTCATTCCTGCTTGCGCCGAACTTCGTTCCGCTTCCGCGGAGAACTTTTGCTCTCCATTTCTCTCCTAAGGGCGATTGGCATGCCCAAATGCTCTTCCTTAAGGCCGATTCCTCGCGTCCTCGTGGCGGGCTTGCTGGCAAAGTCTCCGCCAGAGGTTGTCGCACGTCCTGCATCATCTTGGCGGGGCCACGAACCCATCCAGAACTGCTCTGCATCTGCGGTGGCTTCTGGTGGGGCCTGGGCTGCCGGGGCCGCAACTGGAGCCGGTCGTCGAGTCGAAGCTCTCGAGGCATTTTCTCTTTGGGAGAGAAGGAAGAACAGATCTCCGGAGAGAGAGAAATCATCACCGAGCACTCCTTTAAGAATAAGGAAACCCCGGAGGTTTGGGGGCCTTCTTTCTAGCGCCAATCTGTTGGTGCAGAAACTGGTCATCACCGGAGGTCACTAGAATCGAGGCCGTTGAGGTCGCCATCGGGGATCTGCAAAATAAAGTTCCATCCGAAGCCGATGGGGGGTGGCTCCGGCAGGATCCTCCGACGCTCAAGTTAGCTCTGGCCAACAGAAATGGAGTGCTCGGAATGAGTTCTGGAGCTTAGAGAAGAGGAGGAGAGCTTAGAGATCAGAGAGATTAGCCTTAGCGTATCTGGAGGAGTCCTTTTATAGCGGAGCTTGATAGTGATGGCTGCTGCCGCGTGCTGGTAGGCCGCTCGAGGTTCGGCGGAGCCAGTCTCTCGGGGTGGTGCCGTACGCGGCAGGATTGGTGGTGACAGCTGCAGCCGCATGCTGGCGGGCTGCTCGAGGTTCGGCGGAGTCAGTCTCTTGGGTAGGTGCCGCATGGGGCTGGTTACGGAGAGAGTGGCGTCGGTAGTGGCGGCCATACCATTCAGTCTCGTTGTTCGTCCAGAGGAGTTCGGACTTGTAGGAGAGTTCGGCCGAAGGGAAAGCTTGGGAGGAGCTCGGCTCCTGCAGGCGTCTGATCGGAGGTGCGCGGCTAAGGCTCGGTCACTTGGGAGTTCGGCCGCTTGAAATTGAAGGAGCTCGGCCAGCTGAAGGGACGGCCGTTGGAGGAGTTCGGCTGGTTGGAGGGGTTCGGCAGGAGCTCGGTCGGGCGAAGTTCGACCGATGGACGTCCGCTGAGGAGTTCGGCCGCTGAGAGGCCCGAAGAAGCTCGGCTGAGGCCCGGTTGAAGGACTTTGGTTGCTAAGTGGTTCGGCTAAGGCTCATCCGCTGAGGAGTTCAGCCGCTGGAAATCAGAAGCTCGGCCGTCTGAACGGGTTGGAAGAAGCTCGGCCGCTGGGAGTTCGGCTGAAGCCCGTCTGCCGAAGCTCTTCTGCGGCTACTGGTTGCATTAGGCTGAGCATCGAGCTAGACTTCGGCTGGAGCGGGATTTATCTCCAACAAAATATATGGCCTAATTTATATGAAATCATAGAAATCCTGATTCTTTCTCTGGCTTCTACCCCTCAAAGTCTAGAAATATTAAGATTAAGTTTAGGGCCATTACAAGAATTCTAAAGTTGGATAGGTAGTCACTTTTTTATAGCTTTAAGTTAAGTTTTCCCACAACTCATAAAACTTACAGGAAACCTTGATACAAGAATTACACAAAATGTTACATGCCTTCCCTTCTCAATAAAACTTATTATCTAAGCATCGAAAATAACATGGTTCACTCAACAATGTACTTTAGCTACATCAACTCATATGCCTTTTGTTTCATTTTTTTTGTAAAAAAATGATCAGCAATCTAGTTGCCTTTTTTTTAAAACATATATAACAATCGAGGACCGCATCCAAAAAAACTAACTAGCATTCTTGTCAAGCTCAAGATTTAAATTCATGCATTCATTCATAAACATGATGATTGACCCATCATTAGTCTCAATGAATCCGTGTTACAGTATCTCTTAGTCTACATGGATTATGAGCTGAATCAGCTTTGATATCATTTATAATAATACAGAATTTTATCGAAAAAAACTAACAAAAAAATATTATTTAAATTTTTCGATCATATATAAGTATTTAAGATTTTTTCAGCGAATAATTCATGTGGGATTAAATATACATCAGTATTGATTCTCATAATATAGGAACAAAAAGCTCTCAAATTTGAACAGATGTTAAGAATATCGATAAGATAAGGGTGCTTAGATTCTCCTTTTCCTGTGATCCAGCTGACTACAGTACATCAATTTCCTTCCAGCCAATTGTTGTGGACTTGCAAATGATTGATGGAATATCTCGGGCCCATCTAAGCAGCTTCTAGCTTAATAACACGTACTAAATCTTTATTTGATGGTGAAGCTTCTGCAGCTAAGATGCGCCCTTCATGTTATTGAGTTATGAATCTGGCACCTACAGCGCTTCATTAAAGTTCATGTTGATAGAACTTGGTCGAGGGGGAGTCCGAGATGCTAGAACAGGATTTGAACATGGTGGATTAGCTCCACCAAAAGAAATTCCCTAGCATGGAAGCCAATATTTGGAATTTCATGTTTGAGTGCAATGGCCCCGAGTTATTGGCCATTCATATCCTAACACACTAACCAATACTTAAACCTGGTAAATTGTTCGTTAGTTCTGACACAAAGAATTAGGTACAAATTCGGTCTTCACTGAGGTGAGAGATTAAGGTCATTTGGAGATATATGCAGCTTAACTTGTTAGTAAGGTCTTTTGAAGATTTTATTGAAAATGTTAATTAACTTTGAATTGCTTTTGCTCTGAATTGGGACCATTATTGTTGTTTCGGGGTGTTGGAGAAGAAGGCCGCTTTTCTTCACCATGGAAGAGATCTAGAAGGTGATCCATGTTAGATATATGTGCCCTAGAAGTCAGAATTGGCTGACACTTGTAATACATTTCTAAGAGCAAAATTATAATTTTGACTATAATCAATAAAATGGGTTATTTTCTATCACATATGTGTATTTAGTGTCTGTGATATATCCTTTGAGTTAATGGTAATGATAATTCATATTTTCAAGAGTTGAAAATTTAAGACATGAATAATCATTATTAACTCATAAAATGCTTCCGACCATAGGATCATCACGAGGATGGTGATTGATCCGGAAGGTTGGTGTACAATCGCCTCTCTTTAGTAGATGAGTCTTGAGTCTACGGTGTGGAGACATCGGAGCGAGAGTACAGGTACTCGTTAGAGAACGAGGGCACTGAGCGTGACCACCTCGAGTAGTCATTAGGAAGTCTACCTTCTCGTCAATGACTGACTCGATGCTGCAATGGTGTGTCTGATTCTTTGACCTGAGGTGCATCGGTAGTTCACCTTGAGGGTGTTATAGTTTGACTACACCATTAACTCGATCTCCTAGCCATATGGAAATTCCTGAGGTGTATGTTGGCTATAGCATGTTCATTGTAGGAACTGGATTGCATCAAGATGGAATCTATCTACCTCGGTGGTAGAGGAGCAGTCCTATGATGATCATGAGAATCAAGTCCAGAAGCCCATGGCCATGGCAGAGTGAAATAATAGAAAGAGTTTCTATTTAGATTTTCTTATCGAACTTGAATCGAATGATTACATCATATGACAGAGACTAGGGTTTGACGAGTTCACCTTAACCCTAATCTGATCGGGGCTCAAGATAGAAGAACTTAATCACACAGGTAGCTGCACCAAGAGGTTCGCATTCAGCTCTGATGGGTTGCCACCATATACTGCTAGGTGTCATTGGTGGATTTTGGGAGCAATTAGAATGATTTAGATGATCGATCATTCTAGCTGTTCGAATCAGAAGAGTTCTGATCCATCGAAAGGAAGTTTCGATGATGTCGATGATAGAGATCATGACATATCCCATTACCATACAGAACTGAACCTAACTGGATCACACAAACAAGGGTTTGAATCTGGTGATCATCAATTGAACTGATCTAGTTCAATTGATCTGAATGAGATTCAATTAGGTTCAAGAAAATCGTGCTAGCACTCGATTGAACCTAACGTTCTTCTTTTACTATCATAAATAGTTGTCCTGACTGAGCCAAAGGAGTTTGTGCTCAATCAGAGGCCTTCACTTTGTCTGACTGGAGTTGTCCTAAGTCAGAAAAGGTTGTCTTATTTTGTAAGACAATACCTGCCATTTTTGGTCACCTGCTACCATTTCTCGTTCCTTTGACTTTGGTCAAAAGTCTGACCTTTGACTGGTCAAATATTGACCATTGATACTTTGACTTTTGTCCACATGTCATGCACCTATTGGAGAGCTGGTGGGGGCTTGTCCTCCTGCCAGAACCTGGCAAGGAGGAGGGCGCATGCCACCCTTGGCGTGTGCCCAAGCTGGAGGCGCCCAGGAGTTCCTGTTGGACAAGGACTCCATCTCCTTTTTGGATTCCTGATTAGACTTCTCTTAAGAACCAAGTTTGACTGGTCTTAGGCACCATCTAAGGAGGAATCTAAGGGGACTCTATTCCCATCAATCAGATTTAGATCTAATTTCACAAAGGGATTGTGATTGGTTGGGAAGAAGAGGAGTTGGATCACACATAGTCTATAAATAAGACCCTACGCCCAACTCAAGAGGAATTGAAAATTTTCATGCCCCAAGACTGGTTCTCTCCTCCTTCATGCCAAGCCCATCTTCTCCCTCTCTTCTTCACACCCAAAGTAGTTTGGGATCTTGGTTGATGCAATCTAGATAAGAGAAAGATGACAGAAAGCTAGAAGGCTGCACTGCTGCAAAGGACAACTGCTGATCTTCGAAAGATATTTTGAAAATCCTCCAAATCAAATTCAGATCTAATTTTTGGAGATGTAATAGAGAAGAAGAGGATCTCTAAATCTAATCTGAGTGGATATCGGTAGAGGTCAGGCACTTGCGTAGCTAGATCCAGAACCTTCCGTTGCTTATAGGATCATCAACGGATAATAAAATTATCCTACTTCAAAATAAATTAAATTAAATTAAATTTATCTAAATTTTTTTTTTATTATTAAAATAATAAAAAATTAGATCTAAAATATCTCAGATCTGATCTGGATTAAAATTTTTTTTTTTTTGAAATATATCTCTTGATCCGATCAGATCTGAACGAACCTTGTCCGAAAAATCAGGATTTTTCCTTCAACTGGTATCAGAGCCAAGGTTCTAAAGTATTTAGATCTGATTTTAAATTTATTTTAATAAAAAATTAAGTGATCTCAGATGTCACATGAGATGTGATCAGATCTGAAATTAGAAAAAATTAAAATTAAATAATTTGGATCTAAGATTAGAAAATATGCATGACTAGTTCTAAAATAGAATAGTTCTATAGAATAGTCTTGCATGTTTATAATTTAATTTGATTAAATCATATTTTAGATCTATTTATTTACTATTTTTTGATATTATAATTATTATAATAACATCTAAAAAATAATAAATAAAAATTATTTAATTTTAAATATCATATGAGATATGATTGATGCATGTCTAGACTAGTTGTAGAATAGTTCTACATAATTGTCTAGATTAGAATTTATTTTGATTAAGATCAATTTAAATCTAATTTTTTAGATTATTATGAGATAATTTAGATCTGAAAATATGCATGATTCGATACATGAGATGTATGCAAAATATGCCATGATTAGATCTAATTTGTATATGAGATATATGATATAGATCTAAAACTATTTTGTAGTATTGCATGTTCCTGATTAAGGCGTTCCTCTTGGCCGTCCGATCATAAGAACGAAGAAGGATTTAAAGGCCCTCTCTTCCCATTCGATGGGGATGTTCTTATGATGTGTAGGGGTGCTGCGCGTTCGTCCTTAATCAGAAATCCAAAACTTACTTTCTGCAAAATCCTAGATCCTGAAACCCTAGGATTTATTGTGCATATTTTGTTTATGAACCCTACTTAATTAAAAATTAAGATTATGAAATATTAATTAGATCTAAAATTAAGAATTTTAGATCTAAGACATATTCATAATACTGGGTTCGGGCTTGGGTAGCTCAATTAGGTCTAAGCGGTTGATCAAACCGAATCAAGAGTTGGTTAGATGGGATCAACAATGCTTAAATTGACCAGCCTAATAGGATTAAGTCTGGGTCAAGATCGAGTCACGATCAAGCAAGACCTAATTAGGCTCAGAGGTTAGAGTCTGGATTGTAGGCTAACCCAATTGGTTCTGACTCAACAATTTGGTGTCTAAGGTAAGTTTGGCACATACGACCGACTGGATTTTTAATTGGAAGCTACTCGACCTGAATGCATTCTTGTACGAGTTAATGGCATATTCCCTTCCACCGATCTCACTTACCTGGCCATATCTGTTGACTCAGTTCTGATCTGAGGTGGTCAATAATCCGAGCTAACCCATGCCACTAGGTTAGTCATAATTGTTATGACTATGACAAGTCTAGTTTAATGAGACCTGAATCAATTCTTCCTAAGAAAAGATTAAGTCTGAGGTCTTCCACCATTGTAGATGTGCGGGCCCTTTCCGGGGTTGATTGTTCTCGGCTGGATACAGTGGCTCAGTTGCACCGAAAAGATGCAACCATGTCTATTAGGCATTGGATGCTATGGGCTGGAGGATGAGTTGGGCTCAATATTTTGGATACGGTGAGAGACTCAATTAGGAATCCAGTCTATGCAAATGGTGGGTCTGACTTAACTAAGGAGTGGATCAATATTCTGGATACGGTGAGATTCATGAATTAGAGACCAAGTTTGGGTGCACCATGATTAGAGAATCATTGAACAAGAGTTGTTCACTCATTGGCTAACCCATCACCAATAACTGTTAGGTGAGGTGATGAGTCAGTTGGTGAGACCGCACCACCCACTAGAAATCATTAATCATGGAGATTTTTGCATCTCTACAGAGGGAGTGTAGGGATCCAAGAAAATAGTGGAAGCTAATTTGTTTAAAAATAAAATTTCTAAATAAATTGGTCAAGTCATAATTACAGTATCTAACTAGAATCTTTGACTCTCTACAGAAAAATATCTGCATCCAACCCATTAGCACGTATCCTGGACACACATAGACTGATCGGAACCCAATTATAAAGATTGGCTCAGGAACTACAAAATTATTTTGGGTTCCGAGAAGTTAACCCATGTATTGGACCAGGACCCTCCCACCTTACCAGCCCGTCCATCCACTGAACAGAGAGCATCTCTGAAAAAATGGATAGACGAAGATAATAAGGCCAGATATTACATGTTGGGCTCGATGTCTGATGAGCTCCAGCGCCAACATGAAGATATCGGGACTGCTCGCCAAATGTTGGCTCACCTGTAGGAGATGTTTGGTGAACAGAGTCACGCAGCCAAAGTATCAAGTCACGAAATGACTTTTTAAGGCTAAGATGCATGATGGGCAGTCAGTCCAAGATCACTGTCTGATGATGATCAAGGACATGGAAGAGCTTGAGAAGCTCGGTGTGAAGTTAGACTTGGATCTGCAGAACGATATTATTCTGCAATCCTTGACTGATGCATATGGGCAATTCATCATGAATTACCACATGCATAAACTTCAAAATTTCTTGGCCGAATTAATGAATATGCTGGTCACCGCTGAGCTTTCTATGAAAGGTTCTAAAGGCTCAGTTCTTGCTATGGAATGGACTTCTTCCAAAAGAAAGTCTTATGGAAAGAAAAAGAAGTCTGTGAAAAAGCAAAAGGTGGAAAGAGGACAAAGAAGAAGAAGGCAGAGCCGAAGAAGAAGGCCGATGTCAAAGGAAAGTATTTTCATTGCAACAGCGACGGCCATTGGAAGCGGAACTGCCCTACTTACCTGGCCACCCTGAAGAACAAGAAGGAAGGTCCTTCTGGAGGTATGCTCGTTATTGAGTCTAACCTTACGATTTCTTCTGCATCCAGTTGGGTGCTTGACTCTGGTTCTAGTGCTCATCTGTGCACTTTCATGCAGGATCTTGAGGATAGCAGGAGGCTGAGGGATGGAGACATGATCCTATGCATCGGTAATGGAGCAAGAGTTGCTGCAGTAGCCGTGGAAACATACCCTCTTCGATTACCATCTGGTTTAGACTTAGTTTTGAAAGACTGTTATTATGTGCCTGCAGCTAGCAGGAATTTGATTTCTGTTTCATGCTTAGCACTAGAAGGCTATGTGATTACCTTCTTTAAGGACCATTGTAACATTCTTTATGAAAGAAATAAAATTGCAAATGGTTTCCTTATTAACGGTCTTTATCAGCTACATATTGATGTATCTGTTCTAACTATCGAGCAAAACGTGAATGCCAAACGACCTAGGGATAGTAGACCTAGGATAGTCCAAATGACAGATATCTATGGCACCTGAGATTAGGTCATATAGCAGAAGATAGGATCAACAAATTGGAGAAAAATGGGCTATTGAGTCCATTGACTTTCGAGTCATATCCAACTTGTGAATCTTGTCTTCAAGGCAAAATGACTAAACTCCCTTTTGTTGGACATGGGGAAAGGGCCACAGATCTCCTTGCCCTAGTACATACTGATGTGTGCGGCCCATTTGATGTGCCGGCTAGAGGCAATTTTGTCTACTTCATTACCTTTACCGATGATCTATCTAGGTATGGGTATGTGTATCTTATGAGACACAAGTCTGAAGCTTTTGAAAAGTTCAAAGAATTCAGACATGAAGTAGAAAAACAAACTGAAAAACCCATTAAGGTTCTTCGATCAGATCGAGGAGGTGAATACCTTAGCCAAAAAATTCCTAGACTATCTCAAGAAAAATGGCATAGTCTCTCAATGGACTCCACCAGGAACACCTCAACTCAACGGGAATTTCAGAATGGAGAAATCGGACTCTATTGGATATGGTTCGATCCATGATGAGCTTCACAGACCTTCCTGATTTTCTTTGGGGACATTCATTGTTAACTTCAATTTATCTACTGAATAGGGTTCCCTCTAAAACCGTTCCTACCACACCGTATGAGATATGGCATGGTAAGAAACCAAGTCTGAGTCATCTCAGAATTTGGGGTTGTCCGGCTCATGTCAAAAGACAACAAGCGGACAAGTTAGAGTTTAGGTCCTTCAGAGCTCGATTCATAGGATATCCTAAAGAGTCATTAGGATACTATTTCTACATTCCAGAAGACCACAATGTGATTGTGAGTCGACATGCCATCTTTCTTGAAAAATAGTTTATTCAAGATAGCGGCATTGGAAAGCAGATTAAGCTTGATGAGAAAGTCTCACAAGTACAACGAGCTAAGGACCAATTGGAACCAAATCAGGTTGAGCCAATAAGAACACTACCTCCTCCACCTCGTAGATCGGAAAGAGTTTTTCGTCCTCCTGAAAGATACTTAGGTATTATTTCAGAGGAAAGTAGAGAAAATATTCCTCGTAGGTAATGGTGCTCATGGTGATGATCCCAAAACCTACAATGAGGCGATATCAGATATCGACTCCGAGAAATGGCTAGAGGCAATGCAGTCAGAAATTGACTCGATGCACTCAAACCAAGTCTGGACCTTGGTAGATCCACCAGAAGGTATAGTACCTATTGGGTGTAAATGGATCTTCAAGAGAAAGATTGGTGCAGATGGAAATGTGGAGACATTCAAGGCTAGACTAGTGGCAAAAGGTTATAGTCAACGCGAAGGCATTGACTATCAGGATACCTTTTTTCCCAGTAGCTATGCTAAAATCCATCCGCACATTGCTTGCCTGTTGCAGCCTATTTCGATTATGAAATATGGCAAATGGACGTGAAAATGGACATTCTTAAATGGATATCTTGAGGAAGATATCTATATGGAACAGCCGCTAGGTTTCACATCCAGTGATACTGATCACAAGGTTTGCAAGCTGCAAAGGTCCATATATGGACTTAAGCAAGCATCTCGGAGCTGGAACACTCGTTTCAATGATGTGATCAAAAGTTTGGTTTCATCAAAAATGAAGAGGAACCATGTGTATCTTCAAAAAGGTCAGTGGGAGCGCTGTTGTCTTCCTCGTATTGTACGTGGATGACATCCTCCTTATTGGAAAATGATATTTTCCCATGTTGACGACAGTCAAAATATGGTTGTCCAAGGAATTCTCCATGAAAGACCTAGGTGAAGCATCCTTTATTCTAGGAATTAAGGTCTATAGGGATAGACCGAATAGGATGCTAGGACTTTCACAGAAGATGTACATAGAGGAAGTACTAAAGAGGTTTAGTATGGAAAACTCTAAGAGGGGATTAATACCCTTCAGACATGGTATTCATCTTTCCAAGAAGATGTGCCCTAGCACACCTGAGGAAAATAGAACGCATGAGCAAGATCCCTTATGCTTCTGCAATAGGGAGCCTCATGTATGCCATGCTATGTACACGACCTGATATAGCCCATGCTGTGAGTGTCACAAGCAGATATCAGTCAAATCCAGGATGAAGAACACTGGACTTCTGTGAAATGTATCCTTAAGTGCTTAAGAAGAACTAAGGATATGATGTTGGTCTTTGGTAACGGAGAACTCCAAGTCCAGGGATACACAAACTCGGATTTCATGTCCGATGTAGATGATCGAAAGTCGACATCTGAGAGTCTATTTGTGTGCAATGATGGTACTATCAGCTGAAAGAGTTTCAAGCAAACCATGATAGCAGGTTCCATCATGAAAGCAGAATATATCGCTGCATCAGAGGCTGCGAAGAAAGCATTCTGGTATAAGAAGTTTGCTGTAAAAATTGGAGTAATGCCATCAGATGCCATTCCTCTATACTACGACAATAATGGCGCCATAGCCCTTGCTAAGAAGCCGAGGTCTCATCAAAAATTCAAGCATATTGGTGTACAATCGCTTCTCTTTAGTAGATGAGTCTTGAGTCTATGGTGTGGAGACATCAGAGCGAGAGTACAGGTACTCGTTAGAGAATGAGGGCACTGAGCGTGACCACCTCGAGTAGTCATTAGGAAGTCTACCTTCTCGTCAATGACTGACTCGATGCTGTAGTGGTGTGTCTGGTTCTTTGATCTGAGGTGCATCGGCAGTTCACCTTAAGGATATTATAGTTTGACTATACCATAACTCGGTCTCCTAGCCATACGAAACCCTGAGGTGTATGTTGGCTATAGCATGTTCATTGTAGGAACTGGATTGCATCAAGATGGAATCTATCTACCTCGGTGGTAGAGGAGCAGCCCTATGATGATCATGAGAATCAAGTCTAGAAGTCCATGGCCATGGTAGAGTGAAATAATAGAAAGAGTTTCTATTTAGGTTTTCACATCGAACTTGAATCGAATGATTACATCATATGATAGAGACTAGGGTTTGACGAGTTCACCTTAACCCTAATCTGATCGGGGCTCAAGATAGAAGAACTTAATCACATAGGTAGCTGCACCAAGAGGTTCGCATTCAGCTCTGATGGGTTGCCACTATATACTGCTAGGTGTCACTGATGGATTTTGAGAGCAATTAGAATGATTTAGATGATCGATCATTCTAGCTGTTCAAATCAGAAGAGTTCTGATCCATCGAAAAAAATTTCGATGATGTCGATGATAGAGATCATGACATATTCCATTACCATATAGAACTGAATCTAACTGGATCACACAAACAAGGGTTTGAATCTGGTGATCATCAATTGAACTGATCCAGTTCAATTGATTTAAATGAGATTCAATTAGGTTCAAGAAAATCGTACTAGCACTCGATTGAACCTAACGTTCTTCTTTTACTATCATAAATAGTTATCCTGACTGAGCCAAAAGAGTTTGTGCTCAATCAAAGGCCTTCAATTGGTTCGACTGAAGTCTGTTCAAGTCAAAAAAGGGTTGTCTTATTTTATAAGACAATACCTGCCATTTTTGGTCACCTACCATTTCTCGTCCTTTGACTTTGGTCAAAAGTTGACCTTTGACTGGTTAAATATTGATCATTGATACTTTAACTTCTTTTCATGTGTCACACACCTATTGGAGGGCTGGTGGGGGCTTGTCCTCCTGTCAGAATCTGGCAAGGAGGAGGGCACACGCCACCCTTAGCGTGTACCCAAGCTGGAGGCACTCAGGAATTCCTGTTAGATAGGAACTTCATCTCCTTTTTGAATTTCGATTAGACTTCTCCTAAGAATCAAGTTTGACTAATCTTAAGCATCATCTAAGAAGGAATCCAAGGGACTCTATTTCCACCAATCAGATTTAGATCTGATTTCACAAAGGGTTGTGATTGGTTGGAAAAAAGAGGAGTTGGATCATGCATAGTCTATAAATAAGATCCTACGCCCAACTCAAGAGAAATTGAAAATTTTCATGCCCCAAGGTTGGTTCTCTCCTCCTCCTCCATGCCAAGCCCATCTTCTCTCTCTCCTCTCCATGCCCAAAGTAGTTTGGGATCTTGGTTGATGCAATCTAGATAAGAGAAAGACGATAGAAAGCTATAAGGCTGCACTGCTATAAAGGATAACTGTTGATCTTCGAAAGATATTTTAAAGATCCTCCAAATTAAATCTAGATCTAATTTTTGAAGATGTGATAGAGAAAAAGAGGATCTTCAGATCCAATCCGAGTGGATATCGGTAGAGGTCAGGCACTTGCATGGCTAGATCCAGAACCTTTCACTACTTATAGGATCATCAACGAGTAATAGAATTATCCTACTTTAAGGTAAATTAAATTTAATTTAATTTATCTAAATTTTATTTTTATTATTAAAATAATAAAAATTAGATCTGAAATATCTCAGATCTGATCTGGATTAAAGAAAAATTTTTTGAAATATATCTCTTGATCTGATCAGATCTGAACGAATTTGATCCGAAAAATCAGGATTTTTCCTTCAATCTAGATCATGATAGAGGACAAAGCTTCGGGTCCTGATGGTTTTCCATCCCTCTTCTTCAGGAGATACTGGCCCATTATCCGACATAAGGTCGTTGAGGCTGTGCAGCTATTCTTAGCCAAAGGGGTAATGTCGGAGGTTTAGCAAAGGACTTTCATCATGCTGATTCTGAAAAGAATGGATCTCTATTTGTTTTCTTCTGATCTTCCATCGAGCTTTGGCAAGGTTGCCCTCTTTAACCTTACCTCTTTAATATATATGCTAACTCCCTTTCTCGTGCTCATCATGCAGCCACTGCAAGTCAGGCTCTAGATGCATTTGTGCCTGCTCCAAGGGCTTGGTTGATTTTGCACTTACTTTTCATA
The DNA here is from genome assembly GCA_006176705.1 of Cocos nucifera. Taxonomy (NCBI): domain Eukaryota; kingdom Viridiplantae; phylum Streptophyta; class Magnoliopsida; order Arecales; family Arecaceae; genus Cocos; species Cocos nucifera. The sequence goes on from QRFJ01000047.1 coordinate 674,280, forward strand.
GATTATTGGCTATTGCTTAGTCAGGCCGCTATATATGTAGAATACTATTGTGTTTGCAAGAACACTAGAGGAGTACTATGTTGTGTCTGGGCAAATGGTGAATCTTATGAAGTCTAGTATTGTCTATTTCAGCTCACAAATCAAGCCCCAGGTGAAGCATGCGATCATGAACTATCTGGGGATTCCTAACCAAACAGAGAGCTAGTGCTATCTTGGAGTGCCCATTACTAGTCGGTGGCTTTGGTGATCAGAGTATAGAGAGATAGAGGGAAGCATCTGAGAGCGGTTGAAGAGCTGACAGGCCAAGTCACTCTCCCAAATGGGCAAAGTCATGCTTATCAGATCCGTACTTAGTTCGATGCCTGTTTATCTTCTATCCAATACTATACTTCCAAGGAAATTTTTTTTTCACTTGGAGTGGATGTTTAGGAGCTTTCTATGGGGCTCCTATGAAGGTGGGAGTGGTGTACACTTCTTGTTATAGAATATGATTTGTCAGCTGTTGGTATAGAATCTGATTGATGTCGGAACGAGCTAGAGTAGAGGAGAACGAGGTCACCACCGGAGACTTGCAAAATAAAGTTCTATCTGGAGTCGGTGGTGGTGGCTCCGATAGGATTCTCTGATGATCAAGTTAGCTCTTCTGACGAACAGAAATAAAGTGCTCAGACGAGAGTTTGACAGAGCTTTTGGAAAGAAGAAGAGAGCTTAGAGAAAACGTATCCGGAGGATCCCTTTATATAGATGGAGCTTGATTGATGATGACAGCTACAGCTATCTGACAGCGGACCGCTCGAGGTCTGATGGAGTTTGGTACAGAGAGAAAGGTATCGTCAGGCTGATGGTGATAGCCATACCATCCGATAGCAGATCGCTCGAGGTCAGGTAGAGTCTATCACGGAGGGAGGTGCCGCTTGTAGCATCGTCTGTGACAGACTGATGACGATCATTCATCGAGATTTAATAGCCGTAGCTCTGAGAAAGTAGGCATTGGTTGGTAGACTTTGACATATATCAATTCTAGACGAGTTCGAACTCCTAAAGGAAATACATCTGGAGAAAATTATCCGAGAGCAATCCAATGAAGGAATCTGACTGAAGGAGAAGTTCGAAAAGAGTTTGGCTCTTGGAGAAGTTTGATGGAAGAAAAAGTTTGGAAGGAGTTCGGCTCCCGTAGGAGTCCGACTGAAGAAGAATTCTGAAAGAAGTTCAGCTGCTGGAGGAGTTCGACTACAAGAGCAATCCGGAAGGAGTTCGACTCTTGGAGAAGTTCGAATGAAGGAGAAGCTTGGAAGAAGTTTGGCTCTCATAGGCATCCGACTGAAGGAGTGAAGAAAGAGTTTGACTCTAGTAGGAGTCCAACTGCAGGAGCAATTCGAAAGAAGTTTGGCTTCTGTAGAAGTCCGACTGAAGAAGATGTCTGAAAAAAGTTTGGCTCCTGAAAAAATTCGATCGAAGGAGAAGTCTGGGAGGAGTCTGGCTCATGGAGAAGTTCGGCTCCTGGAGAGTTCGGTCGGAATTTGATCGTTGGGGAATTCAACTGGGGCTTGGCTGCTGAAAAGTTTGGTTGGCTGAAGGAGATTCGGTTGGGGCTCGACCATTGAGGAGTTCGGCCGACTGAAAGGATTCTACTGGGGCTCGATCGTTAAGGAGTTCGGCCGATTGAAGGGGTTCCATTGGGGCTCGACCGCTGGAAAGTTTGGCCAGCTGAAGGAGTTCGGCTAAGGTTCGACCGCTGAAGCTCTTCTATGATTACCAATTGCATTAATCTAAGCATCAAGCTGGACTTCAGTACAAGCAGGGTTTATCCCCAACAATAGTCCCCTCCACTCTCAAGTTTGAAACTCGAAGGAAGGGAGTACAAAAAGAACGACTATCGAAGTCCTCTTTAGGACTCTACGCCAGTTTAGGTTGAAGCTCGGAGGAGATCTTATCTCCAGCCAAGGTTGACGTTGAAGTTGAGGCTCGAAGGGATCCCATCTTCAATCGAGGTCCAGGGAGATCTTGTCTTTTATTGACGTTGTGGTTGAAGCTTATGGGAGATCTTATCTCCAGCTAAGGTTGAAGAAGATCTTCTCTCCTATTGATGTAGACTTTGAAACTCGGAGGAGATCTTATCTTCAGTCGAGGTTGAAGTTGTAGTTAAAGCTCGGGAGAGATCTTTTCTCCAGCCGAGGTTGAAATTGAAGTTAAGGCTCGAGGGAGATCTCATTTTCAGCCGAGGTTGAAGGAGATCTCATCTCCTGTTGACGTAGACGTTGAAGTTTGGGAGAGATCCTATCTACGATGGAGGTTGAAGGAGATCTCTCCTATTGATGTAGGCTTTGAAACTCGGGGGAGATCTTATCTTCAGTCGTGGTTGAAGTTGAAGTTGAGGCTTGGAGGAGATCTCATCTCCAGTCGAGGTTGAAGTTGAAGTTGAGGCTCGGAGGAGATCTCATCTCCAACCGAGGTTGAAGAAGATCTCATCTTCTATTGACGAAGACGTTGAAGCTCGGGGGAGATTCTATCTCCAGTCGAGATTGAAGTTGAAGTCGAGGCTCAGGGGAGATCTCATCTGCAGTCGAGATTGAAGTTGAAGTCGAGGCTTGGGAGAGATCTCATCTCCAGCCGAGGTTGAAGTTGAAGTTGAGGCTCAAAAAAAATCTCATTTTCAGTCGAGGTTGAAGGAGATCTCATTTTCTATTGATGAAGATGTTGAAGCTCGGAGAAGATCCTATCTTCGGTTGACGTAGACTTTGAAGCTCGGAAGAGATCTTATCTCTAGTCGAGGTTGAAGGAGATCTTATCTCCTATTGATGTTGACTTTGAAGCTTGAGAGAGATCTTATCTCTAGCCGAGGTTGAAAAAGATCTTATCTCCTATTGACGTAGACTCTGAAGCTCGGAAGAAATCTTATCTCTGATCGAGGTTGAAGGAGATCTTATCTCCTATTGACGTAGACTCTGAAGCTTGGGAGAGATCTTATCTCTAGTCGAGATTGAGGAAGATCTTATCTCCTATTGACGTAGATTCTGAAGCTCAAAAGAGATTTTATCTCTGGTCGAGGTTGAGGAAGATCTTATCTTCTATTGACGTAGACTCTGAAACTCAAAAGAGATCTTATCTCTGGCCGAGATTGAAGAAGATCTTATCTCCTATTGATATAGACTCTAAAGCTCAGAAGAGATCTTATCTCTGATCGAGGTTGAGGGAGATCTTATCTCCTATTGACATAGACTCTGAAGCTCGAAAGAGATTTTATCTCTAGCCGAGGTTGAGGAAGATCTTATCTTCTATTGACATAGACTCTGAAGCTCGGGAGAGATCTTATCTCTGATCAAGATTGAGAGAGATCTTATCTCCTATTAACATAGACTCTGAAGCTTGGGAGAGAGCTTATCTCTGATCGAGGTTGAGAGAGATCTTATCTCCTATTAACATAGACTCTGAAGCTCGAAAGAGATCTTATCTCTAACCGAGGTTGAAGGAGATCTTATCTCCTATTGACATAGACTCTGAAGCTCGAAAGAGATCTTATCTCTGGTCGAGGTTGAGGAGATCTTATCTCCTATTGACGTAGACTCTGAAGCTTGGGAGAGATCTTATCTCTAATCGAGGTTGAAGGAGATCTTATTTTCTATTAATGTAGACTCTAAAGCTCGGAAGAGATCTTATCTCTAGCTGAGATTGAGGGAGATCTTATCTCCTATTGACGTAGACTCTTAAGCTTGGAAGAGATCTTGTCTCTAACCAAGGTTGAAGGAGATCTTATCTCCTATTGACATAGACTCTAAAGTTCGAGAGAGATTATCTCTGACCGAGGTTGAAGAAGATCTTATCTTCTATTGACATAAACTCTGAAGCTCGAAAGAGATCTTATCTTTGATCGAGGTTGAAGGATTTTGACTCACTCATGTTAGGATGAGGTTCTCTTTCTGTTCCTAACATGGTCACTATTGACTGCTTCTTTTCTATCATCACATATTTTTGCACCAAGAAATAATATTATTAAAATAAAAAAAATTTATTGAAGAAAAATTACTGGCAGCACATCCTCAGATTTTCTATGTTTCAGGATCGTGGGAGCATTGTTCCTCCAAGTTTCTTCAGATGATAAGTTTTGGATCGGATGTCCTCCTCTATCTCATGCTAGCCTTCTCAATTTGGAGAAAGCTTCTCCTGACTTTGAGGCTGGAAGATGACGGCTCACCGAAGTACCAAGCCCCTCCTAGAGGTGGCGTTGATAATGCGAAAGACGACCGACATCCTTGTTGTTCCTTCATCATTGGTGGTTCTGGCTATGACAGCTCTCTTGATCGATCTTCTCCTGCTTCAGGCTAGCGTCTGAGGAATCGACCCAACCGTCCCCTCCTGATGAGCTCCTCAATTTCGTCTCGAAGTTGAATGCATTCTTCAATATCGTGGTCATGGTCATGATGGTAGAGGCAGTACTTGCATCGATCGTGCTTGTTTGGGGGAGATCATAATTCTTCTGATCTTGATAGCTGATTCTTAATTTTCATCAGAACTTGAGCTTTAGGAGCATTAAGGGAGATATAGTTGCGGAACCTTTCGAAGGAAGGACTTCTTCGTGCTCTTCTATTGGGTCTTCCTTGATGACGAGCTCGAGAAGGAGTTTGGGCTCGATTGCGCTCGGAGGGAGTCCATGAGCGCGGTCAAACTTCACTCGGCCCTCCATCGGCAGCGGGTCTATTAGACTCATCTGTCCATCGCTCTCCTATGATTTTTTCATCCTTTAACTTGAAAGCTTCTTCCATATGGATATATCTCTCGGCTCGGACTAGCAGATCGGCAAAGTCTCTGGGGTACTTCTTCTCTAGAAAAAATAGTAAATCATTCTTCTGAAGGCCGTCCTTGAGTGCGGCCATTGCAACAGACTAGTCCAGGTTTCGGACCTCCAATGCCGCGGCGTTAAATCGGGTAACATAAGTCTGAATGGATTCTTCCTCATTCTGCTTGATATTCATCAAGAAATTTGAACCTCGGTACGGACGTCGGCTACTGACGAAGTGAGCCACGAACTGATGGCTCATCTGATCAAAAGAGAAAATCGTATCTAACTTCAACACTGAGTACCAATTTTTTGCTGCTCTCTTTAAGGTAGATGGAAAAGCTCGGCATAATATAGCATCTGGTGCACCATGAAGTAACATTATGGTCTGAAAGATCTCTAGATGATCAACTAAATTAGAGATTTCATCGTAGCTTTCAAATTGAGGAAGCTTAAAGTTCGGCGGAATAGACTCTTGTATAATTCATAGAGAGAAAGGAGGATCGGTGTGAACGTCGTCATGATGAGCTGGAACGATGTGGTCGAACTTCTCAATCCATCGATCCATCTCCCATAGTTTGTGATTGAGAACGTTATCTCAGTCACAGACCTTGGAGGGCTTTCGACTATATATGGGGAAGGTCTCCTCCAGAGGAGAATCATGATCCGAACTTAGATCCTCTGCTCTCTATTTCTTCTTCACAACGGCGATGAGCATGCTAGCCCAAATGCTCTTCCTTGGGATCGATTACTGACATCTTGATGGCGGGTTTTCTAGTAGAGTCACTATCGGAGGCTGCCGTATGGCCTGCACCATCTCGGTGAGGCTCTGAACCCACTATATCAGCACATTAAACTGCTCCGAATCTACCATAATCATTAGTGGAGGTGGAGGTGGAGGTTGAAGTGCCAGTGATGGAGCAGGAGTGGATGAATTTGGCTTAGATCTGATGGCAGACGTGGTAGATCTTCGGATAGTCACCTTCTTTTGAGGCATTTCTTGGGATTGAGGAAGAGGATTAAGATGAATCTTGGAGAAGAAGGTCGGCAAGGTCGGCTAAGCACTCCTTTAAGAACAAGGATACCTCAGAGATAGAGGCCCTTCCTCTAGCGTCAATTTTATTAGTGCAGAATCTGGTTAACGTCGGGATGAGCTGGAGTAGAGGAGGATGAGGTCGCCACTAGTGACCTGCAAAATAAAGTCTTATTCAGAGTCGGTGGTGGCTCCAGCGGGATCCTCCAATGATCAAGTCAGCTCTTCTGGCTAATAGAAATGGAGTGCTCAAGCGAGAGTTCGGTAGAATTTTTAGAAAGAAGAAGAAAGCTTAAAAAAAATGTATGTGAAGGATTTCTTTTTATAGATGGAGCTTGATTGATGATGACAGCTGCAGCTGTCTGACAGCAGGCCGCTCGAGGCTTGATGGAGTTTGGTACGAAGAGAAAGATATTATCAGGCTGATGGTGATAGCCATACCATTCGGTAGCGAGCCGTTTGAGATCTGATGGAGTCTATCATGGAGGGAGGCGCCGCCTGTAGCATCGCCTGTGGCAGACTGATGGCGATCATTCATCGAGATTTAATAGTCGTAGCTCTGAGGAAGCGGGCATTGATTGGTGGACTTCGACATATATCAATTTCAAAGGAGTTCAGACTCCTGAAGAAAATACGTCTGAAAGAAGAAGTTCGGAAGGAGAAGTTCGGGAGCAATCCACTGGAGAAATCCGACTGAAGGAGAAGTTCAGAAGGAGTTCGGCTCTTGGAGGAGTTCGGTTGAAGAAAAAGTTTGGAAGGAGTTTGGCTTTCGTAGGAGTCCGACTGAAGGAGAATTTTGGAAGGAGTTCGGCTCTTGAAAAAGTTTGAATGAAAGAGAAGCTTGGAAGGAGTTTGGCTTTCGTAGACATCCGACTGAAGGAGTGCGGAGAAAGTTCAGCTCCAGTAGGAGTCCAACTACAGGAGCAATCCGAAAGGAGTTCAGCTTCTATAGAAGTCCGATCGAAGGAGATGTCTAGAAAAAGTTCGGCTCCTGGGGAGTTTGGTCGAAATTCGACCGTTGGGGGATTCGACTAGGGCTCGACCGCTGAGAAGTTCGGCTGGCTGAAGGGGGTTCAGTTAGAGCTCGATCCCTGGGGAGTTCGGTCGGTTGAAGGGATTCCGCTGGGGCTCGACCGTTGAAAAATTCGATCGACTGAAGGAGTTCGATTAAGATTCGACCGCTGAAGCTCTTCCGTGATTACCGGTTGTATTTGGCTAAGCATTAGGCTGAACTTCGATAGGAGCGGAGTTTATCCCCAACATCAGCCAACCCATAAGGGGGATTGGGCATCCAGTTATTGTTGGTTCGGCGTGAGGCTATGATAGCCAGACATGCTATGAAATTTTTGCTAGAGCCAAAAAGGTTCTAGAGCTCAGTGATGAGGGCGAAGTATGGCATGTGGAATGATATTACAAACATCCGAGGTGGGAGAAATTCTTCTTTTCTATGGAAAGAAATTTGTGAATGTGCTGCGAAGGTGTTAGCTCGTACTGGATGGATGATTGGGGATGGGAGCACGATGGATATGGTCTGTGATGCTTGGTTGGCTGACATCCCACTAGGGCGGTGGCCAATGATGATCAACACTGAGATGACGAAGGATATGATGGTCCATGACTTGTTTCAGTCAGAGGAGAGACAATGGGATGTTGATCAAATCAATCGCCTATTGGGTGATCAACTGGGAGAGAGAGTTATGTCCTTGGCTATCCCCATCCAAGCCTGCTTGGACTTGAGAATTTGGAGGGACTCCCATAGTGTAAGGGCTTCAGCCAGAAATCTCTATTCTCTTTACAAAGGGGAGCCCACTAGAAGGTTGGATGTAGTATAGACTTACAGGCTAGGGGTCCACCTTTAGGTTAGTTTGTTTATCTGAAAAGTAGCATGAGGCTGGCTACATAGAAGATGTTGGCGTAAAATTCAAATATGGAAACTCAAAATCTCCTAAAGAATTTTCCTCCAAAAATCTATTTTTCAATCTTTTGAGATTCTTCTAGTCCTACATCGAAAATGGAAAGTTTTCTTAAGCCCTTTGTATAAGAAAAGGATTTGGTTTAACCCTTTGGGACGTTTGAGATGGTTTAAAGAAAAATTTTTAATACGTGTAGATGCGAACCGAACCTTATTTAACTATTTAAAATTTTAATTACTATTTTAATATTTTAAACATTAGATTTTTGGATGTTTATTTTTCAAATGTTGGAATTTATTTGGGCTATTAATCTCTTGAAACATTGGGGCATTGGGACTTTATTCAGGTCATTTATTTCCTGAACGTTGGATTGGCCCAGCATTCAAAATTTAATGGATATAAAAAGGACCCTTGAGTTCCTAACCCAGCATACAATCCGAGCCCAATCTCCTTCTCTCTAATTTTTTCAGACATCTTTTACTCTTCTAATTTCTCTATTTCTTCTTCTTCTTGTTCGGGGTGCTGAAAGAGTCTTCATCAACCTCCACCACAATCATGCTCGTAGAAAAAGATATCGATCATATCTTGGGATGGTGTTTCCAGGTATTTCCTATACGAGGGATGGAAATACATCCTAGGATAGTGCTGTGCATGCTTTCGATTTTTTGAAGTTTAATTTTGCGATCTTTTATAAGTTTATATATTTAATTATTCAAAACTTTATTAATTTTTTTAAACTATATCTGGTATATATCATATATAGTGTTTTAATACAAAAGAGGCGCTTAGTGATCATGGGATGGATATTTTCACGATGTGTTTGTTATGTGGCTCCGACAAGGAGTCAATCGATCACATTCTTTTCTAATGTCAGTGGATTGATCAGTGTGCTCCCAAGCATTATCCAGTCCGATACTTTGATCCAAACCTTCCTCGGCTACCTCCAATAAAGCATGTGATGGTGACCATCAGAGTTGAGGGTGTCAGATTGGCTTATATTGCCTATCAGATCAAGCTGGCAAGCAATAGTCGGAATTTTAAAGATCGAATTTAGCCTACGAGGTTGATCTTGGAGAGAGCTTTATTACAAGCAGTCGAGATTACGAGACTCCCATCGAATCGTGTGGCTTTGATATTTTGGATCATCTGAGGTTCCCTCCGTGCTTCTGCAATGACCAGTTGTGTGTACATCATCTTAGAGCCTCCGTCTCTGAGTTTCTTCAAAGTTAAATTTTAACGGAAGTGTTTTGGATGGTAGAGGGGAGCTGGATTCGTTAAACTCGGGTTTGATGGCAACTGGAGTCGCATCTTTAATACTTCTATCTTAGGTACGGAGCTGAAAGCTGTTTGAGAAGACAGCCACCATGCACAGCAAGTGCTTCGGACGCATTGTCTCGTCATCGAGGACAATTCAACTACGGTGATTGACTAGATTAATGGGCGGCTAGGGACCATGCACACATACCCTCTTCTCCATGATATCTATAGGATGCCATTGGGATGCACCTCCTTCCTAATCAGACGTGTATCGTGAGCCGAATGAGGCAGCGGACTAGGCTGCCTCAACATTTTGTGGATGGACGTGGCAGCAGTGCCCGCGCATTTTTGTAATATTTTGTTTTTAGATTTTGTGGGGTATATACGTACTTTTCTTTTCTTTTTTTGCAAGAAAATAAAAACTGCCTCGGGAGCGAAGAGGCAAAAAGGTCGATAAAAAGAAAAAAAAAAACAAAAAACAAAATCACAGATACCTCGTGTCGCCAGAGAAGTGCACGCGTCTTGAAAGCGTTCGGTGTTTGCGGCATCCAGCCGATCCATTCACTCAGGAGCCGTGGGTCCCAAGCGACACGGCCAACCTACGCCGCTGTCTCTATCTCCGTCCTCCGTGATGACCCTCTCGGCCAGCACAGCAGCACCCGCCCATCGGTGTCCTTAATATCCGTCCATCGAAACCGCCCAAGTATGACAATCGTAACCATCGGACAGTTCTAACTGCATGATCACAAGCCATTGATCCACAAAATCCTAGCCCTCCAATCGTCCAATCGGCCAATCGGCCAATCGGCGAGCCCCGCGTCACTACCGCGTCGCGAAGCGAACTATGCGCATCTCCACCTCACCGTTAGAATCCTTTATGCGACGCAGTCCTCATCTTCACCTCCATCCCTCATCCGAAATTTTCTCCCACAAAAAAAAAAAAAAAAAAAATCTTTAAAAGATCTCGATATTTTCCACTCGATTTTTCTTTTGTCCCAAAATCCGATACGAATTTAGTGAGTTTTCTTTATCCTTTATCCACCGGTTTTGAATGATCTAAGGATCTCTCGGTTTTCTGGTTTGATGGTTTTATATGCCTCAGAATTTATGGTTTATCTTGTGGGTTCTAGGGTTTTGAAGTTTCCTGGATAGATCGAGATGAAGGTGGAGTCGGAGGTGGAGCGTGATGGGGAGCCGAATCCGAAGGATTCTGACCCCCTCCTCCAGAAGAAGGAGGACTCGTCGTTATGTAGTTCGAATGAGATAAAGGACGAGGAGATCGAGGCTGCTTCCGCTGCGTGCTGCCGTATTTGCCTCGAGCACGACTCCGAACCAGGTGACTTCGTTTTTCTGGCTTCTCAGATGATCGATTCTTTTGATTTTAGATTTTTTTTTTTTTTTTTTGGTTGGAGCTTTTGCATTAACGTTTTGACTTCTGGGACTTAGAAATGTCTTCTTCTTCTTGATATATATTTTAAAAATATTCAAATTTCAATTAAAGTATATTCTTGTCTAACTCAGACGTATATGGTCAATTCCAGCATTCGTTAGGTTCGTGCAAATCAGCAATTGTCTTCTATCAGTCTATGATTATGAAAAGTTTTGGTACGCCTTGTTACAACTACTTCAATTTCCAAACTGTTTTCGTTGGAGCGCATAAACCGAGTGCCTGCCCCATTTTGTATGCTAATGGGATATTATAAACGGAAAATGCAAACTATACGAACTTTTAAATTTTTATGGGCTGCTTGCCTGCATCATTTGGATTGGATGACGAAGGATGAATACAAGACCCCTCAATTCTGTAGCCTGTGTTCATTTGGGCATCTCTTTGCTGGCAACTTTGAATATATGGATTATGGCATTAGTAAAGTAATATCTGTATATGTCATGTGTTTTTATTATGTTGCAAAACATAATAGAAAGAACTTCTTCTGCAAACCGGCAATTTACATCTTTTATCATCGATGCTAACTAACTAAGCTTTTAGAAGTTAATGTCTTTTTACAACAGCATTGATCTTCTGCCATTTTGGAGTGGGGGATGACAATTGTTTTGTTGTGATCTGTTGGTGACAAAATAACCTCTGCTTTTGGATTGGATAGGACCTGATACTGGATATGTATCTCATTTAGAAGAGAGCATTCTGTGAATACAATGGGGCCACTAGGACTATGTGTCCCTAGAGAACAATTGGGGAAATGCAATGAGAGGCCTAACCCTTACATAAGCAGGCCACTCGGCTGGAAACTATGTGAAATATAGACCAATCTTGAATTTTGACTGAACCCTTAAATTCACTTTTATAATGTGTTAGTATTGTTTCAGTTTTTTGCATCACCAGATTTTGGTATCTCATGCTTCTTATCCTTGTCGTGACCAGTAGTAAGCTAATAATGGATGTGCTGGAAGAATCTTTCTAAGAGCTATCTTATGATATGGTTGTCAAATTTAGGGTTTATACTTATGCACTTTCATTAGCCTGAGCTATTGTTCTCTGTTGGTAGATTATGTAAGCCTATATCTATCCTTGGAAAGAGACCTAAGATGGTAGAAAATAAATAAAGCCTTTTAAAGTTCATTAGCTGGTTCTGAAACTGCGTAAAATATGACCTTGACTAAATAGGTGATCACTGAAGGCCTTTCATGTGTTTTTGCTAATTGTTCCATTTCATATTTATAATCAATTCTTCATGAGATGCCTGCTTATTTTCATAATTTTATGAAGGTGGACGTTAGTGCCTTTGCAAGTGAACAGTTATTTCAATTTTGTTATAGCTTTTTAATTGTGAGATCAAACTATATGCATGTCTCTTTTATGCCATTTGTTCACATATTGTACTTATTTGGTTTTTACCTTTTATTTATTTTCACTGGTCTTCCTAATGGTTACCTTAAACTGAAGCATAATTTGGGACAGATGAAGATAATTATTAGTTGAAGAGCAGTCAATGGTTTGCATCTCTGTTACTGCATTCGATGGTGTAGATCATACACAATGTAGCAGACGCTCCATTATTTTCTGCACAAGCATGAGGCTAGTCATCTAGTGTAAGGAAGAATCTTAATATGACTTGTACTGCATTGATTACCATTCTTGAAGCCGGCCTTGTGTAGACCTTTCAAAGATTTGCCATCTTTTTTTTTCCCTGCCGTGACCACTTTATGCTAAGAACATGCTATTTTTCCCTGTTAAGTGACTGCTCTGCTTCTGAAGAACTACATATTCTATAAGATTGAGAAATTGTAGCAATTGGCAGTTCATATCATCATTGATGCATGATGGCCTACGGTATTGTTACTTTGGTGTAGGTGATGAGTTAATATCTCCATGCATGTGCAAAGGCACTCAGCAGTTTGTTCACCGTTCATGCCTTGATCATTGGCGCTCAGTGAAGGCAACTTTCCTCCTGGCCTTTTATTATGTTAAAATACTTTGTACATATTGGTAGATATTGGCATGTCATTACTCTCCCATTGGGCCACTTTGCACCTAAGATTTTAATGGGCGGAATACAGATATGAGGGGTTCTGTACTGGTGATATGAGGTTGTAAGCCTTGTATGGCTTGAGTAGTCTCTTATTGACTATAATTATATTATTATTAGAAACACCTTAAAAATATTTTTAGGTTGAACAGATTATGACTACAGTTATACAATACCAGAGGTCCAACAGATAACAGGGTTTTCAGCCCATATGTTATGGAAAATTACTGAAAAACCATATAGAAGAAGTAACTAAAGCAGGGTTAAAGTAAGAGTAAATAACAAATGATCAAGGGAATCTGATGTGTTTAAGTATTGTATAATATTGTTTTCTTAACACCGAAAGTACCAGTAGATCATTATTTTCTCATAATGGTTGTATAAAATAGTGATGGATTAAAATACACAGGTAGCAAGGAGCAAATAGAAATCTTTAGAAGGCTCTTATAAAATAGCTAATAGAAATATTATAAAAATATTTTATAATATTTTCTCTTATAAATAATGGTTGCAGGCTCTAAATAGAAAACCAATTATTGTAAATATTATATTTGAAATACAGATGTAACTAATAGAAATGTTTCGAAAAGAAGAGTTAATTTTTGCAAATTCTGTTACTGTCTCATGGAACTACAGATAATTTGTAAACTTGAGCAACTTATTCTTTCTTGTTTCTTATCTCCATGAAACAAAGAAAACACGGGCTTGGTTGGTTGCATAACTATTACAGGAAGGGTTGGCATAATGGGATTTGGAAATTTGTTGATTGATAAGTAAACAACTTAAAAGCACACTTCTCCAAATATTGATGCTTATTGGGTCCTGGGCTGTACCCCTTATAGAAAACCACATGCCTAGGTCCAGTGAGGTGGTGGTTGTGCCTAGCAGCCTCAACAACCTTGTTAAGCTGGAAAGCATTTCCTATCGACTTGACTTATCATGGTAGCTAAAAATTACTCTCATATTTCATTGATATTTGTAGTAAAAGAAAGATCAGATTATTGTCACACTTAAACCATCTATTTATACTATTATTAAGTGGTCCCATCCATCTCACCCCTCCCGCTCCCGCCCAACACACACACCAAAAAAAAAAAAAAGAGGGGGGGGATCATTAATGGTGTTTGACTATGCAATTCTAAGATGTTCCAATTCTTGATTAGGCATGATTTAATGGCATGATCTCTCTCTGTCTGCCTCCCCTTCCCATTCCTCCCCTCTCTACCATGGATATCCTGTTCACCAGGCTCTTGGATAATTTCCATTCTTGATAAAACTTGACTTCTAAATGGTTTCCATTCTCTCGTTTGTAAAATTGACCATCTTAATTACTTTCTCTAACCTGAGTTTAGAGATGGCAGCCTTCCCATCAGTCACTCAACCTAGCATGGTTTCTCTCAGTTAACCCCATTTCTATGCATAAAATCATTGCCTTGATCATGTAGGTTCTATGTTTTATCAGACATGCGCATGCCGACTTTATTAATACATATTTGTGTGCGTGCAGCTATATCATTTTTAAAAAAGAAAATTACATGCGAACAGAGATCCAAATAGATCCATCAAATCTATGGTTATCTTATTCTCAAACTAAATTTCAATTCCCAAAATGAACTGGAGTACAACATCTAAGAACATAGCTAAACTTTATTTGAGCTTATGGGCATAAGATCAACAATTTGTCCATGCATTGCTTATCTCTCGTTCATGAATAGTTTGGTCATGTCAACCAACCGGTGTATATGCATCTATGCTTATACTATATAAATCGAGACAAGCATCTATTGTATCAGTGTAAAATTGTTGTTGAACTCAAAATTAGCCAAGTTCTATTGACATTTTGTGTAGGTCGTAATGCGTACATGATCATAACGTTTATGTTCTTCTCTATGATCTCTTGTACAGTGATTAGATACAACATGTTAATTTTATCTGATAATACAAAAAATCTGCCAATGATTTCTTCATCTAGTGGTTCTTTTTTGCAGGAAGGATTTGCCTTCTCTCACTGCACAACATGCAAGGCACAATTCCATTTTCAAGTAGAACTGTTCAAGGATAACTCTTGGCATAAAATAAAATTCCGCATCTTTGTAGCCAGGGATGTCCTTCTTGTATTCCTTGCTGTTCAAAGTGTAGGTGGAGGCTTATAATTGTTCAACTTTTGATGCTTCTCTAGGTGTTTGTTTTAAGTTCGAAGCAACATGCATAAGATTTAGTTTGCTGGATGTAGTTTACTAATGCAAAACATGCACGATTGGTCTGTCAAACATATTTAGGATTTAGTTCATCTTTATAACCTTCAAATAATGGTTTTAACTGGTCAGTTTGTCATTTGATATCTGTCAAAATTAAGAAAGGATGAAATATAATTGCACAACTGGCTGTTTTAAGGCCTGTTTGGATGCCCACACAAACTATCTGAGGATAAATTCCCCATATCTGAATTTTGAGAGAGATGCAGTGATGGTAGATTATAATCAGGTAGCAATGAGAGATACTGGATTCCTTCTCAGATTGTATGTCTGATATCCCATATTTTTTGGGATCACATAAGACTAAGTTTCCTTTGGGATCTAACCTCTTCCTACCATCTATACCATTCATGGTATATTCTCTGGATATTTTGTGTGGGCATCCAAACAGGCCCTTAGATTTCTCATGCAACTAATAATGGTTGAACCTTTGCCCGTTTAATCTATTCTTAGTAACAGTCGCCTGACACAGAATGACCATGTGGATTTATTTCAGATGGCAGCAGTTCACTTAAGCATTACTGTTAGTTTGCAGCAACAATTTCTTTCATGCACTTTACTTTAATTTGGCTGGAGTTTCTCAAATGCTTTCTGTTCTCATTTTCAGGGATCTTTTTCATTATTCGAGACCTTACATTTTATATAAATCTTCACTTTTTTTGTGTGGAATCTGTTGATCCCACTTTGTAGTTCATCAGGACATGTTTTATTGACATTTGGAAATGGTGCTTTGTGCTGCTTTGATGTGCAATTACCACGCACATACCATATCATGGTGAATATATTATTAAGCATATTACATTTAGGATGCTTTGTTAATTTTTGCTAGAACTGCTGCACTGCTAACTTCAACTAAATTATGGCTTTGCAACTGATCTTTGAAACTCTCGATTTCTTTTGATGCATTTATGAGCAGTATCCATTGAGAGCTTTTAAAGATGGTTCTCTGTGAAGCGTTAGAGATGTGTGAAATTTGGATTTTGCTGCCCTCTTCAACTACAGTGATTATGGAGATTGCATCACCATAGCTTTTCCACTAGAATAATGTCAGTATTATGACAACTGATGATTGTAATATGCATGTCCCATATTTTTTGTAGATCATTGCTACCGTTGGTGGATTTGCATATTTCTTGGACAGAAATGGGAGCTTCAGAAATTCCTTCAGCGATGGTTGGGATCGCATACTATCGAAGCATCCAGTACCCTTCTACTACTGCATAGGTGAGCATCACGTGATCTATTGTTGAGGTTAATTTGCCCCATTTTGCTGCAATTTGGAAACTAGGTCTTATTTATTAACAAATGACATAAAACCGAGGATTGCTGAACCATACCACACAGGCTGGTTCGGGGTGTCTAGAACTGGACCAATCAGTTACTCCCATTCGGTTCAGCAGCCTGATTGCCTTCTTCAGTTGCCAAGAGGTTCAGGGTGAGGGGAGAGAGGACACCAGCCACAAGGCTGTCCTCCATTGGATGGAGGAGAAGGAGAACACAGTGGAGGATTGCAAGCCTCTGTCTCGAAATCTTTTTTTTTATTTTTAAATTATGAATTGAAGTCGGCAATCTTATGTTGACTTTCTTTTGCTGAACTTAGCAAACCATCTGCTGATTTTAATTAGAAATTTGAAAATAAAAGAAAGGAGTTCAAAATGTTTGTGAATGGCATGGTACTAACCCATATCGTGCCAAACCGGCCACTGATTGGTAAGCCCTTCAGTACCAATTCGGCGAACCTTGCATAAAACACATAATTTTGGCTGACTGACAAATTATTATTTACATGGAACTGTTAATTGGAACCTAATGATTGGTTGGCTGATGTCATGTATGGTTGTTGAGCCTGCTGTATAAACAGCAACAGTCGGTTCTTTGCAAATGTTGTGCTTCATGACTGCACGATGATTTGTTGACATTATTACCATATCGTGTACTTTGGAGTGTTGGTAGTCTCTGGCTAAGAACATGACTTTTCTTTCTTTAATGTACAGATCTGTAGTACTCTCTTTTTGCTTACCGTGCCAAAATTAAGGTTACAATTCCAATAACATAAATATCAGGAAGTGGGAAAGTGTTTATGTCTAATCAGTCATGGTTCTTACTCGATGATAGTTTTCTTGATGGCAAATGTTGCAGGTGTCTTGGTGTTCTTTGTGCTGCTGGGATTTTTTGGGCTGATACTGCACTGTGCATCTTTCAATGACAATGATCCCTGCATGGCAGGATGTCGTAACTGTTGCTATGGGTGGGGCATCCTGGACTGCTTCCCAGCTTCAGTGGAGGCTTGCTTTGCGCTGGTAGTCATCTTTGTCATAGTGTTTGCCATCCTTGGCATTGCCTATGGCTTTCTCGCAGCGACCATGGCTATCCAGAGAATCTGGCAGAGGCATTATCACATCCTTGCCAAGAGGGAGCTTACAAAAGCAAGCAAACCATATATGATGCATTTAGTTCTTCCATGTTTGGGTTATATTTCTTGTTCACTTTGTTTATTTTAGTTTATGGCCATTTGATGCAGGAATATGTGGTAGAAGACCGCGGTGGGTGTTACACACCACCAAAGCTGGATCCTGAACATGAAGAGCGCCTGAGATTGCTCAAACTTCTGTAGAGGCAGTTGTGTTGGATGAAGTAGGAAGAGCATCAGTGCGCCTTTCTGGATTCGTGTTGTTGTATCGAACCGGGCAACCGTGACTGGAATGTGGTTTCTCTTTCCTTTTCCTCCGTTACGGGGACTACTGCAACAATCCATCACAACAATCGTCCTTCAGTGCATGTGTAATGAATGTTCCATATTTTGACTCCTGAAGGTCTTGTGTTTGTGTGAATCGGCGCATATGCATAGCTGAGCTGGTAAAAGCCATAGCAGGGTTTCGAAGGTTTTGTGAGCATCGCATGCTGGTGTCTTATAATCTGTGCGTAATTCCCAAACATTTATTGGAGGTTGATGTGTCCAATTGAGCTTGCTCTCATGCATGCTGTGTCCATTTCATTGTGCTTCGTATGAGCATGGATGTGGAAACAAATGCCAAGATGACGAACAGGGGATGCTGGTTTTTGTGCGCTCCTTGTAACCATCCGAAGTGCCATGAATTAGAAATCTAGATATGGAGTTTCTGTAGCCATGCATTAGAAATGGAATATCTGTAGTGCTCCATCGGGGCATGCTCCAGGTGTCAATGCTGGTAATCTGCGACGAAGTTAATTGGTGCACCAATCTGCAGGTCATCCTCCGTGAGCTAATATGATGTCGTGGTGGCGGTGGGCTTGCTGGGTTACCCCACGTGGCCAGGAACGTACATCTAAATTTGTGGTCAGGTGCTGCTTCCGTTATTATGTGAATCGCATGATGTATCACATAATGAACTCTTCAATGGGTGGCGCCAAAGATGCGCTAAAACCGTCGATGGTGTTCTTTATTTTAGGTTCAGATGGATCCGTACGGACAGGTGGTCTATGATGGGGTTGGCTTTGGATTCAGTCTTGCTGACTCCCTGATGGGTCTGTCATGACCGACTGCACTCTCGATTAATGGCCTATGTATTCTCGCATGTTGCATTTACATTTACGGGATTATTCACTTGATCCTTAATCAACCAGATAAAGTATGGTAATATGGTTCGACTGGTCTCTAATAAATTGCCAGCATGGGAATTAACCACCTAGTATCGGTTCGGGTGTAACAGCTTTAGCCATTTTAACAGGAGATCGTAGGGTGTTGATCCTTGCTTCGGTCCGTAATTAAAAAGAGCCCTGGTCCGTTCTGCCTGCTTAGCGTGGTTTGCCTGGGGGTTCGAGCTTCCAGTTCGGTGCTGTGCCGTAAGATTGGTATAAAGATCGAACGAACGGCCACAAAGGTTGCACATGCATCTGAAGCTTCCGTCTTCGGAGATAATTATTCCGGACAATGTCAGACGCGTCCAAACAATTGTATGCATACGGGAGTACCCATCTAGTTAATTTGACATGCATGTGCTTTTTATCGTGATGTGATGGTTTGTTTACTTTCATGCAGTTTTCAGCGGGACGTATCCATCATCTTCTCAAGTCCCGAGTTGCAGCACATGTAGGATGGGAGCTACATCTGGTGTCTACTCTCTTGCAATCGCGGCTGGAACTGGCAGGCAATGCGAGCAAGGATCCGATCCGGTAAAACATATTACCCCAAGGACATCTGACACCTGCTGTTTGAGGGGATGAAGAGCTTCGTACCCTTGTAAAAGGAACTATGGGTGGAGGAGGTGTGATCCCCCATATCCATAAATCCTCCCAGGATTAGTTCATTTTCTCCAGAACTTCCACTTATTTCTAATCACTAATCTCTTTTGCTTTTCCACTGATCAACAACAATTAATGCAAATAATGTAACCATGATTTAAGACTTAGTAGCTTATGTATTTCTTAATTTAAATTCCTTTTGTGGTTTGAAAGATTTCCCCGAATAATCTAGATGAACGATCTTTGTGCATAATGCATGGATGACTCCAATATCGGATATATTGATTGCATTAATGTAGTAGTTTCTCCTATGTGGTACCAGCAAGCATGCCCACCAATTATGGTTTTTGCCGGTGAGCCCCATGTTGAAGTCCACCATATATTGAAGGAATGGGATCGGCAAACAATATTCCAACAAAATGATAGGTCAATTATTTATATCAGTTTTCATCATATATCTTGCATTTGTGTATTTCATGCAATAAGGACACTGAAATTTTGAAGACAGTGTGCGTCAAACTTAAGGTTTACAAGTGGTGGGCCTATCAACATTCAAGCAGGTTTACAAGGGGCATGGCCATATTTTGCTTACTTTTATGATTGCATTATAGTTGATGCTTCATTTATCGGACATAGAATTCTTATAGTAGCAAAGTAACCACTACAATATAAGGGATATTAAAATCGATTTAGAGAAGGCGATTCTCAGTATTTCAAGTTTTCCAGATATTTTATTGAAAACAAAGTGAGGCTTCAAATCACCCCCAACGCCATTCATGGTCAAGGTTGGTCACCTTCAACCGGCAAGAATTACGAATAGGAGAACAAACAAGAGGATCACAAGGTCCAAGAGGAAGGCAGTGAATGAACGAATCGAGATTTTGGGGATCCCAGGAGGATCAAAATATGGTGCATGTGCTCCATGATCTCACAATCTACCCAGATATGGTAGTGGCAAAGGATATTTCAGGCCATGTCCTTCCAAAGATTAAAAGTTCAGCTCTTATCCTCTTGTTTGTTTAGGACCACCCAGTAACTTTCGGAATAAGATGCACTGGGGGCCACCATCGGATGTGCTTGGCATTTTTTGCCCTTTTTTTTTTTTTTTTAAATGATGAAAAAATAATAGTATATGTTGACGTAGAATCTGACCGTCGTCGGAGTCCGCTGGAGTCGAGATCGATGAGGTCGCCTTCGGAGACCTGCAAAATAAAATTCCATCCGGAACCGATAGGGGTAGTCTCAGTAGAACCCTCCGACGATCAAGTCAACGCCAATAGGAATGAAGTGCTCAGTGTGAAATTCAATAGAGTTTTAAGGAGAAGAGAAGGATTTTCAGAACCTGGCGTAAGCATATCTGGAGGGTCCTTTTTATAGAGGGAGCTTGTCGTAACTGCCTTGATTAATGATTGTCGTAACTGTCATGATCAATGCCGATCGTTATTGACTTGATAAATGCCGATCGTTATTGACTTGATAAATGCCGATCGTTATTATCGTGTAACCGTTTAGTAGTGGGAGTCTACTGGAAGTTCGACTTCCATAGAAGTTCGGCCACTGAAAGTTCGATCGCTGGGAGTCCGAAGGAGCTCGGCCGCTGAGGAGTTCGGTCGAGGGACTACTACTGCGAAGTTCGGCCAGCTGAAGGGACGGCTGCTTGAGGAGTTCGGCCGCTGGGAGTCCGAAGGAGCTCGGCCGCTTAGCAGTTTGGTCGGCTGTAATAGTTCGATCAAGATCCATCCGCAGAAGTTCTTTCGTGGCTACTGGCCGCATCAGGCTGGGCACCGAACTTGACTTCAGTAGGAGCGGGGTTTATCTCCAACACTAGCCCCCCACTTCCGAGTTCGAAACTCGAAGGAAGGGAGTGCAGAAAAGGCGACTGCCGAAGTCTTCCTCTGAACCCCATGCTGGTCCAGGTCGAAGCTCGGAGGAGATCTTATCTCAGGACGAGGTTATCTCCGATCTTATCTATGGTCGAAGTGGAAGTTGAAGCTCTCCAGCCGAGGTTGGCTCGGTCGCTTGGGGGAGATCTTATCCCCTTTTGCCGAGGTTGATGCGGACGCTCGCGTTAGGACGAGATTCTCCTCCTGTTCCTAACTTCGACTTTGCTCGCGTGAGGACGAGGTTCTCCTCCTGTTCCTAACGGGCTATGGGGGCACATTCGGACCGTCGTCCATCTCCTCCCATCTCGTCTAAGGTGAACGAGGCCTTCGACTTTGCTCGCATTAGGACGAGGTCCTCCTCCTATTCCTAACGGGCTGTGAGGGCACATACGGACCATCGTCCGTGCCTCTCCCCCCATCTCGTCCTTTGTGAACGAGGCCTTTGACTTTACTCGTGTTAGGATGAGGTCCTCCTTCTGTTCCTAACGGGCTGTAGGGGCACATACGGACCGTCGTCCGCGCCTCTCCTCCCATCTCGTCCTTTGTGAACGAGGCCTTCAACTTTGCTCGCGTTAGGATGAGGTCCTCCTCCTATTCCTAACGGGACTGTGGGGGCACATTCGGACCATCGTCCGTCTCCCTCCGTCTCGTCTAAGGTGAACGAGGTCTTCGACTTTGCTCGCGTTAGGACGAGGTCCTCCTCCTGTTCCTAACGGACTGTGGGGGCACATACGGACCATCGTCCGCGCCTTTTCCTCCATCTCGTTCTTTGTGAACAAGGCCTTCAATTTTGGGAAGGTCTTATTTTCCGCGGCCGATGTTAACCCGGGGGAGACCTTGTCTCCTGCAGCTGAGGTTTAGAGGTCTTTGACCTGCTCTCATTAGGACGAGGTTCTCCTCCAGTTCCTAACGAGCTACTTTTGCTCATTTCTTTCCTGCCATCACGTAATCCTCATGCCAGAAATCAATAATGCAGTGCAAAGGAGTTTTTAAAGGATGTCTACTGATAATACATCCTCAGATTTTTTGAGTTCCACGGTCGGGAAAGTACTACCCCTCCGAGTTCCTTTAGGTGATAGGTTTCGGGTCGGATGACCTCCGTCACCTCATACGGACCTTCCCAGTTTGGGGTGAGCTTTCCTTGACTCTGAGGCTGAGTGACAGCGGTTCGCCGGAGCACTAAGTCTTCCACTCTGAACGTCTTGTTTTTAACCCTGGAGTTATAGTACCGAGCCACCTTCTATTTGTAGGCTGCTATCCGGACGCGGGCTTCTTCCCTCTTTTCTTCTAGAAGATCGAGGTTGACTCTAAGGTCCTGGGGGTTGTGCCGCTCGTTGAAACCCACGACTCGTGCAGATGGAAGCTTAAGCTCGACCGAGATAACTACCTCAGTACCAAGGCCAAGGCGAAGGATGTTTCTCTGGTCGGCACCCTCTGAGTAGTTCGGTATGCCCAGATGATATGGTAGAGTTCGTCCACCTAGGCCCCTTTTGTCCTATCGAGTCTCGCTTTGATTCCTTGCAGCAGGATCCGGTTAGTTATCTTAGCTTCCCCATTGGCCTATGGGTGAGCCACCGATGTGAAGCGGTGGAAGATGTTTAGTCCTTCGTAGAACTCGACGAACCTCGTCTCGGTGAACTGTCGCCCATTGTCGGTTATGAGGGTTCGAGGCAGGCTGAACCAGCAGACTAGTGACTTCCAGACGAAGTCTTGCACCTTTACCTCGGTAATCTTCGTGAATGGTTTGGCTTCGACCTACTTGGTGAAGTAATCGATTGTGATCAGGAGGAACCTCCGCTGCCAAGACGTCGTTGGGAAGGCACCGAGTATATCCATTCTCCACTGTGCAAACGGCCAGGGTGAGCCGAGTGGAGTGAGTTCGGATGCTGGCTGCCTCTACACGCTGGCGTTCTTCTGACAGCGGTCACACCTCTTTACATATTCTACGGAATCGCGAAATAAAGTCGGCCAGTAGTACCCCTGCCGGAGTAGTTTTTGCGATAGGGACCT
Organism: Cocos nucifera; assembly: GCA_006176705.1. NCBI lineage: Eukaryota > Viridiplantae > Streptophyta > Magnoliopsida > Arecales > Arecaceae > Cocos > Cocos nucifera. Next base: position 697,114 of record QRFJ01000047.1, read on the forward strand.
GGCTCCTATGTGACTTCCGCAGAGTCCTTCATGCACATCCTATAGCGCGAGGTCGGCCTCTGAAGGTCAGAGACATCTCAGCAATGGGAGGAAGTATGACCTCTTATACAACCTGCCTTCGTATAAGATGTAGTGGGAGGCCTGATTCCTGAGCTTTCGAGCTTCCTTTCGGTCGCGGGGAAGGACCCCCTCTTGAAGGTAGATGATTAATGAGTCGATTCAGCTGGACTCGAATTCTATCTGCAGGATGGCCTGAGATTTCTCTGTAGTTGGGCACTTCAAAGTTTTCAAAAATACTTCTTTGGACAGTTCGACCGACGTTGAAGCGGCCAACTTGGAGAGAAGATCGACTCTTACATTTTCCGCCCTCAGGATGTACTGAATGCCGAAACTGTCAAAGACTGAGATCAAATTCTTCACTTTCCTAAGGTATCTCACCATGCTTTCCTCCCGTGCCTCATAGCCGCCGCCAACTTGACCAACCACCAGCTGGGAATCGCTGTAGACTTGAAGCCGATCTATTTTTAATTTTCTTGCTATCTTTAATCCGACGATCAGCGCTTCATACTCGACCTCATTGTTGGTCGTGGGAAACTCGAGATGCAGCGCGAACTCGACGACGACTCCTTCGGGGCTGACCAAGATCAGCCCTGCACCGGCTCCAGTGGAGTTGGACGAACCATCCATATGTAGAGTCCAGGAACCTTCAGGGAGGTCGACGCTCTCTTCGGGGAGGATCGGCCATGACAGCTCGGCTTCGTCGAACTTCGGCCTCGCTCTGGTGCCGGTTCCGCTCGACTCAAGCTCGGCTTCAACTAAAATGGTGCATTCTAGCACAAAATCTGCCAGTATCTGGGCTTTGATCGACGGCCTGGGTTGGTAGTTGATGTCGAACTTTGTGAGCTCGATTGTCCATTTTGCGATTCTTCCAGAGGCATCTGCTCGATGGAGAACTGCTTTTATTGGTTGGTTCGTGAGGACCATTATGGTGTGCTTCTGAAAATAAGGTCGGAGCCTCCTGACAGCAATTAGGAGACAGTAAGTCAGTTTTTCTAACTTAGAGTACCTGGTCTCCGTGTCTCTCAGAACTCAGTTCACGTAGTAGATCGGTCACTGCATTTTTGCTTCTTTCCTAATCAGGACTGTCGTTAGGGCCACCAGGGAGACAGCTAGATACAGGAATAATTCTTCTCCGGGTTCGGGCTTTGCCAGCAGTGGGGGCATGCTGGTATGTTGCCCCTGCGTTCTTGAGTCCAAAAGATATGACCCTGTAGCAATAAAGACCTCGGTCAGTAATGAAGACGGTCTTTCCTTCGTCCTCGGGCGCCATGCATATCTGGTTGTAACCAGAAAAGGTATCCATGAAGGTGAGGAGCTCATAGCCCGAGGTTGCGTCCACCAGCTGGTCGATCCTGGGTAAGGGGTAGCTGTCCTTCGGGCAAGCCTTGTTCAGCTTCTTGAAGTCGACGCACATCCTCCATTTGTTATTCGCTTTCTTGACAAGAACCACGTTCGAGATCCAGGTCGGATAGTAAATCTTCCGAATGAGTCCGGCTTTGAGGATCTTGTCTACTTCTTCGGCGATCGCTTTCTGCCTCTCTGGGGCGTGGTGGCATAGCTTTTCTCTTATCGATCGGCGCCTCAGATCGACGGCTAGCCGATGTTCTATGACCTCAGCATCGATCCCCAGCATATCCGCTGGGGTCCAGCCGAAGACGTCCGTATTTCTTCTGAGGAAAGCGACGAGCTGCTCCCGAACCTTGGCCACCAAGTTGGAGCCGATCTGCACCACGTGCTCTGAGTTTCCATCATTTAAGGGCACAGAGACGAGGTCCTCCGCAGGTTCACCCCGCTCCTCAGTGAGGTCATCGCAAATGTCCAGTCCGTCAACAAGATGAGGGTCGGGCTAATCTACTTTATGCAGGGCGATCGAGTAGCAATACCTCGCCAAAGCCTGGTCTCCTCTGACTTCTCCGATCCCATGACTCGTCGAAAACTTCATCTTCAAATAATAGGTTGATACTACCGCCTGGAGTGCATTTAGACCAGGTCGGCCAAGGATCGCATTATAGGTGGATGGGGTCCTTATGACTAAGAAGTCGACCCAAGCTTTGGCCAGTTTCGGGCGTTGCTCTACCGCTACGGTCAATGTTATTATGCCTTCGACTGGTACGACGTTGCCAGCAAATCCTACCAGTGAAAAATTCATCGACCCCAAGCGATCATCGAACAGGGACATTTTTGAGAAGGCATCGTAAAACAACACATCGACCGAGCTTCCATTATCTATCAGAACGCGGCGTACATCATAGTCAGCAATATTCAAAGAAATTACAACCGCGTCATTATGTGAAAATTGGATTCCCTGACCATCCTCCTCGGTGAAGGCCACAGGCTCCACGATCCTCCGCCTCTTCACCAATCCTTTGGATCCGCTGGTCTCCCCTTGCTGAGGTCCCCCTAAGATAGTATTGATGACGCCAAGGGGCAGCGATCTTCTTGCTGGTTTTTTCCACTTGGCGGTAACGCTCTTGGCCGATCTTCCTTCTCCTCAGGCCGTCTTTGCAGAAATCGACTAAGTCTGCCTCACCTGACGAGCTCTTCGATCTCGTCTTGGAGTTGGATGCACTCCTCAGTGTCATGACCGTGGTCGCGATGGTAAAGGCAGAACTTGTTGGGATTACACTTGCTAGGATGGGAACGCATTCTCTCCGATCTTGAAAGTCGCTCCCGAATCTTCATCAATACTTGAGTCTTCAGGATGTTAAGGGAGCGTAGTTGTGAAATCGTCGTCATCAGAGAGAACTTCGGCGCTGGGGGAATCTTGGCGTACCCTTCCGTCAGGACTTCCCTGCCTTCGAGCTCGAGGGAGAGTCCAGGCTCGCCCGCAATCGGAGAGTCCGGGAACGCGGCTGAACTTCAGTCCTCTTCCTTTCTTCGACAGACCTGCCTGGCCTGTCGATTCGTCGCTTGCCATCGGCTTCGTCATCCTTAGCCTCGAAGGCCTCCTCTGCCCGGGCATAACTTTCGGTTCGAGCCAGCATGTCGGCAAAGTTTTCGAAATACTTCTTTTTCAGAGAGAACAGTAAGTCATTCTTCTGAAGGCTGCCTTTGAGAGCGACCATGGCGACTGACTGGTCCAGGTCCTGGACCTCTAGTGCAGTAGTATTAAACCGGGTGACGTAAGTCCAGATGGATTCTCCCTCCTTCTGCCTGATGGCCATTAAGGAATCCGAATCTCGACGCGGACTACTAATAAAATGGGCCGCGAACTGTTGACTCATCTGGTCAAATGATAAGATGGTATTCGGCTTGAGCGCCGAGTACCAGTTCCTGACTGCCCTTTTAAGGATAGAAGGGAAAGCCTGGCACAGGATAGCATCTGGCATGCCATGGAGCAGCATCGTTGTCCGGAAGGCTTCTAGGTGGTCGATCGGATTGGTGGTCCCATCGTAGCTCTCAAACTGCTGAAGCTTGAAGTTCGGTGGGATTGGTTCCTGTATGATTTTCTACAAAAAAGGAGGGTCAGTGCAGATATCATTACCGTGTGAGGAGTGAGTGTGATGGAGTTCTTCGATTCGTCGGCTCATTTCTAAGAGCCTTTGATCCAGAAGGTCTTCGCAGTCTCTGATCTCCAAGGTCTTCTTGCCGAATGGATGCAAAGCTTCACCCTGGGTCGAGCTGCGGTCCGAGTAGGGGCTCTCCCTCCGTTGCCTTCCTCTTGCAGGGATTGGAGGTCGGGTAGCCCAAGTCGGTTGCCCCTGGACTGGACCATACGGCTCTGAAGAATCCTACGCCAGTTGAGTTGGTACCGAGGCTTGCTGGTGCATGGCCTGCACCACCTGCACTGCCTCCGTGAGACCACGAACTTGTTGGACGAGCAGATTGAACTGCTCTGCATCCACCGTGGCTACAGAGTGAACCTGGGTCGCTGGGGCTGGAGCGAGAGCGGACGGATCTGAACGAAATCGGGCCACGGAGGCCGTCGATCGCCGGGTCGAGGCTCTCCTAGGGGGCATTTTTTTTTTTTGAAAAGAAATTTGAAAGAGGAAGAAGAGAGATCTCTGGAGTAGAAAGAGAGAAATTATCGCTGAGCACTCCTTTAAGAACAAGGGAACCTCGGCTTTCTTTAAGAGAGAAATCATCATCGTGCCCTCCTTCTAGCGCCAATCTGTTGATGCAGAATCTGACCGTCGTCGGAGTCCGCTGGAGTCAAGGCCGATGAGATCACCGTTGGGGACCTGCAAAATAAAGTTCCATCTGGAGCCGATGGGGGTAGCTCCGGTAGGACCCTCCGACGATCAAGTCAGCGCCAACAGGAATGGAGTGCTCAGTGTGGAGTTCAATAGAGTTTTAAGGAGAAGAGAAGTATTTTTAGAACCTAGCGTAAGCGTATCTGGAGGATCTTTTTATAGAAGGAGCTTGTCGTAACTGCCTTGATTAATGATTGTCGTAACTGTCATGATCAATGTCGATCGTTATTAACTTGATAAATACCGATCGTTATTGACTTGATAAATATCGATCATTATTTTCGTGTAACCGTTTAGTAATGGGAGTCCATTGGAAGTTCGACTTCCATAGAAGTTTGGCCACTGAAAGTTCGACCGTTGGGAGTCCGAAGGAGCTTGACCGCTGAGAAATTCGGTCAAGGGATTATTGCTGCGGAGTTCGGCTGACTGAAGGGGCGGCTGCTTGAGGAGTTCGGCCGCTGGGAGTCCGAAGGAGCTCGACCGCTTAGCAGTTCGGTTGGCTGTAATAGTTTAGCCAAGACCCATCCGTCGAAATTCTTCCATGGCTATTGGCCGCATCAGGCCGGGCACCAAACTTGACTTCGGCAGGAGCGGGATTTATCCCCAATAGTATAGATAAAAAATTTGGAAAATATTAAAGATGCCTATAAGTCAGATATGGATTGGATTGAATAATATATAATTACTTCGTAAGTCTTATACCTATATCTATCTCATGTCTATCTGAGATTGGATATGCTAGATGGATCGGATCGAATAGACAAAACGGATTGGATCAAATCAGATTATATAAGAAACTAGTCGAAGACCCGTGCATTGCACGGGATAGATAATTACATTCTATAATTATTAATTTTTTTTAATAATAAATATTCATAATAAATATTTTTTTTAATATTTATTTATTTATTTATTTATTTATTATATACATATAATATATTTTTTATTATTTTATGAAGTAATATTTTATTTTATATATTTTTTTTGTTCTCATATCTTTTACGTATCCATTGGTATCGCTGTACCCTCCTATCATCCCATCATGACTCTTCTTCTCTCTCGAAAAATATTGATTCCAATCACACCCTCACCCCCTCTCTTCTTCTCATACCTTTTCTATGCCTGTCAATGCCGCCCCACTATCGATTCTCTTCTCTCTCGATAAATGCCGATCCCGATTATACTCTCTGACACTTCTATTCATACTACCGCCCCTGGCACTACCATTAAAGAAAGAGAGAGAAACTCTCTCTTTTTTCTTTTTTTTTCTTCATTTTTTTTCTCTTCTTTTTTCTTTCTTTTTATAAAATAATATTTTATTATTATTTTTCTTCTTTCTTTCTATTTTTATACCTTCTCCACGTCCGTTGATGCTGCCACACCATGGCTCCCCTCTTCTTTCGATAAATGCCAATCATGATCGTACATCACCTTCTTACTTCTTTTCATATCTTCTTCAAATTTTCAAAAGCTATTAAATATAGAGATTTGACTTTTAAATTGATGGGATATCATGCTCTATTTGCAAAAATTTATTTGATCTGATCTAATTCGATCCGATGGATCGATTCAGATATCAAAATATATTATTTTTTAAAAATATAATAAAAATATTATTTTAAAAAAATAAATTACTACGTTATTATTTTTAAAATTAAAAAAATGATATGCTGTATTTTTTAAAATAATAAATAAATTAGTATTTTTAAAAATTATTATTATTATTATTATATAATATTTATTTTAAAAAATAATTTTTAAAATATTTTTCATCTCTTATCCATTTTTATTTTTATTTTTAAAATATTATTTTTTTTAATTTTTAAAATATTTTTTAAATTATTATAAATAATAAAATAATAATCTACATGGTATAACTAAAATCATCTGAGATACTGATGTAGCAACATTACAATACTCCTCCATAGAGTGTTATATATATATATATATAATAGATAAATGAGTATGTTATTATTTTTAAAATTAAAAAATAATATATTATCTTTTAAAATAATAATAAATTATTATTATTTAAAATATTTTTATTATTATTTTATAATATTTTTTATCTCTTATTTTTTTCATACTTTTATTTTTAAAATATTATTTTATTATTATTTAAAAATAATATTTTAATTATTATAGATAATAAAATAATAATTTATGTGGTACAATTAAAATTATCTAAGATTTTGAGATGGCAATACCATAATACTCCTCCATATATTATTATATATATATAATAGATTTATTATGCAAAGTTTTAAAATAATTATAATTTTGGAAGAAGGATTTGGATTAAAATTATATAATATCGAATTCAGAAGTAGGATATTATCATTATCTGCATCTGATTTGAATCCATTTTGATATTTTTTTTAGAATCTATATCGATCCTAAGATTTAAATGGATTAGATAAAGTCTATCTTATTCAGCTCGGATCAGATATCTAATGAATTGGCTTTAATTATTATTTTTAAAAAAATAACATAGACTGCGGTTATTATTGGAACCACCCATGGTGTTAAAAAATTGGATGAACAAGGACCAACAATATCTAACATGACAAATGAATTTAACTTTACAGATCTTGATAGTAAAGGGGTTAAGAGCTACAGGGTAGGGGAAGGTCACTTGAACTTCTTGATATTTGGGTGAATATATCGTTCGTTTTGCTTATAAGTAAATTTCCATTAATTACAGATCAAACTATGGATGATCTAAGAGCTAAATAGTGGGAAAAAAAAAAAGAAAAAAAAAGAAAGAAAGAAGGGGTGTATATGGGCCTTTTTTTTCCCAAATTAATTGGGCCGGGCAATAAACAAATTCCAGGCGGCGCCAGCTCCTTCATCCGCAAGTGGAATTCTTGGGCAGACACTCTCGCGTTAGAAAGCTACTTTCAAAGTCCACGTGTCCAAGAAACGTTCTACACGGCAGACTACCTCCCCCCTCGAGTAGTACGGGGCGGACCGACCCGGTGGGCCGCGCCCCATTTATGGCCACCGGCCGTGTTTTTTTTTGCATCTCCGTACACCGCGTGCGCTGTTACGGAGAGGAGGAGAAGAAGAAGAACGGTCCTCCACCGCCGGTGGTGGAAGAAAGAAGATGATGTCGGGTGGTGGCTACACCTCCATCGACAACCAGAAGGTCTCCGGATCCGTTCCGGTACGCCACCATCTCCTCTTCTCTCCCTCATCTCTCGCTTTTGGATCTCTTCTCACTCCCACCCTTCCTGGTCTTCTTGCAGGCCGTCTCCGGTACGGATCACGTCACTGTCAAATTCGCAGGTTAGTGATAGGCCTTGGAGTTGTTTTTTTTTTTTATATTTTTCGGATCTGCTGTTCTTTTGGATCTTCGGCGTGGTCACTGATGCTATTTGATGCGTTACAGATTCCAGTCTCCAGACTTTTCCACCTTCTGAGGCCCAGGGCAAGATTTCTGCCGTCTTCAGCCCCCCTTCCGATGCCGACGGTACCAGATCCATCTCTATGATCCCCCATCATGGAATCATCTTGCTTGATTTGATATCTGTTCTCGTCTTTGATTCGTGGTTGTCCTCTTTTGCTTTTCTTTAGGATTTCTAAACTGAGATCTGATATGGATTTGGATTCTTGATAGATACGTTCTCGAAGCCGGCACGGGGGAGCTCCGATGGGTCGCAACCGACGGGGTGGATGCGCAAGTTCACGGTGGGAGCTTACAAGCCGTACTTCGATGTCGATACGTCGGATGTCTTAGAGAGGATCAGAGACTCCCTCTTCCCTTTCAAAGGGAGTTTTACTGAGAAGACGGCTGACAATCCGGACTTGTATGTTCCTCATCTCCACCTTATTTGCTTAATTATTCTTATTTAGCAGCTGTGCGATTTCGATCTGATCGGATGTGTCATGTTACGATCCTCTCACGAGGAACAGCACCGATTATCTTCTATTATGTTAATCTTTCTTCCCTTTGGCCTCTGATCTGAGCTTATGATGCTTAATTGGTTATGAATTACTTGTATTTTCGTAAGGTATCAGTACATTAATATTACAATCCATTCTTATGCTCGGAATTAATCGGACGCGTCAAATCTGAAATTCTGACCCTAGTATAGCTTTTTTTCCTGAGTTGGGTGGTCTTATGAATTGATTGTGGATTGCAAAAACATTAGTAGGAACTGGTGGAGTAACGTTAGTCAGTTGTGACCAGCAAGAAATATGTGATTGAGAAAAAGTTTTAAATTTTGGGTGCAACATTTGCAGCAGAAAATTTTGCTCAATATTATCCAGTAAAAAGTGCATTTGGTCTTTAACTATATTTTAATAGACCTTTCTTCTTCTTCTTCTTCTTGGGACCAAAGTGTGAGTCCACAAACTTTAGTGGTGAAGAAAGATTGTTAGAATTTGCCATTTTTTTGATACAAAATTGTGTTCGTAGTTTGGTTTTAGATTCATGGAGTTTGAAGAAGATTGGTGGTTTTCGGTGGTTACTTAGGAGCAAAGGGACTTCCAGTTGTCATGTAACAGGTTTTTGAATAACCTGACTAAAGAAGGTCTTCTGGAGTTGGCTGTATGATTCTGCCAAAGTCAGCTGACATACCTTTTATTTATATCAAACACTTCCACATACAAGATCTTTCAGCCTGGAAGCTGGCACTGAAGGCTGTGGACTAGCACTAGCCTCATTTGTAGACCATACATCCACATATTATTGGTTTCCCTATGTTATCCAGTTTTTACAGCTATGTTTTAGTTTGAGGGGTAGGACAAAATCCTTTTGAAGAGCACTAAATGGTCTCCTCCTTGTACCATGAGATTAAAAAGGAATTTTCATTATGTTTAGATGAATTTCAATTCAATGATGAACATGCTTAGATATGCATTTTGAAGGTCTTCTCAAGGGGTAATGATGAAATTTAGGAGGCAGGATCAGGTTAATGGGAGCCATTGAGATGACTTAGCCTTCTACGAAGTTAAAAAGCATTAACAATAATACAAGTATCACATGTAATAAACTGTTATTAATTGTATACAACTTGCCTCCTGGATGAGCATGCTTTTGGTTATCGAATTGTATGGTGCAAATGCCTTGTCTTTCAAGGTGTGCCAGTCTTTAGATTTATTGATGCGGTGCAATTTTCTAATTTGATAACCCATGAAACTCAGCCAGGGCCATCTAAGTTCAAATTCTCAATTGTGATAAAATCAGCAGTTGCATATCAAATTATAACAACAGTTCATGCATTAAGTTCCTTGATCATTTTATTGTTAGTTAAACTTGCGTTATTACTGTTTCTATTGCTGCAAGTTTAGATCTTGTTACTTTAGGGATCTTCAAATGTCATAACTTTTTCAATTTATAGAGAAGTATTAGTAAAAATCAAATGGCTCGTAATTTTGGTAAATTTCAGCATGAGATTTGGAGTTCTAGCAATTTTTCTAGCTTCTATTAGGTCCTAACCTATCCCGAGATTGCCTGTGGCACCAGTAATACTAGCCTTTCCTCATTTCTGCTGACCAAATCTAGCCAAACTGGCCTGTGGTTGCAAAATAATGAGCATCTCATATGTGAGACAAGAGCCTTAGCTCCATTTTAACTAAAGAAATAATTATTAATAGTAGAAATCCATTACTGTTCTTAACACTAGTGACAGCCAGATGGCTGAGTCGATCAAAAGAGATCCCAAATAATAAAAGTAGCTACAGATTTGGACTGGGATTAGTGATTTCCATCTTAACTTCTAAATTTTCTTATTGGTTGATGAAACATGTTTCTGCTGAGTAAGAACTGCAAGATTTTATCATAATTGAAGCTGCATTAGGTCTTTTATTCTGGCTTTCTTGAACTGAAAAGCAATAAGTAATGTCATCTGCTGGAAAAATGTTGGTATCTTTGTCTAATAACAGATATCAATGATCCTTAAAATTCTCATATCTTGCATATGCTTATGTCTTCAAATCACTCTAAAACGGAATCCTCCTTGTTTATTCTTTGCAGGAAAGCCTGTTAAGGTAACGCTAAGTAGAAAAATATGAAGTTCTGCTGCCTGTAAATGATATAGGATGAGTCGCTGATCTGTCAACCTTGCTTCTGCAAATGCTTGTTCTCTTGCGTATTCTTTCCATTTTAATGCTTTCTCTTTTTCCCGTGACAATGTTACAGACTGATGATAACATTTCCATATCAACAGCAAAAAGGCAACAAAAAGAGCTGTAATGACAACCATAACTTATCTGTATAAGAGTATCCGAGAAGGATTTATAAATAGCTAAAAGTAGATGTGCAAGACATGTATATGCACATGTATGTGTATGGCATACAGATGTGCTTAATTTTTTTGATATTTGATGATGATGAGGGATGTCTATTTACCTTGCTTTTTAATGCACTTGTCTTGTACACTTTGTTCAATCTTTATGCTTTATTTTTTACTCCAGGATTGTCTTGTACATTGATACTTCTCCATTATTCCATATCAATGATACAAAACAGTAAACAAAAGAAGTCATGTTCATTCTCTCCATCTCAGAGTTACAAAACAAGTTTAGAAAACTGACTAGGGAAAAGCAAATAACCTCACACCACTAATGCTTAGCATCTTGACATTAATTTGTTACTCAATATGCAACTTTTTTTTTCCAATTCAACAGAAAAGTACCTGAATTAAAATAATGATAATTATTTTTTTGGAAAGCAGTTGAGAAAACCATAGATAATGTGTAGGCATAAACATAAATAATTCTTCTGTAATCAATTTGGTTTTGGCTGTATGGATCCTTCTTGGACGTTGGAAACTGTCCAAGGGTAAGTTTTTCATAATGAAACTCTTTTGCATTATTTGCAATAGCCACCACCCATTATTTTGCTTCGAAAGTGAATTATATAGATCTTTGCATCTCTCAGTTTCATTATAATTATTGCATATTCATGCGCATGAATTAAAAAAGCTAGTGCATCAACTTCTTGTCTGGGTCAAAATTTCTCAAGTCAAATCTGTATTGCAGCTTGTCGAGTTAACTGTGTGATTCATACTTTTAGCGATATTGTAATAGTGTTCTGTCTGAATTGCTTCATTTTTCGGAGCATGTTTAATTCCTTCTTTTATTAACTAAAACTCATTCCTACATGTAGGACATCTGCATTTCTTTATGGTGCAGATCCCAGACTTCATGCCCAATATTTTGGAACTTAAGATATTTTGTAATGAACTTAATCATATGTTTTGGACAGGTATGGTCCATTCTGGATATGCACCACTTTGATATTTGTAGCAGCAGCTATTGGCACATTTGTTACTTACTTGGCACACAAGTTGCAGAACAAAGAGTGGAACTATGACATTAACCTGGTTACATGGTCTGCTGGTTTGTTTTATGGCTATGTTACCTTTGTTCCTCTTGGTCTGTACATCATTCTAAAGTACTTCTCAGCACCATCTGGGCTTGTTCAACTGTGGTGTCTATATGGATACTCTCTATTCATATTCATTCCTGCCTTGGTAAGTTGCACAAATTTAGTTACATAGAATGAGTTCCTCGTATAAGCGGGCAAGGATATCCTTTTTGTCTACTTTCATACTCTGTGCTTGGTGAAACAATTTTTTTGTAAAACAGCATCCTCAGAGTATGTGTATGTAGTAAGGCATAGACTTTGCAAAGTATACATTTTGTCGAGTTTATTGGGTTAAAATAATCAATTTAATGCATCTAGTTATTCATTTATTACTGACCTCTTGCATTTAATGCATCAAGAAGTTTTGTTCTGCCTACCAACCAGTTGGCACTTCGAGATTTCATTGGAAGGCTTCTCGCTTGCGTAAATTTTTCCTGGATGGGACTTTTTAATTGGGTCCCCAGTAGGTTCGGAACTGGTTCTGATTTATTGTCAAGCTTTGATGGATTAGAACACTTGATCTGTAAAACCTATCGGAGTGTGGAGATGGTTTGAGGTTTTTGTTAGTTAAAATCATTATTTAATGCTGTAACTTGGTTAAGTGTCTACTAGCTCTTGGTTTTTTTCATTTTAATTGGAAAGGGTATTTTTGGGACTTCAGGGAAATGGGTTTCTCGAATTTTCATGTGATGTTACTGTGCATGTCGTAATCAAGGTACAAGTCTTCTATTTGGGAAACTATTTTGGCCAGTTTGGGTTTTTAGAAGTTTGTTCATAACCAAAGGAATAGTTTAGTCTGAAATTAGAAAAACTAATTTCTGAAATTTACTGGAAAAATATTATTTGGAGCCTTCTTGCTTTAACACAGAGTCGAAACATCTTGATATGGACCATGCCATCAGGGTTGACTGCAAGGCCTTGGGAACCCATTATGTTATAGTGCATATATGAAATATGCAAATTCCAGCATGACTTATGTTAAAATAGCACAAGATGGTATTATAAGATGGGATGTAGGGATGGATAAACTGAATGATGTAAGATGGACTGTCGAGAGATGAACATGATAGACGTATATGTATATGTAAAACACAAAAATAATTTGTTGTATTGCCTGTTAAGCCAGAAACTTGTCTCTTTATTTTGATTGTCTCTCTCTGATAGAACTATTTATTTTTTATTAAGTTTGGTTGTATGATATTTCTTTGGTTTCTCGGATCTGGTCTCCATCATCTGTTTGGTTTGATGAATCTGACACTTTTGCATTGTGACAGTGCCTCTCTATTGTACCGGTAGAGATCTTCAGATGGGTGATTGTTGGTGTTGCAGGGTTCATGTCAGCAACTTTTGTTGCTCTTAATCTTCGTACCCACATTAAATCAGCTGGCGAGAGATGGTTTTTCATTGTGGCTGGAATATTTTTGTTGCAATTGGCCCTTGCTGTCATACTGAAGCTCTATGTTTTTACGGTAACCGTAGGAGCAGAGTAGGTTTAGATTCATGATATTGTATTTGTACATACATTATTGAAAGAGATCCAGAGAAGAAGTGAGGAATTCTTTATTTGCATTCTTTCATCTTTCCATTTTACTGAACTTGTAAGCTGGCCCTCGCTAGGCCGTCTTCTATCGTAAAGTGCACCACTCATCTTGGAGGGAAAACGGTTGCTCTTTTCTATGATATGCTCCACCAAAAGTTGTTATCACGGAGAACGATACGAGGGAAATGGATGGAGGAACGGAATTTTAGTATAAATATTTCAGGTGTGCGGGTACCGTATTATCTTCCTGGTCGGTATTATAAAGGAAATGGACCTATATAACCTGATAAAAAGGCCATTTAAGTTATGACCTTGTTCACGTTAAGACTCCGCATCTAGGGAAGTAGTAAGCTGTAAACATATTTTATAAGCTGATATTGGGTGCTGAGTTCCTTTTTTTCCGGAATCAAGCCTGGATGGTCTTCTCCTGCTGGTCGTTCTCTGATGGTTCATTTTAATAAATTTCATGTCTTGCAGAGCAGCCCATGCAGGAGCAGATCTCTTCTTGGATGCAGGCGCGCCTGTCCAGCTCTGATGCTCGTTCCTGTCCTATCCCCAAGGGGAGATCAGCAGGGCCGAGATCCATCCGGGTTCTCTGTCGTTCGGGAGTGGGAAGGAGTTGTCTATGTTTTCTTGGGAGTGGGAAGGTGTTATTTACCAATTTGCACCTCAGTGTGTGTTATAACCTTGTCACCCAACAAGGTTAAATACCATCACGTTGCACTAATTGAGAAATTCTTCCTACACCACGGGCGTCACCACCTATGGTGATCGTATTGGCCCGGAGCGGAAAAAAAAAAAAAAAAAAAAAATTTTATTGATGCCATGCTCTAGTCTTCCGTGATGGTCAATCAGACGATATTCATGAAGCTATACCGCACGTGTTATAAAAAATATTTTTTATACTATTTTATTTTTATTTTATTGAGGCTGGCTATATGAAGCTTTATTATAAATACATCAATCTTGACCGTCTAATCCATGTTACTAGGATATGCCCAACCACATAAAATATCATCCAAATGAACTATTTCTTTTCCGTAGATGTGTCTGATGAGACAGAAGCACCATGCAACTACACTATTTTTTCTAAAGATAGCATATATAGAACGAAAAAAAAAAAAAAATTTTGAATGCCATGCTCTAATCTTACATGATAGTCAATTATCACGAACGATATCCATAAAGCTATGCTGTCCATGTTGTAGAAAATATTTTTTTATACTATTTTTTTGTTAATTTTATTGAGGCTAGCTACATGAAGAAACTTTATTATAAATATATCAATCTTGATCGTCCAATCTACGCTATTAGAATATGCTCAACCACGTAAAATATCATCCAATTAAACTATTTTTTTTCCATAGATGTGTCTGAGACAGAAACTATTTTTTCTAAAAATAGCATATATATATATATATATATATATATATATATATATATATATATATATATATATATATATATATATATATATATATATATATATATATATCAGTTAGAGAAATTCTACTTGACCGAACAACCTGCCATCATTCTTCATGAGTAGTAGTATTAGAGTCAATGCATCTCTCCCATTGCATTCTCTACCTTTCCCAAGTTTGTTAGCTCCCTTCTTCCTTGTCTCCATCATCCTCTTCATTCATTAAACTCCCCACCACCCCTCACCATACCCTTGTCTTGAAAGGGTGATCTGATCGTTAACCTATGATGCACATTCAATAAAAAATAAATACAAAATGATGCACTCTATCATAGGAGATAAGTAGATTCTTGTCTTTTTTTTTTTTATTATGTTCTTATTATTAGAAAAAATAAAAAAAAAAGATTAGAGTTATTTTAGATTTAGATCTAGGAGCAAAAGAAGGTATTAGAGACTTGCCTTACCTATAAGGAGCCGTGCTTTAAAATGAAGAGGAGTAACTAAGGTTGGTGCATGTCCGGGATAGAAATTGATGGTCAACGAAAATTCAAGGACAACTAGATGCTCCTAGATCCTCAAAAAAAAATTCTCTGATAAAGGATTCTTTGATGCTAAAATTAGTTGAAGCTTTAAAAACAATAACGTAGAATTAGTAAGTGCTTTTCTAATTTTTTTTTTAAAAAAATTACCAAAAGATCTTTTATATATTTTTTTTTCTAGAGCGAGAAACATACATTACCTTCATAATTCAATAACTGCTACGAAAAATTACAATCCACGATGTAGTCATAGTAGTGGATAATAAATGGCATTAACTCATGTACCATATTTTATCATAACGGTTAGAAGTTTCATCGTCACCATCCAAAACTTTAAGAGAGGTGACATTGGCTCACATTTTTCATGTAATGGCTTAACATTTTTAAGACTTTGAGAGTTGTCGACTTAACTCCAACCATCTTATTGGTATTAATCTGATCAAGTTGTAGGCTTCTGACCAAGGATGCTATCCAAAAATGAAGACCGAGGATAAAGGCCAAGATAATGTGACCTTATAATAGGAGTAAAATATATTATTTTTTTCTTTATTTTCATGAGAACTAAGAATTCTCTTTATCTAGGAGACAATATTATTTTAATAAATATTAGTTATATATTTTTTTAAAAATAAAAGAGATATTTTCTAAAAAAATAGTTCAAAATCGATATTTTCTAATATAAATAAATTTCGATGATAATAAAATTAATAAATATATTTTTATTTCTCCATAAATGAAATACCATATGGAGATTGATATTAGACATGGCATTTAAGTAGAATTTCATCTAACCCATGCCTTTATTTTTATTTATTTGAAAATAATAAATTTTTGATGCTAAAATCTTTAGATTTTATATAGATAATTTTAGAAATAAAAAGATTTCATCAGTATTATTTATTTTGTAAATTTTTTTTTTTAGAAAATACCAAACAAGCCCTTTACCACTATCACCGTTCTTCTCTGCATTTTTTTGGATAAAATTTTTAAATTAAAATTCAAAGCATAATTTCAAAAAAAATATTGGGCCATATTCATAACTCCTCTTATATTTTTTCACCCATATTCATGTTGCTTTTGCATTTCTTTTTTAATCCGCTTGATTTCAATCCGGGACCATCTTAGGGAATGGAGCATGCATCTTCCGCTCGGCAGGGGTGATAATAGAGCACAATTGATCACTCGTTATTGTTGACCATAAGCGTTGCCTAGTGCAAACTTAAAAAGCATGACATTATTATTATTATCTATTCTAAAATAGTTTAAAATCTATAAAAATTAATTTATTTTAAAATAATTTTTTTAAAATAAAATTTTAAAAAAAATATTATGAGAGAGAAGCAGTATGTATTTAATAAAATTATTTAATTAGTATTTTTATCAATATTTAAGAAATAATTTATATTTAATAATTTTTTTTAAAAAATATTTTTGATCATCAAATTATGAAAAAAATAATATATATAAAATTATTTTATAATTAATATTATTTAAATAAATAAATAAATTTAAATATTTATTATAATTAATTATAATTATTTTTTTATTTAATTAAAATATAAAAAATAATGAGATAGTTAAATAGTATGAGAATAATGAAGGAATTATATGAAAATAAATAGAGATAGTTACGATAATAATAATTTTAAATAAAAATATTTATATTTTTAAAAATTAATTTTTAATTTTGTTTTTAAATTTTTTTAAATTTTTTACTTTCTTTTTACAACAAAAAAAACCTACTTCTGCCATTTAAAAATAAATTATTTAAAAAAAACTTAACTAAATATTTTTTAAAAAATAAATATTTTTTTAAAAAATAAATATTTTTTTTTGTCAAAAGTTTGGCCAAATATGGCGTAGCACGCTCTGCTTTCGGTACCTTATTTACCCCCTAAATTTTCTATGTAAACTGTGCGTCCGCAGCTGGGGCGGTGTATCTTCCGTTTTCTAGGTCTACTTCCAGGCGGGAAAAATCCCGTCCGACTGGCTGCGATCTAATCTTTCCCTTCGCGTCGGGTGATCTCTTCTCTAGGTCTCCTCTCCCCTTCTCCACTCTCTCTCCCCCACCCCCTTTCTCTCTCGCTCTTCCACAATTGGGTCAGCAGCGGCGTCGTCTCAGTTTGGTCATTCTCTCCTTCTCTCGAATCTTGGCTTCCAATCCAATCCGATCATTTCCTCGCATCCAGGGTTCATTTCGCTCTCAATCCGCCATCTCTCGCCAAATTAGGTTCCGATTCTTTCCTTCATTTGAAATCTCGGTCCTCTCCTTCTTCTTTCTTTCACTCCCTCTGTTCTCCCCAAATTTCTTGCTTCGTAACAAATCTTGATCCCTTTCTTGCACAAGAACTACATCGGCGGCTATAAATAGCTGGGTTTTGAATGCTTCTCCTCCGCTAATGCAGTGGTGGATGAGAAACCCTAGTTCCGGATTAGGGTTTTGGCCATTTAAGATTATAAGATTAGGGTTTCTGCAACGCCGTTTGACTTTCCCACGCTTGCCCCACTTTTCCTCCTCTTAGAGATTCAAATTAGCTGCAAACTGCTAGAGTTTTGATTTACCTGTAAAATATTAAATTGGAACCACAAATCACATTTTTTTGGGATGCTGATTCTTTTCTTGCGCTGTTTTCTCAGGTATTGCATGGTCTCATCCGATCTGGTTTCAGGATGTACATCAAGAAGGTAATTTCTACTTCATAAACTGTTTCTCATGGTCATGGCAACCGGACTTATTTTCTTTAAATCTTGGTGTATAATTGGAGTTTTCCATTTTCTTTCTGCTTTCTATGAATTCTTGATCAGGTTATCATTGAAGGGTTCAAGAGCTACAAAGAACAAGTTTCTACAGATCCGTTCAGCCCTAAAGTAAACTGTGTTGGTAATTACTTTTGGTTTTCACATTTCATTTTTGGGTTTGTTCTTTAACCTCCCCCTTTCGCTTATGTATTTGTTACAAACTGTAATCAGTACATTTCTAGCTTCAGAAGAACGTGCTTACTACATTCATATGACCTATTCTCTGAAAAAGGGAAGTCTTGTGCAAATGATGATGTTTACTCTAAACGTTAATTAGTTCCAAGTAAAAACCTGTTGCCTAACCTTCTCCATTGGTCACTTTTAACACCTCCCTAGAAACTGATCAACTTTGTGTGGTATAGGTTCTAGGAAAAATCCAGATTAACAGTTTGAATAACCAGCAACTTATTTCAACTAACATGCATTTCTGTTGTAACTGTCAGCTCCTTTTCTTATATGGGATTTTTATTATCTAAAATCAAGCACACGTTTTGATGAATTTGAGCATGGTTCCAAAATTAAGCATGATTCTCTTCATGTATAAAGCAGGAGACATGGGCTGAGTACATTTATGTTAGCTTTTGAACTAAGTTCCTGCAGTGAAAATTTTTAACCTTTTATTGAGGGCAAACTATAGTTCACTTGGATGGATGACTAACCATAATCTTCATATTTAACATATTTAAACTACATTAATGCCTGATTCATTAATAAAAGAGGCTTTCTCTAGCGAAAAATATGTATGTCCATGTAGTATATGTATATATATATATATGTACATATATATACATGTAACATCGATGAATATTACATATATGTGTATTTGTATACATCTATGAATATGTATATATGCATGTATGCATAAATATATACATACAATAAACCAAAAAATTAACGGCAAATTTTCCATCTGTTTGGATTTAAAAAAAAATAAAGGCCAGTAATGAAGATGGTATGGAAGCCCATGCACCATTAATGCGGATGGCGCAGAAGTTCATGCATGCCAAGGGTTGGGGGTTGAGTTTGTATTTATTCTAGACTATTTTTGTTTATCTTGCAAAATTTGTATTTATTCTGCAAGGTTTCTATTTATTCTGTTTCTTTTTATTCTGGACTCTGTTGTGTTTATCATAGAATGGTTTATGTTTATTCTGAAGGGATTTGTATTTATTCCATCCAAAGTTTGTGTTTATCCTCCATTGTTGTTGTTGTTTATTGTGAGGGAGAAGTTATCTGTCCCATCCGCATTAATGGTTCAGGTCACTTTACGTTTCCCTCTCAATAAACAATAACAATGAAGAATAAACACAAACTTCGGATGGAATAAATACAAACTGCTCTAGAATAAACAGAAACATAATAAATACAAACTCTATAGGATAAACAGAAACACTCTAGAATAAATGCAAAGGGATGGGCTTCTGCCCCATCGATATTAGTGGCGCATGGGCTTCTGTTCCATCTGTATTAAATGCTTATTTTTTTCTTATGTTTTTTCAAACCTAGATGGGTAGAAAAGTGGCCGTTAAGTT
Organism: Cocos nucifera; assembly: GCA_006176705.1. NCBI lineage: Eukaryota > Viridiplantae > Streptophyta > Magnoliopsida > Arecales > Arecaceae > Cocos > Cocos nucifera. Next base: position 716,575 of record QRFJ01000047.1, read on the forward strand.
TTTGGTCTATTGCATGGAGGTCTGTGTGGATCGGACGACGGTGAACCTGACCGGATTCGGAGCCAAATCTGGTCGACTTGAGCCTAGTCTATCTTTACATATTATGTATTTATATTGCAAGTATATATTCTATATATATGCGCGTCTGTGTGTCCGCGTGCATTCCTTACCTAGGACAAAGTGTTCGATTCAAGTGGAATCCTATTGTTGCATAAAAAAGCTAATCCAGGCCAAACATGACTAGCCAATGCTTCCTGGTAATTTTACATATTACCTTATACATTAAGGGTGTATGCATCTTATTTCCTTGACATCCTTTTATTACATAAGGCCTATGAGTTTTAATGCATTAAGTTCATCAAGCTTTAATTTGATAGTCTTTAAGCATTTAACCATGACTCATGCAAATAGTTCACTTAAGGGCCTGTTTGGATTATATGGGATTGTGGCCAGCCCACTTCAAAGGCACTCTGTATTTATGAATATAGGCGTAGCTTATCCCAATTTTGCTGGTTGTATAGGCCCAACCTATGAATCCGATAGAATTTTGGGTCCAATCATCCAAACAAACCCTTAATAGACAGTTAAAATTAGGATTCATGAACGATGATAAGATATGTGGTGCGAAGTTTGATTTATGCGTAGTAACACATGTTGTCTTATTTGTTTTTGGCAGTTGGCGCCAATGGGTCCGGAAAAACAAACTTTTTCCATGGTAACAAATGTTATCTAAGTATTTTGTTGAAGTCAAATATGATGCTTATTTGTTGTATCACATGGGTTTGATTCATCAGCATGCTCACGTTGACTTTTTCCCCTTTTTCCCTATTTTTGTGGTGGAAACAATTTTAGCCATACGTTTTGTCCTTAGTGATCTTTTCCAGAATCTGCGCAGTGAAGATAGACATGCCCTTCTTCATGTACGCTTCCTTTGCTTGGATTTTGTGCTCTGCATCCCCCTTTCCAGAAGAAACTGAGAAGTCTTTTCATGCTGACTTTATTTTGTTGTGGCAAAATGAACAGGAGGGTGCAGGGCACCAGGTTGTATCGGCCTTTGTGGAGATAGTATTTGACAATTCTGACAACCGCATTCCAGTAAGTTATTGTATTCATTTTTTTAAATTATTTTTTCCTAAATTTTTGCTTTGTTGTATTGATAGCATTCTATTTGGAAAAAAAAGTTTATGATTAAGTTTTTGGCAAGTGTATAAAGACCACTATGTTGCTTTCACATCCTTCGTTTTGATGATTTGTGTTATGCTAGCTTTTATTATGGAAAATAAAGTCTTCTGTCGAGGTGAGAGTTATGGTGCCAAATGGAACAAGTTTGAAAACCTAGTTTAAGAAATCACCGATGTAGGTCTCTATCTCACAGAAAGAAATCCAGCGTCATTTTCATATATCTTTGCAAATGAGCACTAGCGATGTAGATCAAGTATTGATGAACGGATGTTTAATTTTCTCAAACATGGTTCATGCATATGTTTAAAATAAGATAATACGGACTTTTACCATATGCATCTGGATCAGACTTTGTCTTGTAGAAGACATAATAAGTAATATGTTGTGCTTACCAAATGTACAATTCCATTCTTCCTTAACTGTTTATTTTTTTTAATGCGAAAATGACATTATGAACATTAAATTGTGAGGAATAATTTGAGAATTATTTCAATGATAACATATGTAGCCACTAAATTGGAACGAAGTGCAAATAAACATTCTGAAAGCTGAGCTTGAACAAATGGGATAAAGTTTGTTATGGGTATGGCATGATTGATATGTCATACATGTATGTAGCTTGCATCTCATAGAGCTTAGGTGATTTCTGATCTGTTTATCATCTTTTTTTTTCTTTTCTTTTCTTTTTTTTTTGAATTATATTAGATGCCCTAAGCAAATGAGAGTTATAGAGTTATAAATTTTTGAGGCAATGCTGTTTCAAATATGAAATCATTGTATCAGCGGCACTTAGTATATATGTATTTTTTTATTGAATTCATGTGCATGAACTGTGTCAACTGTACAATTGTATTTTCCCATTAAATTTTTCCAATTCTTTGTTCCATGTCTCCCACTTTCGCAGTTTGTTCAATTACTTAGAATCTTTCTTGGTCCTCATTATGCTATTTTATATTCTAATATTATGCTTGTTCTGAAATGGGCTAGAAGTTCTGTTAATTCACATCTTTTTTACATGATGTAGATACTTTCTGATCATAAGCTTATCTTATAGAAATTAGGAGAATTTGTTGAATTTATCTAGGGCCAATGATTATGCATGATGTTAATTTGTGAAAAACTAGATGCTCATTTTCTCTAATTTCATTATGGAAATGAATTTTGAACCTTAACAATTGGTGGCATTTTAAGTGACCATCTTTCATTGTTTTCAGAGGTGGTCCAGTATAGTACTGGTTTGCTTAAATGTGCCGTTATGCATGGGATAAGAGGCAATAGAAATTTAGAGGGAGAGCAAGAAACTGATAAGATTTAATAATCAGACTTTCCTTTTCTTGTGTTTTAACCTTCCATCTTGTTAGCGATTAGAGAGATAGTTGCTATTGTTTGGATTTTTTCCTGCTATTCTTTAGAAAAATACGGAATTTGCAAATTCCCCTCCCCCTCCCCGCCAGGGCTTCTGCCCACGAACACACACACACACACATGCATGCAGAGACAGAGAGGGCACAGTTCACATTTGTAACATCCTTGCCTTACTATGTTATAACCTTCTAGTTAGACATTAAAGAACATTTTAGTTTATTTTTGGTATGCTAATTGTTCTAATGATTTTTTAAATGTTTCCATGAGTTTTATTTTTTTTCATCTTTGTGGAATTTATTCATTCTTTTTTAATGATTGGTATTTAGGAATCTATTATCTTACTTAGGCAATTAATAGATAATTATAGAGTAAAGAGAGATTCTACAGGTGGTATACATTGACTTAGAGAAAGCTTATTAAAGGGTATTGAGTTTCATTTCGTGAGCCCTCGGAAAGAAATGTGGATAAAAAACATTGAACTTATTATGGTTATTTATGTTGTAGCGGCAACAAATGTAAGGTGTAGCTGTGGTATGGCAAATGTATTTTCAATCATGATGGGCTTGCAGCAAGGATTTTATCTCAATGCATATCTTTGTGCACTAGTGATAAATGACCTAGTTGCTAAAATGGTATTCAGGAGGATTTACCTTAGGTAGCTATGTCAAGATGTAGTGTTGATTGATGAGAAGAGGACAAGTTAGATTCTAACTTGAACTTAGGTGGAAAGCCTTGGTACATACAGGTTTATAAAGAGACTTAGGTATGTGGAATGCAATAATGAAATGGATATGAATGAGGCCTTAATTAAAAGTGATGGACCAGAAATACCGGAGGATGAATGCTTTGTATTGAGGATTTATTAGGCTGAGGATGGTTATGCTTATCATGCCTATCGATAACATGGATCCTCCATCTTTGCCTCTGAAGTATAAGCCCAAGAAACACACCCTCTCATATACCTATTTCATATTTATTGCTGCACAACATCTGCTCATTTTTCGAAATACTAGGTCTGATACCTGTATAACAACTCTTGCTTATAGAATATGCTACACATTTTAAAGTTATTCAGTGGAGATTTCTGATTTCATCTGCCTACTTAATCTGAGTTTGTACTCTTCATCACCACGTGCATCTGGAAGTTGTTCTTTAGATATGATAATATTCTTAGTTTTTTTTGCCATAGAATGGATTGGGAAGTATGATTGATCAAGCCAACTTCATATATTTGTCATATACTTGCCAATCAGTTTATTCATTTCTAAAGTTTGAAGAAAACATCTCGAACTTAGTGCCAACTTTATGTGTGAAGCATGGTATTGCTATAAATTCCCTCCCATTGACTGGTGGAATACTGTTGCCACAGCTGAGACAATGACCGTGGTCAAATTGATTGCTAAAAAAATTGAACTTTTAGCTGATTTCTGGCTGTGATGTTCCAATCTTATGCTCTAGCATCTTGAAACTTTAATAACTTCTAATATTTGTAGAGGTGAAATTGTAGGGTAACCTGATGCTTTACTGCAGGTTGATAAGGAGGAGGTGCGGTTGCGGCGGACAATTGGTCTGAAAAAGGATGAATACTTTTTGGATGGGAAGCATGTCACGTATGGTGTTTCTTTTTCTCTAAAATTACTCATGGCATTTTCAAAAAATCATGATGTTTTGGAAATCAAATAATGCAACTGGTGTTTATATATGTATATATATATATATATACAGTAAAACAGAAGTGATGAATTTGCTGGAGAGTGCTGGTTTCTCTCGCTCGAATCCATACTATGTTGTTCAGCAAGGGAAGGTAAATGACTGCATTGCTGGTGATTTTCCATTTTCTTTATTTCTTTTTTTACTTCTCGATTTCTTTATGAAGTTGAACGGCAGCCCTTCGAAATTTTGTTTGATATTGCTTGCAGATAGCATCTCTCACTTTAATGAAAGACTCTGAACGTCTGGATCTTCTTAAGGAGATTGGGGGTACGCGTGTTTATGAGGAAAGGCGACGTGAGAGCTTGAAAATAATGCAAGAAACTGGCAAGTTCGCCTTTAGATGTTGAAAGATGCTGATCTTTTATGTACAAGTTGTCTTACATTATCTTGTTATGCGGTCAGGTAATAAGAGAAAGCAAATAGATCAGGTTGTTCAGTACTTGGAGGAGAGATTGAGGGAACTTGATGAAGAAAAAGAAGAGCTGAAAAAATATCAGCAACTTGACAAGCAACGAAGATCACTAGAATATACCATTTTTGATAAAGAACTTCATGATGCGAGGCAGAAATTAGGGGAGGTCAGTTGTATTAAAAAAAAAAAAAAAGTGTAATCTGGATTACTGTTTAATTGCCAATAGTTAACTATGTAATGTAAACTGGCTACTTTTTTGAATTGTGGTATTAAATTTGACAACAGTCCATAAAATGTTAGAACAAGATGTTGTAATTTATTTTTCATGTCTGATCTTCAAACATTCCATTGAAATGATTTCCGTGATTTTCTTTGTTTTACTTCTGTACGGCCATATGTAGGCACAAGAACAGTTATATTGACAAAAATAAACATGGTATTGAACTGTGTGAGGACTCGTGAGGAAGGAGGGCAGCATGGGTTAGATTTCAACACAAGATAGTTAATGTTAAAAAGAACTGCCACACAGGTTTTCCAACTGTAAAATTTTGTGCCTTGTTAAAAGAAATAGGCATAATAGAGCCAGTTATAATAAGTCAAAATTTGACACGTGCACAATTAATAAACATTATAAATAAATGGCTACAAGGATTTACATGCCATTCCATATGTGTGTTAAAATGCATGTCATGTTGCATGGTGACTGCTACAGTTGTAGGAGTGCATTGACGCTAGTGTTCACCAGCACAGCACAAACCTGAACACGGGTGTATACATGCATATTAGCATATCAATATTCTATAGTATAAGGAGGTTTGGGTTGACATGTAGCTGGCCTATGCGTATATACAAATCAGACCTACAGAAGCTAATTCCTCTATCGAGGTCCTCAAATTTATAGAGCTAATAACCTCTTTAGTTTTGACTAAACTGTTTGAGCATTCAGTGGCTTATTGGTACTATTGTTTTCATAATTTCCATTACACCTCATGAACAGATGAGATCCATGGCATTTCTGTGCACATTCTTTAGATTTCCTTTCAACTCCTGCAAAATATACATGCAATTGGAAACTTACATAGCATCTGTTGGTAATGATAATCTCAAAATCACCCATCAAACCCCATTATTGAATCTCATCAATTTGAACTGCTCATTGTCCTTGCTTGTTGTTTACCTGTGCACATTTTGTATCCTCTCTCTCTCTCTCTCTCTCTCTCTCTCTCTCTCTCTCTCTCTCGGTCAGGTAACAGACCGAATGCTCATCCTGGGATTAATCTTTTTCCATGAGGAATGATCATTTTTCAGTCTAGGCATTTACCTTCATCATGTAATGATACAGCCCCAGGCACATGACATGCATAATGTAGAAGAGATTTAGTCCTGGTACTTTATCAGTGTTTAGCTGGTTATTCCATCTCCTTATTTCTGATGAAATTTTTGTAGATAGAAGAAGCCCGGAAGAAAGTTTCTGAGAAGTCAACCAGCATGCACAATACTGTGCTAGATGCCCATGAAAAGCTTAAGTCATTAGATAAGGAATTCAAAGTTTTCACAAAAGAGATACAAGGATTGAACAAAGAGAAAGAGATGATAGAGAAGAAGCGAACTGAAGCATTAAAAGTGCACACCCAGATTGAACTTGATTTGAGAGACCTAGAAGAGAGAATTTCTGGGGATGTCCGAGCCAAGGTTTGTTTTGGGTGATGGTATATAAAAGTTCCTTGATTTCTAATATTATGTTATAACTCCCTTTATTCGCTGAAATATGTTGACAGGACGAAGCTGCAAGGCAGTTGGAAAGCTTGAGAAAAGAGATCCAGGAATCCAGAGATGAACTCAATACTATCAGGCGCTTACACCAGTCAAAAGTGGCTGAAGAGGAGGAAATTGCTAAAGGGTACATATTGAGGGAGATTCTTTTTGTTTTTCAATCACTATTTTATAGAGGGGTTTTTTGTTAGAAACCAAATGATATTTCTTTGATATTTCTATTGGGAATAGAATAATGGATCGTGAGAAGCAGCTGAGCATTCTGTACCAAAAACAAGGCCGTGCTACCCAGTTTGCAAGTAAAGCTGCTCGGGATAAATGGCTGCAAAGGGAAATTGATGACCTTCAACGTGTTCTTTCATCAAATATGGCGCAAGTAATTTGACAGTGAATCCTCTCTCCCACTGTTTATAGAATTATTGCTTGCTGAAGTACCCTTTTCAACGGGAAGAGTATTGTCTTTATGACAACAGATTTCCCTTTTTACTTCCACCCAACTGTGAAAAAAAGGAAACATGTCATAAAGAAAAGCTACTCTTCTGTTGCAATTTTTTAAAGAATTGCCCTTTGACCTAGGACTATAATCTAGTGTCATGTACTTCAAACCTGTGTACTCTGTGCATGATATTCTGATGATAGAGATCCATCATGCTCAAAATTCACAAGACATTTTATTCATTTTATACCACTCTAGACCACATGATATGTGTTGGAATTAGGTTCAGATTAACAATTTCAACTGTAAGGCTGTGAAGAACCTGATCATGATGGCTTGTTATGTATTCTCTATAGTTACTGGAGAGTCATCATCAACTTCTAATAGTTTTCTATGTTTCCATGTATGCCAGTATGTCAAGCAGATGTATATGATTTTTCCTTTACATATGCTTCCCTTTTTTCTTGAAAATATTAGGAGAAAAAGCTTCAGGATGAAATCCAACAACTCAAAGATGAGGATGGTAAGTTGGGGGCATATATTGAGGAGCGAAGAGCTGAATTGAAAAAGCAGGAGCTGCTCATCACAAAGGGCCAAGAAGATTTTAACAGTTTAAGAGGACAGAGGGATGAACTGCAAGATACAAGGAAGTATGATTGTTCCTTGTTCAGCTTAGTTTTAAAGCAATTCGTTTTTAGAGATTCTTCTATTTTTAAGGGGAGTGATCATGTTTCAGGTCTTTGTGGAAGAAGGAAACGGATCTTTCTTCTGAAATCGATAGGCTTAAAGCCGATCTTGTAAAGGCACAAAAGAGTCTTGACCATGCTACACCTGGTGTGAGTAATTCTTTCCCTTGCTGCTTTTTGTGTTGCCATGCTGTTAAACATACAATTTTTAAAAACTATTTACCTGCTAGACATGACTAGAAAAGGGCGGCATAGTGCATGAGGCTTCCACCATTGTGGGGTCAGGGGAGGGTCAAATGTGTACACTCTGAACCTGGCATGTGGAGAGGCTGTTTCTGTATTTTTAACTTGTGGCCTCCAGGATAGAATGGAGCAACCTTACCATTGTGCTAAAGCTCACCCTCTACTGCCTGCATGACTCATCTGATAAATATCTTGTTATCTAATGATATACTTAATTCAACCAATTGATTTAGTTAAACTCACTAGAATTAATAATCCTTTGTATATCTATTATGTGTCTTGAAGAGTACAGGCAAATTATCTTTGCTCTTTTCCTTCTGGTTAATGCTACATTTCCTCAGATTCATAAGAAATTTATTACTACAGAAACAGTTGCTTATATTGAGTTTTATCAAGTTGGCGTTTGTAAATAATGTGCACTAATCGTATAGATATACAGGCTTATTTGTTTCACTTATTGTTATTTGCAAGTGATGATGCGTTTTTTTACTTCTGTGCGTAGGATATCAGAAGAGGACTGAATTCCGTCAACAGGATCATCAAGGATCACAGTATCAAAGGAGTATTTGGTCCAATATTAGAATTGATTGAATGTGATGAAAAATTTTTTACTGCTGTTGAAGTCACTGCTGGAAACAGGTCAGTGTGATCAAACTTAACATCCATTCAGTCCCATTGCTTAGTGACGTAATAAGTTTCTCGTGACATTATTTGATCATACTATGTGCAGCTTATTTCATGTGGTGGTTGAAACAGATGAGATATCAACTAGGATAATTAGATACCTAACTGCAGAGAAAGGTGGACGTGTGACATTTATACCACTAAACAGAGTGAAAGTCCCACAAATAACTTATCCACAGAGTCCTGATGTAGTACCTTTGTTAAAGAAACTGAAATTCCGTTCTGACTACTCTCCTGCTTTTTCACAGGTATGTCTTGCGTGGGTCATTCCTTTTCATAAAACATATTTATGATCTGCCTTTTATGATGAATTGGGCACAACTGTTAAAATATGCATAAAAAAAAAACTTTTCCTTTCAGCAAATCATATATTCAGGACTGCCAATATGTCACTGCACAAATGGCATAGATGAAATGTGAATCACAAGGTCAATGGTTTTTACATGGATCAGAATAGCAAGTGTCATCTGCTGCCTCTTGTTTTTGTCTTTCACCCCTTCCTGAATGTGCTCAGTTAAAGTAGAATAGTTTTAACTTGTATTTGTGATTTAACATGCACTATGTCTTTCAGATGAGACTGTAATTGAACATGTACTGTCTTTTTTTTTTTTTTTTTGATGGAAGTTGAACATGTACTGTAATTCAAGATGTAGCTTTTTGGTTTGTGCCACCTCATACTTTGAGAGTGAGCCTATTAAGGGCAGATTTGAAGTTTGTCGTTTTGTCAAAATAGTTTGTCCCTCTAGTTTTTCCTCCTGGTTGAAATTCATTCTGAGAACTGATCCTGAAAGTTGGTTTCAGTCAATCTTGGCCAACTTCAGTCAAAGCTGACCAATTTCAGTCTGTTTTTGGTGCTTTGAAGATTGACAACCATATTGCTGTATTTGAGATTCATTTTCTTTTTCTTTTGATTTTTTTCTTATTCAGGGGCGGTCATTTAGCCTCTAGCAAATGTTTTTGCGAACGTAAACTAGATTTCTTTGAGTTTTAGCAAAAATGAAGCATGCAGGTGTGGGAATGTGAAGCCATTTAAGGAAGCATGATTTTCAGATATTCTTATGCCAGTTTTTTGAAAAATTGCATAAACTGAGCAAAACTTATAGACCTTGCTTCATTCATGAAGTGCCATAAAGGCTGAAATTCAGAAATCAAAGCTTTTTTTAAAGCAAAACATGACTATTTGAAAAATGAATTTGCTTATCTGGTTGATAACATTTTGATTTTGAATGATATCTAATATGATTTTCTGACTTGTATTGCTTTTCTGATTTATCTGTTAGATTTCAATTTTTCATTTTATTTCTTTATCCTTCTAAACTAATTGTGCTCCACACTTATCTTCTTATAGTTGGAGAGCTGATGATAAAATTCATGATCAGGAATCTTTCTATGATGCACTTGAAGTTATTCTTTACTCTATTAAAGTTAATCTACAACTTCTGGTTGGGCATATGTTGTTTTGACTTGGCTTAGGGTTGTTTGGTCCTTGTTTGACCTGAATCCATTGCTTGGATAATCTCTATCAGCCATATCTTGCATCCATTTTACTTGGAAAAGTCTTAATATTAAAAATTGGGTTGACGACCAATTTCCATTTTCACATGCTATCCAGCACAGTCCAGTTCATAAATCAGTATCCAATTGGTTTTTGGAGTTTATATGCATTCGTCTACCTGCTCTGGTGGATGTATTTTTTATGCATCCATTCATTTCCTGAAGCATGCTTTGATCATCTGAAAGTTGTTGAACATCAAGTCAAGTCTCTTGTACACATGGTAGTTGACACTGGCTGTTGATTTTTCAACTCTTGCATTCATTCTGGTCATAATGTTTTAATCAGGTGTTTGGCAGAACAGTGATATGCCGGGACTTGGATGTAGCTACAAAGTTTGCTCGAACTAATAGTCTTGATTGCATCACATTAGAAGGTGCAGATCAGAACTTGTTACTCTTTTATTTACTCCTATTTCTGTGTTAATTGTATTCCTGATTTTGAGCAACATACCAGGTGACCAAGTAAGCAAGAAGGGTGGTATGACGGGAGGATACTATGATTTTAGGCGTTCAAAACTGAAATTTGTGAACATAGTTAGGCAAAATAAGTTGTCCATCCATGCAAAAACAGCGGAACTAGATGAAATTGAGAAGAAACTTAAAGATATCCTTAAAAAAGTTGCTTTTTTTTTTTTGTGTGTGTGTGTGTGGAGTTGGTGAAACGTCACCTGTATTGGATTCCAGCTTTTGCCTGTCTAGGAAGGGATTGCAAGAAAGCTTCCATAGTCCATTTTTTTTGGCAAGTTCTGCAACAAACATTTTTAAACATGAATGCAAGCAACTCAAAGATATGCTTAAATGTTTTTACATGTGTTTCAGTGTGAAGCACAGAAGATGGATGTGGAATATATATAATGTATGGAACCAAATAAAATATGGATGTTGAGAAGGGTGTAAGCAAAATTGAAACTCAAGGAAAAATCAGATAGTTGAAAAAGGTTGAATGTTGATCAAGTGAAAATAGAATGTCTTTTATTAGAAATATTATACTTGAGTGCCAATCTTCATCAAGTTGGACAATTTGAGGAATCTTGACAATTTCTACTCCAGTGGAGCTAAAAACACAAATGGTATATGTGATTGCTCATAACTTGAAAGTATCTTTATTCATTTTGCATTCACTGCATATAACTTAAGGCATGTTAAAATCATCAAACATTAGTTTTTTGAAATAGTATAAATGGATTAGATGAATTGAGGTTAATTGCCTTTGTAGTAAACCTTCTGGTCGGGTGACTCCTAGGTGATAGGCTATATCCACCACCTGGGGTCCCTTGAGCTATTTGACAACTGCAATTCTCCATGCATCTTAAGTGACCTAGCACATATATGACCCCCTTTTTTTTTGACTTTTTTTATGCAAAATACATTGTTTACGATATAGCATGGTTACAAATGCTCTTGGGGAGTGAGGCACGTGCTTCTTGTAAACTACTCACTTGCCATGTCAGTGTAAGGATTATGACTGTAAGACTGCAGAAGGATGTTGGTTTTCCATTAACTTCACACACAGATAGAACAGGAAATTAACAAGTTGGTTAGCGAACAACAGAAAATGGATGCACACCGTGGCCACATCAAGTCAGAGTTGGAACAACTTAAAAATGACATTTCTAATGCAACTAAGCAGAAGAAATCAATTGCCATAGCTCTTGAGAAGAAGGTGCTTATCAAATTCTTTTGCTTAATCTGATTGTTTTTGTGTAGGTCTATCATCTATTCTTTGTTGACGCAACCATAACTTGTTTAGACTTATTCTTCACTGAAATGTATTTTGTATTCTTACAGGAGAAATTGCTTGCAAATGCCCATAACCAAATAGATCAGATCCGAGCTGGCATTGCAATGAAACAAGCTGAGATGGGCACAGATCTCATTGATCAACTAACACCAGAGGAGAAAGATCTTCTTTCTCGGTTAAATCCTGAAATTACAGAATTGAAAGAACAGCTTCTGGCTTGCAAAACCAGTCGAATGGATGTTAGTAAACCAGACATGTTGCACTAGGGTTTGTTACCATGAATGCAGCATAAAACCTTCATACCTTGTTCTAATAGTTTGATCCTTGTTTTGGTAGATTGAGGCAAGAAAGGAGGAACTAGAGACAAATTTGTCTACCAACCTTGTGAGACGGCAGCAGGAGTTGGAAGCCATTATTTTATCTGCAGATTCTGACAACTTGCCCATGGAAGCTGAAGCCAAAAGGCAGGAATTAAAGAACTCTAAAGCAACTATTGATGAATTGACACAGCAGCTTAAAGGTTGGCCTCTCATACCGATTTCTTGCATATCTCTTTTTTATAACTTTTGCTTCTATCTAACTGATAATCATGCTTCCTACAGCTGTTGTGGAAAATATTGATAGTCTTACAAAGAAATCACGGGAAATAAGAAATTCAAAAGAAAAACTAAAGGTACATGCTACTGTATATAGATGTTGTATTTGTGGGTTTTTTATTTTTTTAATCTTTATTGTGGGTACATGCAGACACTTGAAGAGAACTATGAGAGGACACTTCAAGATGAAGCAAAAGATTTGGAACAGTTGTTGAACAAAAGGAATATACTTCTTGCCAAACAAGAGGATTGCATGAAAAAAATTCGAGATTTGGGTTCATTACCATCTGATGCTTTTGAAACGTAATGCATTCCTCACAAAATTCTAGTGTTATGAACTAGTTTGTAGTTTAGTTTTGTGTACTAGTTGAGGGTTTTCTTTGGAAGTAATAGCAGTTAAATTCAAGGTTTGCGCACTTCGTTATTGAATAGCTCATAGTGCATTATTGCTCTCTTTATCTCGGTCACTCGTCTTTAGAAATGGATTATGACAACTAGACTCGGCATCATGTGTGTTTGACCTCTTTGGCTTTACTGGTGGTTGAGGGTATGAAGATCCATAAAAGCTCTGCATGTTTTCGCATTAGGCGGCATGGGCTTTAATTTATACAATTGAAGTTTTTTTACTTGTTGGAGTTTTAGGTGGCTTCTTGGCCTTTCTGTTTCACTCAAAAAATTTAATAGAAATTAGAAATGCTTGTTTAGAGCATTCAGATTAATAATGTCATTATCATTTTGTGCTTTTTTTTTCTTTTTCCATATGAATTTGTTATGGTGGTAGAGTAATTCAGTGATTTATTTCCAAATGTACTCTGGGGAGTGGGGTGTCTTTTAGTTGACTGATAAACAAAGTTAGCAGAAGTGCTTTTCCTTTTTTCAAATTCTTAATATGCACAATTTTGGAAGACAACCTTTATTACTGAATATGTCTGTTATTTATGGGAAATTCTTGGATAACTGTGGTCAAACACATCTATGTCACCGTCTGTGTTTTTGGATCTTGGAATGATGATGAATGTTTTCATTCAGGAGTGACCTAACCAAGAGGTTTTTAGCATTTGTGACCACCTTTGGCTGTGTTGCATGTTTATCTAAACTAACTAGCTTGCTCAAAGGTTAATAGGATTTAAAATGCATTAAAAATTTCTCGTATTAACATATCTAAAGTGGCAATTCAATGCTTTTATATGTTGTTTTGATGCACTGGACAAGTACAATGCTATCTGAATACTTACAAAAGCATACAGACAATTATTAAATGCTTAAGCTAAAGCAGAATAAGTTCACCTGCATCGCTCTGTGAAAAGTTTGGTTTCAACTGTAAAAATGTTCTCTTTGCTAACGTTGCATATGAAAAGTTTTTTGGTAGCGAGGATCAACAGCAACTACGGTCCACCCTATAGACCAGTTGAGTTGATGGTCTGAATTGGTGGCATTCACAGTTTGGAATGCTTAGATTTCACATAGACATCTGCTATGTGATGGATTTTTCTGGGTTTGATCGTCTGCAAGGCATGAGTGTTGGGCTTTGGGCAGCAGTAAGGTTGCTCCATTGTAGCTTGGGTGTCATGGGTTCGGAACATAGAAACTATCTCGCAGCACGTGGAGGTGAGGCTGTATGCATTTGAACCTCAACAGACTTGCAGTGGTAGGAGCCTTGTGCACTGGGATGCCTTTTCCTTTGTAAGGCATGTGTTTAAAATTTTTTTTGCAGTATACATCTGCGCAACCGTCATGATAAGAGCTAGAATCATTTTACGTTTGTAAAATGGTTTGCTCAAAAGAGATTAGGATATAAGGATGTCAAACTGATGTATTTAAGGAATCTTGCGACATATAGAAATATAGAGTTACTGGTTTTTATTTCTTTCACTTGTTCATCTCATATATATTTTTAACAAAGCACAGAACATTCTGGAGTTCTTACATTTTAAGGTCAGGCTTTTGCCGCAACAAATTTTCTCATAAGCCCATTCCGATCTGGTTACAACTTGGAATAATTATTTGACCTATTTGCTGCTGCTTGCGGTTGTCGTTAGATTATATATTTTTTTTCTGGACAAACTAATAGGTATAAAAGGAAAAGCATGAAAGAATTACAGAAGATGCTTCATAAGTGCAATGAGCAGTTGACACAGTTTAGCCATGTCAACAAGAAGGCTCTTGACCAATACATGAACTTCACAGAGCAACGCGAACAACTGCAGAAAAGACGAGCGGAACTTGATGCAGGTGACCAGGTATTGACTTTTATGTCTTCCAAGTTACATGCAACCTTCTACTGATTCTTGTTATAACCTTTATTATTTCATGTCATTGCTATATTGCAGAAAATTAGAGAATTGATTTCGGTTTTGGATCAACGGAAGGATGAATCTATTGAACGCACATTCAAAGGTGTAGCTAGGCATTTTCGAGAAGTATTTTCTGAACTTGTGCAAGGTGGTCATGGCTACCTGGTCATGATGAAGAAAAAGGTTTGTTTATTTTTATAATTGTTTTCATATATGTTATGCATGGAGTCTTCGTTTTCTAAGGTCAAGTTTGTCTTCTTGAAGTTTCAGCATATTTTGTGTGTTTATATGCATATTGTTATTTGCTATGTCAACATATGTTGGTTTTAGGAGCTTTAGCATTTAAAATTTGGAGACAGTCTTATGTATTTTCTGCATCACTAGAATGGTTTGCTCACAAAAGTTGCTGTTGAGATCTTTGAAGACAGGTGTGCTGAAGGACTTGCATTTAACTTATGAAAATTCACTTTTCCTCAAACACCCTTACGTTTCAAAGGCAATTCCTGTTCTGAAAATTCAGAACTTGTAAATGGCTTCCTTTTTTGTATTCTTTACCTTGAAAATTTAAGGAACATAGATTTACAGTGGGATTCTTGTATAATTTTTAAAATTCAATTGAAGAGTTTTTTAATATGTCAAGTTCCTTCCATTAGCATTAACTTGGATTTCTCTTTTTCTTGACACTAGGATTTTCAAAATCAACTATGTTGTATTGTAGCAATTTGAACTCAAATGATTCTTTAATCCAATTACAGTTTTATCTTTTGTTTTGTGACGTTTGTCTTAGATTTGTTGGAAAAAAGTATATGATGTTTCATCTTAACATGAGGAGTATGGATGGACAAATAAGTCAACACTATGAAAAATACTCTGGAGAAATTATAAATCATTATTTGTTTGAGGTGAATTGGTGCCAAGTTATTTTGCACCCTTTTTTTTAGGTAGATGTTTTACTTATTTTAATAAGCCAGTGTAGTCCAAAATGAACAGCAAGGACCAGAAAACTTCTGAACTTATTAATGATAATGGGTCTCAAATTTCCCTTTTGCTAACATTTACGTCCAGTCTATGGACAAAGAAGACCATCTCGAGTTCAATAGCGATCCTGTTAGAGGTGCTTACCATGGATCTTGTCATAGTAAGAGTGTGTGTGTATATATATATATGTGCGCGCGCGCGCGCGTGTACTATTATATATGTGCATGTATATCTATCTATATATATATATATATATATGTATACGTATATGCATGTATTTCTATGTTTGTGTGTCTGTGTTTGTGTGTGTGACTTGAAAGGGAACTAGTTCGCAAAATAACCTTTCTATGATGCTCTAATTTATGTTTTGCCATATAAGTTTGTAGCAAAACCTCATTTATATCTCTTTCTAGGGAATTATTATTTCCATCTCTCAAGGAGTCTTCAACGCATCAATACCCAAGTTAACCTACGTAGGAAACACAAATTTTTTTTTTTAATATATATATATATATATATATATATATATATATATATATATATATATATATATATATATATATATATATCATTCCAGACTAAGATGACTAGTCAATTGTACTCCTTAATAATTAAAAAAGAAATTTTTATTTATGCTGTTCTACATTAATGAGAAAAAATAAAAAAAATTGCATTTCATTATAAGTGTCTGATTTTTTGAGCTGGTTGCTTGGACTTCTAAAAAACTTTGAGTTAAAAAATGCAATAGCATACTCCAAACAATCTTTTGATGGTATACTCCAAAGGGCTATGCCAAGTGTTGAATATTCTTGTTGAGAACATGTGAGTTCTTTTTGTGGGTTTTACATATATAAATGGCACTTATGATACATGCTCTTATTTTTACATGATAAGAGGGGTATTTATATTTCTTGGTAACATTAAAAATTTATTGATGGTAACAGATATAATTTAATAGTATTGCATTTACAAGCCCATATTGACTTTTCTTGTATTACTCATATGTCTCAATTATCTTTTTTTTTTTTTTTTGGTTATAAGCTGATAAGGGTAACAATCACTGTATTTTCTGCACATGTGACCATCTTGACTAACGGATTTGAATTCCTTACCTTTCTAAAGGATGGTGAACTTGGTGATGATGATAATGATGAGGATGGGCCCCATGATCCAGATCCTGAAGGAAGAGTTGAGAAATATATTGGAGTTAAAGTGAAGGTATGTACTTGGAGAGACAGACATATCTTTTTCAATGCATGAACTTTTTTTGGTTTTGAAATTTAAATAAATTCAAGTAAAAGTCTGTTTTCCTAGCAAAAAAGCTGGTATAAAACATGAAGGGCATCTCGTATTGTGGTATCACAGGTGACCACAAGAAACTTCTATAGATTGTGAGACATCTATAGGCCGGCCAAGTTGCATTTGTTATGAATAATTAGTGTCTTGTATCTTCCATACCTTGTAATATTGTATATTAATTAGTTGTTTTATATTACTTAGGCTAATGCTGATTGAATTTGTAGATCTCAAATCTCAAGAAAGACTTCAACTTTAAAAGCGGAATAATGACATCAGTATTCATCTGGGTAAAAATTATGAGATGATTTATTAGGTACTAGAGGCAGGTCCTATGCGCATGCCTAGACCAATGGCTAATTTGGAGTCGTAAGTTGAGGGATGAGGGAAACTTTGTATGCGGAGTCCAAGCAGGAATTCTTGTAAAAGAGCTATGGAGGGCATCTTGGGAACAAAAAAATGGAGCTGAATGACCTAGTCTTATCGATGGAAGAACTCAGAAGTTTCCATTTAGTAGTAAATAGATTGAATATTAGAGGAGAAAATGCTCTCTTGCCAACCATGCTATTTTTTTTTTTTTTTTTTTTTTTTTTGCCTGCCTTGTAAAAGTTTCTGATGTGCTGCTCTGACCTTTTGTTTTGTTAGGTTTCTTTTACTGGCCAAGGAGAAACTCAATCAATGAAACAATTGTCAGGTGGTCAGAAAACCGTCGTGGCATTGACACTGATTTTCGCCATCCAACGGTGTGATCCGGCTCCATTTTATCTGTTTGATGAGATTGATGCAGCATTAGACCCTCAATACAGGACTGCTGTTGGAAGTATCCTTTTCTGTTTAACTTTTATTTACCGTGAGCAACACATACCCACTGGCATAATGCATATAAATTGCTATCGTTTGTAACCATTGGATTCTTACGAGTCAACTCCTCCTCGTTTATTCAAAACGGCGCAGGGCCCTCCACGGTAGCTGGTTACTGCAGAGATAGCAAGAATTTTTGTCTAGGAGTCTGCCATCTTTCGGTCCACTGATCTTTACTGGTTTTACAATTTCTTACATGATATACCGTGTTTACCATTGCCATCACGTTTTGTTGTGGAATCTTAACTCATTTTAAAGATATGATCCGTCGTTTAGCTGACATGGCAAATACTCAGTTCATAACCACTACATTCCGGCCAGAGCTTGTGAAAGTTGCGGACCAGATTTATGGTGTGACGCATAAGAACAGAGTCAGCCATGTGAATGTGGTTTCAAAAGATCAGGCTCTTGATTTCATTGAGCATGACCAGACACACAATACTGATTGATCCGTAAGCTCTTCCAATTGTCCATTTTCCTTTTCTTCAATTCCGTTCCGTTCGCTTGTTGACCTCTCAGATATGCAGGAGCTTGCTCCGGTTACCGGTGGGTGAATTGCACGACCTGAAAATGCTCTGTTTGACCGCATGTTTGCCCGGTTGTAAGATTAAACATGCATGGCCTTTAGGGGAAGTATGTATATAATACTGAAAAACTGGAATTTCATTGCCTGTCATTATGATTGGTGATTTGTATTTGTGGTCGTTGATTTGTCCGAAGTTGTGTGGTTGTGAGACTCTTAGTTTCTTACCAGGCTTGTGTCATAGGCGTTGGAAGGATTGCTAATTTGGATCTCATCGAGAATGTTTGGCTTCTATTTCTAGCCCTTATTAGAGACCATCATCTTCAGTTTTTATTTGTTTATATCTCTCTCTTTTTTTTTTCCTTTTCTTTTGGGGTGGGGTGTTGGTCGTTTAGGAGCGATTCGAAAGCTCAACAGAATATACATATATATATATTCTAAGAAAAAAAATGACAAGATGTACGTAATGTGAAGTAAAATTTTTATTTTTTATTTATTTTTTAAATTTTGTTAAGTTGTAAATGTTATATAGTTTTGGTACGAAGAATTTTTTTTTTTTGTTTATTTTGGTGGGAAGAGAAAAATTATTTGTTGAAAACTTATTAATGTCATTTAATTATAAAGATAGAAAAAATTATATCATATAGATGGATAACTTATTATAATTTATGCTATTATATATAATAAATTTGAATTTGATTGAATCGTTGAGTATAGATTTTATATAAATTAAAAAATTTAAATGAATCAGATCAGAATCAAAATTTATTAAATTTAGATTCAATTAAAAAAATAAAATAAAAAATAAATTTAATTTTACAACTTGAATTGAATTTATAAATCTTTTTAAATGATTTAAGTCAAATCTTTGCAGATGGATCAATCCAACTCATATATGATCTTAAGGATCGAAAAGTTATAGTATTTTAAAGTTATAGTACCTTAGAAGTGCGAATCTAAACATTATATATATATATATATATATATATATATATATATATATATATATATATATATATATATATATATATATATATATATATATATATATATATATATATATATATATATATATTATCATTTAATGTGTTAGAGATTTTCAAAATATAAGAACTTAGTGCATGATGAATTCAAAGGTAATGTGTGTATATGTATGTGTATATCTATATATCTATATATATATATATATAAATTTTACATTGATAATGGAAATCATTGAATATAATTTAACATTTCAAAATAAATTACATACCAAATATGATGCATCAAATGATAAAAAAATACATACCAAATATGATGCATCAAATGGTAAAAAAATACATACGGATCAACTTAATTTTAATTTAATTATATATATATATATATATATATATGATTAGCTACAATAATTTTGGAGGTTCACAATATAATTTTGATAGAAATATAAAGGTATCAGGTACATCAGCACCATTTAAATAAATATGAAACATGGAAGTAGCTAAAATTTGAAAATGATGGTTGCAACCAACATCGTTTTAAATTAAAAAAAAAAAAAAGGCATCCCGATCTGCACATCATACGAATAGCAGTTGCCACAACCGAGAAAGCTCAGAAATAGTAACAGCAACATGATGTAAAATGCATGCCATCTCAATTGTCAAGATCTGCCTATTCGGGTTGGTAGGGTAACTCGAGCTGCAGATCATTTCAATTACCTGAACCTCAAAAAGCCAAATTGTTTGACCTCTGGGCAGTTTACAAGACAAAGATGAGGGGTCACTCATTTCTTTGGATGAACTTGAGCAATAGTCTTACTGAGAACATAGCAATCAGGTGGAGTGATGTTTGCATAGTAGTTCTGTATCGTATCTGTGATTTCAAACCCAAACTTTTTATAGAAGCCAATAGCATCATCATTGTTTGTCTGCACATGCAAGTAGATCTCTGATATGTTCTGCTTGGAAGAAAGATCTAATACATGAGTTAACAACTTTGTACCTGTAAAAGATGAGCAACAGTTTCAAGCTGGCCAAGATTCTTGAATTCATGGTACAAATGTTGGCCTTGATAAACTGATTTAGGAAGTATATGCTATTCTATGAACTAAGTTAACTACGCCATCCATGTGAAATCTTCAAAGCTGAAAAGCTCATAAAATCTACGGACACGAAAAATTGTACATAATCACGTATCAAGAATAAACAGAAGGTGATTTTATTACTTACAAGCTATGAAGTCTTAAAGCTAGAATGGAACAAAGCACATTCCAGGAATATCATAGGATTAATAAAAATATTTTCACTCTGTCATATGGTCATGAACTAAATTATGGAATATGCATCTACATTCTTAAGCATGTTTGGCTAAGCTTCTACCTATGCACATTGAAAATCAGACTAAATAATGCTCAACCCATAATGCATAGCATATCATCAAGGTCATCGAAAAAAAAAAATGGGTTAATGGTCATCATTGACTGAAAACATAAATCTTTTTACGGAACATGTGATCTAACCCAACCCATATAACCTGTTTAATAAACAGGTCAAATCCAGTTAAATGGGTTAATGGTTCTTAAATAGGTTTAAAGGATTTTAAATGGGTAGGGTTATGAACCAACCTACTATTAAATGTCAAAATAAGAATAGGTCAGGACTCTAAACCTAAACCTGACCCGTTTATGATCTGGACCTGTTAATGTGAAACTTGAATCCATTTGAATGGGGTTGGTTGCAGGTCAGGCCATAAATTGCTACACCTAGACATAAGTCACTAGATTCGGAATGTAGAATCTTGAATTCAGTAAGGCCGGCAAGTCAATGAAAGAAAAAGCTAAATGACCTTGGTATTTTTGTTTTGTTTTCTTCTTTTTTTTTCAGAAAAAGTGGAATGGTCCGTACTCAAATATTTTTATCTTGCCTAACCCACATGCAAGAGGCAAGCATTTACAAAACAGATGATGAGGTCAGAGATTGTATCAAATCACTGAGTAGCCAGCAAAACCCGAACTAGCATAAATATAGAATTTGGGCAAAGATAAAACAATCAATGAAAATGGTACCTAAAGAAACCTATGTGACACGCCTGTTATGTTGTCTTTAGATTTTTTTCGCTGAGAACAAAATCTACAACTTTACCAGTCCAAAATCAAGAAAAATCCATTAGAAGTTTTGAACAGTGGAAAGTCCATAAAAAATAATGTGATAAGAGACAGTTCACTAAAAAAAATTGCTGCCATTATATATTGCATGGTTTTTAGTGCATATGGTGAGTATACAATCTGGTTGATGGGCAGGTGGTCAGAAGGAAGCAGAAGTCAAGATAAGCAGCAGAATACAGGGACAGTGACAACATGGTGGATCCAAAAAGGGAGCTAAAATTCTGGGGAGGTTCCTATCCGACAGGACCAGACTCATCATAATGGAAATCTTGGTTCCGAATTTATCACTGGGGTGAAACTAATGAATTTTTGGCTTATCTTCTAAGCCAGCAGCACTAGGGCTGCATTTGGTTAAAAAGAATCCAGATCAATTGGGTTAAATGGACTGAGTTGAAGGAGAAGAGTAGTCTCAAACTGCACAGCAGCTCCACCCTTCTGTATGAGTAAATTATTCTGAGGTTAAGCGAGGTAAATGGGTTAGGAGAAGAAAGGTAACACATTTATTGTGGACCAACATCTTCTGCCCTTCTGAAAAATGATTTATCCAGGTGCTCACATATGCCTTTGGCTGAATGAGGAACAAATGGTTTAACGATCATCCAAATTATCCTCTGATTAAATGAAGTCTAAATGAATATACATATATGGAAGTCTTTATAACATCCATGTGACTTAAACAAAAGACCGCTTACACCCACCAGTTCAATGTTGGTGATTAAAAAACAAATATGTAAGTGTTCGACGTGACTTAGAAGGCTAAAATACCTTGTACATAAAATCATATGTTTTGGAAAACCCCTAACTTGTGCATCCACTCAAGCCACATGTATGGTTGTAATTGAATGGTAGGCTAGAAGTTTAGAAAAACATATGATTGCTTATAAGTAGATATTTTAGGCCTGAAAGATCACATCCAACAGTTTGGATTCCCATTTTTCAATCATCAATGTTAATTTGTGGGTGTAAAGGCATTTCTTTACACCCTACGTCTATTGCACACCCATATATATTATGAAAACAGTAATGTTATTCTGAGCACCATCCAGACACACATCAAATGAAAAATGGTAGGCATGGAAAGGCTGACCAACAGGTGAAAGCTAATTGTCTAGCAATATTAACAGCCAAAAGTTGCAGCCAAACTTGCTAGAGTAATGAAGCTATCGGGACACCAACAACATGAAGATTCATCAAGCTCTACAAGCATTTGAGCATAGCAGCTACCAGTGAACCAAGAAAATAAGGCAAGGAAAAATCATAGGCACATACTTCCAGCAGAATCAAAGACAGTCATGAGAGAAAAACGAAAACATAAATGTAACAGTAAAGTAGCCTGTGATTAATCAAGTTACCTTATCAACATTTACTTGTGAAAGGCACATGGAATTTTCCAGACAAATGCTACAGCTGAAGAAATTTTATATTTACAGAGAAAAAACTTTCAGAATTCATCCATAAAATCTCATATATCACGCAAAATGCAAGATAGCAGGTGGTAGTTTGAAAAAGGCTGCAGATGGCAGCAAAACATCTATAAACAAAAGGCTCTACGGATGAGAAGTCAGAGATAGTGCGATTAATACCTCGTTATGAACATTCAGGCTGCCAGTTCAGTCTAAACTCAATTACCCAAATTATGTGAACCAGATTATCAACAAAATTTATGAACCATGAAGAGTCCATAACAGCAGGAAAGTATGACTGATTGCATCTGCCACGGTTTCAGCTTTATCATAGATGATTAGCAGATCATATTGCACCAAAAGTTTAGCCTGGAAGGGCTCACATTCAGTCAACTTTTAACATTATTATATTACAGTTCAGATATCAACATTGATAAGGCCAGTGCTAGGTATGATGGAAACAAAGTACAATAAATATAGTAGAAACCAGCATTCGCTGAATTGGATGGTTCAGGGCATCCCAAGCCGTACCGGCTACAAGCCGGGATGATTTAGCCTTACGAATCAGAATACTGGACAAAGGAGAGGGAGAGAGAGGAAAAGAAAGAAAGGCAGGGAGGAAAAGAGGGGATGCCGCCACCAGAGGGCTGGCGGTAGTCCATCAAGGCTGTTGGAGGGTTGTGGAGGCCTCTACGGCTCCGTGTAACCTAATAAGGCATTTAATCGAAAGAGATAGAGAGGAGCAAGAGTATTAAGGGGAGGCGCAACTGACGGAGAGGCCGTTGGAGGGCGCCAGGTAGCCGTCGTGGCCACCGGGCGACGAAAAAAATGCGGGCGGAGCCGCGGTCATGGAAAAGAGACGACCGCCCCTATTCATCACATTTTTTTTTTAAAACGACGATAAACAATGAAGCCGACAATGGATTTGCCAACTTCACCATGGTCGGAATTTTTTTTAAAAAAAAATCCCATGAAAACAAGAGCGATCGCTCCTGTTTCATGTTCGCGGAGCCATCTAGTGGCTACTGCGGCCAGTCAGAGGCCCTCCAACGGCCTTTTTATCGGCTTCCCCTCCCTCCTTTTCTTTCCCTCCCTCCACCCCTGTATCTCTTTCTCTCTCAGCCACGATTTGATGGAGGAAGCTGGTGGCCCTTCGAGCGCGCTCGCAACCCACCTGTGGCCCCTTCTCCCACCCACTCCCCCTCTTTCTCTCTTGTCCCCCTCTCCAGTTCCTTTCTTCGCTTCTATATCGGTTCGCACTAGTCCAATCCAATTCGGTATAGATCCGTATTGCCGGTCGGCCAGTATGGATCGCGATACCAACTCCGAGAATCCCGGTAGAAACAGAGTAATGCTATCAAAAGTATGTGTAGTATCACAAGTTGATGTCATATAAGTCCATCTTTTTATAATAAGCACTAAAAAAATGCTAAAAAAAAAAAACCATGTAAAATGTAGCAGGTAAAAACAAAAATAAAAGAAAAACCAAAGCTTCCATACGAAGCTTGATAGAATGTTCTTCTTGTCCTCATAATTTGTAATGGAGCTTGATGTTGAGCTTATATGTGGTTTTATCGACAATATAATGAAAACCACTAAAATAACAAATGAATTTAGAATACAATCAGACCTCAAAGAATCTAGTGACAATCAACAATTTGCAAACTCTAAATATATGCAGCAACTTTTGCATGTCATCGGATGGTATCATTGAATGTGTTTTCGTTTTGATTAAGAGGAACACTGCAACTGAGAAAACAGAATTATAGAGAATTTCTTCCTATGACAATAATAGGGAAAATAATAATCATAATACCTGACTTGTTCTACCAACTGATCAAATTCAATAGGAGATAAATTATTTAGACTGACTTATCTAAAATCATCATACAAAATATTTCAATAAATTTTTGACTATTGCAATTATATCAAGATAATTTATAAAGAAAACTAAATAGCTTTTAAGCAGAGTGAAAATACATCCAAAAATGGAGCACAATGATACATGTATGACATGACAGTTCACCCTAAGTCAGTTTTACTTTTTCAATTCTTTACCACTGCCACCAACAACAACAACAATCCCACCCAGCAAAAAATATAAGAAAGAGAAAAGGAGAAAAAAAAATAAATGCAATTATACATAATATAACTTCTTCCTCTATATTATTGATGCTCAATAAGTTCCTAGTTTGGATCATCCAAATCAAGGAATGCCAGACTGGACCGGACTGAACTATCCGATTTGGCCTGTATCGAGATGAACCGATGCGGAATTGGGTCAGTTCAGCCTTGATTTTCGGAACAAGGCCCGAATCGGATAGTTCGGGGCTAAATCAACAGGTTTGGCCCTTTTTTTTTTGAGTTTTGCTACTGTAGCTATAGTGTTTGGTGGTGTCACTGTAGCTACAATGTTTTGGCAATGGGATGTTTCAAAATGAGGCTTCTAAGAGGAAGAGAAGTCAGAGACTTCTCTTCTTTCGGTTTTATCCCATTTCCATAATAAAAACAACAAGCAAAACGATGAGAATTCATCAAATAGAGGTATGTAAACTTATCTCCCACTTTCATGTCTTCTCTTCCTCTTTTTTTTTTTGAGACTTTAAAATCCATGACAATTGAAAAACAAGGAAAAATCATGCCAAGATTTTTGACTTTGGTATGATTTCGTTATGTTGTAGATGTATGGAACACAATGATACCGAAATCATTGATTTTCTTTAAGTATGTATTTTTTAAATTAAAAATATATTTTTAGAATAAAAAATACTAAAAAATAAAATTCAAAAATTAATTATTAAATTAAAATATTGTTTAGGGGCTTGCAAGCTACTTTCAATATAAATTTGGTATCCATTTATCAAAATTTTGATGCATCATATGCATAGTAGCCTAGGCCTAGATTTGAATGAAATTAAAAAATATATAGCATTTCATGCATGACCATTGTCTTAGAAAAATATATGTAGCATCCATAGTAGAATTCTAAATGGATCTAAGGCCAAATTAATTTTTCATAATTTTTAAATTTTATAATATTTTTATTTTATAAATTTTAAAAAATATATAATTAACTTAAAAAATTAAATTTTACTATTTTTATATAATTATTGAACTACTGTAATTGTTCAACCTTGAAGAATGGATCCATCAAGAAAGGAGTCGGAGTGTGACATTGGTTAGGACTACGAACAAATACTTCGGAATGGGACCATTGGAGATGCAATTAGTGCAACACACAATTT
Organism: Cocos nucifera; assembly: GCA_006176705.1. Taxonomy (NCBI): domain Eukaryota; kingdom Viridiplantae; phylum Streptophyta; class Magnoliopsida; order Arecales; family Arecaceae; genus Cocos; species Cocos nucifera. The sequence goes on from QRFJ01000047.1 coordinate 742,699, forward strand.
AAAAGAGGAAAGGTAACTAGGTTGAAGCAACACTTGACTGGCATTATCCTGATGTAGCTATGTGCCGAAAGTGCCTACAAGAGGTCCGTCAATTGATCAAGAAGTACTTTACTGATTTCAAAATAGCAAAGGAGAGGACTTCGAAGAAGATGGAGATAGATTGTTGAGACATGCACCCACCTTACTACCACTTTAGGGAGTTAGAGAAAGTGTCCGCCTAGATGATGAGGCATAGATTCAGGCTGCCATTAATATGATCCTGGAAGATTAGTGGCGGCTTGAGGAGTTGGTCAAGCATAGGGCTTAATTTGGACCATCAATTTATGAGTCGAGATCGGACTCTGCAAGCACTATAGAAGAGTTAGAGTTTAGAAGGACTTCCTCAGTTAAAGAGCTTGTCAATAGAGACGAGCCATATTGTTTCTACATTGGGAGCTTTTGGCAACAGGAAAAAATCCTCTAGAGAGATTCTAGCTAAAGCCACTATCTATGACTTAGATCCATATGCCTTCCTCAGCAGAGATTCCAAGCAACAAAAGATTAATAGTATGTTAAAGGACAAGAAGAATATATGGCAAGCTATTGCATTTTGGTTTTGTTTCAACCATATTCCAATGCATACGGCAGGCAACACATATTATCGCTCTATGATTGCATCCATACAGGCTGCCAGTCCAGGTGTAGATCCTCTAGGACTTAAAGATATCTACGGTGAGCTTCTTGACAACAATAAAGAGGAATTATCGAAATAGATTGCATCATATCAAAATAATGGCCAATGTATGGACTTACGATGATGTGCGATGGTTGGACTAGTCCCACTAGATGTAGTATCATCAACTTTCTAGCATATTGTGATAGAAAAATATTTTTTCAGAAGTTCATTGATGCTTTAGATTAAATACACGATGCCGTGTATATCCTTAGATTGATGGAAGAGGTGATCGATTAGGACTAAGAGCAGAATATCACGTAGGTTATCATCGACAATGGGCTACAAGATAAGGTTGCAGGAGAGATTCTGATGCAATGGCGATCACATATATTCTGAACACCATGTACTGCACATTGTATCAATTTGATTTGATGAACATTAGGAACACTTAAGAGGATGTAGAAGATAATCGGCTCAACATGGATGATTACTAGATTTATTTACAATATACAGAGAGAGACATATTGAGATTAGGTATTACACGAGTCGCTATGAATTATATAGCACTTGATAGCCTTATTGATAAGAAAGTACAGCCACGTTAGATGTTTGTTAGTCCCGAGTGGCAAGAGAGTAGATATGCCAGAGCAAACACTAAAGAGAGCAATATAGAGAACTTAGTAACGAGATAGACATTCTGACAACAAATTGAAAATATAGTGAAGGCTATCAAACCTTCTGTATGAGATGTTTTAAGCCGTGGACAGTGGAACGTACCTCTAGATGGGCTTCTTGTATCACATAATATAGAGGACAAAGGATCAGACTAGATCAGCAGATCTGAAACATGCCCATGAGTATATCCAAATCATTAAGCATCAATGAGACTATCAAATGGATAGGGACATGCAACTAGCAGATAAGCAACAAATCAAGAATGCTCTGAAAATTTAATTACTCTTATATTTGTACAAACATGCTTAATTAATTCTAAAATTTATCTATGGTTTACTATCTAAATCCAAGATTCCAATACATGGTACCTGGGATAGACATGGATGATGAGCTTCTAACGTCCCTACGAAATGTGACATACAAGATGGAGTCCGATCCATAAATTGTAGCTATATGTATATAAAAAATAGATTGAGTGGTTTTTGTTAACTTAGTTGTATTTTTAACCAGTAATAGATTATAACAAATATATTTTTTACAGACAAAAAGATTTAAGGAGGGCATCAATAGCTTTGGATCAAATGTGGTGATCGCAAGTAAAAAAAATTAAATCCAGGTAGATTATATATGAACGATAACTCTTATTTGACACTATATAGTTACTAATAAGTCTAATATGATACAATTTTATTTTTAATTTTGTTCAATCTTAATGCTTTTGCAGCTGAATGGTGGATCCATTTTGGATTAGTGGCTTCTACTCTAAAATGACTTACCATTTGGATCCTCTTCCAGACGGTCTCCTCAAGTGGCTGTGAGCGCAATTGACTGACCTTTTCTCTTATCCACAGCAAGCTGAGAAACTATCTGACAAAAAAATACCTCAACAACCTTGTATAAGTTCACTACAATCTAAGATTAAGGCTAAAATGCATTCAAAAGGAAGTTGAGTTGAAGTACTCGGATCTGACTGCGAATGACATTGTTGATGATGAGGAAGATCCGATGATTGGATGGATTGTGGGTCAATAGCAAGAGATAGAGTTTGATGAGTCAGGATCGCCTTCATGACCAACCAATTTCATAGCTAACGAGATTGAGATGAATGCTGAGCAATGGGCAATTAGTAATATTACACAGCTATTCAGCCACAATAGACTGCCTCGCGAGACATGACAAGAGGGCAGATAGCTCCATGCAGAGACAGAAAAAAGAAAGATAGTTGCAGCCCTAATGGAGAGGGTGAAGCAGTCAATTGACACAATTCACTCAGATTCAAAGACCTGACAGAACGATGATGATAGTTCTTCTGATGGTCATGGATCTAGTAATCATGGAGGAAGTAGAGGATAAGAGACCGTTGTTTATGAGACAAAGCCGCAAGATGATCTTCAATTCACTAGAAAGTCTCAGTTTACGCATACCACACATGATAGGGACAACGATGCATAGAGTTGATAGAGCCCTCGAGATCATTCAAGATATCATGCAGTTGCAGATGACCTCATATGTGGAATTGGATCCATAGATGCATCAGGTTCTTTATTATATTATGAATCCTTTTATCCACAGCCACATGCAACTTATAATCCATATGGATATGGATATGGTGCATCCAAAGCATCAACTTCTAGTAGCTACTATCCTATGCAGTCCGGAATATCTTATGGATCGAATTTTGCTGCCGACATATTCAGATGGACCTCTCCACAGCTATACTAACAATCCAAGGACACCTCTCAAAGCCAGAGCTCCAGCAAGAGATCTATGATAAGTTACAATCAATGACGCATATCTTATGGGATGAGTACAGAGAACTACGGTGTTGCATGATTAGAGGGATAGACCGATGTCCCACCAGATTAAATAAATGATCCAAATATTTATAAATGACATTGGCACTTGACGACATTGTAAATCTCGATATTTATTGGTTATTTTTTATATTTTTTAAATGATTTGAATATTTTAGAATTCAATAATATCTAGCCCTTATTAGATTGATTTTCTCTGACATAACATTATGTTAGATTCAAATTTGTATCATATGCTTAATCACGAGTGTAGCGGAATGATACAAACATCAAATAACGTAAAAAAAACATCAATTTGGGCTTAAAATCATTCAAGAATAATGAAAAATTAATTAGATATTCTAGAAATCAAAAAAAAAAAAAAGACGTGTCGGCCAGGCACGTCATACCATACCATATATCAATACGGTACCATACCATACTGGCCGATGATTGGTACCATCGCCGGTAACAGTTCAGCCTTTCTTGATCCAGATATTTATATACTTGAATAGCTAGATCTATACCCATGCCAGCAAGCCCTTGGAGTTCATCTCCATTTTGTTAATTGTATTATATAGACCTGTCTTTGATAGAACCTCATAACCAGAGACCCTTCTTCTCTTTCCCTTGGAGGTGTATATTGATGTATAAAGTCTAGTATTGCATCTTTCTTTGAATCATCATCCGCAATGGGTCTACCTGTTTGCTCTATCTTATCTTTTTTTTCATGGTTCAATTTGTCGAACAAGACCAAAGTTAGAAGGTGGCATTAAAATAACACAAAAGGACTCTTTCCTAGTAACAAGGAAAACAGCAATGCCCCAATCGCACTACTTGCATATAGCAATTTATGGAAGCTGATGCCTGTGGCCATCTTATGGTGTGCTATCTTGTAGTCCATGTGTTGTGTCAATGATTGCTTGATGAACTCCTTTAATTGCATAAGCCACAAAGAGCTCGTGAAATGAAGAATTACACCAGGGCTCTGCAACTTTATCAAAGTTATACTAGTTGCTTAAAAAGATTTCATGTTAAAAACAAAATCTGATAACAGCATGACAAGCTTGCAATAGATCATACTTTTACATCAAATGAACTTGTAAACTTCAGGCCACATGATGTGGTATTACAATTGAGTTACTTATATAACAACAGACCATGGCAGGCTTTTAAAACTGCTTATTAAGAAATTTATTGCAAGCTAACTTCACATGGTAATTGACACTATGAATGATAATCACCGTCGGTGAGCTAAATTTTCAAGTTAACATGTTTAACCTGTTTGACCATTTTAAAAAAAATAATAATGATAACAAAGTCCTTCCAGATTTTTCAGGCTAGGCCACAGCCAGGTTAAAAATGTACCTTATAAGTACTTCATACCAATGACCTTTAGAGTAAAGTAATAAAACAGACAACATATACTCAAATCAAAGGCTAGGATGACAATGAGGTACAACTTGGCCCAAAAGAATGAACTAACTTGAAATATCCCACCAGATCTACATGATCTCACAATAAATCAGACCCAGAAAATAACATTACTTCCTAGAAGATATTATGGATGCCAAAGTAGAAAAAAATATTGAAAACAGGCCATGCATTAAGGAAATTAAAAACTGCCAGCCACAAGATAAAAAGTTAATCGTTGAAATATAAAGGTAATCCATATCCAGTTTAAGTGAAAGATTTTCATGAGGGCTACTAAATTGGGGTAAAAGTTGTTCAGACTACACATTATCTAAAAATTTGGCTTGGTTTGGTATTATAACATATCCCAAAATAATAAATTTGATTGCCTTCCTCGAGGATAAAATCTATTTGGTTACAAGAACATAACTCGGTGATCATACAGGATTCCAATTTGAAGAGACACAGGATATGTGGTTATCATAAGATAATACCCTTATGTACAATACTAATGCTATAATAAAAAACAGAATGAAGAAAAAACCAAGCAACTATTAATGAAATGAAGACCACAACCACACAACAGGAATTTACAGAATCAAACCTCAAATTCTAAGACAGCCATAAGGGCTACAAAAAAGGATGAAGTTTTTAGTTCGGATAGCAGTTAATAATAATGATATCATAAGGATAGTGTCAATTACAGCCTTACAGAAACACAATTGATTGTTCAACAGGAGGAACAAATCCTTTTCATTACAAGAACATCACTGTTTACGTTTTATTTTGGTAAGCATGAAATAATCCAGCTTTAGGGTCAAACATGTTGTTATACAAAATGGATAATAAAGAGATCTAGTTCCATGGAACTGAAAAATCGAGACATTTGATGTTTAGTCTGTATGAGAAAGCTCAATTAATTAAATCATGTCTATTTAACTCAAGAAGTTGAAAAACAGCCATCATATGTTTCTGTTTTCAGAATGAAAGTTGTCTCTTTCTGCAATGAAAAGTTTTTTTTTTTAAAGAAAATATTCTACCAAATATACATGCACATTATGTCCACATATTTTACCAGACGAAAATAGAAGACATGGAAAATGCATTAAACAAAAGGTGCTCTACAGCATTTTGCAGACAACAGAGACAATACAAGAGGAATCCATATGCTTACCAATTCCTAGCCCACGGTATGGTGCCAAAACTCCCAATGTCATAATGTAAACACGGATGGCCCCTCCTTCCTTTTTCTCAAGGCGACATGCTATTGAACCAACACATATGTCACTGTAATAAGCTACAGACGAGTAGAACTATGTCAATAAAATAGGCCATCTGCAAAATTTAAAGATAAATATTAAGTTTTCATTGGCAACAATTGAAACTAAAATCCACAAAAATGCCATTGTAACCATACCATGAACCTAGCGAGACACTGCAACATTTGATTGTTAAGATGTCAGTTGAAAACAAAAATGACTTACAACATTAAAGTTCTCCGGTCAACACCATTTTAAAATAGTATTATACCAAGCATGCACTTAACACATTATAAATTTCGTTGGAATTCTGTATCTCAGAAAGCAAGCTATAGTAAAATATGTATTATGAATACAAACTATATAAAGCCTGTGTTGAAAGATAATTGTTCTTTGGTGGGCAAAGAAAATACAACATATTTATGACTTAAAGTTATCAATACAAATTATAATTCCATTCTAGAGTTTAACCAAAAAAAGAAGTAAATGATTGTAAAAGAAAAACATAAGTACATAACCAAGGTATGTACTCCCTAAACCTAGAACAATTACTTAACAAATGTATAAACTACAAATGTCATCTGCACCATGGCAAAAGTCAATAATCTACTTGTGAAAATAGTACTTACAATTGCCGGTTGATTGCTCTTCATTTGAATAAACAGAGCTTCTTAAAAATTTTAACAAACAACTTGTCAACCGTCAAGTCTAGTTCTAATAAATTCTAATGGACAAATCATAAAAGTAATTGCACATAAGTGACATGACTAAGTTAATTAAGAAAACCAACGTGATTTGCAAGGCACCTGGCGGTACAGGACAAGGAATTACAACCACGAAATACCGGACCAACTACAATGGTAATACGAGGAAAGAAAAAGAATGAGTACCAAGCAGAAACAAAGAGAGGAAACATATTAGCGACTTGGTTCGAAAACCAACCAAAGGACCGGTTTATCGAAAAAAAAAAAAAAAAAAAAACCCTAAAAATGTAATTCCTCTAGCAGAGGGTCTTGAAAGCTAATTCGTACAATCAAAATCCCAAGTCACACCAATGTACCGCAACATCTCACGACGTAAAAACCCTAGGAAAATAATTCAGGAAAGCTCGATTCTAGATCCTGAAAAACAACAAAGAATGTAATGAGATAAGCCAAACACTAGAATTATATTCGGATGAAGCAAGAGAACAAAACAAACACATCAGAAAACAATAATACGAGAAAGTTCAAATGTAGATCGAAAGAAGAGAAAAAAGCCAGACCCCAAAGACTCAGATAAATCAAGAACAACCAACCCAATGTACAAATCCACCCGTTAAGATCGATAGGAATCAAGCAAACAAGAACAAGATCATTAACCACATCTAATATATTGACTGATAGCTAAAGAGAAGAAGAAAGATCAAGATAAAGAGAAGCGAACCGAGCTTGGTGAACTCGCCGGAGGAGAGGGCGTCGGCGTAGTATTTGTCGTTGTAGCGAACGGGGAAGAGAGCGGTGTTGAGCTTCTTGAGCTGCATCACGTTCTTGTCCCGAACCCCATCCAGCGATGTCAACCCCATCTCTCACCCAGCTCCCTTCGCCTTCCTCCGTCCGCTCTCGCGCTCTCTCAACTATCTATTTCCGTGTGTGTGTGTATATATATATATATATATTATAATCCCCACCCAGCAAGATACGATACGAACCAAGGAGAACAAGTAGAATAAACGGAACCCTAACAAGTAAAGATTAGATCGAATTCCTGTTATGGAGCGAGATAGCATTCGTCCATGCGCTCCCTCCTCTACGGATGACTCCCATCCCCCTTCCCATTTGCATGTTTTTATTTATATTAATTACAGATACGCAGTCTAGGGTTTTCTCCATGGGCGTCTTATTCGCTGCGCCCAAGGTGGTGGTGGTGGGTTGGACCCATCCTATCGGGGTTCAATTTGCCGAACATACACTAACTAGGTTCCAATCCAAACTACTACAAGGGTAAGGAGTGCGACTGGAGGAAAACCCCAGTTCATGTGATTTTCCAATTAATTAACAGAATAGAAGATGCGAGGAAATAGTCACGGCTATCTCTTTAATCAACAGTCGGTACCGGGATGAATGGTCGAAGTCAACCACTTGGTGTTCATATCCTTTACCAGGCCCAGTCACCTCCGCGCGGTTCATGAACACTCGCTCGCCCCCATCATCCGGCCAGTGACAGCGGCATGGACTGGCCCATCTATTCGAGGCGTTTTTAGGCTGATGCCAATGCGATAGCACTATGCATCCGCTGTATACGAACGCTCGAGGAATTAGGTTTTCACGTTTGCAAGTTCGCGTAACCGATGCTGAAGGATGCCACAGAAGTAACCAAAAATAGGCGTAGAAATGAACTTAAAAGTGAGCGAAAATAGGCTAGCTTTGAACAATGGCACGAGGGTGTATCGACTTTCGCGCGAAAGAAGGATTCGTCCTCCGCGCGAATCCTTGGCGACATATTCCCTTGTTTCTCTAAGTATCCTATGCTCCGCTACATCCTCAACTCCTTGCCACGGTGCTTTTCGCTTGAAGTTCTCTGCATCCGCATATACCCCGACGACGGTCCATGGGCTGGAACCTGGCTTGGTAATTGCAACGAAAACCTGTTGTCCATTCTCATGGAAGAAGTCCACTGATGCGACATCGCCCTCTGTAGAAGCCCCATTGGTTACCTACTCGACGTCGAAATTGACGGACGCACCCTTCGGTCACCCGAGATTCTAGAAGAATGCAAAGACCACTCGTTGACTCGGTAACAAAAAAAAAAAAAAAAAAAAAAAAAAAAGAACCCTTATTGACTCGCGGGCGAAGGAGAGTTTTGGTGCGCCCCGATGGTTCCAGATTATTTATCTTCACTAGTTTATAACTCCGTGCGAGGTGCGCGAAATATCATTTTTTTAAAAAAAATATTTTATTATATTTATTTATTTTATTATATTTATTATATATATATATATAATTAAAATTATAAAAAATATATTTTATATATAATATAAATTATAAGTTATTAGATAAATTTTGTGAAGACCGGCAATGCTGATTCCATGGAGTTTCATGAAGTTTCTTTATAAATTTATTATTTTTTATTATTTTTATTTTTAATAATTTTATTTTTTTTAATTATTTTTTATATATTTATAATTTTTTTTAATAGTAAAGCCCACAATACTATCCATCGGCCATCCTACCACAGCATCTTTGAATTTGAGATAGAACGAAAATATATTAATATAATGATGAGTGACAGTCTTTTGGTATGCTGATCATATATTACTTAGCAACCATGTCTCCAACTGATGGCTCGCAAGAGGTTTAAATTTTAAAAATATATTAAAATTTTAAATATTTAAATTTAATTTTTTTAAAAAATAATTTAAAAAATTATTCTTCATTATTATTTTTTATTTTAGAATAATCAAAGTTTTTTTTTTTTAATTCTTAAACAGGGCAGGAGGGTGTCATGGGGAGAGAGTGGAGATGGGTCTACTCCAAAAAAAAAATTTATTGCTTGTATTTGTTGCAAAAATATCTTTTTCTGCATCGAATTCATGGGAAGTTGATATATAAATTTAAAAAATATATATATATATCGTCGAAATGAATCTCTCATCTCAATTCCTGTTAATTCATAAATACTTCGCACATATCCAAACTCATAATGAGTCATAAGCTTGGGCCTACCTTAATATTCCAACCACATGCCTCATCCATCCATCGTGTCAGAATTCCACCGTACAAATTCTCTGCCAATCATGTCAGAGTCCCACCGCATACATTGCTTCGAGCCAGCTCGAAAGGCTCACCAAACTCCCCACCGAGCAACTCAATCAGCCACACCGAGCTTGTCCGAGGGTGCCCCCATCCTCCATCCCCATACCACATCACCACTTCCGTTTTCTCCTGTACGTTGCCATTTCCCATTTTTCTTCTCTGTTCCCCGCTCTGAGAAAGAAAACCTGGTGTTTTCCGTTTAGAAAAAACAGAGACGATCACGATTTCCTTTTCTTCGCGATTTCTCCTTTCCCTCTCTGTTCCACTTTTCTGAGAAAGAAAACCTCCATTTCCTGTTCCACCACCTCGATTGAAGAAGCTTGGAAACGGAATCAGAAAAGAGTTTCGAAGCCCTCAGTCGCCAACCATGGTCGCCAGAATCCGCTGCGCAAAGTTGGCTACCTGATCTCTACCCCGCCGAATCGCTATGTCCCTACTGCCATTCCGGTCTTTCGGTGCCGCCGCCATCGCGGTGGAGGAGTTGGAGTACGGGAGCGAGTGGGAGGAGGAGCATGGGCGTGGCCGGTGGACGGCGGCGGAGGTGGCGAAGGACGAGTGGGGGAAGATGGAGGGGAGTGCTTGTCTCTTTAAGACCGAGATAGCTACACGCTCTTGCCTTTCTCTGCCATCACCGCTGATCTCTGCCTCAAAGCCTCCAAACTACTCTGCCTCGAAGCGAAAAAAAAGCACCGCTTAGGACACGTGGCAGAGATAAGAATAAGTGCACGACGAACGGAGGCTTAAAGCCTTCATTCTAGTATGTATAATATTCAATCACATTTTTTATCATTATATCTACACACACATCTTCACGAAAAAAAAAAATGCATGCATCTAAGAAAAAATCAAAAAAAAATAATAATAGAACGCTGCCTAAAAAAAAAATCTAAAATTTTATTTAAAAAATCTATAAATATTAAAAAAATAAAAACATCTATATTTAAATATAGGTGTCTTCGTGTGCCTAAAAGATGCCACTGTTGGCATCTTTGGATGCTTTTTTTTTTTTTTTTTTAGTTTTTTAATTTAAAAAAAATTATAGTAGAAAAAAAAAAGAAAGATGCTTGAAGGCGCCTACATACATTAAATTGTAGGCGCCTTTCAAGCACTTGAAGACATAGGCATCTTTAGGATCTTTTTTTTCTTCTGAATTCTTTTTAAGATTTTTTTAAAAATATTTTTCAAGTTTTTTTAGATTATTTTTAGGTAGTTATTTTTTTCTAAATTTTTTTTGGATGCACGTATGCTTATTTTTTTTTCAGGCAACATGTTTTTTCAGGCGCATGCACGCAGATGCACGTTAATCCGACAATCAGAGATTCGATCGATTATGAACTGAAATCTGATCGATCGAAGTTCAATCCATCTTTCTTTCTATATATATACATATATATATATATATATATATATATATATATATATATATATATATATATATGTATATGTATGTATATTTATGTATGTGTATGTATATATGTACATACGTATATATATATACATACATATATATATATATATATGTATGTGTGTGTATATGTGTGTGTATATATATTAAAGAAAAAAATCAGATTTATCGGATCAGGTTCGTTCAAATCTGATTGGATCAAAAGGCATATTTTAAAAATTTTCTCTTGGATTCAAATCAGATCTGATATTTTTCAGATCTGATTTTATGATCTGATAAATAAAAAAATTAAATTAAATTAAATCTAAATTAGTTTTACCTTGGTATGGATAATCCGATTATCCGTTGATGATCTGCTGATAGCCTGAGATTCTGAATCTAGCCACGCAAGCACCTGGCCTCTACCGATATCCACTCGAGCTGGATCTGAAGATCTTCTTCTTCTTTATCACGTCTCCAAAAATCAGATCCGGATATGATTTGGAGGATCTTCAAAATTCCTTCTGAAGATCAGCAGTCGTCTTTGCAGCAGTGCTGCCTTCTTCCTTTCTCGTTAGCCTTTTCTTACTTGAATCGCACTAATCTGAAGGCTCAACTTCCTTAGACGTGGAGAGGAGAGAGAGGATTAGAAAGGTGGCATGGACGAGGGAGAGGGACAGCTTTGGGACATGGCTAGGAGAAAAGTTCTATCAAAGTTGCGCGCAGACAGATCTTTATATAGATCCTGCTGCACCACGCAGTGCCACATCACCCCGGTTAATCACGTTGCTTCATGCAAGCAGATCTAAATTTGATTGATGGGATGATATCACCTGATCCAATTAGATGAGAGATCCATAGATTCATCCTTAGGTGGTGCCTAAGACTGGTCAAAGTTTATAGGTGAGGGTCACCTAGTTTAAATCCAAGAAGCAACATGAGGTCCCATCCGTATGGGACTCCAGGCATTCCTATCCATGAGCACACGCCATCCTAAGCGTGCGCCCCTTCCTTTCCAAAATTCAGTAAGGAGATAAGCCTCTATCTGCTCTCCAATAAGTGCATGACACATGGGCAGATGTCCAAGATTCAAAGATCAACGTTTGACCAAAGTCAAAGGACAAGAATTAGCAAGTGACAAAAAATGGCAGGTGTTGTCTCAAATTTATCTCATAAATTAAGACAACCCTTTTCTAACTTGGACAAGCTCCAATCAGATCAGGTAAAGGTACCTAAGTGAGCACAAACTCATTTGGCTCAGTCGAGATAATTTTTAATGATAGAAAAAGAAGAATGTTAAGCTCAATCGTGTGCTAGCACGATTTTCTTGAACCTAATTGAATCTAATTTAAATCAATTGAACTGGATTAGTCTAATTGATGATGTCTAGATCCAAACCCTTATTTGTGTGATCCAGTTAGATTCGGTTCTGTATGGTAATGGGATATATCGTCATCTCCATCATCGATATCATCAAAACTCCTTTCGATGGATCAGAACTCTTCTGATTCAGACAACTAGAATGATCGATCATCTAAATTATTCTAATTGCTTCCAAAATCTCAGACACACCTAGCAGTATATGGTGGCAACCCATCAAAACTGAAAAAGAATCTCTTGGTGCAGCTACTTGTGTGATCAAGTTCTTCTATCTTGAGCCGTGATAAGATTAGGGTTAAGGTGAACTCGTCAAACCCTAATTTCTATCATATGATTTAATCATTCGATTCAAGTCCGATGTGAAAAGCTTAATAGAAACTCTTTCTATTATTTCACTCTTTGCCATGGCCATGGGCTTATGGACTTGATTCTCATGATCATCATAGGGCTGCTCCTAATCCATCAAGGTAGATAGATTCCATCTTGGTGCAATCCAATTCCTATAATGAACATGCTATAGCCAACATACACCTCAGGATTTTGAATGGCTAGGAGATCGAGTCATGGTGTAGTCAAACTATAACACCCTCAAGGTGAACTATCGATGCACCTCAGGTCAAAGAACCAGACACACCACTGCAGCTTCGAGTTAGTCATCGACGAGAAGGTAGACTTTCTTATGACTACTCGAGGTGGTCACGCTCAGTGCCCTCGTTCTCTAACGAGTATCTGTACTCTCGCTCCGATGTCTCTACACTCATAGACTCAAGACTCATCTACTATAAAGAGACGATTGTACACTAACCTTCCGGATCAATCACCATCCTCATGATGATCCTACGGTCAGGAGCATTTTATGAGTTAATAATGAAAATTCTTGTCTTAAATTTTCAACTCTTGAAAATAAGAATTATCATTACCATTAACTCAAGAAATGTGTCACAGACATTAAATATACATATGTGATAGAAAATAATCTATTTTATTATTTATAGTTAAAATTATATTTTTGTCCTTAGAAGTATATTGCAAGTGTCAGCCAATTCTGACTTCTAGGACATACATATCTAACACACACACATATATATATATATATATATATATGTATGTATGTATGTATGTATGTATGTGTATATCTATATATGTATGTGTATATATATATATAGAGAGAGAGAGATGGACTGGGCTCTGGTCAATCGGATCTTATTTCATATCTGATCGGATCATCAACCGTTGGATCAGCATGTATCTACGCGCATGTATATGAAAAGATGCATCGATCGAAAAAAAATAAGCATGCATGCGCCTAAAAAAAATCAGAAAAAAACAACAGATTGCTGCCTGAAAAAAAAAAACTAAAAAAATCTAAAAGAACCTTAAAAAAATATAAAAAATAAAAAGCATGAAGGTGCCTATTCAGGTGCTTTTTTTTAGTTTTTTTAATTTTAAAAAAAATCTCTACACTAGAAAAAAAGGAAAGGTGCTTGAAGGTGTGGGCCCTTTTTTTTCTTCTAAATTTTATTTTAAGATTTTTTTTTAAAAAAAATTTAGAGTTTTTAAAGTAGTTATTTATATATATATAGAGGTAGATTGGACTTCGATCGATCAGATCTCAATCCATATTCTGTCAGATTTTCGACCGTTAGAATAGTGCGTATCTACGCGTACATGCCTGAAAAGATATGCTGGCTAAAAAAAAAGATGCACGTGCATGTTAAAAAAATCAAAAATAAAAACAACAGACTGCTGTCTGAAAAAAAAAAAAAGAAAAAGTTTCAAAAAAAGTCTTAAAAAATTCAAAAAAAAGAGAGATAAAAACACCTACATTTAAATATAGACTCCTTTAAGAGCTTTTTTTTCTATTTTTTTTAATTTTAAAAAAATTCTACACTAGAAAAAAAAAAAAGAAAGGTGCCTACATTAAATTGTAGGTGCCTTTCAGGCACCTACATTTTAAATATAGGCTTTTTTTTTTTTTCTTCTATTTTTTTTAAAAAAAAAAATTTAGATTTTTTTTCTAAATTTTTTTTAGATTTTTTTTTCAGACAATTATTTTTTTTAAAAAAAATTTTAAATGCATGCGCACCTACTTTTTTTCAATCGGCATATCTTTTCAGATGCATGTGCGTATATACATGTTAATTCAACGGTCGAAGATTCAATCGAATATGAACTGAGATCCGATCAATCAAAATTCAATCTATTTCTCTCTCTCTCTCTCTCTCTCTATATATATATATATATATATATATATATATATATATATATATCAATCAAAATTCAATCTATTTCTCTCTCTCTCTCTCTCTCTCTTAATATATATATATATATATATATATATATATATATATATATATATATAAAAGATGTTCCCGGCTTCTCAGGTCCGCCACCATCAGCACAACCATGCCCTTGTCTACTTTCGTCCTTGGTAGGGGAATTGCCACCGCTCGTCTTAAGCAATAATCCCAGATTTGGAAGAGATCCATTATTTTAGAACCGAGTTATCCATACCTCGGCGGATATAATTGATCCGAGATTATCAGCTATATTTAAATATTAATTGATAATTTAGTAATTAAAAATTAATTTTAAAATATTACGTTGTATCAATTACCATTTATCTGTTTATATCCTTCGAGATAACAGGGTCTAGATTTCTGTAGGTCATTTGGGAGGTGCCCGATGCCAATACAAGCTGATAAATCAGACATGGAAACGTTGACTTCTGGACTCATCATCACCTCTTACCACCTGCATACCACAGAATTCAAATCTTCAAGTGCACTAGATTATGGTTAGTTCAATTGGATGGAGATTTTGCGATACACCATGGATTATAGAAAAATTTTTTGTACACCATATTTAGTATAGAAAAAATATACCATCCCATTTGATTAAGCTATGTAGCCACTATTTTTTAAGGCAAAATATATATATTTTTTTTAAAGAAATTATGACATTCCATGATCATATTATAACATTCTATGCTCAAATTATGATATAGAATATTATAAATATATATATATATATAATTTAAAAATTTTAAATTTTTAATGATAAAAATATTTTTTTAATAATTTTTGAAGAAAATTATGACATCCTATCTAAGAAGTCATAATTTTACCGTATCGTAATTTTTTTAGAAGAGAAAGTATTTTTATCATTGAAAATTTTAAATAAAAAAAATAAAATTATAGATATTAAATATGTATTAAAAAATGATGGCTACGTAGTCCAATCAAATTATGTGGTATATTTTTTCTATATTGAGTGAGATGTACAAAGAATTTTCCTAGGTTATAATTGAGTTGGGCCGAGTGGGAAGGAAGAGGCCTATTTAGATAAACTAGTTTGGATTGAGAGCAGACCAAGTCAAATATTGGCTAAAGTTCAACTTGCGTTAGAATGCAAAAAAATGCTCGAGCCTCCAATCAAGCATATATCAGTTCTAATTCACTGGGTGATAACCAGACCCAAGCTAAGCTAAGATGGGTAGGATAGATTTGGCTTCATCTGACACAAATTAGGCTGCATCCCTACTCAGCAAATGCAGTTGAAAATGGGCCAAAAGAAAGATAAGATGCTCTGTTGCTGCCCTGATAAGATAATCGGTCACGAACCGAGTAGATGCATATGAGAACTTTAGAAAATAAAATCCGCTTATCAGAACTTGTCCGATGAAAGATCCTTCAATAAATCAGTCAGAATTAAAGGCATAGATAAAAAGGAATTTGGTAAAATAAGAGTATATAGTTGAAGATAAAAGACTTATCCTTTGTCTCCGCTTACCAGCTCTTTTATAAGAATAAAATTAGCCATTGTAGAATAACTTCCATCTCTTCAGTTAGAACATGGAAGTTATTAGATTGTTATTAGATTGATTATGGGTCATAATAGTGCAATTACTTTAGACCCACATTTAACTAGTTATGAGCAGTTAATGTATTTATCGTAAACCACTCTGAAATCATCTTTTGGGAATGTTCGGTTGGTTACTCGATCCGAATGCGAGTATCATAATAATCGACAGATGGTCGGCATCATAGCGAGTAATTGATTGTGCCACCAAATCATCTTTTCTAGCTAAGTGTCGAATGAGATTGTTGGCTTAACATCAAAATTGGTATTTTTGTCTTAATCAAATGTCTGAGTAATCTAGGGATACGGTACAGCTTGCAAATTCCCATAATTGTGCCATGGTAAAACAGAAATCTCATCGCAAAAAAATAGCACAGATGTCATGTGCCATGGTAACAACATGCCTATTTGGCCAAGCTATGAAAATCAGCTTATTTTAAAATTATTATTTTTTAAATAAAATTTTAAAAAAATACTGTGAGAGAAAAGCAGTTTGTGTTTGATAAAATTATTTAATAAACACTTTTACCAGTATTTGAGAAGCAGTTTGTGTTTGACAAATCTTTCAAAAAAAATATTTTTGACTATTAAATTATGAAAAAAAAGACATGTATAAATTTATTTTATAATTAATATTATTTAAATAAATAATTAATTTTAAATATTTATTTTGATTAATTTTAATTTATTTTTTTTTATTTTTTATTTAATTAAAATAAAAAATAAAATAATAAAAAATATTAAAATTTTAATCAATATAAATATAATTCATCAAAGATAATATATATTGAATATTTTATATAATTTTTATACGATAATATATATATATCAAAATAAATCAAATATATCATTCACTAAATAATAAAAGAGTTAGGTAAAAATAAATAAAGATAGTTATGATAAATAATAATTTTGAGTAAGAATTTTTTTTTTAAAAAAAAAATAATTTTTTGCTTCTACTTCTAAGGAGAAGCTTCAATTTTCTTCTTTCTGTCCACAACAGAAAAACTATTTCTACTATCATTTAAAAATAGATTATTTTTTAAAATAAACTTAATCAAATATTCTATTTTTTTAAATTAATATTTTTTTGAAAAAAAAAAATTTAAAAAAATTTGATCAAACAGGCCCCATATCTATTACATCAGCTATGTTAGCGAGGAGATTGGTAGAAGAACGACATTATTGGGGCAACATTTCTTCACCATTTGTCTTTGCGTGCGCGCCAGTTTTGTTGATTCGGCAGCTCTTCAAACCTAACCATGAAAGGGCTGTGGAACGGATCCAAAAGGCTTATGTTAATCACATCTTTGTCAGGTGATTCCCGCCTTCACACAAGTTGTCGGACTTCGGGTTGGCGGTTTTACGGTGCTTGGTGGTAGCAGATACGTGAGCTAGACCGCGGCTAAACACACCATTTTTTTTTCCCCCGTTTACAGAAGCAGCAGAAAGAACCAGATATGTAAGCTAAGCCGACTCATTGGGCTAAAATGTGCCGCGCCCTATTCTGTCTCACCCATATCGGTTGCTTCCAGTCAAGGGTCGTCCTAGATTACATCAACTATAGAACGATTCCTGAAAGAGTGATAACAGTTCCAACCCACTGTTTTGTGGGTCGACCTTGCATGATCCTGTAAGAATTGTAGCCCGATATGAAAAGAACAGCATTCTTTTCCCATTAATTTGCCATTCTTTTTATATTTTGATGCACATGAAAGCTAGCTACATAATGAAATACAGCAAACAGAAACACACATTTTTGCTTGGTTTTAAACCCACAAACTGTAAAAATCTAGTTGATTCATCGAAATCACAATTACCCATTCGAGAAAAAGATTAAATATAAGCAGATAATGACAGAAAATTATGGGAGCTCTGGTAACCCTGAGTATTGGGTCTGGCTCCTAAAACTAGACACCACCCGAACAAACACCCCCTCCTCAACAAAATAAAGAAAGCATAAATACTTTTAGAGCCCTAGTCCTTCCCATGAGAAAGAAAAGAAAAGAAGAAGAAGAAGAAGAAGAAGAAGAAATAAATGTGTAAATAAATAAATATGCTACTACTCTTGCAAGGTGCCTGCTGATGGCAGCAATCTAGTAATAAAAGGTACGAGAGCCGCAAGTAGTGCTTTTGGGCACTCTTCATGTGGCAGATGCCCACACCCTGATACCGCGACGAGCCTCTGTAAAATATCATGCAACAGGACAAGAATTAATAAAATAGTTTTGGTAAAAAAAAGAAGCTATATTAAACAGTTCCCCAATAGCCCAAACCATCTTCTGTAGTAGAATCACTTGCTATTACATGGAGATAAGAATGTATAGAACGCAATATCTTAATAGAATCACTTGCTATTACCTTAGTAGCAGTGTGATGCCTGAGCAGAGCTAGGTATTTAAGTGCTTGGGGCTTAAATCTAAGCCAGCAGACAAGATAACAGGAATGGGGAAATCAAAGAAACGAGATTTTACACATTTTCCAAAGTGGAACGGGGAATCGTTCAGGATCAGAAACAAGTGCATAATCAAGCAGTCACTACCTGTATGGGTCAAGTTGCACTGACAAACATATACTTGCTATTAACAAATTAAGATATGCAAGCACAATACTACATATTTTTTAATGGAAGGATAGTTTAGACTTCCATTATGAGCTACATTACATTGATAACTACTCCCTTCAAATGATAAATATAGGGAATAGTTCAGGAGTGTCCAGGATCAGAAACAAGTGCAAAATCGAGCAATCACTACCTGTATAGGTCAAGTTGCACTGACAAACATAAACTTGCTACTAACAAATTAAGATACAGGCACAATACCATATATTTTTTAATGAAAGGATAGTTCTAACTTCCATTATTAACTACATTACATTGATAACTACTCCATTCATATGATAAATATACAGGAGATGCCCGGCAGTTTCAGCATAACCAACAATACATTATATAGTAGATGAGAACATAATTCTGTCCTCCGAAAGTATATAATGGTGGAAAAGCTTACTGAATTTGCTAGCTGTGAAGCCATGGTTTGAGCTGATTTAAGAGAAACAAGAGCATCCTCAGCGCCTGCTACCACCAAAACAGGAAGGTCTTCTACTGATTTCAGCAGTGTTGCTGCATTTTGGGGGGAGAGAACTGTTGCAAATGACAGACGTCCTATCTCATGTAGTGCTTCATCCCACCCTTCCACAAATAATGGGGCCTGTAAAGGGAAATCAGTTTTGAGCCAAAGCATAGGCCAGCTTCACTCTTTTATGCATAAACAGGAACTACAACTTTAATAACCAGGATTTTTTTCCACATCCTCAATAATTCATAAGATTATATCTTTCTGACAAGAAGTAGACTTTATATATATGACCTCCCAAAAGCCCGAAATTTGCAATTTTACCCTTCTACTTCTATTACGCTTCTTTTCATAGTTCAAAATTATTGTATTTACTTTACCAAAGAAAATTATTGTGTTACATTTCAGAATAGATTTTGGCAGTTAGATTCCAATTTGCGCTATGAAAGGCATAGCATATACTTAACTTCATGGACTCTAGGAGCACAACGTTATCCCTTATCAGTTGATCCCTTCCCTATCTTGAACTCTAAATCGGCACGAAAACAAAAACACATGAATCTAGTTATGAAAGTGACCATTCTAACTCTCCACTCAGAAATAAAGTTGCAGTACACTAAAGATCACACAGTATTTTCAAGCAATCACAAAACTTAATCAAATTATATAGAAATTTGTCTGATTCTCCCCTAAGCTTTTGAGTTAGAAACAGGAGATTAAGTTAATAAAATATTAGCTTCTTTACTTATTTGCCTAATGGTTCTGAATGTCAAAAATTATCATAAGATCTAGACAATCCTAAAAAAAGTAAACTTGAACTGCTTTGACACATGTTGGGGATGTGCTAGCAACTAACATTTTCGTAAATAGAAAGGTTGTGCTCTAGCAAATATTAACATGCTACACACAAGTTGGTAGTCTCCATTATGGGAGACTCATCCTCCCAGATAAAACATTTGTTGAGAAAAATAGGCATATTACTTAAAGAAACTACATTTCATGAGGATGCAACGCTCATGCATGTGTGCAGAAGTAATGAAAAGATGGTCAGAATATAATATTGCCAATTAATGTTTCATAACATCAAAAAGCGGTCCATTTCAAGAATTTAGAAATATCAGGAGTGTGCTCTAGTCACTAGATATATGATACCATGAAGCTGGAAATTTTGACAAAAGCATTGCTTTAGTAGCACATGCAAGTACTACATCACCATATTCCACATTTAAAATGAAATATTACATGTTTGATAGGCATAATATACAATGCAGCAAATTCATGAATTTTCTTTTTGCCACAGAATTGCACTACAACCTAACACTCTTGCACCATGAGACATCGATGTTAAACAATTCAATAAAACCACTGTTTTTTTTTTTTTTTTTTTGCTACAACTATTTCCATTCCCCAAGGACGCTATAAAGTCTGGGGGAGGGGAAATGAAAATTTATCCTCCAAGGACTTTATGAGACCAAAAAAATAACTCAAGCATTAAATCAATATATTCTTGATAAGAAGCAAATAGTAGGCTTTTAGTTCAGGACACATTATTCTTGTGGAAGTAAAAGTGCAAAAAAGGAGTAGGTACCAGTCATACCTTATAGAGGCTCAAAACTTCGGTTGTTAGCTTGGTAGCATCATACCATGCATGGCGATTGATGACTTGAGTAATTTCAGTACGCAGCAAAGGACGGACCATGTGCTTCTTCCCCAGTGAAGTATGCAATAGAATTCGGGCAAAGGCAGGAACAACTTCTCTTGTTAAGCTGACACTAACAAGTACCACACCCTTGATTTCCATCTAAGAGATGCAAGCATTAAGTTAAAAAACCGAGCTAGTGGACCAAAAAAAAAAAAGAAAAAAAGAAAAAAAATTGAACCATCACTAAGCATTGCTTTGTAAGTAATCTCTATAGGAACATTTTGCATGTTTAACCAAAAGTAGCAAGAGCAATTTTTTAAAATTATCAAATGCAAAAGCTAAGCATAGTGTAAACTAGAAACTGACATTGCACAGACATCCAAGTACTGAAAAAGAGAAGGCTTTTCAAAATAAGGTAAATGACATGGCACCATATACAATTAGAAATTCCATTCACATGATTTCTACATGGAAATTTTCAATATAGAGATAACAATAGAAAATATTTAGATCAAAATAATATCAAGATATACCATCAAAGGCAAAATCCAATCACTTACACTGGCAGATTGACCAGAGCCATGGATTTTCTCTGCAGCCTTCAAAGCAAGAAGGCCTCCATCATCATGTCCAACCAAAACCACAGACGAAAAACCCATCTCCAAGCAGAAAGAAATAAGGAGGTCAACCTGCACATGTTTAAAACAAAGCATAGGCTTTTTCACAATCCGTAAGATGATTAAGAACAAAGATCATCAGAATAACATGTCAAAAAACTATAGGAAAGAGTGCCTTGAAGAACAGTCAAATGATGCAAAACTTGAGTAGTGCACGTTCAAAATATGGCCCTCAAGGATTCTGGATTTCATTATATATCATGCCATGGCACTTTCCAATAGGAATTGCAATTAGTTCACATGTATAATTAAAAAAAATGTACATTATAAATGAACAGAAACCTAAGAAGATAGAAAACAAGAATATAAGATAGCATGCCAGGTAACTAATTAAGAAATCATACAAAAATAAAGAAATCAGAGTTACAATATTAAAAATCACATTGAAAGCATCTAAACAAAAGAGAACTGATAGAGTTTTCATCCTATACAAAAACTGAAAATACAAACAAGTTACAGAAGTAAGATTAACAAATACAAGTTTCTGGCATCAATTGATAACCTCTGACTTGTAAGGCAAGTAAACCATTCTGAGGGCAGGAGGTGGAGACTTTTGAAGAACTAATGAAAATTCATTGAAGTGTCATGTATATCAGAAAGGAACAGTGTATCAGCATCCAGAGAGAAATGGATGGAAAAAAGGATTAACAGAAATTGATTTTCTCTTCCTAGAAAGGCACGAAATGAAAATATATAAAAAGGTTTTAATGACTTAAAAGTAACAAAACAAGTGATCAACTTCCCTTGATGGAGCACCAAGCTACTGGAAAAGAGCGCCCACCACATGTGCTGAAAATTCTGTGAGTATGTGTGCGTACATATGTACATATATATACATACATGCGCACCCTTATGCAAAAGACTTGAAAGAACAGCAATGTGTAGATTGGATATGAAGTGTGGAAGAATCACCTGGGATTCTAGCATGTATGGGTTTGGTAATTGCTTGCCTTCCCAATCTTTCCTGCGTGGGCGAGATGTTAATCCCCACCCAGGCCGATCAAAACCCACAACTGTGCAGGCAATTTGCTGAGCCAACACACTTATCACATGCCTCCATGAGAACGCTCCTCCCCCAAACCCGTGTACCAAGACAACAGCAAGCTTCCCCCTATCCTCTAGGCAGGTTCCCATAGTAACAGAGCTTGATGAATATCCATCACTTTTGCCATCATCAAGACTCAGAGCAGGAATTGCATCTGAATAGAACGGAGGTGGAGTTGCAGATTCTGCTAACAGTGGTGCATACAGAGATGAATTTTGGAATTGGTTACTGAAGCTTCTTTTAAGATGATAGTGACTTTTAGATGGAATTGTCAAAGGCCATTCAAGTTTAAGCTTTGCAGAGGAAAGGCTTAGTAGGCTCGCATCAGGACTAGATTTGCAAAAGGGCAAGGAGGCTAAAGAATGAGAGCATGGTGATTCAGACAGTCTGAGCTTATAATGAACTGTAAGCCCATGGCAGGCAATGAATAAGCTATCAGTATCTGCAAGAAAACTGATTGGAAGGTCACCCTCATCATGCACTATTGTTTTTCTTTTTGTTTCACTGTCACTCTTTGAACTTCTTCCACAGGGTGTCGGAGATCGAGGGACCTTATGGCATCCAGAAAAAACATTCTTGCATGTGAGCACCTGAGATGTAGAATGAGAAGAAATTAATTATAATAAAATATATAGGATATTAACAGCATTCCTGAGTTCTACAAGATAAACACAGGAGTCAAGAAAATATGCAGACAACAAATTCATCTCTGGAAAGTGATATTTTGATGACTTGATGATATTGAAAATAACAAATTTGACATAACACTATGTTTACATGTTATATATTTGCAGTTCAAAATGAAACCTTGTGTATGTCCTGTATAAAATAATAGCACAACAGTCTATATTAATAAGTTTGCAAAGGATAATAGTATACAAAATTTAATCCCAAGGTACTGATATAGAAGAAATATAGCACATAAAAGCATTTAAATTGAGAAAATAACAATTAGAAAAATGTAAATGAAACAAACATACTGCTTCTGGATCTAAACAGTGAAACAAGAGCTTCCTCCGTGCTCTGCAGCTTGTCCTGTAAGCAATTATAACATGACCAAGCGCAAATACCAACGAAGAAAGGAAAAGAACAGGCATCCCCCCAGATTTTCTTAAATGCAGTCTCTCTCTCGCCGATAAGCGCGAGGATTCTGGTTCTAATTCAGAAAGAGGAGTGAAAACACAAGCCTTAACTGACAGGATCAGCACCGAAGCTAAGGAACAGACCGTTACTGTTCCAAGATATGGACCATAAGAAAGCCCATGAATATCACACAAAGAATAAACACCTGCAAGTGGAAAATATGATCATGTATTGGACATAAATACTTTGAAAAACCAGATGTATTATCAAGAAATTTGGGTATGAACTTACTAGAATATTTCTCTCATTACAATTAGTCATTAATATACAAGTAAAGACAGAAGAAGACATGGTTTACAGGTCAAAAATAAGTGTTTTCCTTTTTCTGTTCATGAATAACATGTGCTTTGAAATATGTTTACACTTCATAAAATTATACAGAAACTTGATGAATATCATAACAGCCAAAATCTTTACAATTATTATAAAAAGAAAAGGCATTTTTAATGAGACTCAATTCATCACCATTCGTGCAGCACCGACAAATTAATTTCATGAAAGCACTTCATGTATCCAAACTGAGAGTATCGTGAAGGTTGTTGGTTTAACTAAAAATATAGCTAATGATTCATTGAGAAGGGATTTTTCAGATTATTAAAAAGACACAACATGTTCCTTATTGAAAGAATTGAGCAAATGGCACAATAGAGAGAAAAAATGAGGAACAGAAAGAAATGTAAGCGCCGTCAAGCAATACATTAAACAGCGTCTATGTGAACATATGAAAAAGAAAAGATCCTAACTTTTCAAACCTACAGATAGGTTTTATTTGGAGTGAAAAGTTCAAACTATATTTAATATATGTTTAAGGAAATTAGGGTTTAGACTGCTGTACCGAATTCGGATTCACCGATTAGAGACGATGCAAATTTTCATCTTGATCCTATCTACAGTTACATTCGATGGAACAAAAATTTGAAAGTCCTCTTGCAACTGAGTTTAACCTCTTCAGGAAACACAAAGGGGAAAATGATGACAATGAAGGGAAAAAACTTTTACACAGCTTTAAGATGAACAAAGAAAAGGCAAAGCTAATGAAGAGCAAAAGAACGAGAGGGAAAAAGACCCAAAATAGGAAAGAAAGAAACCTTTTCTGCTCAAAGCTAAAAAATTATTAAAATTCTAATCATTTACTGCAAAGGTAAAGATGATTACGCTTTCAGTTTTGAAAACTAGAAGTCATCTTCTGTCCATGATAGCAAAACACTAACATAAAAAAGGTAAAATTGGGAAGTAATATCAAAAATTCCAAATTCGTTGTCGGCTACGCTACTGATGCGATTTCGCGACATATCATCGAGGAATCAGACAACGAAAATTGGACAGAGAAGAACGTAAAAGAGGGAAAAAATGGAAAGAAAACTACGGAAAAGGAAATAAATCGATCCAAGGAAGAAGGAAGAGCAAAACTATACATGTGATCGCAAGAGATCGGACGATGGAAACAAGAGGTATATCCATCAGCGAGCTCTTGAAGCCGTATCTCTCCAGGTGGCCCCTCACGCTGTAGCACCTCGCGCACGCGAATCGCGACGCCAGCGCCAGCGACACCGTCACGTCCCCGACGGTTACGAGCACCGGCGCCGACGAAACGAGCAGCGACGCCACCATTGTCAGCATGAAGAAGGCCGTCCGGAGCCCCCTCCGGATCCTCTCCAGATTCCCCTTTCCCCCAGCAGCCATGGCCGGAGCTCCCGCCGGAGACCAGAAAACCTCCCCGGAATCCAATCGATCTTTCCGTTGTCGTCGTCGCCGCCGTCGAGCTTGCGAGAAACAGCGGTGGTGTAGGGGACGAAGCTGCCGAAACCCTGACCGGCGATGAGAAGAGAACGGCGGTTCCGGATTTCTGCGGCGATCCGGTCATGTCCAGGCGGCCTCTACTCCGCTGGCGGATCGATCGGAAGCGCCATGGTCTGGGGCTCCAGGAGACGGGAAAGGAGAAAGGATCCAGCAAGAAGAGGTGGAGAGACAAAAAAGGGAAAAATAGAAAATAAGAACAAAACGTTCGGTTAGAGGGACAGCGGAGGGGAGGTCGTGATGGTTTCTACGGCACCATAGTCCCCAGTTATTGTATTATTCTGTAATAATTTGAAATCTTCGTGTTATCGTTAACATCGCGTCTAGTATTAAAATCCAGTTCCACAACCATTCGTTGGTACTTGGTAGTTTAATGTAATTTAATCAGCCTTCGATAGGTAACATCAGTTGCGCGCCTGCCATTCTCTCGAGAATGACGATAATGCCCCCGACTCCTTGTCCCCGAACGGCGGCCCAGGAATAACAGCATTCTATGATGACGGGAGCTCGACCGTTGGATCGAGAGCGGGGTCTTTTCCATGTTTCTTTCCGTGAAAGATAATAATTCCACCTACGGTGGCCCTGCCTTGGTGGCTGAGAAATTCGAACCTGGAGCCAGTCCATGGTGGAGACCAGTGCTTGGTGATGACAGCGTGGAATGATCTGACGGTGGGGTCATCAACGAGAAAAAAAAACCGAAAAAGGAAAAATTAAGCCGGAGTGTCAGGGGTATGATTGTAATTCGGGGCGCTACTTCCGAGAGTGTGACCGTTGGCGGGTGGGGCGGACCGTGGTCGAACCAGAAAGCGAAATATTCTCCCCCAACTGGAAGACTACCCTGTCAAAAGGCTCAAAACCATTCCGAATCTGGGGTTTTCTAACTTGCTGGGGATCTGATTTGCGGAGCATTCCAGCACCTACAAGGAAGGCATGAGAGTGGGGTCACATCAGGCACGGTGGGGCCTATGCTGACAGCCGCATGGCCGTTGTGGCCGGATGCACGCGGGAGGCGGCGAGCGGGACGAACGTGGTCGAAAGAGAGAGAACTTGGAGGCTTGCGGAAGGTCACGGTCAGATAGTGGAGATACGGCGAGTGTCGTCCCGAATGGGCGATTCGGCGAATCATCCACCCGTCGCACCGGAGAGGAGGATGAGGACTCCCGGCGTTAGAGGTAAGCGTAGGACGCTAGAGGGCGGGTCGCGGTGAGAGAAACAAAAGCTGAGGATCAGATAATATCATTTTTTATCGTATCGGATGTAAAAAAAAGATAGATATAAATTTAAGTAGCTGATCCTTAGTTGTATACCTATTGTTTTAAAAAAAGAGAATCCATCTTATCTGTACCCCCCAATATCTTTAATTTTATTTAATTTTATATAATTTTATTATTTTTTTAAAATATATGACTATATTAATATTATTAATCTAATTTATGTTCTATTGATGCAGAATCTGATCATCGTCGGAATCAATTGGAGTGCAGATGGACGAGATCGCCGTTGGAGATCTGCAAAATAAAGTCCCATTCGGAGTCGATGGAAGTGGCTCCAACAGGATCCTCCAATAATCAAGTCAACTCTATCCAACAGAAATGGAGTGTTCGAGAATTAGTTCCACAGAATTTAGAGAGGGAGAGAAGAGCTTAGAGATCAGAGGTTAGAGTTGGCATATCTGGAGGGTCCTTTTTATATACCGAGCTTGATTGATGTTGGTGGCCATATCGTCCGGCCACGGGCCGCTCGAGACCGCATGGAATTCGTTACGGAGGGAAAGACATCGTCAGGCGGATAGTAACGGCCATGCTGATGGGTCGTGAGCCGCATGGGGCTGATTATGGAGAGAGTGGTGTCGCCAGTAGTGGTGGCCATATTGTCCAATCACGTCGCCTGTGGCAGACTGATGGCGACCGTTCGTCCAGCTTTAATAACCACGGCTCTCAGAAAGTAGGCATTGATTGGTAGACTTCGGCACATATCGATTCTAAAGGAGTTTGAACTCCTGAAGAGGAAGCTCGGAAGGAGTTCGACTTCCGTAGGCATCTAGCTGGAGGTATGCGGCTAAGACTCGATCGCTGGAGAGTTTGGAAGGAGCTCGACCGGCCAAAGAGGATGTATAGGAGAAGTCCAGCTCCTGAAGAAGTCCGATCGAAGGGGATGTCTAGGAGGAGTCCGGCTCTTACAGGCGTCTGGTTGAAAGGGCGCGGAGAGAGTTCGGCTCTCGCGGGAGTCTGACTGAAGCTCGGCCACTGAGGGATTCGCTAAAGTCCGACCGCCGAGAGTCCAAGGAGCTCGGCTGTTATGCAGTTCGGGAGGTTGAAGAGGTTCGAAGGAGCTCGACCGCCAGGAGTCCAAGGAGCTTGACCGCTAGGAGTTCGACCGACTGAAGGGGTTCGATCTGGCCGCTCGAAGTTCGAAGAAGCTCGGCCGCTGAGGAGTTCGACCGGCTGGAGGGGTACGGCTAAGATCCGTCCGCTGAAGCTCTTCCGCGGCTACTGGTTGCATTAGGCTGAGCATCGAACTGGACTTCGGTAGGAGCGGGGTTTATCCCCAACAATAGTCCCCCCACTCTCGAGTTTGAAACTCGAAGGAAGGGAGTGCAGAAAAGGCGACTGCCGAAGTTCTCTTCTGGGCTCCGTGCTGGTTCAAGCCGAAGCTCGGGGAGAGATTTCATCTCCAGATGAAGTTGGTGTTGAAATTGAAGCCCGAGGGAGATCTTATCTCCAACCGAGGTTAATACGGATGCTCGAAAGAGATCTGATCTGCAGTTGGGGTTGACGCGGTCGCTTGGGAGAGGTCTCATCTTTGGTCGAGGTTGTCTTCGATCTTATCTCTGACCGAGGTCGCTCGGGCCGAGGTTGCCGCGGACCCTCGGGAGAGATCTTATCTCCTACGGTCGAGGTTGTCTCGGTCGCTCGGGGGAGATCTTATCTCTGGCCGAGGTTGATGGAGATCCCATCTCCTGTAGACTTCGGAGCTCGAATTTGGACTTTGCTCGTGTTAGGACGAGGTTCCTCCTCCTGTTCCTAATGGACTGTGGGGGCACATTCGAACCATCGTCCGTCTTCTCCATCTCGTCTAAGGTGAACGAGGCCTTCGACTTTGCTCGTATTAGGACGAGGTTCTCCTCCTGCTCTTAATGGGCTATGGGGGCACATATGGACCGTCGTCGCACTCTCCCTCCATCTCGTCTAAGGTGAACGAGCCCTTCAACTTTGCTCACATTAGGATGAGGTTCTCCTCCTGTTCCTAACGGGCTGTGGGGGCACATTCGGACCGTCGTCCGTCTCCCTCCATCTCGTCTAAGGTGAACGAGGCCTTCGACTTTGCTCGCGTTAGGACGAGGTTCTCCTCCTGTTCCTAACGGGCTGTGGGGGCACATACGGACCGTTCGTCCGCGCCTCTCCCCCATCTCGTCCTTTGTGAACGAGGCCTTCGACTTTGCTCGCGTTAGGATGAGGTTCTCCTCCTGTTCCTAACGGACTGTGGGGGCACATCGGACCGTCGTCCGTCTCCCCCATCTCGTCTAAGGTGAACGAGGCCTTCGACTTTGCTCGCGTTAGGACGAGGTTCTCCTCCTGTTCCCTAACGGGCTATGGGGGCACATACGGACCGTCGTCCGTGCCTCTCCCCCCATCTCGTCTAGGATGAACGAGGCCTTCGACTTTGCTCGCGTTAGGATGAGGTTCTCCTCCTGTTCCTAACGGACTGTGGGGGCACATTCGGACCGTCGTCCGTCTTCTCCCCCCATCTCGTCTAAGGTGAACGAGGCCTTCGACTTTGCTCGCGTTAGGACGAGGTTCTCCTCCTATTCCTAACGGACTGTGGGGGCACATACGGACCGTCGTCCGTTCTCCCCCATCTCGTCTAAGGTGAACGAGGCCTTCGACTTTGCTCGTTAGGACGAGGTTCTCCTCCTATTCCTAACGGCTATGGGGGCACATCTGACCTGTCGGCCTCTCCCTCCTTCGTTAAGGTGAACGAGGCCTTCAACTTTGCTCACGTTAGGACGAGGTTCCTCCTCCGCACATACAGACCATCGTCCGTGCCTCTCTTCCATCTCGTCTAAGGTGAACGAGGTCTTCGACTTTGCTCCGTTAGGACAAGATTCTCCTCCTATTCCTAACGGACTGTGGGGGCACATACGGACCGTCGTCCGCGCCTCTCCCCCCATCTCTTCTAAGGTGAACGAGGCCTTCGACTTTGCTCGCGTTAGGATGAGATTCCTCCTTCTATTCCTAACGGGCTGTGGAGCACATTCGGACCATCGTCCGTCTCCCTCCGTCTCGTCTAAGGTGAACGAGGCCTTCGACTTTGCTTGCGTTAGAATGAGGTTTTCCTTCTACTCCTAACGGGCTATGGGGGCACATATGGACCGTCGTCCGCGCCTCTCCTCCCATCTCGTCTAAGGTGAACGAGGCCTTCGACTTTGCTCGCGTTAGGACGAGGTTCTCCTCCTATTCCTAACGGGCTGTGGGGGCACATTCGGACCATCATCCATCTCCCTCCATCTCGTCTAAGGTGAATGAGGTCTTCGACTTTGCTCGCGTTAGGACGATGTTCTCCTTATGTTCTTAACGAACTATGGGGGCACATACAGACCGTCGTCTGTGCCTCTCCCCCCATCTCGTCTAAGGTGAACGAGCCTTCGACTTTGCTGGTGTTAGGACGAGGTTCTCCTCCTATTCCTAACGGATTATTAGGGATAAACCTCGCTCCTGCCGAAGTCCAGTTCGATGCTCAGCCTAATGCAACCAATAGCCGCAGAAGAGTTTCAGCGGATGCGTCTTAGCTGTACCCCTCCAGTCGGCCAAACTCCTCAGCAGTCGAGCTCCTTTGGACTCCGAACGGTCGGATCGAATTCCTTCAGTCGGCCGAACTCCTAGCGGGCGAGCTCTTTGGACTCCCAGCGGCCGAGCTCCTTCGAACCTCTTCAACTTTCTGAACTGCATAGCGGCCGAGCTCCTTGGACTCTCAGCGGCCGAGCTTCAGTCGGACTCTCGCAAGAGCCGAACTCTCTCCGTGCCCTTTCAGTCAGACGCCTACAAGAGCCGAACTCCTCCCAGACATCCCCTTCGGTCGAACTTCTTCAGGAGCTAGACTCCTTCCAGACATCCCCTTCGATCGGTCGAGCTTCTTCCAAACTCCTTAGCGATCGAGTCTTAGCCGCATACCTCCAGCTAGATGCCTATGGAAGCCGAACTCCTTCCGGGCTTCCTCTTCAGGAGTCTAAACTCCTTTGGAATTGATATGTGCCGAAGTCCACCAATCAATACCTGCTTTCTGAGAGCTATGGTTATTAAAGCTGGACGAATGATCGCCATCAGTCTGCCACAGACGACGTGATCGGACGATATGACCACCACTACTGGCGACACCACTCTCTTCGTAATCAGTCCCATGCGGCCCACGACCCATCAGCATGGCCGTCACTATCCGCCTGATGATGCCTTCCCCTCCGTACCGAACTCCATGCGGCCCCGAGTGGCCCGCGGCCGAATGATATGGACACCAACATCAATCAAGCTCGGCATATAAAAAGGATCCTCCAGATACGATAACTCTAACCTCTGATCTTTAAGCTCTCCTATCTCTCTCTAAGCTCTGTGGAACACATTCCCGAGCATTCCATTCTTGTTGGCCAGAGCTGACTTGATCGTCCGAGGGTCCTGTCGGAGTCACCCCATCGACTTCGGATGAAACTTTATTTTGCAGATCTCCGACGACGACCTCGTCCACCTCCACTCCAATTGATTCCGATGATGATCAGATTCTACGTCAACATATTCTATGCAATATTATCTTTGATTTGATTATTATAAAATTGACCTAAAAATATTATAGAATTTGATATAGATCATTATTGTTGCTGCGAGCAGAATTAGATGGAGTCCAGAAGTAAAATCAGTCGTATCAAAAGTTAAATTGGACATCATAATTTTGAAGACCATAATTTAATTATATAATATTACTTGATTAAAATATTTTTTTCAAAAAAAAATAAAAAAAAATTTCTAAAATCTATGACTTCGTGTTACCTTCTAATGGGGGCTACACCTCTATGATCAAGTCCAAAATATTAGATTTAACTCGTTAATATGGTCTAATTATTACTTAGTTAGATTTAACTTATTGGATCAAGTTCTGAATTAATTATGGTATGTCTAATTAATTAAAGAGTTCTATTTTTGATAAGGCTTAGATTGAAATTTCTATTCTAGTAGGATTATATTTTATGAGATAAGATAAGTGCAGATAGTGGCTTAATTTTTTTTCAATAACTCTCGGAACGATTTTCATTAATGGTCCGCATAAAGATGAAGGATGAGAAGAGAAAAGATCAACTATCGAAGATGAATTTGACGCTCTGCGGACTACGTGATCATCGCATTAGTGAGACGATGGTATAAGATATGTTTTATTTTGATTTTGCATGAATATTAAAGCATGATCCAGACGTATAAGTTAAAATTATCTAATATGTGATATGAGAGTCCAAGATTCATGCTTCATATTTATGTAAAAGTTTTTCGATAAATTTTAATTTATTTTAAAAAAAAATTAAAATCATAATTTTATATTTTTTAAAATTAATTAAAGTTCAAAAAATTAAATTAAAATTTTATTAATTTTTCCATGTTGTCCGGCGAACGAGCAGCCATCACTGCTGCCATGCCGGCAGCAAGCCGGACCCGTGGCCATCGTTGCTCGCGGCCGCGGTGGCATCGCCCTCTGCTAGGGCAGCTGCGAGAACTGCGGCTTTTACCACGATGCAAGGGAAGAGGGCGGCAGGCGGTGACGGTTTGCGACGGTGGGTCGCGGGCGGATGGAAGTTTCTGCACCCTGGCGGCGGCGGCGGCCACAACAGCACCGCCGCACGCGGTCTGCGGGTTCAACCGCTTGATCAGCGGCTTCCACCGCGACGGTGGGGGCGGCGTACCGGGGGGCGGCGCCCGGTACGCCACCCTCCCTCTTGGCCTCTCTGGCAGTTGAGACGGCAAGGGGTGGTCGTTCGGCCGCCCGTCCGGTGCTAGGGGAGGCGACGGCCATGGGGGATTTGGGGTTTTTGATCGAAAGATTGGGGAAGAAGGAAGGCTCTATTGGGGTTTGGGTTCCAACTTAGATCCAAACCCATTAAAACCTATCGGGT
This sequence comes from Cocos nucifera, assembly GCA_006176705.1. Classification (NCBI taxonomy): domain Eukaryota; kingdom Viridiplantae; phylum Streptophyta; class Magnoliopsida; order Arecales; family Arecaceae; genus Cocos; species Cocos nucifera. Next base: position 775,441 of record QRFJ01000047.1, read on the forward strand.
TTCGGATTTTGATCCATTAAGTTTTCAGATCAAACCCGAACCCGTTAACCCGATCTTGTTTTAAAGCTATTTTTACAATTAAGCCCTTGAAAAAGTATAAATTCTAAAAGGTCCTGTATGATAGTTTTGCAATTTAGTCTTTTTAGGGTAATTTTGCATTTTAATCCCTGATAAGTGATAAATTACATTATAATTCCTACCAATTTTTTGAATAGTTTTTAAACCTGCTGTTTTATAGAAAAAGCCCTGTATTTCTATTAGTTACGGTTAAGTTCTTTAATTTTAAGATTTTTTGATAAAATCGTTATAACTTGATCATTTTTCATCTGATTTGAGTGTTTTTTGAACCGTTGAACTTATGATAGTTTGAAAAATATTATGATTAAGTTTTTCACATAAAATAAAATATTTAAATAATTAAATTATTTAATTAATAATTTTATTTGCTATTATACTATTCAAGTATATTTTCGCGTAGCTCCAAAGGATCCAGAGCACTATAGATCTTGGATAGCCGAGTCATCGAGAGCTAATGGTCTTCTCTCATTATAATTTTAGAATTACATAAAAATGTATCTATTATAGTAAATTCAAAGGTGACTGTAATTTGATATAAAATTAATAGTAAAAGATTGACTAACTTGAATTACATAAAGACGGAAAGTTCTACACCCAAAGATGAAAATAATCTTAAATTTTTATAATCATAGTTAATTAAATTACTGAAAGTACAACTATTATGATGGATCATAGTTTAAACATGAATTATGTGTACATGCCATAATTAATATTCTTGTTTACATACTTCATATTATTATTGATTATGATTTATGTGATGCATGTTTTGATGCATGTTTTGGCATTATTTATTATATTTAAATTTATAATTAAATTAGTTATGATACTTATTATATGCTATGATTCTTATCTAAAGGTATTTTATAGTTGTATAATAAGTATTAGTAGCAGAATTATATTATAAAATCTGCATCATATTGATAATTATAAATATATTTTGTTATTTATAGTCATAACCCCTGCTTCATTCTCGTCGTATCTATCTAACATTCTCATATTGAATGAATTAAATTATTCTGATTGACATGAGTAGCTTCTCATTATCTTAGGATGCCTAGATTTAGACTTGGCCCTTCGTAAACCTCAGTCAGATCCACTTACCCCCACTAGTTTTTCTGATTATAAGAAATTATCTAAAAAGTGGGAGCATTTTAATAGATTATCTCTCATGATTATTAAAAGTTCTATAGCAAAAGACATTAGGGGATCTGTTTCTGATATTGAATTGATCTCTGAATATTTTTTCTCTATAGAACGATAGTTTATCAGATCAAGTAAAACATTAGCTGGTACTTTAATGAATAAATTAATCTCTATGAAATATGATAGATTTTCTGGAGTATGAAAGTATATTATAGAAATACGTGATATAGCTAAAAAATTAAATGATTTGGATATAATGATATCTGAAAACTTTTCTATCCAGTTTGTTCTTAATTTTCTTTCATCCTAGTTTATCCAATTTAAGATTTACTACAACATACATAAGAAATCATGGATAATGAATGAACTCATCTTCCAGTATGTGTAAAAAAAAGAGAGATTGAAACAGGAAGGGATCCCAGTTATCTATGTAATTTTATAAGAGCATCTTAAGAAAAGAAAGTGAAGAAAGAAAATAAAAGATCTAGCAATCCACCAATAAAAATTTCTCATAAATTAAAATATTTTTTCTGTAAAAAGGAGGGACATATTAAGAAGGATTGTGAGAAAAGAAAGAAATGATTCGAAAAGAAGGATATTCCCTTATCACTTGTTTATTTTAAAATCAATTTCATTGATGTTCCTTTTAATACTTGGTGGATTGATTCAAATGCTATAATTCATGTTTTCAATTTAATGCAGAAATTTCTTTCAAGTTGGAAACTAAATGATGAAGAGTGGTGAATCTTTATGAAAAATCGAATGAAGTTCAAAATTATTATAGTCGGAACCTATAGACTTATTACAGACATCGAATTTTAATTAGATTTACATGATGTTTTTTATATTCTTTCAGTATTTAGAAATTTAATTTTTTATCAAAACTTGATTTAGAAGATTTTTTATTTATTTTTATAAATTTAAATTTTAAATTAATAAAAAAATTTATTTTGGTTGGTACTGAAATATTATGCAATGGATTATATAAATTAAATTTGGATTATTCTTTTAAATAATTTTTATTAATTTTAAATAATTTTTATTGATTTTAAATATTAATATTAGAATAAAATATGATATTATAAATGAGAGTTTTTTAATACTGTGGCATAGGTGATTAGATTATATATCAAAAAAAAAGATCATTAGATTGGTTAAGAAAGATGTTTTATTAAATCTAGATTTTAGTAATTTTGGTATGTGCATCGATTACATTAAAAAAAATAAATTAAAAATCATAAAAAATATGCCACTAAAAGTTCAGGATTCTCAGAATTGATACATACCGATATTTATGGCTATTTTACATCTTATTTTAGAGGATAAAAGTATTTTATTATCTTTATTAATGATTTCTTACATTATGATTATGTTTTTCTGTTGCATGAAAAGTCTGAAATTTTGGAAGCCTTTAAGGTGTACAAAGCTGAAGTAGAAAATCAGTTAAATAAAAAATAAAGATTATGAAATCTGATAGGGATGGTGAATACTATAATAGATATGATAAATCTGATCATAATTTTGGATATTTTATCAAATTTCTTGAACAACATGGTATTGTAACATAGTACACTATGCTAAAAAATCTTCAATAAAATGATGTGACTGAAAGACGTAATTACACATTGATGGATATGGTGAGGAGTATGATTAGTAAATCCTCATTATCCTTAAATTTATGGGGAGAAGCCTTGAAAATCACTATATATATCCTAAACCAGGTACCTAGTAAGACCGTTCTTAAAACTTTTTTTGAGTTATGGATGGATAGAAAACCAAGTTCAGGACATTTACATGTTTGGAGTTATCCAGTAGAGGCTCGATTATATAATCCATAAGAAAAGAAATTAGATCCCAGAGCAGTTAGTTGTTATTTTATAGGATATCCATAAAGGTCAAAAAATTTTAGATTTTATTGTCCACCATACACCACTAGAATTATTGAAACTGAAACTACTGAGGATGGTGAAAATAGTGAGAGTGGTACATCGCATAATACGGTGATACAAAAAATAAAAAAATCTCTTTCTATTATAGTAACACCTAGAGATATTTTACTTGAGCCTGCTGAATCTAAAACTACGGAACATCAATAGATGATTGAAATACAACTTTTTGAACAGACTATCAACGAACATGATTCGATCGAAAATAATCATAATAATGATATTGAAGCTAAAATATTATGGAGATCTACTAGAATTAGAAGATCAGCTATTTTAGATGATTATATTATATACTTACAAGAATGTGATTATGATATTGGAATAAAGAATGATCTAGTTTTATTTAAGGATGCCATGAAAAGTGATGATTCTAAATTTTGATTAGATATCATGAGATGAGATGGAATTTATGAATAAGAATTAAGTCTGAAAACTTGTTGAATTATCTGAAGGATTTAAGCCTGTAGGTTGTAAATGAATTTTTAAGACCAAACAGGATTCCAAAGATAATATCAAAAGATATAAAGCTAAACTTATGGCAAAAAAATTCACTCAAAAGAAATGCATTGATTATCATGAAATATTTTCTCCTATTTCTGAAAAGGATTCATTCAGATCATTATGACATTAGTAGCTTATTTTGATTTAGAGCTACATCAAATGGATGTTAAGACAATATTTTTGAATGAAAATTTAAAAAAAGAGGTGTATATGAAATAGCCCGAAGGATTTTTTATGCAAAAAAATAAAAGATTGGTATGTAAATTAAAAAAAAATTATATATGATCTTAAATAAGCTTTCAGGCAATGATACTTAAAGTTTAATCATATTATTATTTCTTTCGAATTTAAAAAAAATATTGCTGATCAATGTATATATCTGAAGGTGAATGAAAGTAAGTTTATATTTTTAATACTATATGTAGATGATATCTTACTAGCTAGCAATGATTTAGATTTCTTACATAAAACTAAAAGTTTTCTTTCCAAATATTTTGATATGAAAGATATGAAAGATGCTTCTTATATTTTTGGTATAGAAATATATTGTGATAGAAATAAGAGGTTACTTAGTTTATCTCAGAGAAATTATATTACTAAGATCTTAAAAAAATTTAGAATGTCAAGTTGCTCATTAAGTAAAGTGCTAATCGTTAAGAATGATAAATTTAATAAATTTTAGTATCTCATGAATAACATTGAGAGAAATCAAATAAAGGATATATCTTATGCATCTACAGTGAATAGTCTGATGTATGCTCAAATATATATTCGTCTTGATATCAGTTTTGCTTTGTGAATGCTTGAAAGATATTAAAATGATCCAGATATGGATCACTGAAAAACTGCCGAAAAAATAATGCGATATCTTCAAAAAACTAAAGACTACATGCTTACTTATAGAATAATTGATCGATTGAAAATGATCGATTATTCAGATGCAAATTATGCTGATTGCCTCGATAGTAGAAAGTCCACATCAGATTTTATCTTTCTATTAGCTGGTAGAGCAATCTCATGGAGGAGCGCAAAACAGCGTATTATTGCCTGTTCTATTATGGAAGTTGAATATATAAGCTGCTATAAGGCTTCCTCACATGCTCTATAGTTGAAAAAATTTATCTTAGGACTCGGAGTTATGGATTCTATTTTTAAGCTGCTAAAAATTTATTATGATAATTTTGCTATAGTTTCTTTTTCTAACAGTAGCAAGGTGATCAATGCAAACAAGCACATTGATGTTAAGTATTTTACTATAAATGAAAAAATTAGTAGTCATCAGATGTCTATTGATTTTATTAATACTGCTTGTTTGATAGCTGACCCTTTGACGAAAGATTTAGTATCCAAAATTTTCAAAGAGTATGTAAAAATTTTAGACATTTATCATTGGAATATTTAATTAGTAATAGATACTTATTTTGAGATCTCTTAATGATTTAATGACTGCTATTACTTCTGTTTAATTATTATTTGTATACATTATGGTTAATTTTTATCAAAATTAAAGTAAATAGAAGTATCATTTATATGACATGATAGTGGAATCATTATCATAGGCATTATGAATTTTAATAGCCTATGTATTCCAACATATAAGACTGAATTAAGTGAGAATTATTGATGTTATGATATATGGAAGAAAGTATGTCAGTTGAAATGTATAACTGCCATGATCTGCATCCATGGTTTTTACTTAATCAAAGTATAAAGAATTTTTCAAGGAATAGATAATTGAGCAATTTTTTTTATAAAATGAGTGCACACTTGTCGGATCAATTTCAAAATTCTGATTCAAGATTATTATTTTAAAAAATTAAAAAATTATTTATTTTTAAAATATTTTAGTAAAATTAAAGAGTTAATTTTAAATGAAAATATAGACCTAAGTGGAAGAATGTTGGATTTAACTCCTTAATATGATCTAATTGTTACTTAGTTAGATCTAACTCATTCGGTCAAGTCATGAATCAATTATGGTAAGTCCAATTAATTAAAAAATTTTATTTCTGATGAGACTTAGACTGGAATTCCTACTCTAATCAGGATTAAGTCTTCTGATGGGACAAGACAAGTGCATGTATAAATAGAAGTGGCCTGATTCTTTTTCTCCAACTCTTAGGAGGACATGTTGATTTCCATTAATCATTCATATAAAGATGGAGGATGAGAAGAGAGAAGATCAGGTGCCTGTAAAAGATAGATCTGATGCTCTGCATGCTACATGATCATTGCGTTGGTGAGAAGATAGTGTAAAGTATGTTTTATTTTGATTTTGCATGAATATTGAAGCATAATCTAGGCAAAAAAGTTTAAATTATCTAACACAAAATCTATGTTTGATTTTTGCAATAGATTGATCAAATTAAAAATTTTATTTTTGAGAAAAATTTTAATCGAACGTATTTCTTAATCCAAAAAAAATTAATAGCGATATAAGACAAAATTAATATAAGAGTTGAGATCAACCTCTCATAGGATTTTAGCTTTTTTATATTTATTTATGCTAATTATATCTATTTTTCAAAGCTAATCATATTTGAATTGTGAGAGGAATTCGATCTGAATTGTATAGGAGTAGATCTCATTATTATAAATAAAAGTTATATACTTTAATTTTTGTATCATCAAAAAAAAAAAAAAGTAGATCTAAACTCTAATTTTGCTTTTTTCTTTTATTTTTTTTAATTTTTTTTTAAAGATTCAAGTTGAGTAAGTTAAGGAAGTTTTTTTCTTCTCTCCGATCAGATCAAAAATTTAATTATTCTACTTTTATTTGTATATATACTTATATTTTTGTTATTCAATTTCTATTTATATTCATTTTCATAAATAAATACATATAAGAATTTTTGTTTCTGAGTGATATCTATATTTGCATTCATCTTTATTAAATAAGAATGGGTACAAACATGGATACATTAATATTTGATCCATATCCAACTGGTTTTCAACCCTTAGCTCCTACTATAACACTAGAAACTAATAAATAAGTTCACCAATACTTATGAACAGTGCCTTTTAGAGCAAAGGACCAAGCCTTCAAGTGTGACCATCCCTTTGTTCCTTTCATCTGCAAAAACATAATAAAAAAAAGTTTAGATTTTAAAGATTTTTTTAATTGTTAGGAGAGAGGCAACCCCCCTCACCCCAACCCCTTGGGTCAAATAAAAAAAGTTTTTTTCAGCCAACAAAATATATGCATAAAGACAATTATGGATTAGTTATTCCACTTAAGTTATCAAGAGCATTGCAAATTCCAATATGAAATGAAGAGAACAAAGAATATGGTTGGAGTAAGGATTTTTCAATGTGATGAGATCAATAATCAATTTATTAATCTAATAAGATTTCATTATTTTTATTATTTTTTCATGTAAGGGAAGAGACCTAGGATGCTCTTAAGAAAAGATTACTGGTAGAGCCTCTCGAAAATGATTAAAAAGCTCCACATGCTAGCATGTAAGTTTGTTTTTCTGTTTCCCTAGATTTTAAGTTTGAACTATTCGAGAGTTAAAGAAAATTATAATTTTGATAGAGAAATTATTGTATGATTTATATTGTTGGTCCTGGAACTGCAACTTGATTTAGTCCTCCTTAAGTGCAGCATCCATAAACCTTGAATCCCCAGAGCAGCTACAACTTATTTTTTCACTTTTTTGAGGAGAAAAGTGGTTCCAATTTGATCTATGATTATTTTTGAACTTAAGATATTCTTCTTTTTTTTTTTATTTTTTTTAATTTTTTTATCATCATGGGAAATGCAGACTACTTATAAGAGAAGTAAAATTAAACTTTGGCTGGATTCAAGTTTTACTTAGAACTAAAAATTACATAAATTCAATACTTATAACAAGCAAATTAATTTGAGAGGAACAATTACTGCAACTAGATTTATGACCATGTCAAAATAATCTAGATTTTTACATACCTAATTGATTATGTTGGTTCTATTGAGATTCATTATTAAATCCTAATCTTATGTTTAGCTGATTATTATTTCTAATGACTTTAGGATTCAGATAATAGTTTAAGTCTTAAGCTCAATATATATGAGTTTGTTTTTTAGCAGAAATTAGATGGTGATATTTTGTCTTTTAATAAAAGCTGGCTACGTTTTTGTTTTGTAGTAGAAGAGAGTATGTGATTTTATCAAGAGGGGAAGAGAGTTGAGTTGCTTGCAGTACTTAAATCCCTAATGATTGCATTCCCATGTAAGCAGGGCCAAATACAACTTTCTTGAGGTTCCATTAGCCTTAGGAAGAACAAAAGATTATACTTGCCTAATAATGTACACAAATCATAGAAATATATTGGGCAAAAACTTTAACAGAGGGTCTGGCTTAAACTTATGTTCTTTCGCTGAAGTCCCGTGGGCAACCAAACAGTTCAAGGAATACTTTTATGCCTTCACGTCTAATATACAATAATTAAATCATAGTTACTTGTTTTTCCCTCTAGAGCGAGGGGTGGACAAATTCCAAGCCAACTTTTAGAATCTTTTCTCGGAGACTAACATTCAAATTCCGGCAACGACCCTGAGAAACCCCATCATGTCGTCCCAACGGGCTACCTTTTGCCCACTTCTAGGATATCCGTTCCGAGGGCGTGGGGCCATTTAGCTTTTCAAATTCTCCGTTTGGGTGAGAGGGACGGATCTTCTGGGAGGAAACAGGTATGTTCAAGTTTGAACTTCTAATATTTTAATGGTTCGATTCAATTCGAAGAGCACAAGGAAAAGTTGACCACCGGCTGCTGCTTTTTTCAAATTCCAACCACCAAACTAGTCCCTCTAATATTAAATTCTCTATAATATTAAGTGTTAATCGCTGGTTTTTTTATATATTTTAACCAGAGGAAAGAGCATGCTAGAATTTACTGGTTGCATGTCAAGATAAGAAGAAGTAGACTGGTCGATATATATCAGTTATTTATTTATTTTTCATAATTATTTTTTTAAATAAATAATTTTTATGAAATATCAAATTATTTCATAATTTAATATATTTCAATCAAGTAGATCCTAAAAAAATAGCAGTGCGTCTGTTATGTTACTAGGAAGGCATTTTCTGCTCAATATTCAACAGATGCTTAGCTACATTAATTATTAATTATGAGCAGAGCCGGCAAGAAATAAGTATTCCGGTTATAATAGGTCTCTTCTTGTCCTCTGCTGCTGGTATCGTTACAATTCTTATGACCCATCATACTGTATGTTTTAATCAAAGCACATGCTTCTCTAAATCTGAAGCATGGTCACACATATTTTTCTTCAATTAAGTAACAAACACATTTTTTTCCAATAAAGTAACTAAGAATGATATCGACCATATGGATTTCACAAGCCAAAAGGTGAAAATGATGGTCAGATGCAGGGTGAGCGAGACGTTGCACATTAAGCGCGCACTTCTCATTATTTATGAGTCACAATCCACCCTCAACAATATTCACCGATCCGCTAAAAATTGATATGAACCGCTCTTAGATGATTGGACACATGATGATGGACGATATGCTCTGATTCCAAACCACAAAAATCAGAAAGTATATACATGCTTTTTTTATGAAATAGAGTCTAAAAAAAAAAAAAAAAAAAAAGGCAAACTAGAAACATCAAGTACGTAAGAAATGAATTATTTGAAAGGCAGGCGGAGACAACGACCAATCTAGTAGTGAAAAAAGAGCAGCACGTGAACACGACGCTGCCGCATGAGAAACGTATTGGACTTCTGCAGGTTTAAAAAAAAAAAAAAAGCGTCAAATCAATAGTGATTGACTGTCCTTTTATCACGTGCTGATCCCTACATTCAGCCCACAATAATATATTTTTTAAGATAAGATCTTAAAAAATATATAAAATTTTAGAATTTATTATAATTTTAAATTTTTATAAATATTTATAATAAATATTTTATATTAATAAATATTGAATCTTATATAATTTATAAAATTTAGTCATCAATAATGTTTTATCTAATCAATTTTTTCAATCCCAACTGTAGCCAAATGCACGTATCTTATAACTCTTAAAAAAAAGTGAAGAAGAAGGTTGTAAGCTTTACAATATATTAAAAATTTTCTCACACTAATATTAATATAATAATAATAAATAAAAAATTAATTAATAATTATTACTCATATATATTTTATACCACAAGATATCATGATCATAAAACATGCATAACGAATACATCATTTTATGCAATATTAGGTGCTAAGCTCTAGATTTCATAACCATGTTTTCGGCTCGTGGTGGGTATCAATACAATGGCTAATCTCATGAACTACTACAACCATATTTTTGACCTGTGGCGGGACATTAATACAATGGCTAGTCCAAGGAATCATAAGTGCTCAACTATAACTGTTACAATCATATTTTCAATCTGTGATAGGATACCAATAAAATTGTCAGTCCAAAGGACTACAAGTACTCTATGTTAAACCATCATAATCATGTTGTCAGCTCATGGTAGGATACTAATATGGTGCTAGTTGCACGAACTATCACAACTATATTTTTAGCTTGTGGTAGGACATCAATAATATGGCTAGCTCATAGCACTATAATTCATTATTTAATCACATAATTTAAATTTATGCTTATCAAGTAGTTATAATCTAATATCACTTTTTTATAAAATTCGATGCACATAAGTAATAAGGTGCATCTAAACTAGGATCATGATACATAATTTCATACAAAGCCATATATACTCAAGAAAAAGGGATATAGCATGCAACTATCATAAATCACCTAGAGAAAAATCGTGAATGCATAAAAATAATTTTTACATAAATAGATGATCAATGTTCAAGAATTCTTATATCTACAAATGATAAACTCTGAAATATGATTTATCAGTCCATGACTAGCATGTCCATTTAATGATACAATTCCAATACATTCTCAATCAACCATTAACACAAGAAATAATAATTATCATTAGATTCATACTTCAAAACTCTAATTTGGAATTACTTTTTGTTGGTGCAGAATCTGGTCGACGTCGAAACGAGCTAGAGTGGAGGAGGACGAGATCGCCGTCGATGACCTACAAAATAAAAGCCCATCCAGAGTCGGTGGTGGCAGCTTCGGTGAGATCCTCCGATGATCAAGTCAGCTCTTCTGACCAATAGAAATAGAGTGCTCAGGCAAGAGCTTAGCAAAATTTTAGGAAGAAGAGAGCTTAGAGCTTAATGCTTAGAGAAAATGTATCTAGAGGGTCCCTTTTTATAGGCGGAGCTTGATTGATGGTGACAGTTGCAGCTGTCTGGCAGTAGGCCACTCAAGGTCTGATGGAGTTCGATACGGAGAGGAAGGTATTGTCAGACTGATAGTGACGGCCATACCGTCCGGTAGCGGGCTGCTCAAAGTCTAACGAAGTATGTCATGGAGGGGGCGCCGCTTGTAGCATCATCTGTGGCAGATTAATGGCGATCGTCCGTCGAGATTCAATAGCCATAGCTCTGAGAAAGCAGGCATTAGTTGGTGAACTTTGGCATATATCAATTTCAGAGAAGTTCAAACTTCTAAAGGTAATACGTCTGGGAGGATTATCCGAGAGCAATCCGCTGGAGGAATCCGACTGAAGGAGAAGTCCGGAAGGAGTTTGGCTCTTGAAGAAGTTCGATCGAAGAAAAATTTTGGAAGGAGTTCGACTTCTGAAGAAATTTGAATGAAGGAGAAGCTCGGAAGAAGTTTGGCTCCTGTAGGCATCTGATTGAAGGAGAATTCTAGAAGGAGTTCGGCTCTTATAGGAGTCCGACTGCAAGAGTGATCCAGAAGGAGTTCGACTTTTATAGATGTCCGACTGAAGGAGTGCGGAGGGAGTCCGACTTCTTGAGAGTTCAGTAGGAATTTGATCGTTGGAGGAGTTCGACTGGGGCTCGACCGATGAGGAGTTCGATCGGTTGAAGAAATTTTGCTGGAGCTCGATCGCTGGAGAGTTCGATCGACTGAGGGAGTCTAACTAAGATTTGACCGCTGAAGCTCTTCCGTGATTATCGATTGTATTGGACTAAGCATCAGGCTGGACTTCGATAGGAGCAGGGTTTATCTCCAATAATAGTTCCTCCACTTTCGAGTTCGAAATTTGAAGAAAGAAAGTATAAGAAGGTGACTACCGAAGTTCTTTTTTGGGCTCTGCACCCATGAAAGTTAAAGCTCGAGGGAGATCTTATCTCCAGCCAAGATTATCGTTGAAGTTGAGGCTCGAGGGAATCCCATCCCTGATCGAAGTTCAGAAAGATCTTATCTTTTATTAACGTTGCAGTTGAAGCTTGTGGAAGATCTCATCTCCAGCCAAGATTGAAGGATGTCTTCTCTCCTATTGATGTAAACTTCGAAACTCAGAAGAGATATTATCTCCAACCGAGGTTGAAGTTGTGGTTGAAGCTCGGAGGAGATCTCATCTCTAGTCGAGGCTGAAATTGAATTGAGGCTCGGAGGAGATCTCATCTCCAGCAGTCGAGATTGAAGGTTGAGCTCGGGGGAGATCTTATCTCCAATAGCCGAGGTTGAAGGTGGAGCTCGAGGAAGATCTTATCTCCAGCAGTCAAGGTTGAAGGAGATTTTATCTTCTATTGACGTAGAGGCTCAAGAGAGATCTCATCTTCAGAAGTCGAGGTTGAAGGTAGAGCTCAGGGAAGATCTTACCTTCAGCAATCGAGGTTGAAGAAAATCTTATGTTCTATCGACATAGAAGCTCGAAAGAGATCTTATCTCCAGCAGTTGAGGTTGAAAGAGATTTTATCTCCTGTTGACGTAGAGGCTCGGGGGAGATCTCATCTCCAGTAGTCGAGGTTGAAGGTTGAGCTCAGAGGAGATCTTATCTTCAGCAGCCAAGGTTGAAGGAGATCTTATCTTCTATTGACGTAGAAGCTCGGAAGAGATCTCATCTCTAGCAGTAGAGATTGAAAAAGATTTTTATCTTCTATCGACGTAGAAGTTCGAAAGAGATCTCATCTCCAACAGCTGAGATTGAAGATTGAGCTCGGGAGAGATCTTATCTCCAGCAGTCGAGGTTGAAGGTGGAGCTCAGAGAAGATCTTATTTCCAGCAGCCAAGATTGAGGAGATCTTATCTCCTATCGACGTAGAAGTTCGGAGGAGATCTCATCTTCAGCTGTCGAGGTTGAAGGAGATTCTTATCTCCTATCGACGTAGAAGTTCAGGAAGAGATCTTATCTCCAACAGTCGAGATTGAAGAGATCTTATCTCCTATTATCGTAGAAGTTTGGATGCTCGGACGCTCGAAGAAGATCTTATCTTTAGTCGAGATTGAAGATTGAGCTCATGAGAGATCTTATCTCCAGCAGCCGAGGTTGAAGGAGATCTTATCTTCTATCGATGTAGAAGCTTGGAGGAGATCTTCATCTCCAGCAGTCGAGGTTGAAGGAGATTCTTATCTTCTATTAACGTAGAAGCTCGAAGAAGATCTTATCTCCAGCAGCCGAGGTTGAAGGTTGGAGCTCGGAGGAGATCTTATCTCCAATAGTCGAAATTGAAGGAGATCTTATCTCCTACCGACGTAGAAGCTCGGAAGGAGATCTTATCTCCAGCAGTTCAGATTGAAGAAGAATTTATCTTCTATTGACGTAGAGGCTCGGGGGAGATCTTATCTCCGACAGTTGAGGTTGAAGGTGGAGCTCGAAGAAGATCTTATCTTCAGCAGTCGAGGTTGAAGGTGGAGCTCAGAAGAGATCTTATCTTCAGCAGTCGAGATTGAAGCTCGGGAGATCTTATCAGTGATTGAGATTGAAGGTTCTATCTCCTCGACGTAGACTCTAAAGCTCGGAGAAGATCTCATCTCCAGTAGTCGAGCTTGAAGAAGATTTTATCTCCTGTTGACGTAGAGACTCGGAAAAGGATCTTATCTCCGACAGTCGAGGTTGAAGGTGGAGCTCGAAAAAGATCTTATTTCCAGCAATCGAGGTTGAAGGAGATCTTATCTCCTATCAACGTAGAAGCTCGGAGGAGATCTCATCTTCAATAGCCGAGGTTGAAGGAGATTTTATCTCCTATTGACGTAGAGACTCGGAGGAGATCTCATCTTCAGCAGTCGAGGTTGAAGGTTGAGCTCGGAGGAGATCTTATCTCCAGCAGTCGAGGTTAAAGGAGATCTTATCTTCTACTAACGTAGAAGCTCGAAGAAGATCTCATCTCCAACAGTCGAGGTTGAAGAAGATTCTTATCTCCTATCGATGTAGAAGTTCGGAGAAGATCACATCTCCAGCAGCCGAGGTTGAAGGTGGAGCTCAGAGAAGATCTTATCTCCAGCAGTCAAGGTTGAAGGAGATCTTATCTTCTATCGACGTAGAAGCTCGAAAGAGATCTCACATCCAACAGTCGAGGTTGAAGGAGATTCTTATCTCTTGTCAACGTAGAAGCTTGGAAGAGATCTTATCTCCAGCAGCCGAAGTTGAAGAAGATCTTATCTCCTATTATCGTAGAAGCTCGAATGCTCGGAAGAGATCTTATCTCTAGTTGAGGTTGAAGATTGAGCTCGGAGGAGATCTTATCTCCAACAGCCGAGATTGAAGGAGATCTTATCTCCCGCCGATGTAGAAGCTCAAAAAAGATCTCATCTCCAGCAATTGAAGTTGAAGAAGATTCTTATCTTCTGTCGACGTAGAAGCTCGGAGGAGATCTTCATCTCCAGCAGCCGAGGTTGAAGGTTGAGCTCGAAGAAGATCTTATCTCCAACAGTCGAGGTTGAAGAAGATTTTATCTCCTGCTGATGTAGAAGCTTGGAGGTGATCTTATCTCCAGCAATCCAGATTGAAGGAAATTTTATCTTCTATTGATGTAGAGGCTTGGGGGAGATCTTATCTTCGGCAGCCGAGGTTGAAGATGAAGCTCGGAGAGATCTTATCTCCAGCAGTCGAGGTTGAAGGAGATCTTATCTCCTATCGACGTAAAAGCTCGGAGGAGATCTCATCTCCAACAATCGAGATTGAAGAAGATTCTTATCTCTTATTGACGTAGAAGCTCGAAGAAGATCTTATCTCCAGTGATCGAGATTGAAGAAGATCTTATCTTCTATTATTGTAGAAGCTCGGACGCTTGGAAGAGATCTTATCTCTAGTCGAGGTTGAAGGTTGAGCTCAAAGGAGATCTTATCTTCAGTAGTCAAGATTGAAGGAGATCTTATCTCCTACTGATATAGAAGCTCATGGAAGATCTCATCTCCAGCAGTCGAGGTTGAAGGAGATCTTATCTCCTGTTGTTGTAGAAGCTCGGATGCTCGGAAGAGATTTTATCTTTAGCTGAGGTTGAAGGAGATCTTATCTCCTATTGATGTAGAAGCTCGGGCGCTCGGGAGAGATCTTATCTCTAGCCGAGGTTGAAGAAGATCTTATCTCCTATTGATGTAGAAGCTCGGACACTTGGGAGAGATCTTATCTCTAGCCGAGGTTGAAACTTGGGCGCTCAGAAAAGATCTTATCTCTAGCCGAGATTGAAGGACTTCGACTCGCTTATGTTAGGATGAGGTTCTTCTTCTGTTCCTAATACGATCACTATTGACTGCTTCTTTCCTATCATCATATAATTTTTGCACTAAGAAATAATATTATTGAAATGAAAGAATTTTATCGAAGAAAAATTACTAACAGCACATCCTCGGATTTTCTATATTTCAGGATCGTGGGAGTGTTGTTCCTCCGAGTTTCTTCAAGCAGTAAGTTTTGGATCGGATGACCTCCTCTATTATGCTAGCCTTCTCAATTTAGGAGATGACAACTGAAAGATGATGGCTCATCGAAGTACCAAGCCCCTTCTATAGGTGGCATCGATGATACAGAAGGCAGTCGGCCTCCTTGTTATTCCTCCATCATTGATAGTTCTGACTACGGCAGCGCCCTTGGCCAATCTTCTCCTGCTTCAGACTGGCATCTGAGGAATCGATCCAACCGCCCCCTCCTGATGAACTCAATTTCATCTTGGAGTTGAATGCATTCTTCAGTATCGTGATCGTGGTCACGATGGTAGAGGCAGTACTTGCATCGATCGCGCTTGTTTAGAAAAGATTGTAATTCTTCTGATCTTGGTAGCTGATTCTTAATTTCTATCAGAACTTGAGCTTTAGGAGCATTGAGGGGAGTGTAGTTGTAGAACTTTTCGGAGGGAGGACTTCTTCGCATCCTTTTGTCGGGGCTTCCTTGATGACGAGCTCGAGAAGGAGTTCGGACTCATTTACGCTCGGAGGGAGTCCGTGAGCGTGATCGAACTTCACTCGGCCCTCCATCAGTGATGGATCTATTAGACTCGTCCGTCCGCCGCTCTCGTATGGTTTCTTCATCCTTCAACTTGAAGGCTTCTTCCACACGGGCATATCTCTTGGCCTGGACTAGCAGATCGGCAAAGTTTCTGAGGTACTTCTTCTTCAGAAAAAATAGCAAATCGTTCTTCTGAAGACCATCCTTAAGTGCGAACATTGCAACAGACTAGTCTAGATCTCAGACCTCCAATGCCGCAGCATTAAATCGAATGATATAAACTTTGATGGATTTTTCCTCTTTCTACTTGACATTCATTAGAAAATCCGAATCTTAGTGCGGACGTCGGCTGCTGACGAAGTGAGCCACGAACTGATGGCTCATCTGATCAGAAGAGAAGATCGTACCTAACTTCAATATTGAGTACCAATTTTTCACTGCTTTCTTTAAGGTAGATGAGAAGGCTCGGCATAATATGGCGTTTGGTACGCCATGGAGTAGCATCATGGTCCGAAAGACCTTCAGATGATCAATCGGATTAGAGGTTTCATCATAGCTTTCAAATTGAGGAAGCTCGAAGTTTGACAGAACGGACTCTTACATAATTCGAAGGAAGAAAGAAGGATCGGTGCGAACATCGTCATGATGAGTCGATGTGACATGGTCGAGCTCCTTAATCCACTAGTCTATCTTCCACAGTTTGTGATTGAGGACGTTGTCTCGATCGCAGACCTTGGAGGGCTTCCAACTATAGATGGAGAAGATCTCCTCTAGAGAAGAACCATGATCCAAACTTGGATCCTCTGCTCTCTATTTCTTCTTTCCAGTGGCGATGGGCAAGCTAGCCCAAATGTTTTTCCTTGGGATCGATTTTCGACATCATGATGGTGGATTTCTTAGTGGAGTCATCATTGGAGGCTGTCGCATTGCCCGCACCATTTCGATAAGGCCCTGAACCCATTGCATCAGTAGGTTAAACTGCTCTGGATCTATCATGGCCGTCGGTGGAGGTGGAGGTTGAAGTATCGGTGATGAAGCAGGAGTGGATGGATCCGACTCAGATCTGACGGCAGATGCGGTAGATCTTTGGATAGTCATCTTCTTTTGAGGCATTTCTTGGGATTGATAAGAGGATGAAGATGAATCTTGGAGGAGAAGGTCGGTAGGATCGGTTGAGCACTCCTTTAAAAATAAGGGTACCTCAAAGATAGAGGTCCTTTCTCTAGCGTCAATTCTGTTGATGCAGAATCTGATCGACGTCGGAATGAGCTGGAGTGAAGGAGGACGAGGTCGCTGCCAATGGTCTGCAAAACAAAGATCCATTCAGAGTCGGTGGTGGTGGCTCCAACGGGACCCTCCGACGATCAAATTAGCTCTTCTAGCTAATAGAAATGGAGTGCTCAGATAGGAGCTCGGCAGAGTTTCAAGAAGAAGAAGAGAGGTTAGAGTCTAGAGAAAACGTATCTGAAGGATTCTTTTTTATAGACAAAGTTTGATTGACGGTGATAACTATAGCTGTCTGGCAGTAGACCGCTCGAAATCTGATGGAGTTTGATACGGAGAGGAAGGTATCGTCAGACTGATAGTGACAGTCATACCGTTCGATAGCGGGCCGCTCAAGGTCTGATGGAGTATGTTACGGAGGAGGGCACCATTTGTAGCATCGTCTGTGGTAGACTGATGGCGATCATTCATCGAGATTTAATAGCCGTAGCTCTAAGAAAGTAGGCGTTGGTTGGTGGACTTCGATATATATCAATTTTAAAGGAGTTCGAACTTCTGAAGGTAATACGTCTGGGAGGATTATTTGGGAGCAATTCGCTGAAGAAATCCGACTGAAGAAAAAGTTCGAAAGAAGTTCGGCTCTTGGAGGAGCTCGATCGAAGAAGAATCTTGGAAGGAGTTTGGCTCTTGGAGGAGTCCGACTGCAGGAGTAATTTAGAAGAAGTTCGACTTCTAGAGAAGTCTGAATATAGGAGAAGCTCAGAAGGGGTTCGGCTTCCGTAGGCATCTGACTAAAGGAGAATTTTAGAAGGAGTTTGACTTCCATAGGAGTCCAACTGCAGAAGCGATCCGGAAGGATTTCGGCT
Source organism: Cocos nucifera (assembly GCA_006176705.1). Taxonomy (NCBI): domain Eukaryota; kingdom Viridiplantae; phylum Streptophyta; class Magnoliopsida; order Arecales; family Arecaceae; genus Cocos; species Cocos nucifera. Next base: position 793,420 of record QRFJ01000047.1, read on the forward strand.
TCTGTAGATGTCCGACTGAAGGACTGAGGAGGAAGTTCGACTTCCGTAGGAGTCTGGCTCCTTGAGAGTTTGGCAGAAATTTGGCCATTGGAGGAGTTCAACTGGGGCTCGGTTGATGAGGAGTTTGATCGACTGAAGGGATTCCACTAGGACTCGACCGCTGGGGGGTTCGATCGGCTGAGGGAGTTCGACTAAGATTTGGCTGCTGAAGCTTTTTCATGATTATCGATTGCATTGGGTTAAGCATCAGGCTGGGCTTCGGTAGGAGCGAAATTTATCTCCAATACTTTTAATTCTAAATTTCTCAATCCTACTTGAAACATGATAAATTAATAAATAAAAATTTAAAAATTTACCTCAATTTAAGGATTGGAACGTTGCTCAACATTTTTTTATCCTCTTGACTACATGCTCATAAAATTGATCTAATATTTATAAAATTTATAATAATTAAAATTAATTGTGAAGCAAATCCAAAATACAACAAACTAAGTGATAGCATTCCAATAACCTAAATGGCTTAGACCTGGGTAACCAATGGATTATTATATATGTCAGACTTGTGCAGGAAGGACAAGACATGATTATCGATCATGAGTTTCAGGATGCCCGATGCTTGGTTGGGTGTGGAGCTCAAAATGTAGGATGATTACAATGTGGCTAGTCTAGAATCTTCTACTGGGGGTTAACTTAGACCCTATAGAGTATGGACCTAGGACCCACTACTAGGTCCTCTTTGTTAGGTAGAAAAGAAAAAAAGAGGAGAGAAAGACCGAAAAGAGAGAGAGAGAAGAGGTAGAAAGTATTTTCTTCTTCTTCACAACAACAAAAGAGCCTTCTCTCACTCTCTCCCAACATGGAAAGGCCGGTGGTGACTGTGAACGGCGACCCATGGTAGCACCAGCCATGACATTAATCAGCTAGTGATGGTGTGATGGTGGTCAATCAATTAAGAGGTTTAACTCTCTCCTTTTTATTCTTCCATCATGATTGGCCCTCCGGCTGGCAACAACTACCTCATGTAAGGTCTTGGAGCATCTAAGGAAGCAATGAAACTGGCCCAAACTAGTGGCCAACGATGATGGATGGCATAATAGGAAAAAGAACCCAAAATAGAGTATCTTAGTTTTAAAAGAAATTTGGCAACTTGCTGATTTAAGTCCAAGTAATAGTGACGGCCTACGTACCAAAAAAGAGATGAGAAAAAGGATCAAGGGCTCTTACCTTAATTTAGGCAAAATCTCTGGCCAGATCAATAGAAAAACCCATGAAATTCTCACCGGAAAGACTTAAAATTGGCAACTTTAAAAGGGGTTTCTTTGATTGTGGAGTGTTTAAAGGGGGTGGAAGGATGATTTATAGGGGTTTTACTAGAGTCCAACATACCCTAGAATTCCTTCTCTTATCCAAATCATGGTTCTTCTTCATCGAAATCATAGAGGATGAATTAGATTCCAATCGGGAGTCTTTCTTGCCATGCACATGCTTATGGGCTAAGTGGCCGGCCTAGCACAATACCAGGCCACTTTGATAAAAAAAAAAAAAAAGGTTCTCATCAAGGATCACTATCTTGGAACTGGACTCCATACCGACTAGCCAACAGTATGAGTTGGTATACCTCCATACCAAATCATACCGGACCTAAATCGACGTAGAAATGAGAGATGAACTGGGAAGAAAAAGAGAGAGAAAGAGAGAGGAGGGAGGGAGGAAAGGAAAGGAAGGCTGACGGAGATGCCAGCGGTGGCTATCAGAGGGCTACGAAGGTTGCTGAAGGATCCCAAGCTGTGCGGTCCTTTATGAGAGAAAATGTGAGAAGTGAGAGAGATAAAGATAGAAAAAGGGAGAGGAAGAGGGAGTGGAAGGCAAGAAAGAAGCCTTCGGAGGGCTATTGGATGGCCGCTATCACCATCGAATGGCCTAAAATTATCCCACAGCCATCGCACTTCCAAAATAAGGGTTTTTCTCTATTTCATTGTATTTTATGTGCCGGTAATGGATTTATCGGCTTTACTTAAGTGAAGCTATGGGACTATTTTAGGCCATCTGATGGCTACAATGGCCATCAGGTAGCTTTTCGATGGCATTTCTGCCGTTTTTCACTTTCTTATTTTCTCTTCCTTCCTCTCTCTCTCTCTCTCTTCTCGCATCTCACGAAAGATCGAAAGCCCTAGAGGCCTTAGCAGGCTACCACTGGCTCGTCCTCTCTTTCTTCCTTTCTTTTCTTTTTTCTTGCTCTATCTTCACCAACGTTCCAAATTGAACGTTCGAACCACATCGATTAGCCAACGATATGGTTCGGTATATTCTGAACCATCTAATTTGGAATAGTTTGGCATACCTCGAACCATCCGATTTGGGACGGTTTGGTAAATCCTGATTCTCACACTTTTTTTTTAGCCATTGGCGTTTTGCTACAATCTATCCTATTTCTTCTCCTCTTCCTTAAGTCTTTTGGAATTAAGTTACCATAGCATAGACAAAACTACATTGCAGATTAGATGAGAGTTCTACAATCTTTTGAGGAGTATCACCTACTAATCTGCTATAGATTGAGCAAGCGATCGTAGCTTTTGAGCTACATAGGGAAGTAAGACTCGATTCGATAAAAGTCTAGCACTCAATAGAGGCCATAGAATCATGTCATATGGCAAAAACTCCGTTATGATACCGAGGTGGTCATTCTTCTTTTATCTCAAGTAACAATCACATTATGGTCTCTTGGCAATCCTCTCCCATTGGAGTTATCTTGATTAACTTCAATGCCTTGGTTGATGATTCAAAGGCGGCTGCCGGCTTTATCATTAGGGACTCATCTGGTTTTCGTCTTAGAGTGGATGGCAAGTTATTATCATTAGGGACTCATCTGGTTGATGACTCAGGGTTTATGTTGCCCATTCAGAAATTAAGGGATAAAATATACACTTACAAGGTAATTCAATCACCGTTGTTAATTGGTTAAAGGCTGTGAATGGTAGGCAGTCTAGCAGTCTCCTCTTTTAAGCAAACTTCAATATTGGTTAAACAATTCCCCTAATTGCATTGTTTCTACCAGACCTCGGGAAGATAACCGGGTTGCAGACTATGTGGCAGGGATTGCTATGAATGAGGATTTTGATATATATCCTCATGCTCAGCTGCCGTTACAACTCTATGATATCTTATAAGCCGATTGATGGGGAGTGGAGTATTTTCATGGTTTCTAATGCTTATGATTATAGTTTGTTTCTCTGTTATCTATTACCGTGAATTTATCTGCTGATGTCCTGGTGAGCTTGTTACTTGTACGCAGGTTCACAGTGTACCTAATATTTGGTATCATATGGCCAAGGAGAAATATGCAGTTGGGTCTTGCAGCAGCGGTGTTCTACATGATTTCCTATCTATTTCTATGTTATCTTTGCTTAGCAAACTGTCTAATATGCTGATTGCTTGTTCTACAGTCTCTAATTTATATGACTCCCATACTTCACAGACTCTTTAAATTCATTTAATGGGACGTATATTGCTTAACAGGGGACCAATCAGCATCAAAGATTTAGTAAGGCAGCACAACTCTGGACACTTCTATTTATGTTGCTTATTATACATGGAAGGATTGGTTTATTACATTGCAAAATTAACATATGAATATTTCTGCACCAAATAGCATGCTGGTCCAATCATGTGGAGGATTGTATGGCAATGGTTGTGTGGTACAAACGCAAGTCTGGAGGATTTAATTCAATGTTGTGGAGGCACGTTTAGTTTACCATATTATGCGAGCGTATTTCCTTTGTACCACTTCCTGTCTTACGACATTCAAGCATCGGATCCAGCTAATGTAGTGGATTAATGTTATGGCGGCATTTTCTCTACCAACAACAATGGTTCAACAGCAGGGCCCTCTGTTTTCCTTTTATGTTAAAAACTATATGATGATGTATCTCCCTTTTACCTCCCAATCTTTATACTGTAAATGTGGTTATCATCCACTGTCATCTTGGTGTGATAAGTTTGCTGATGAACCATGTAAATAGTATTGTATCTAATATGTAATGGAGATCGATGCTTCCTTCGAAGAAAAGGAGGACAGCAGCGCAGTCAACAGGACGACGGGTGGTTAGAAATGGCTCTCGCGGAACGGGCCTCAAATTGAAATGAAATGGTAGGAAGACGATGCCGGACCACCTCCATATTGATACGATAAACCACATATTTTATATTGGTCTAGATCTTCATCCATGTTGGCACTTGACCTAGAGGTGCTGATCAAGCTGAGCGGCCAAAAATGGTGCGGCGCTTGCTCCCGAGGTGGATTAAATCCAGATAGATATCATGAAACTAAAACAAGCTCTGACATGAAGTGGCTGTGGGCTCGGATGAGGGGAAATTCCTAGCCCTCGACGGATTTAGCCGACGGCAAGAATCGAGACGGGTTTTTGTTGGGCTAAAATTTGGGCAAACACAATTTAGGCTCAATCTTAATTTTGATGCAAGGGACCCAAAGTCAGGCCAGAGGGCAAGCAGGCACGCAGCTGGCAATGATGGGGCGAAGCACCGGCAAATTATTCAAGTGGAATAGTGCATATATAATAGGATGGGCTGGAGACGGTGAGAGTCCCATGGGTCATCTCCGGGTATGAAACAAGGTTAGCTGCGGGGGCAGGGCATGGACACCCCAAGATGCCTTACGATGGAGAGCAAGCCATGTTAGGTCTGATCGTGTGCCACCGTATGGGGAGAAATTTTCATATATAAATATATATACTATGGATAAAGTCAATAAAAATATATCATATTAATATTTTTAATTTAAAAATTTTATAACAATTTCAATATATCGCTATTTAACCTTATAACTACCTCAATATATCATTATTGAACCACTCTACGCACCACTGTATGCTGTTGTGGTATTTTTTTTATTGATTTTATCTACAGCATAGGTGATGGATTAAGTCCACCTAAGAAGTTCTCACGGTGGGATGGTAATACATGGACCAGGACTGATTTTCCTAGGCCAGCCTTCTTTGCTGGGCTAGTAGTGTGGTCCGACATAATCCTTGGGTTTGGCTGGTGGTCCAACCTGCTGGGCTTGGACTGTGAAGGAATGGGTTTGGGCCTTACGCTTTGATGACAATGTGGGTTTTCCAATCCAACGGGCTGAGCATCATCCTGATTCCTACCTAGAGGAAAATTGGGCCATGCCGGCACGACCCGCTTAGCATTGTAGTGGGCCGTGCCATAGCACGACCCAAAATAGAGGGCTGAGCTGGGCTGAGGTTTGATGGCCTGCGGCCTAGGCCTGGTACGGCCCTCTAGGGCCTGGGCTCGCACGGTCCACCAGGCCAGAAATGGCACGCACCCAGGCTCGGCACGGCCTGCGTGCCAGCCCATATGGGCTGGCACGCTATAGCCTTTTTAAAATTTTTATTTTAAAAAATATTTTTTATAAAATAAATTAAGTTGGTGAATAAATAAAAAATATAAGATATTAAATTTTTTTTTTATAAAAATAAAAATCATCTTGTAATGGTGGAGGGTTTGGTGTGGACCCCTACTAGTTTATTAATATAAATTAAAATTATACAAAAGATGGAAGAGAGCTGGACCTAATCTCCAGAATACAAAGAGAGAGAACTGATAAGAAAATAGAGGTGACTCACCTCAACAAATAAAAAATAAAAATATATAATTTTAAAAAATTAAGAATTAAAAATAAATCTTACTAATTATCTGTTATATTTGTGTCATTTTCATTATCAAATCCAGTATCATGTCCTCTTTTGTCCTGAAGTCTCACCTCCGCATCTAGCCAATCTTTGAAGTTCTGAAGTATCGCCTCCGTATCTAGTCAATCTTTGAAGCAGAGCAGCATCTCAACTGTCTTGCCCATCATCCTGCTCCTCTTTTTAGCTAAAACGTGCCGACCCGCACTGAAAGCTAATTCCGATGCTACTGTAGACATCGACATAGCTAAAATATCACGTGCAATTGCAGACATAACAGGGTATTGATTTTTTACATTCTTCCACTAGGCCAACACATCAAGATTTTCTATTTGATTTTTATCTAATGCAGAAGATATATCATTTCATAAATAAAATTCTAATTTATTACTTAAATATAAAGAAGATGCAGATGAAAAAGATGCATGTGAATATCTTCTATGTGCAAGAAATGAAAAAATAGATGATGAACGAGAGGTACTAAAAATTGATTATGAAGATGATGTAGACTGTCTAGATCCATAAAATTTTTCATCATATAATAAAAAATATTATAAAGTAGCTGAGTTACCTCAGCTTTAGATTCTTTAGAATCATGATTCATATATCTATCAATTTTATCAAGTAAAATATGTACGTCACTTAATTTAATTCGTGGATCAAATACAATAGCTAAGTTATGCATGAAACACCATATCCCATTACTAATTTTATTTTTTTTATTTTATAAATAATAGATATTAAAACATCATCAAATCTATATTGTGCAAATTGACCATAAATTATATATGCTTATTGTAAAAATGCACAAGAGATTGAAAAATAAACATCAGAAAGAGTATTTGTAGCATTATAAAAACTAACTAAAAAATTTTCTAATTTCTTTTTTATTATTTTCGATCAAAATAAATTCTAATTCATGATCATTTATATATATATTTAATAAATTTTTATATGGATGTGCATCATGAATCATCATATATATAGAGTTCCAACAGATAACTACATCAAGTTTAAATTTTTTAAAATATTTATCGTAATCTAAACATAATTATTTAAATTCTTATAATCATACTCTTAAAGCATGAATAAAAGATACCACATTCCTAATTTTTGCAATTATATCTTGAACCATGCCCATTCCAACTTGAACAGAAAAATTCAAAATATGATATGCATATCTAATATGAAATAATTTTTTATTAACAATAGGACGAAAAGAATTTTTCAATAATTGGATAGCTATATTATTATTAGATGCATTATCAAATATAACAGACATAATTTTGTTACTAATACCATATGCAGCTGTAATTTGATAAATAATATTAAAAATTTGTTGGCCAGAATGGAGATAATCAAAAGAATGAAAAGCAAGAATATGTTTATTTACTTGCCAATCATTATCTATATAATGAACAGTAACAAAAATAAAATACATACTACCTACAGATATAGTCCATATATCAGAAGTTAATGATACTTTTGCATTTAAAGCAGAAAGAGTATCAATTAAATCATGTTTCATTACTAAATAATTTGTTATAGCTATTCTTTTAGATGTACGTCTACTGATTTTTCTATAAGCGGGTTATAAAGCTAATTGAACATATTCTTCAAAATTGAAAGATTCACATAAGCTAAAGGATAATTCATCTCTAACAATCTATTTTACAAATGCCTTTCTTTGATTTTCATGATTATAGGCAAAAATTTTAACAAAAGCACCCGCTTGTGTATTAAGAGTGCTTTGAAGACGAGAATCACTAATCCTATGAGACTCTTGATGTCTCTTCAAATGGTCAGTTCCTCCAGGACTGGCACAACTATATAATTTGGTATATTTTTAATATTTTACCTTATAGACTCCATCTATCAAAACTCTATCGAAATCATTCTATATAGTGCTAGTCCTCTTACGAGAAGAGGATTCAGCATAGTGCCGGCATGATCAGAAGAAGCTTCGGAGGGAGTAGAAAGAGTTTCTTCCTCCTCCAAAATAGGAAGAGAAATGCTGGCATGTCCAGTGATGCTGGCTATACTCTCATCATCATAACTTGCCATCTAAACTAAGAAAATATAAAAAAATAAAAATTAATCAATAACCAGTAAAAAAAAATTAAATTATAGAGCTAAAGAGGAAGAAGAGGTGGAGTTGAGACTGGAGAGTTGGAGAGCCGAAGGAAGAGGACCAGATCGCCAGAGGTGGGATAGCTGGAGAGTTGGATGAGTGGAGAGTTGGAGAGCCAGAAAAGGAGGGTCAGACCATCGAAGATTCAGATAGCCGGAGAGCCAGATTTATGGAGCTGCTCTTGAACTACAACCTCCAAAAAAGAGATGCTTCCTCTTTTTGTATGACTCTTGAATTGCTAAACTATAATTGCTACGTACTAAATATTTAATGGAAGAGAGAAGAATTGTTAGAAGAGAACAAATAGAAGTAGAGATATTAGAAAGAAAATTGGTTTGATGAATTGATGTGATGAGAATGAAAGAGGAAGGCTCTATTTATAGAAGTTCTAAATTTTTATTTTTTTAAAATATGCCTCAATCTAGCCATTTTTTGGTTGTTGAAGGGATTAAAATAGTAAAAATAAGAAAACTAGTTGTTTTAACCCTTAAAAAATAAAAAAAATTGATTTTAGCCGTTACGGACCGGCCTGGCCCATTTTAGGTCGTTACGGATCGGGTCAGGCATGGCCCATTTCAGGCCATGCCAGGCATGGCTCGTTTCATATCATTGCGGACCGTGCCTGGCACGGCCCATTAAGGCTAAAAAAAAAAATTGGGCCTGACGGGCCAATAGGCCATGCTAGGCTCGGCCCGCTAATTCTCGAGCCTAGGACTGTGCTGGGCGGAGATTTTATGCTTGCCGTGCCATGCTGGCACGGTCCATTTATGGGATGGGCTGTGCTTGGCATGGTCCGCTACAGTACTAGATCCGTTGGACCTGGGTCGGGTTGGGCCAGATATGGCCCAATGTCCATGTCTATTCTTGTCTTACTTGGGAACAAATTGAAGGGGCAGCCTATCCTTCAAATGTTGGAGAAAATTGCCTCTTAACTAACATCTTGTTCATGTAGCATTCCAGGAAAATAATGGGCATGAGAGTATTCTGCCCTAGAACCGCAAATGATAATTAATCCATCAACAGAAAGATCTGAAGGAAAAAAATCTATTTTTCGAATTAGGTTCATTCAGATCTGATTAGATCAGGAGGGATATTTCAAAAAGATTTTCTCCGAGATCCTAATCAGATCTAAGACTCCTCAGATATGATCTTATTGATCTGATAATAAAAATAAAATAAAAATAAAAATTAAATCTAATTTAATTATACCATTATTTTGGATAATGTAATTATCTTATGATGATCTCGATGTTTGCCTGAGGTTCTGGATGTAGCCATGCAAGCGTCTGACCTCTATCGGTATCCACTCGGGCAAGATATGAAGATCTTCTTCTTCTCAATCAATCCTCCAAAAATCAGATATAGATCTGATCTTGAAGATCTTCAAAACTTTTTTTGAAGAACTGCTGTTGTCTTTTGCAGCAGTGCTGCCTTCTTCCTTTTCTGGCATCTTTCACTTGCTTGGATCGTACCTTATTCATGCCCAAAATCCCTTGAACGTGGAGAGGAGAGAGAGGACCAGAGAATGGTGTGGAGAAGGAGGAAGAGAGGCATTATGGCATGGGTTAAAGGTAGAAGCATTAAAAACCTAGGTGCAGACAGAGTTTATATAGATCCTACTGCACTATGCAGTGCCACGTCATCCCGACCAATCATGATCCTTTGAGCAATCAGATCTAAATCTGATTGATGGAATGACATCATTTGATCTAATCAGATGAGAGATCCTCAAAATCCTTCTAAGGTGGCGCTAAGACTGGGTCAAAAAGAGTTCTTGGCGCTATAGAATTTAATCTTTTAAAGCAACCCTGGAGTCCCATCTGTATGGAACTCCTCCTTTATCCTCATGGGGCGCATGCCTTCCTAGGAATGCATCCTCTTCCTATTTGCATTTAGCAGGGAGACAAAGCTCGAGGTACTCTCCTATAGGCGCATGACACATAGGCAGATGTCCAAGTATCCAGGATCAATATTTGATCAATGTCTGAAAATAGGAATGAGCAGATGATCAAAAATGATAGATGTTATCTTAAATTTATCTCATAAATTAAGATAATCTTTTTCTAATCTAGATGAGCTTCAGTCAGATCAAGTAAAGATTTCTGAGTGAGCAGAAACATATTTGGCTCAGTCGAGACAAGCTTTAATGATTATTAAAGGAGAACATTAGGCTCAATCGTATGCTAGCACGATTTTCTTGAACCTAATTAAATCTTATTCAAATCAATTGAATTGGATTAGTTCAATTGATGACATCTAGATCCAAATCCTTATTTGTATGATCTAGTTAGATTCAGTTCCGTATGGTAATGGGATATGTCGCGATCTCTATCATTGAATCATCGAAATATCTTCCGATGGATCAGAACTTTTTTGATTTAGACAACTAGTATGATCGATCATTCAAATTATTCTAATTGCTCTCAAAATCCACCAGTGACACCTAGCAGCATATGGTGGCAATCCATCAGAACTGAAAGTGAACCTCTTGGTGTAGTTACCTGTGTGATTAGGTTCCTCTATCTTGAGCTCCGATCGGATTGGGGTTAAGATGATCTCATCAAATCCTAATATCCGTCATATGAATTAATCATTCTATTCAAGTCCAATGTGAAAACTCTAATAGAAACTCTTTCTATTATTTCACTCTACCATGACCATGGGCTTATGGACTTGACTCTACCATGACCATGGGCTTATGGACTTGATTCTCATGATCATCATAAGGCTGCTCCTCATCTACCGAGGTAGATAGATTTTCTATTGGTACAATCTAATTTCTACAATGAACATGCTATAGCCAACATATACTTTAGGATTTTGAATGATTAGGAGACCATGTTATTATGTAATTAAATTATAACACCCTCAAGGTGAACTATCGATGCACCTCAGATCAAAAAATCAGACATACCACTGCAGCTTCGAGTCAGTCATCGACGAAAAGGTAGACTTCCTCATGACTGCTCGAGGTGGTCACGCTTAGTGCCCTCGTTCTCTAACGAGTACCTATACTCTCGCTCCAGTTTCTCTACATCATAGACTCAAGGCTCATCTATTCTAAAGAAGCGATCATACACCAACCTTCCGGATCAATCACCATCCTCATGATGATTTTATGGTTGAGAGTATTTTATGAGTTAATAATAAAAATTCATGTCTTAAATTTTCAACTCTTGAAAATATGAACTATCATTATCATTAACTCAAGGGATGTATCACAGATACTTTCAAATACACATTATGATAGAAATTAATCTATCTTATTATTTATAGTCAAAATTATAATTTTATCCTTAGAAATGTATTATAAGTATCAGCCAATCTGGCTTCTAGGGCACACATATCTAACAAGATCTACCTTTAATACTTACATTTTAAAATGTATTCAAAAATATTACTTTTCAGGGTGCCTTATCAGGGGCTTCATCGGACAACAATCATATGGGGTGGATACTAGAGAAGGCAATATGGAGCATGGTTTCTATTTTGCCTTCGGTGTCCATTTCAAAGTAGAAGTCCAAAAATTAGAGACTTCTCCTATTAATAGAGTCTCGGTCTCATGATCAAAAAAAAAAAAAAAAAAATCATATGTGGCATCATTTTTTTTTTTAAATATATATTTTATCGATATATACAAATCAATCATCTAGCAAATCAATACATATATCAAGTATATTGATACATAGTTTTAGAACATAGTATTCAACGATATATAATATATGGTTAGATGATATATATTTATCAAATTAATTATGTAGTAACTCAATATATGCCTCCAAGTAAATTGGTATATATTTTTCAGAATATCATATTTATTAGTATACATTATATGTTTAGATGATACATAACCAACATTGATTTAGTAAACATCTTCAGACAAGTCGATATACAGTTTTCAAAATATATTTTTTCTTAAAGATGTATATTGGATCACTGTTAAGTATATATCAAAAAAATATATTTATGTATTACGAAGTCGATAAGTATGCATCGCTTGACTTGATGTTTAGAAAACTATAGATTAATTTACTTGAAGATATGTATTGAATTGTTATATAACTAATTTGCTAAATATGCATCATCTAGCTGTAAATTGTATGCTGGTGAGTTTCATATTTTGAAAATTATGTATTGATTTATTTTGAGATGTCTATTGACTCGTTTGATAATTAATTTGCTTTGTATGTATCATCTAGTCATATAGCATATATCAATAAAAAGTATATTCTAAAAATAATAATTTTTTTTTTTTGAAATCACGAAACTAACTATTTCATTAGTATGGGTTTTTGATCCTATTTATTTAGGTGGTTTATCTCTTTGTTTGATGGATTTCTCTCCAAATGAATTAGGTTTTCGAGAAGAGACCGTTCGGCTCTCTTCCCGTTAGAAAATAATAGATTTAGGAGTGTATACATTCGGGATTCATGAAATAAAGGTAATAATTTTTGCCTTTTTGAATCTTGTAGTTCTCTTTATAGGAATCAAAATGACGGCTTTCCAATATTTTCTAATTAATTTTGATGATTCTAATAACTGACATTGTTCATTTCTTGCCGTCAAAATGTCGGCTCGGGACTTTTTTTTTTTTTTTTTTTTGGTGCTGATACAGTTTCTATTTCTTGATATATGAATCTACAACCCATTCATGCTGTTATTGGGATAAGCATTATGCTTTTGGGTTAACATTTTATGCTCATTTCTTCCATTGAAGCTATCTTAGTGTTATTCTATTAGGAGAGAGGAAAATACCTGGCCATACCATCTTCTCTTATTGTTTTACAAATGAGAATTCTTAATAATTCAATGTCCGGGTTTGTGGCATCGTAGCTTCTTTTGAACTGTACAGACAATCTCTATTGTAAGTGGGTCGTAAATATCACTGAAAATGAATGCAATTGCTTAGGTCAAACTATCTCAACCCATCTTATTTAGAATTTTGTGGGTTTCTAGTTATAAATCAAATTATGGTTCGGATTTTACCTCAACCAAGCCCAAATTTTCAGGAAGTACATAGCTATCCAGAGGCACGCTTAAATTTATAATGAGGTCATACCAGCTACTTTGTAATGACTAGGGTTTTTTAGACTTCAATTGCGCGATAGCTTTGTTGCTGAAACAAGAGAATCAGAAATCAGAATGTCGAGTTCAGAACGCAGGATATTATTCTCAATTTAGTGGGTGAAAGGTCTTGTGAGATATTCATGTCACGTCGCATTAAAAATATAATGGTTTGAAGTATTCATGTCAAATTCAGAACACACGATATTATTCGCAATTTAGTGGGCGAAAGGTCTTGTAAAATATTTGTCATGTCGCACTGATGATATAATGGTTTGAGGTATTGTTGACCAAGTTGTACGGACTACATCACGTTGGCTAAAGTCATTCAGCACAGCACAAAAGCTCAAGGATTTGTGGCACCATATGGTTCCGTATCTCAGAGGATTGAGACTGAGACTTTTAGGTCATCAAAGTTTAACCTAGCTAATTAGGAGACTCTCGGCGTACAACGGGATTAAAGGCAGCCATGGAGGCGGACAAATGGCGCTCTATATTGAGATGAGTTTTTTTCGGATCTTGTCCGGCAACTCTTTATATATATATATATATATATATATATTTTCAAAAAAATATAAAAATTCACATAAAATGATATTTGGTAGTCTAATTTTTATTTTCAATTTTTAAAAACTCTTTTAATATTTAAAAATTATAGAAATTAAATTTAAAAATACTTTTTAAATTTTTTTAGATAAAATTACAGCGATGCTCTTTTAATTTTTTTGTAATTTGCACTATCCTACAAGTTTAATTTTTTTAATTAGACAATAAAATTTAGATTTTGATTGTAATGTGGTCTAACCATCCATCTTAGTGAGAATCCATGAATACTTGATTACCATATGAGGTAAGTTTAGATACAAAATTTTACCAATATCCTCATTAGTTGGATTAGAAAGATTGTGTTTTGATGGAAATGAAAATCTAATGGTACATAAGTCATTTCACACTCACAATTAGTGGTATTAGAGCTTCGATGGATGTTGGGATTGAAAGAGTTAATGCCCTACAAGCTAATCTTAGGTATATATAAAAGGATTAATCTGCTTTATCTTCCATACTCATGTAATTAACATATTTTATTATGAATAAAATTGAAACTTTTTTTTTATCATATGCTGTGTATTGTTTTATGAAAATTATGATGAATCTCATAGATTAGGGCACTGATTTTAGGACAATGATAAAATCATACTAGTGAGATTTAAAATTTTTCTAGTCATATGATCACTGAGTCAGAGATCAATGATATCAGATAGACTAACACATCCTATATATGCTCGATGGAGAGGATGATTGATCTAACAATCATTTGTGTAGAGATACTAATATAAAGATATGTGTGCTCATTAGAGGATGAATTCACTGAAGTGAAGAATTACATCTTATGAAAGTTTTACTTACATGTCGAAAAATGGTTCTCTTAGTTGGAGTAGTGCATGTGGTCCTTTGATCTGAGACTACCACAGTACCTTATATATATAAATCTATATTTTGATTTATTTTTTATCATGACTTTTTAACACATGTGTAGGATATTCTAGATATGATGAAATATATGTATGGAGGTAGTGAGTTAATAAGAAATCAATCACTCCCGGTAAGGAAAGATATCATCCTAATCAATCTCATCAATCGATGACTTAGAAAGTCTTTGATCAAAGCAAGATAAAAATTAGAAATAATTTCTAATGTTTCATAAGTCGAGTCATCATTTATAAATTAATATTCATTCGAATAAGTGTTATGATTTGATATTTTTTCATATCTATTACTTATTCAGGATTGTTGGTGCAGATTCTGGTCATCATCGAAATCAGCTGGAGCAGAGGTGGACGAGGTCACCATCGGGGATCTGCAAAATAAAGTTTCGTTCGGAGCCGGTGGGGGGTAGCTCTGGCAGGATCCTCCGACAATCAAGTCAGCTTTGGCCAACAGGATGGAGTGCTCGAAAATGATTTTCGCAGAGCTTAGAGAAGAAGAAGAGAGCTTAGAGCTTAGAGATCAGATATTAGAGTTAGCGAATCTAGAGGATCCTTTTTATAGGTGGAGCTTGATGGTGACAGCTGTAGCCGCGTGCTGGTAGGCTGCTCGAGGTTCGACAAAGTCAGTCCTAGGGGAAGGCGCCGTCTATAGTGGATTGATGGTGACAGCCATCGCCGTCTGGTAGCGGATCACTATCGCTTGCGGCGGACTGATGGTGATGGCTGCAGCTATCTTGATACTGAGCCGCTCGAAGCCGAATGAAAGGTTGAAGAGCTTCGACGTGTACACATTTCAGAGAAATTCGGACTCCTGAAGAGGAAGCTCGAAAGAAGTTCGGTCCCTGTAGGCATCTGGCTGGAGGTGTGCAGCTAAGGCTCGATCGCAGGAAAGTTCGGTAGGAGCTCGACCGATCAAAGGGGGTGTCTGGGAGGAGTCCGACTCTTGAAGAAGTCTGTCCAAAGAATGTCTGGGATGAGTCTAGCTTTCGAAGAAGTCCGACCGAAGAGAAAGCTTGGAGGAAAGTTCGGCTCTCGTAAGCATCTGGCTAGAGGAGTGCGGCTAAGGCTCGGCTGTTGGAAGTTCGGAAGGAGCTCGGCCATTGAGAAGTTTGGCCAAAGTCTGACTGCTGGGAGTCCAAGAAGTTTGGCTGCTAAACAGTTCGCCCGGTCGAAGGAGTTCGAAGGAGTTCGGCCGCTGCTCGATCGCTGAGAAGTTCGGTCGGCTGAGCGGGTTCGGTCCGACTGTTGAGAGTCCGAAGGAGCTTGATCGCTGAGGAGTTTGGCCGACCGAAGGGATACGGCTAAGACCCACCCGTCGAAGCTTTTCTGCGGCTACTGGCTTACCGAATTTCGACAGAAGCGGGATTTATCCCCAACAATAGTCCCCCCACTCTCGAGTTTGAAATTTGAAGGATGGGAGTGTAGAAAAAGGTGACTGCCGAAGTTCTCTTCTGGGCTCCGTGCTGGTTCAGATCGAAGCTCGGAGGAGATCTCATCTCCAACTAAAGTTGATGTTGAAGTTGAAGCCCGGAGGAGATCCCACCTCCTGCTGAGATTGATATGGGTGCTCGAGAGAGATCTGATCTGCAGTTGGGGTTGACGTGGTCGCTCGAAAAAGATCTTATCTCCTGCGATCGAAGTTGGCCCGGACCCTTGGGGGAGATCTTATCTCCTGCAGTCGAGGTTGCCTCGAAGGAGATCTTATCTCCTACAGCCGAGATTGCCTCAGAGGAGATCTTATCTTCTGCAGTCGAGGTTGTCCCGGATCCTCGGAGGAGATCTTATCTTCTACTGCCGATGTTGGCCCCAGACCCTCGGAGGAGATCTTATTCTCCTGCAGCCGAGGTTACCTCGGAGAAGATCTTATCTCCTGCAGAACCCTCGGAGGAGATCTTATCTCCTACAGCCGAGGTTACCTTGGGGGAGATCCTATCTCCTGCAGTTGAAGGATGCGGGTGCTCAGGGAAGATCTTGTCTCCTACAGCCGAGGTTGCCGGAGGAGATCTTATCTCTTGTAGCCGAGGTTAATGCGGACGCTCGGGGGGAGATCTTATCTTCTACAGCCGAGGTTGCCTCGGGGGAGATCTTATCTCCTATTGTCGAAGTTGGCCCGGACCCTTGGGGAAGATCTTATTCTCTACAGCCAAGATTTTCTTAGGGAAGATCTTATCTCCTGCAGCTGAGACGGATGCGGACGCTCAGGAGAGATCTTACCTCCTGTAGCCGAAGTTGTCCCGAACCCTCGGGGGAGATCTTATCTCCTGCAGTCGAGGTTGTCTCGAGGAAGATCTTATCTCCTGCAGTCGAGGTTGTCCCGAACCCTCGGGGGAGATCTTATCTCCTACAGCCGAGGTTGCCTCGGAGGAGATCCTATCTCCTGCAGCCGAGGTTGATGGGGTAGCTCGGGGGAGATCTTATCTCCTGCAGCCGAGGTTTTATGGGGTCGCTCGAGGGAGATCTTATTCTCCTGCAACCAAGGTTGCCTCGGGAAAGATATTATCTCCTGCAGTCGAGGTTGATGTGAGCGCTCGGAGGAGATTTTATCTCCTACAGTCGAGATTGGCCAGACCCTCGGAGGAGATCTTTATCTCTTGCAGCCGAGGTTTCCTCGGGAAAGATCTTATCTCTAGCAGCCGAGGTGGATGCGGGCGCTTGGGGGAGATCTTATCTCCTGCAGTCGAGGTTAATGCGGATTGCTCGAGGAAGATCTTATCTTCTGCAGCTGAGGTTGCCTCGGGGAGATCTTATCTCCTGCTGTCGAAGTTGGCCTGGACCCTCGGGGGAGATCTTATCTCCTACAGCCGAGGTTTCCTCGGAGGAGATCTTATCTCCAGCAGTCGAGATGGATGCGGGCGGGGAGATCTTATTTCCTGCAGTCGAGGTTGTCCGGATCCTCGGAGAGGTTCGGGGAGATCTCGGGGGAGATCTTATCTCCTGCAGCCAAGGTTATGGGGTTGCTCGGGGAAGATCTTATCTCCTACAGTCGAGGTTGCCTCGGGAGAGATCTTATCTCCTGCAGTCGAGGTTAATGCGGATGCTCGAAAGAGATCTTATCTCCTATAGTCGAGGTTGGCCCGGACCCTTGGAGGAGATCTTATCTCCTACAGCCGAGCTTAAAGGTCTTTGACCCGCTCTCGTTAGGACGAGATCCTCCTCTAGTTCCTAACATGGCAACTATTTGACTGCTTCATTCCCGTCACCATAGTTTTTGCACCAGGAAATAATAATGCGGGAATGAAGCAACTTTACTGAAGGAAGATTATTGGTAATACATCCTCAGATTCTCTGAGTTCCAAGGTCGTGCAAGTGTCATCCCTCCGAGCTCCTTCAGACGATAAGTACCGAGCCGGATGACCTCCACCACTTCATACGGGCCTTTCCAATTAGAGATGAGTTTTTCCTGACTCTGAGGCTGAGAGACAGCAGCTCATCGGAGCACTAAGTCCTCCACTCCGAACATCTTATTTCTAACTCTGAAGTTATAGTACCGAGCCACCTTCCATCTGTAGGCCGCCATCCGGATGCGGACTTCCTCCCTTTTTTCTTCCAACAGGTCGAGATCGATTCGAAGGTCCTGGGGGTTGTGCTGCTCGTTGAAGCCCGTGACTCATGCAGACGAAAGCTTGAACTCGACTGGGATAACTGCCTCCATGCCAAAGACCAAGGCGAAGGGTGTTTCTCCGGTCGGCACCCTCTGTATAGTTCGATATGCCCAGAGGACGTGGTAGAGCTCGTCCGCCCAGGCTCCCTTTGTCCTATCGAGTCTCGCTTTGATTTCTTGCAGTAAGATCCGATTGGTCATCTCAGCTTCTCCATTGGCCCATGGGTGAGCCACCGATGTGAAGCGGTGGAAGATGTTCAGTTCTTCATGGAACTCGACGAATCTTGCTTCGACGAACTATCATCCATTATCGGTTATAAGGATTCAGAGCAGACCGAATCGGTAGACTAGCGACTTTCAAACGAAGTTCTACACCTTGACCTCGATAATCTTCGCTAGTGGTTCGGCTTTGACCCACTTGGTGAAATAGTTGATCACGATCAGGAGGAACTTCCGCTGCTCGAACGCCATCAGGAAGGGGCCGAGTATATCCATTCCTCATTGCGCAAATGGCCAGGGGCGCTTAGCGGAGCGAGCTCGGATGTCTACTGCCTTTGTACGCTGGCGTTCTTTTGACAGCGGTCGCACTTTCTCACATATTCGACGAAATTGTGGAACAAGGTCGGTCAGTAGTACCCTTGCCGAAGTAGTCTTTGCGACAGGAACCTGGCTCCTATGTGACATCCACAGAGTCCTTCGTGCACCTCCCATAGTGCGAGGTCGGCCTCCGAAGATCGAAGACATCTCAGCAATGGAAGAAAGTATGACCTCTTGTACAGCCTACCTTCATGTAAAACGTAATGGGAGGCCTGATTCCTGAGCTTCCGAGCTTCTTTCGGATCATGAGGAAGGACCCCCTCCCTGAGGTAAGCGACCAGCGGATCGATCCAGCTTGGCTCGAATTCTATCTATAGGATGAACTGAGGCTCCTCTGGAGTTGGGTACTTCAGAGTCTCCAAAAATACTTCTCTGGGAGATCGACTGGTGCAGAAATGGCCAACCTGAAGAGAAGATCGGCTCTCACATTTTTCACCCTCGAAATATGTTGAACGTCGAAACTGTCGAAGACCAGAGTCAAATCCCTCACTTTTTTGAGGTATCTTACCATGCTTTCCTCCCGTGCCTCGTAGCTGCCGCTAACTTGGCCGACCATCAGCTGGAAATTGCTATAGACTTGAAGCCGATCTACTTTTAATTTTCTTATTATCTTTAATCCGATGATCAGCATAGGAGATAAGATCTCCCTCGAGGGTTCGGGCCAACCTCGGCTGCAGGAGATAAGATCTCCTCCGAGCGCTCGCATCAACCTCGGTTGCAAGAGATAAGATCTCCCCCGAAGCAATCTCGGCTGCAGGAGATAAGATCTCCCCCGAGCGACCCCATCAACCTCGACTGTAGGAGATAGGATCTGCCCTGAGGCAACCTCGACTGTAGGAGATAAGATCTCCTCCGAGGGTCTGAGACAACCTCGGCTGCAGGGCTGCAGGAGATAAGATCTCCCCGAGGGTCTGGGATAACTTCGGCTGCAGGAGGTAAGATCTCCCCCGAGCGCCCGCATCCACCTCGGCTGCTGGAGATAAGATCTTTTCTGAGGAAATCTCAGCTGCAGGAGATAAGATTTTCTCCGAGGGTTCGGACCAACTTCGGCAGCAGGAGATAAGATCTCCCTTGAGGTAGGAGATAAGATCTTCCCCGAGCATTCGCATTAATCTCGACTGTAGGAGACAAGATCTCCCCCGAGCGCCCGCATCCACCTTGGCTGTAGGAGACAAGATCTTCTCCGAGTATCCGCATCCACCTCGATTGCAGGAGATAGGATCTCCCACGAGGCAACCTCGACTGCAGGAGATAAGATCTCCCCCGAGGGTCCGGGACAACCTCGGTTACAGGAGATAAGTCTCTCGAGGTCGGCTAGGAGATAAGATCTCTCTCGAGGCAACCTCGACTGCAGGAGATAAGATCTTCCCCGAGGGTCCGGGCCAACTTCGACAGCAGGAGATAAGATCTCTTTCGAGGGTTTGGGACAACCTCGGCTACAGAAGATAAGATCTCTCCCGAGGCAACCTCGGTTGCAGGAGATAAGATCTCTCTCGAGGGTCTGGGCCAACTTCAGCCGTAGGAGATAAGATCTCTCTCGAGTGATCACGTCAACCTCGGCTGCAGATCAGATCTCTCTCGAGCACCCGTATCAACCTCGGTAGGAGGTGGGATCTCCTCCGGGCTTCAACTTCAACATCAACTTTAGCTGGAGATGAGATCTCTCCCGAGCTTCGATCTGAACCAGCATGGAGTCCAGAAGAGGACTTTGGTAGTCACCTTTTTCTGCACTCCCATCCTTCGAGTTTCGAACTCGAGAGTGGAGGAATTATTGTTGGAGATAAACCTCACTCCTGCCGAAGTTCGGTAAGCCAGTAGCTGCAGAAAAGCTTCAGTGGGCAGATCTTAGCCGTACCCCTTCGACCGACCGAACTTCTCAGCGGTCGAGCTCCTTTGGACTCTCAGCGGTCGGACCGAACCCCCTCAGTCGGCCAAACTCCTTAGCAGTCGAGCAGCGACCGAACTCCTTGGACTCCCAACAGTCGGGCTTTGGTCGAACTTCTCAGCGGCCGAGCTCCTTCCGAACTTCCAGCGGTCGAGCCTTAGCCGCACTCCTCTAGCCAGATGCTTATAAGAGCTGAACTCCCCTCCAAGCTTCCTCTTCGGCCGAACTTTTTTGAAAGCTGGACTCATCCCAGACATCCTTCGGACAGACTTCTTCAGGAGTCGGACTCCTCCTAGACACCCCCTTCGGTCTGTCAAGCTCCTACCAAACTCCCCTGCAATCGAGCCATAGCCGCACACCTCCAGCCAGATGCCTATAGGGGCCGAACTTCTTCCGAGCTTCCTCTTTAGGAGTTCAAACTCCTCTGAAATGGGTACACATTGAAGCTCTTCAACCCTTCATTCGACCCCGAGCGGCTCAGTATCAAGACAACTGGAGCCATCACCATCAGTTCGTCGCAAGCGACAGCAACCCGCTACCAGGCGGCGATGGCTGTCACCATCAACCCACTACAGACGGTGCCTTCCCCTAGGACTGACTCCGTCGAACCTCGAGCGGTCCGTCAGCATGCGGCTACAACTGTCACCATCAAGCTTCATCTATAAAAAGGATCCTCCAGATATGCTAACTCTAATATCTGATCTCTAAGCTTTAAGCTCTCCTCTTCTTCTCTAAGCTCTGTGGAAATCATTTTCGAGCACTCCATTCCTGTTGGCCAGAACTGACTTGATCGTTGGAGGGTCCTGCCGGAGCCACCCCCCATCGGCTCCAGATGGGACTTTATTTTGTAGGTCTCCGATGGCGACCTCGTCCACCTTTGCTCCAGCTGATTCCGACGATGATCAGAATCTGCACCAATAGGGATGAAAGATAATCGAAAGATTGAATTGCACAGTAACTTGCCACCAAAGGATATATTTAGTATTTCTACCAAATTATTTCATATCTTCTGGATAGATATGACGCATTGCTAGACGTCAATCATGTCTTGTAGATTTTCATAAATTAAAGAGACCAATTCATGAGTTAATTAGAAAGGATTTTAATTTAACAACTCGGATTTACATGGGTTTGACCTAAATCAATTAAATATAATCTAATCAAATCATGTCAACATGTATTCGGACCTACTGCTGGCTAGATATGGAATCTAAAGGATCACACACCCTAAGAAATTGATCAAGGATTTTATTTGAATTGAATTATATGTTTTTGATCTTAATTGGATGGCTAATTGACAAGCTAGCACTTGTTGGCTAACCCTAGCTCCTAACATAATCTAATTAGGTCTAAAACTTTGCTAAATGGTTAACCTATATTAAGTGAGACTTAATTAGGATTTGGCCACCTAGGAGGCAGCCCATTAAGGGGCTCTTCAAGCCTTATCCACGTTTTTAACCAAGAGTCCAAGGCACTTGGACTACTTATCGCGCCAAGCATGAGAAAGGGTTCATGCCTACATTGTGATGGCATGAAGAAGGGACTTAGAGTCCTTCTACTTATCAATCCCTTATCTGAAATTCAGATAAGAGTTTATCCCTTCCTCCCACACCCCTTGATAGGCATTTGATCAAATCCACATGCCATTTGATGGCATGGAATTTTGGTGAGGTGCGGTTGGGTGATTGGCGCACAAAGAGAGGACCAAGAGTCCTCTTCGTCAATCACACTTTTCAAGTTCAAAGGAACCTTATCCCTTCATATTTGCCCATGATGGGTGTCTTGACCTGGTCCACAAGCCATTGAATGGTGTGGATTATTTTGATTGGGCGAAAAGAAAAGGAATCGGAGATAGAATTGAGAATTGCGCAAAAGCCTCGTGTAGTTTTGTGGCACCAAGACTTCTTTTGCTTCAAGGGACTTATCTAGTCTCTTGATAAGCTAGATGGAGGAGTGATAGGCATTGGGAAGGGATGCTTTATGGCATCTTTTTGAGTCTATAAATAGAACTTGGATCCAAGGAGTCAGAGCATTGAAGCCCGATTGATCTTCTTTTGTTAAGATAAGATTTAAAGTTTTAAGATAAGGAGTCTCCCCTTTAAGACAAGGTCTAAAACCTTAAGACAAGAGTCAAATTTTAAGACAAGGGTTTAGAAGGATTATTAAGAAGGACCAAGAGTGAGTTTAGATCAAATTAGAGAGATTTAGTGAATGTCTTCTGAAGGGTTTGATCCAAGTAAAGCTAAGAGGTTTTTATAAGAAGAATTCAGCAAATCAAAGTCCTGTTGGAGTGATTCCTTGATCCAATTTCTGTGTGGATCACCTCTTGGAGGGCATATATTTGGGTATCTATGGAAATATTGGAAATAGCGTTTAAGGTATGTATATGATAAACATAATCATATGCTTCTTTTCATTATAGTTTTATCAATTTGATTGAATACATCAAGGGGATCCTAAGGTTTAGGGTTCAGGTGTTTTGGATTTCATAAATAAATTTTGAAATACGACCTTCAGCAGATTGACTGAAACCCTATAATTACAATCAATTCATAACTTTTGGGATCTAATTGAAAAAATTAAAATATTTAATATATAAGTGCATGCAAATCGTAAAAAATTAAAAGAGTGTCTATGTAATTTTTATTAGTATTTAATTTTAAAAATTTTTGAAAACCAAAATTATCCATCATTACTTTCATGTTGCCTTTACCTCGTTGATGCAACCACCCCCATCACCCCTCTTGCTGCTACTCATCGATTGCTGTGAGTCATTACTACTGCAACCTTCTCCTACTAGTTATCATCCATTGTAGTCATTGCCATCATTTAGTTATCATCATCAATCGTTGACCACCACTAACGCCTTGCCATTGTAGTCATTGCCATCATTTCTGGTATTATAGCCACCAAATTGAACATATTTTGGGTTTTAAGTTTTTACCATCATCATAATGTCCTGGATATGAGTTCTTCCTCTCTAAAGTTGGAGCATGCTCAATCCAAATGCCTATGCGTGAACGACGGCAAAAGAAAAAACAAAAAAGTTTTGGGATGAGACTATCAAAATTGCCAACGTATGTGTAGGAGAAAAAAACCACCATGCATCAATACGTACTCGGGAGGAATAAAGTATGCGACACACTCTCCTTCCCTCCTCATTAAACCCTCTAAAAAGAGAGATAGGTAGGCTGCATATCCTATCAAATGCGTCCATTGGAGGCATGAATGAAATATGCATTATGGCAGAAATTGAAAGGAAGTTGAATAGAGTAAATAAAAAGAAAAAAAAATCTATAATAAAAAGAAAAAAATCATAATAGAGTAGCCGAATGAAGATGAAGCCCGCGCAGCTCCTAAGATTCGAAATCAGATACCAAATCGTTGGCATCGAAACTTTCATATGCTCAACTTTGTAACGTCTGAGAATAAGAATGTTGTTAGACCATTCCATGAGATGCGGGTGGTTTTGAAGGTACCAAAAACATTAGAATTTGATTTGATGCCAAAAAGATGGTGTTGGAATATTTAGACATCAAAGCTTAGCCTTGAGGCCAAATAAGCAGGAACATCAGAACTCTTCATTCTAGGTCTTTGGAGGTCAAGAATTTGATGTTCGAACACCAAGGCGTGAAGAAAGAGAGGTGATGTATAGAGTGCATGTTTTGGATGAGGATTGAACCTTTACAGATGCAATAATCCCATATTTAGGGATATATCACATTAGATGTCACTCTTGGACGTGGTGCACGAAGTAGGATACCTATACTATTTTTTTGAAATGGACAAATCTGATCCGACCCTACAGGTCTTCATGAGTGAGTCAAGTTGGGTTGAAACGGGTTTTGCCGGATTGGGTCATGAGCCGACTTGGCGTTCCAATAAGGAATTTATATATATTTTTTTTGTTAAAAAAAAAAAGTTAAAAAAACGATCCTTCATAGCATTATAATGGTTGGTAATAAGCTAGGCCGTCCATTTTATGGCTGTAACGGTATACCATGTGACGCATTGTATGGCTAAAACGGTATACCATGTGCGATGTTGGGGATTCATTTCTTGGAAAGTACTCTTCTGTTGAATGAAAAAGGCAATTCTTCTTGCCTTAGAATTTGTTTTATTTATTTGCTATCCGCCTAATTACAACACACGGGTTTGAAACTTCCAAGTTCTTGACCATTCAGCCACCAACCCTGACCCTGGCTAGCATCACACGTTCTGCTGTGCGGAGAGAGTTAAACCGAAGGAAACGTCGGTGAATGTGGGTCAGAGGGAAAAGGAGCCTGCCAATGATTTCCAGGTGAATGTTTCAGGATGACAAAGTGCTCCCGGAAGTGCACGCTCGGACTAACATCAATAGGTGTTCAGATATATAGGCTTTATTCTTCCGTGAACATATCTAAAAGTTTGTCTTATCATTTCACCGACTATTTTTCGGTTGCGGTGGGTGCAATCACGCTGGACGGCCCGTCGATTTCCGTCCTCTCTGACTCTGTTCTATTTATTATATATACGTGATGAGCGAAAGGCCAGCAGATACATCATTCAGGTGTAACGTCGTAAGCCCCTTGATGAACATTTGACACGTGCCGATACAAGCCACAGTGTGAGTGGCATTATATTAATGCCACGCTGCTTTAGGTATGGGTCCAAAACAGAGGGCCCCCGTGCTCCCCGGCTTTGACCAGACGGGGAAAGGTCTAAAACAAGGTAAAACCAACCAAAGTAAGATTTTGGTGGAGCTATTAATTAATAATTAATAATTAATAATAAATCGAAGCAGCCACTCCTCACATGCCTCGCAACTTTCCAGCCGTATCTCGAGAATTACGGCGGCCGAAAATTCTTGGACTTGAGAAACAGATGGGCGGCGATGATTTGACTCTAGGGAGAGGCGGACGGTAGATTCACAAAGTCCGCATTAGATCCGTTCGCATATGATGACCGCTCTGCGGCGGCGCAAAATATCCTGGATATGGACATAACGGAACGTTCTTGATGACCTCGGACGCCGTCCAATTTATCACTTCCGTAAATATATGTCTCGGGATCAAGGGCGGCATCCGCGGTCGGAAAAAAAAAAACAAACCGTCCATCCGTAAATCCACGTCCATCATTTTCTTTTTTCTTTGATAAAAATCTCAGCAATAATTTTCGAAAAATAAAAAAACAAAAAACCCACAAACCCTCACGCTTTACTTTAGTCCTCCTCGACGCGGCTTTCCCTGCATCCTTCCCCGGGACTCTCTCCCTCTCCCTCCATATCTCCAGACCCTCTCTCCCTTGGAGGTGAGGCGGCGGCCTTTCTCCCGTGGAGATATGGAGGGAGTTCTTCAAGCCAAAGGCCTCCTCTCCCTCCCCCTAAACCCCGGACCCGGAGCCAGAGACCTCCACCCCCTCTGTACCTCCAGAACCCATCTTTCCAGGAGAAACACCAAGAAAGCCGGCGCCTTTCCTTCGGCGGCGGCGCTCCGAATACATAACTCCCATGGCTCCGCCGGCAAAGACGGCAGTCTCCGGTTTTGCGGCCCCAGAAAATCCGAAGAATTGCTCCTTTCTACCGAATACCGGAGCGCGGGACGTGGCTTCTCCAAGAAAGCGACGAACCTCCAGATTTGTCGAGCTGAAGCCGCGATTTCGACCGATGGAGGCGGCTTGATCGGGAGCGGAGAGAAGCGCAAGTTCTTGGGTGTAGAGGTCTCGACGCTGAAGAAGGTTATTCCCCTGGGGCTGATGTTCTTCTGTATCCTTTTCAACTATACCATTCTGAGGGACACCAAGGACGTGCTGGTGGTGACCGCCGAAGGGAGCAGCGCCGAGATTATACCCTTCTTGAAGACGTGGGTGAATTTGCCCTTGGCGGTGGGGTTCATGCTCCTCTACACCAAGCTCTCGAATATGCTGTCGAAGGAGGCTCTTTTTTACACCGTTATATTCCCCTTCATCGCCTTTTTTGGGGCCTTTGCCTTCGTTTTGTATCCTCTCAGGAATGTCATCCACCCCACCGCGCTGGCCGACAAGCTGCTTGCTGCGCTCGGCCCGAGCTTCCTTGGGCCGGTTGCGATTCTAAGGATTTGGAGCTTCTGCTTGTTTTATGTCATGGCGGAGCTATGGGGAAGCGTGGTGATCTCGGTTCTGTTCTGGGGTTTTGCCAATCAGGTGAGCTATGCTCAATTATTCTCCAAAATTTTGATGTTTGCGATAACTAGTTATCGCTGGATTTTGATTGGTTTGCAATAATTAAGTCTCATCGGTTAAGAATCGTGTTTTGCGAATTGGATTTGTCATCATGTGTTCTGCCATATTGTCTTTAGGCATCTATATCTGGATTTTTTTTTCTTATTTGCGTGCTACTCAAAGTCTTGCTGGAAGGTGTAGAAGAATTTGGCTTCCATTATTTAGATTCTATAATTATATATGCATAAGCATATGTTAAGTTTTGTTTGATTTTGGAAATGCCTTCTTTCTATTAATCAAGTTTAGGCGGTGTTAGTGTTATGAATTGCTATTCCATTGACGATGTCTTTGTTTAAATTGTCCCCATATTCCTTTTGTTGCTTCTTTTTGCTACTCTTACTATGTAACAAATGCAAAGCAATGAATGTAATTGGTTTATAAGATTGACAGAGGTTGAATGATAGGAGCTAATGTCTACATTTAGTCATTTACTACTTGGACCTATGAACTTTATCCTCCTGAATGAGGAGGCATGGATAAGTGATAACCATCAAGCCTTCTCTCAACTGTTTTAGTTGGTTTTATGGATACTCATTCGTTGGCCGTCTCTATTAAGGACTGCCTCTGATGTGTTGTCTGTTCATTTCATTCATGATATAATGGCACTCTCGTCTTGCTGTTTGTTGATTTTTTCTGTTGAATTTAGTACGTACCATATGATGGCTGTTTAGCCGAACAATCCTGTTACATTCTGCCAACTCCATAATATGATTCCTGACTTCTCCTTATGAAAAATGATGATTCATCTTTATTTTTTTATTTTTATTTTTATTTTTGACCTAACACAACTTTCTGTTTGATTCAGATTACAACTGTTGAGGAAGCCAAAGAATTCTATCCTCTGTTTGGCCTTGGAGCTAATGTTGCTCTAATCTTCTCTGGACGCACGGTAAAATACTTCTCTAACCTGCGGAAGAATTTGGGTCCAGGGGTTGATGGTTGGGCCATATCTCTGAAAGGAATGATGAGCATTGTGGTGCTTCTTGGTCTTCTTATATGTGCTATCTATTGGGGGGTGAACACTTTTGTTGTTAATGACCCCTCTGTTCCAAGATCTATTCGCAAGAAGAAGGTAGTCGTCAAGGTCTCTTCTTAGTTTTTCTCTTTGTGCTTGTTTCTTTCTGCTTCTGACAATTCAACATATATATTTTTCAGGAAAAACCAAAACTAGGTATGGGAGAGAGCTTGAAGATTTTGCTTTCTTCTAGATATGTCAGGGATCTTGCCACTTTGGTGGTTGCATATGGTATCAGTATTAACCTTGTTGAGGTCACGTGGAAATCAAAGCTCAAAGCACAGGTGAGCTATTTCTTTACCATACTTTGTGCATTTTTTTTAAAAAAAAATTTCTTATCTTTTAATTTGTGTTTCAATTGTTTAAAAACCTAAACATATTTTTTTAATCTTAATTATATTTGTTTCTTATCTTTTTTCTTCTTCACTTGGCAGTTTCCAAGTCCAAATGAGTACTCATCTTTTATGGGTGACTTTTCAACTGCCACTGGCATTGCAACTTTCACAATGATGTTGCTGGGACGGGTTATTCTAAGAAAATTTGGGTGGGGAGTTGCAGCCATGATCACTCCAACAGTTTTGCTGCTCACAGGAGTTGGATTCTTCTCTTTATTATTGTTTGGTGAGCCATTGACTCCTTTACTGGGGAAGCTGGGTATGACCCCTCTAATTGCAGCTGTTTATGTGGGTGCATTGCAAAATATCTTCAGTAAGAGCTCAAAGTACAGTTTATTTGATCCTTGCAAGGAAATGGCTTATATCCCTTTGGATGAAGACATGAAGGTTAGTTTACCTTGCTACCCTTGTGTGTATGAACATCCGTATGTCTTTATGTCTGAACATCTGGATTTGCATAAGCATAATTATTCTATGTTTTTGTTGTTATACGATGAGAAACTGTTTAATGAATAAGAACATGCTTCTACGAGCAACTGTTGGTCAGGGGTTATTTAAACTTTAAATAAAACCACAGTCCCATTGATACGTAAGATGAAAGCTTACCTCTTGCCAGCATGCATCTCTGTTCTCATTTGTGGGTAGGCCAGAATTACGAGGGTGTATACCAGTATGTCTTTAAATAACAACCTACTTGTATGAGCAACTGTTGTGAGGGCTTGTTTAAATTGTCAATAAAGCCACAGTACCATTTATACATCTCTGTTTTCATTTGTGGGTGGGCCAGTATTACTGTGGGTGCATGCCACCATGTTCAGTGGTTTGACCACCATGGATGCATCTGCAGCACGTTTACCAAAAACTAGTGCTATACAAATACATCCACAAGCACATGCATATACCCCTTCTTTTTTGGGAACAAAAATGAGTGTGCGTGTATTCTTTTTTGAGTATGTACATGTGCGCATGCACATGCATGATCACAGTCGGTCCTTGTAAACTGATGTGATGCATTCATGTTTGGTGGAAGAATACCATCATTGAGGAATACATAATACTCACCATCGAACATTCACTTTTTATTTAGGATGGGAGAAATTCACTTCTTAGGATTGGGTGTTAGTATGCCACATATTGCAGTCAATCTATTTAATCTCCTTCTGGTGGAAGACTGAATCTGTAAACTAAAGCATTATGTTTAGCTAATGCAATGTATGCACGCATGCACATGTACCCTTATTACTATTTGATCGCAAAATGCATGTGAATGCAACATAATCAATAAAATATTGTCACATAAAACCTTCATTTATCCAATTTGTGTTGAACTACATAATCAACATACATATCCATGTGTGTGTGTCATAGTTTAAAAACTTGAAAACTTGATGAGACCCAAAAGTTAGCCGAGTTTAGCCGATGCAAAAACTCAGCTAAGCATCCCGTGAGTCTTGAACGTCCAGACTCGATGATATACATACATGAAATGTATGGATTCCTAAATATTCATTGTCAACATCTGTATATTAATTATATATATATATATGAGAGACACCAATGACTATTTGACATGCTATCAACTACCATTTGCATGTTAGTGTCAAGTGCTAGGTGGGAGCAACCAGCAGAACCGTCTCAACACATGATGGGAATAGGAAACAAGGTGAGGGTGGGTGAAAGAATCGAAGATGATGGGGTTTATTATTATTTTCACCCTAAACATACTAAAAACATCGTGCAATGATTTGCTTTGAGCGAAAATTTGGAAAAAGATAGTATTGAAATGGACTATAGTTGGTGTTTGAGACTCGATTGAGTCAGATGACTTGGACCGAGTTTCGAGAAACTTAGCAAGTTAGCTGAGTCAAGACTGATCCGAAATCTGAGTTTTACACAAGCCAAATCTCCTATCGTTTGAGAACTTGCAGAGTTAAGTTGACTTGGCCCAGTTTTGAGTCGACTCGATGAGTTTCTAAACTATTGTGTGTTGAATTTCTTGCACACAATTGAGTAGTCAGACTATTGCATCCTTGCTGCTATTGTTATGCAATATTTAGAAAGACTAGCACTCCCTTCAAGGTGGTTTATTAAGAACAAATATTTTGACTAACTAGTATTTTCATTATGTATACAAGCCATCCTTTCACCGTATACATATAGGATCGTTAAAATAAGGTCTGCTGGATATTACCACTATTAGAAGGAAATTGTAGCTAATTTTTATTGTTGTAGAACATTCCATATTCGAGAAAACCAAATTAACTTGTATGCTTATACTGTACTTTTGGTTGGCTGTAGGTAAAAGGGAAGGCAGCCATTGACGTTGTTTGCAACCCATTAGGAAAGTCAGGAGGTGCCCTGATTCAGCAGTTTATGATTTTGACATTTGGGTCTCTTGCAAACTCGACTCCATACCTTGGAGGAATATTGCTGGCAATTGTTCTTGCATGGTTAGGTGCGGCAAAATCTTTGGATTCCCAGTTCTCTTCCTTGGCTAAAGAAGAACTCGAAAAGGAAAAGAGGTTGAAAGAAAAGGCAGAAGAATCAATGCTCAAGATGTCTGAAGAAGGCACTGATGGATCGGTAGGGAATATAGAGGTGCAGAGAATTGAAAATGTATCTGTTTATGAAAGTTTGGCTAGTGAAAAGACATCAAATGGGTCATCTCTGAAATCGAAGTCAGCTGCTGAGTTGGAGGGTTCTCCAGAAAGCTCCACTCCTCGCATTCAATAAATTTATTCTCTTGAAGTCCTAAACAGCATAAATGGTAGGGGTATAAGGTATCACTAGGAGCGCAACCTCCTTTTCTTGGTTAGGTGATAAGCTGGTTTGCTCTAATATTCTGTTGTTGTTTCCTTTCTGAATATTTGTTGTTAGAGGAATTAAATGTAGGTTTGCTTGTTCTTTCAATAGAATTTATTTTTCCTATATTGCCAGCCAGTGTGCAATCTACCTGTTATTGCAACTGTTATTATGGCAACCTTTTCAAGCTCATAATTCTTCATAAGGGTTCAAAGAGGAGGCATCTATAATGGTTACTTTCCAATATTTTAGTGTATAGAGGAATCTGTTGACTGCTCCCATGTTTATTTGTATTCTCTTATTCTCTTCTATTGCTTGGTTACCATTGTTTCACTAAAATTTAGGGTAAAGAATAATAAATGGAACCAGAGAGTGATCCGTGGTTCAAGTGCCATTCAAAGCAGGCTGAGCGAGCCAGCAGAAAGGATCCAGCAGTCAACAATCATCGAATCTTGTGGCGGTCATGAATAGTGAGTCTTGACATGCAGGTTTTCAGATTCTACTCACGACCATGAAAAATTACTCTACCTCAGAGATTGACAGGTTCGAATGCCAAGCGATTGAGTTGTTTCCAAGGTACGACCGTAAATATTGGCGTGAAAATAAAATTCTTGGGCACAAGCATCTTATGGTTGGCATCCTACACTCGATGACCAAATTCACAAGCCATGCAAATGGCTCATCTCATGACTGATAACATCTTGGCATAAGGATATTCTCATGTATCCTGCATTGTTCTGCCTTTCTGCATAAAATCATGCAAGAAATTGGCTGATTTCTGTAGGTGGAAGGTTGCTATTTGGTTTGGCGAAATGCATCCAACATATTTTTCTGAAATTTTCAGAGACTGCACTAGGGAGATAATCATCTAAAATAGCAAGCCGACGGGTGGGGAGTTTGAGGACTGGTGTAGAACCAACGGATATTAAAGCTAGGGGTGGCGATGCTCATCCTGTTTAATTTGAAGATCAGATTAGGTTAGTTGTTTAATAAAATGTTCAGCTTTGAGTTTGCAATTTTGACTTGTTTAATAAGAGGGTCGGTTGGCAGATTTTTGACCTAATCTAATCAAAGTTGGTTTGGTATGACCTGATTGCACTCTCTAATTATAGCTACTCTTTGTACTAAGGTTAGAATGGAATGAGGAAGAAAAACATTATCAAATTATTATCAAACTATTAATTAGAAGATATGAAAATATGCTTCGCAATTATGGTGATTCATGAGGATATCGGACTCGATATGGACCTGACTCGAGGAATGGGAAAAGAAGTGGACGTTTGATGGATGCCAGATACTTTAGGATAAGAAATGGAGGTATCCTCAATAACAGTTTTCGTTCCTATTCCGACCTTCTGCTAGCTGGGACAACAGATTCACCATGGGAAAGAAGTGCCACTTGAGTTCAGATTTTTTAAGTCAAACTGACAGTCGTTTATAGAATGTCTTGTATGATTGCGTCATATAGTATGTTTTTATTATAATCTGTTAACGACTTATCAAAATTCCAATTATTATATTTTGGTTTGCTGTGGTGCTACACGCCTGCAGGTCTGCTGGAGTGACTAAAAGGAGAATGTAGTTGGGGACCGTTGGTGTTAGTCATAGGATAGAATGTCCGAGGATTACCACTATTTTGGACTACAGGAACTTATCAAGTTGCATTTCGTTGCCTTCTGGTGTAGGGTCTTCTCGTGAGGAGATCTTTATTTTGACATTTGAAGAGTATTGGTGTTTGATGAGTAATACTAAATCGATAGTAAATGGCTGCATAGTTTCAAAAAAAATAGTACATGGCTGCACCTATGGTTCAAGATGAATGGCGGGCCATGTTCCTCTTTGCCTTCAATCTTAATCGCAGGTTGAGATATGTTATGAATATGGACTTGTTAGATTTCTATGTGTATAGAATTATTCATTGGTTATGGCTGTTGAGTCTAAAATATGCTCCAAGATCTTGTTAGATTTCTATGTGTATAGAATTATTCATTGGATATGGCTGTTGAGTCTAAAATATGCTCCAAGATCGTGAAGTTTGATCATATAGACTGTGAATTAATTTAGTCTAAAGAAATGTTTGTCATTAGAGTATATTAATGAATCGTGCTTGGATGAGGATTTTACCGATGTATATGCATTATGAGTCTAAAGTCTTACCTTACATACAAAGAGATTATTTTTGCGTTTCAAACTCGTGACATCTCGATGATAATGGAGTAATTTTATAATTGTATTCATATAATATAATAAATTATTATATTACAGGAATTGGAATAATTATATTATATATTTAGAGCCTTTAATGGTGGCTACATGTGCAGCTAAATATCATCATAGTAACTTATAATTGCCACTACGTTAATAGTCAAATTTTGTTGATCGATTTATGGAGGCAAAAGAAAAAGTTGCTACAAATTAAGCTTTGCATGTATTGTGGTAAAATCATATAAATATGGAGGAAAAAAAGGCCACTGGAAAATTTTACTTTATCGTGATAATGTTTTTGTCTTGATAAATATTTTTCTTTGCAGGAGGCAAATTTAATATTTGCAGCTACATTTCTAGTTATGATGGTCAACAAGGCCATTCTATTTTGCCGCTAGCCTGTTGTGATAAATATTTAGTGGTAATTATGATATTTTTAGTAAGACATATATATATATATATATATATTTCCGTTAAAAGGCTATAATATTGTAGTTAAAAGTCTATACTATTGTAGGATTATGCTGATCCCGTGAGTTTGGCTTCCTTTGGGCCAGTTGCCCACCTTATTATTTTTTTCCTGTTCTTTCCGTTTCATTGATTCGATGAATTGGTCGCCCCTAAAAGTCTATAGGCAACACCAGAATTTGACATTTGACTACAGGAATCTCATTTGATTTTGAAAGCCATGTCATCTCTTTTTCTAGACACGATTATTTTCCGGAAACCTTAATTTTATTCTGCAGGTCATTTACCTCGGTATCTATATATCTTTCTATGATCCGTTATGGAGCATTACGGAAAAATGTTGGCACAAAACTGCAAGTTGCTGGTCATGCATTTTCTCCTTGCCAGCACTCGCAAGCATTCCCTTTCTCATCCAAAAACTGAGGACACAAGAAATAGAAAAGTCCGTCTTTGCCCCGTCTTTTTATTATTATCAATGTATTTTTGAACTCCTCGAATTAGGATGCAAAGCATAATATTTTGATTCGGTATTACAGAATCTGCATGACAGAAAAGTTGGGTATTGTTTGGCGGTGCCCCTCTGAAGTGTAGGAGCGATGCTCGCAACAAAACCGGAGAAAAAAAATGTAAAAAAATGGATTTTTTCTTCATGCTGACTTGTGTTTTGAATAATTAATATATAAGCCTAGGATCATTACATTATCTTTTTCTTCCATTGCTTATCGAATGATGACATATAACCATCTTAATTAAAGAATTGATGCTTTTACCTTCTGCGTCTGTCGCCGTCACATTCAAAAAGAAATATCTTTTGGCCCTACATGATGCATCCATAATAATAATTTATAAAAGGATGGGCATTTCTTTCCCTTCCACTGGCAATCGTATCCATTTAATTAGTACGAATCCCATTTGTTCACGCGTGCTTGCTGAGTCATCATCTCTAATTAATTAACCCCTCAAACCTCGACCCCACCATGCCATACACGCACCAATGGCCATGTGTCCTTTGCACGCTTATGCAGTCGTTTTTCCGTCCCCTGCTGTGTATATCACCTCTGTTTCAATCCCCAAACTCAAATCATGCGGGAAATTAGACGAAGAATCTTAATTAAGTGGGAAAAACCCTTCAATTTGCTATCCATCTGGATAGCATGTCCGGCCGGTCAAAAGGGTTTTTTTTTTTATTGAAAAGAACGCAGAAGAGAAATTTTGTCGGTCTTCGTGACCTTGCATTCTTCTGTTTGTTAAAATAATATTATAAATAAATATGAATGTTGGTGTAAAATCTAATTGATGTTGGACCTATTTGGAGTCGAGAAAAATGAGATCATCATCGATAATTTACAAAATAAAATCTCGTTCGAAGTCGATGGTGGTGGCTCCGATGAGATCTTTCGATGATCAAGTCAGCTCTTCTGATCAATAAAAATGGAGTGCTCAGAAAAAAGTTCGACAGAGTTTTAGAAAGAAGAAGAAAGTTTAAAGAAAACGTATCTAAAGGATCCATTTTTATAGACGAAGCTTGATTGATGGTGACAGCCATATCGTCTAGTAGCGGACCATTCGAAGCCGCATAGGATTTGGTATGGAGAGAAATGTGTCATCAGGCTGATAGCGGGCCGCTCAAGACTTGATGGAGTCTATCATGAAGGGAGGTGCCGCCTGTAGCATCGCTTATAGCAGACTGATGGCGACCGTTTGTCGAGATTTAATAGCCGTAGCTCGGAGGAAGCAAGCATTAGTTGGTGGACTTTGACATATATCAATTCCAGAGGAGTTCGAACTCTTGAAGGAAATACGTCTGGAGGGGATCATGCGAAAGTAATCTGCTGGAGAAATCCGACTGAAGGAGAAGTTCGGAAGGAGTTTGGCTCCTAGAGGAGTTCGGCCAAAGGAGAACTTCGGCTTCTGAAGAAGTTTGACTGAAGGAGAAGTGCGGAAGGAGTTCGGATCCTGTAGAAACTTGACTGAATGAGGAGTTCAGGAGGAGTTCGGCTTCTGTAGAAATCCGACTGAAGGAGGAATCCGAAAAGAGTTCTGATCCTATAGAAATTTGACTGAAGGAGGAGTACAGAAAAAGTTCGGCTCCTGTAGAAATCCGACTGAAGGAGTTCGGCTTCCGTAGGAGTCCGACTGAAGGAGAAGTTTGGAAGGAGTTCGACTTTCGTAGGAGTCCGACTGAAGGAGAGATCTAGAAGGAGCTCGGCTTCTGTAGGAGTCCGACTGAAGAAGGAGTGCGGAAGGAGTTTGCTTCTCGTAGGAGTCTGACTGAAAGAGAAGTTCGGAAGGAGTTTGGCTCCCATAGGAGTCCAACTGAAGAAGAGATCTGAAAGAAATTCGGCTCCCGTAAAAGTCCGATTGAAAGAGAGATCCGAAAGAAGTTCGATTTTCGTAGAAGTCCGACTGAAGAAGGAGTGTGGAAGGAGTTCGATTGGGATACGGTCGCTGTAGAATTCGATCAACTGAAGAAATTCGAATGAAATTCGCCCGTTGAAAAGTTCGACTATCTGAATGAGTTCGACTAAAATTCGATCATTAAAGAAAAAATTTTTGATTAAATTTTTTTCATGATTATCAATTATATTAGGCTAAACATAAAATTAAACTACGATAAAAAAAAAAAAAAAAAAAGATTTATCTTTAATAATAAATTTTTACGGACCGCAGATCGTGGCACCATCGATTTTTGATGATGTAATCATATATTGTAAAGCCGTCGGCGGTAGTTCTTCAGGTTGATTCCTCTTCAAGTTTTACTTGGTAGTTGGTTAATCTGACATTCATAATTTAATATTTTAATTTATAATATTAAATAATAATTAAAAAAATAATAAAATTATATATATATATAAAATAGTTAATTTTTTTTTTTAAAAAAAATCTAGGGCCCAGTCGGTTTTTTTCTGAAACCCCAGTGGGTGGGCCCGCCCCACCCTGGCGTCGCAACCGGTTTTTTCTCGCTATAAAACCTCCTCTAAACCCAAGCCGGCCTTCCCCAAATCTGGCCAGAGGAATCCGATGGACGGCAATCGGGGCCCGACGTCGACCGCCGTGGGGCTCTGCCTCCTTCCGTCGGAGCTCCTCCACGAGATCTTCTGCCGCCTCGCCCTTCCGGAGATCCTCCGCCTCAAATCCGTCTCCAAGGCCCTCGGTTCCCTCATCACAGCCGACGAGTTCCGTCGCCTGTACGACCAGCGCTCCGGCCCCGGCGGCGGCTGGGTCTTCGTCTTCAAGAAGCGCCCTCCGCGCGACTCGGTCCTCCGCGGCTTCAACGCCCGCTCCGGGCGCTGGTTCCAGATCCCGGTCGCCGGGATCCTCGCGCCGCCAGCTGTCCCGCCGGGGGAGGACCTCTACTTCCTCGCCGCCTCTGGGGACTTCTTCCTCTTCGCCTCCAACGGCCGCCGCGAGCTCCTCGCCGTCAACGTCGCCACCCGCGCCGTGCGGCGGATCCCGGCGAGCCCCCTCGGGCCACGTGGCACGTCATCGTGGCGGCGGTCGGGTTTGAAGCTGGTCTCCGACCCCTCCGGGTCGGACCGCTTCCGGTTTCTCTTCGCCGAGATGGACCAGAACCGTCCCTTTCTCTTCGAATACTGCTCGGAAACCGACGCGTGGCATTCTCACGAGGCGAGATCGGCTGATGGGGAACCGGCACGTGTCCAGAAAGAGGGGAGGATATGCCTCAGCGCGGTGCACTTTGGAAGCGAGAGCGTCCTGCTATCCGCCGGCGGGAGAAGCGATGGGCCGGTGGTGTTCCGGCCCAGGTTCCCGGGAGGCTTGGGACCGATCACAGGCGATCGGCTGCACGTGTACGGCGACGGGAATGTGGCGGTGATCAGATCGACGGCGATGGATGAGGCAGCGAGAGTGAGGGTGAGGGTAGTGACGGGGGTGGAGTTGTGGGGGATGAGCTTGGATGGGAGGGAGTGGGTGTTGGTGTCCAGGGTTGCAGAAGAAGTAATAGATGGGATTAGGAAGCCATATGGGGTGATGATGGGATGTTTGGTGGAGAGGGATGGTGTGGTTAGGTTGGTGTTGATGTCAAACTGTAAGGGGTTGTGGGACATGGTGTGGCTCTCCTATGATCGGTTTGGAAAGGAGTGGGCTTGGGTCCCCGTGCCTGATTCCGGAACCAAAGGCCTCAACATGGCCGGTATTGCCTTCTCCACTACCTTCTCTAGATTATGGCCTTCCCCAGCCCACCACGGGCTACAAATACACTAGTTGGCAGTCTTCTGAATTTAATTTTATTGCAGGCAGTGGTTGCGACACATGGACATTGTAGCTGCCAGGCATCCGATTGGAAATCATTAATCGTTTGCAATGAATGACCCTTTTTTTTTTTTTTTTTTTGCCTCTTCCAAAATACACTTGCAAGTGAAAGCTGTCGACTTACGGTCCAAACCTCTTGGTCATCTGATTGTTGCCTTGCTCATGTCCGGTCGCCTGCTGACACATTGAATGCAAGGTCCGAACCTCTTGGTGATCTGGTTGTTGTCTTGGTCGCGTCCGGTTAGCCGCTGTTGTGAGATAATTAAACAGACAAATTGAACCCCCTCAGCGCAAACATGAAGTATGTTACCCTAGTATGAGGATGTTTCCATTATAAGTGGTATCGATCCACACATCAACAAGGCATTTTCTACTCCACTATATATATATATATATATATATATATATATATATATATATATATGTCTACCACCATGAAACTTTAAAACTTATGCTATTTAGAAAGAAACATGGTCTCTTACTAAAGGTCTGTTTGGGGATTTAAACCAATACAACAATGCTGCGGTCGGCTTATCCTTAATTATATATACCTATAGAGAGGGGAAAAAAAAAGACTTGTTGAGATCAAATTTTTCTCTTGTAGGATTTGGACTAGTCACTATAATGATTTTTTAGGTATTTATAAAAATAAGTTGGCTAGGCCTCATTTAGATGATTATATTAGCCTAAACTCATGATTCCTATAGGATTTTGGATCCAATCATGTACAAACAGGCTCTAAAAGTTTACCAGGCACGCTTGTATGTCACTTGAATTGGAAGGTTGGATGGTCATCCTTGATTTGTCCTTGTTCGGTTTAGCGATTTTTAGGTTTGCTAGTGTTGCTTCAGAATCTTCCTACCTGAGGTCGGCTGCCGAGGATCATGTAGTCGAGGAAAGACTATCATTAGAGCTCCGTTCGATCTCCTACAAAAAAGTTCTCATCGAGGTATTCTCCGATGAAGACTCTTCGATGCTCAAGTTAAGAGATTGGAGAACAATGAGAGGAGAAAGTATTGAATTGAGTACGTACTTAGAGAGTCCCGATGCCTTTTTATTTATAGGAGGAATTGAAATCATATCCATCTTAGATTTTAACAACTTTCCAAATTTATCACTCTAGATTGATTCGGAATGTATATTTCCTCTTTTGAAAGAATGGATCGTGAAGGATTCCTTTCTTATTTGAACTCTCCCAATTTGGAGAGAAGTCGGATCTAATGAAGAAGGAGATAGTTCGATAATAGATGATCTATAATAGATCGTACAAAATCGATGTTCAGGAGCCCGTAGAGCATCCAATCTTGATTGTCCAAGATTGGTCGATAATACACGATCTATGTTAGGTAGGTCGGCAGTGGATAACTCATCACTAATTAATTTGGAGAAGACCGTCCTGAAAAATGAAGATATCTCGTTCAAAGACGAACCATAATAAGTCAGTAATTACCGATCTATAAATAATCATTTGCAGAAATTGATCAGCCATATACAATCTTTGGTGAATTATCAGTGAATAGATAATCCGCCGTAGATGGAAGATTGGTCGGGAATAGACGGGCAATGACAGATCATCTTAGATCGATCTATCAAATTATCGATCCTCACGTTGGATTTTTTTATAGGTCGGTAATAGTCGACGAATATGAAATCGAGGATAAGTAACAACCAATCCACACTAGCTAGCTATCACCAAAATAAAGGAATGGATGGTGGTTGGTCAGCATACATATGAGAATTCTTGCAAGCATATATTTAGTCTTATATTGGATATATACTAGATAGATATTAAGTAGTTATATAAGGTCAATGAATCTAAATTATACTTTTTAGTTTTTTTTTTTTTGAACAAAGTTCTGATTTGTTACATTCATTAAAAAAAAAAGTCCAGAGTGAATGTAATCCATGACCCATGTGGACTAGGTACATTATAGCATGAGCCTATTTAGGCTAATTACATGCTACTCATGGTATTTCTGATTGGATTTATAACACTATAGATTGGATTTTAATGATTTACATCTTTAACCAAGCGAGGATACTAGAACTTAAAAAAGGGAGGCATGTGACAATCCATGCATATGTATATTTTGTTGTGGAATAGGGTTGGTGCGGCCTCGGCCTATTTAAGGATGGCTATCGACCTACCTCAATGGATCGTCTGAGTGAAATGATGCGATATTTCGTCCACGGTTAGCTGTAGGTCGGTCTAAGACGATCTATAATTTCAGCCGACCTATTGAAGATCACTTCCTAGCAAAATGATGTAGACCTTCATACCTCATCCTCGTCGGGTTCAGATTGGCCACCGAGCTATATGAACAGGATGACCTATCATAGCTCATCAATGGCTGACCTACAATCGTTCTTGCTAAAACTGCATCTTCTCCAAATCAGAAAACTCGAATAAAGGAAGAATCTTTTGCAATCCAATCTTCCAAGAAGAAAAAAAATCTTTCGAATCAATCTGGGGCAACAAACTCGGAAAGCCGTTAAAGTCCGAAATGGATACGACTTCAATTCCTCTGCTATAAATAAAGGAGCTTCGGGACCCTCTAGATATGCTACTCAATTCGATGCTTTCTCTCCTCATTGTTCTTCAATCTTCTAACTTGAGCGTCGGAGGGTCTCCATCAGAGAACACTCAAATGGAGACTTTATTATAGGTGAACGGGCGAAGCTCCAGCGAAAGCTCATCCTCGGCCCTAGATTTTTTGGTGGTCGAGCTCCTCCATCTTTGTCGATCGACCTCAAGCCAGAAGATCTAGGAGCAATAGTTGACGCTAGAAGGAGGGCCGTTGGTTGATTTTGAGGTTCAATTTTGAGAGAAGAAAGCACGTCGTCGGATATCATGAGAATCCGAAGGGGAGCATCAAATGCGTCTCAGCATTTTAGTGATCGGAGGATCAATAATGCTCAACAGGTTAACGCATCTCCACCATCAATCCAGAAAAATTCACTAGCGGCACCGACGGTCTCACAGGAGCAGTATGATATGCTGCTTCATCAAGTGCAAGCACTATCAGCCATCGTAAGAGAAATACAATAGGCCAATGAGCGCTATCCAGTCGAAAAAAATTTAGGTCTGATCCAGAAAAGGTCAGAGGAATGATGTCCTCGAAGCCCAAGGACGGAGGCCAGTCGTCACAGCCGACCTACCGATCCTCCCTATCGAAGATCTGAATGCTCGTCCACACCAATTTTTAGAAGAGGCTCTACCCCAGGCCATAAGACTCCTCGACACTGAGCCACTCGTGAGGACGACATGGAGAAAAAACTCAAAGAGATGCAGTAGTAGCTGGATGCATTGTGGGAGCTAAGGCAACAAGGGGAGGATTTGGGGTTCAATGTCAATCCCCCATTCACTCAGAAGATCATGAATGAACCCTTGCCACGTCGGTTCAAGATTTCTCAGATGGAGCTTTACATAGAACGGCTGATCCCGTAGACCATCTGGACAGCTTTCAAACTCTTATAAATTTGCAAGGGGCTATTGATGCAAATTATGTCAAGCTTTTTCTTCAACTTTGAGAAAAATGGCTCGACATTATTACTCGAACCTGAAATCCGACTCCATAGATTTCTTCTACCAGTTGAGCCATCTATTCATTGTCCACTTCGTTAGCAGTCGTCGGCAACGTCGTAACTCTGACTTCCTCATGAGCATCAAGCAATGGAAGAATGAGCCTCTTCGAGAGTATATCAATCGCTTCAATGCAGCCACCTTGGAGGTTCGAAATTTAGATCCATCGATAGCCATGATGGCGTTCAAGACTGGCCTCCTCCAAAATGACCTTTTGTTCTTTCTCAACTTGGACAATCCGAAGGACTTCGTCGAGATGCTAGAACGAGCAAAAAAGTATGCCCAGATCGAAGAGGCTTGGGACCAGCAAGGAAGTAGCCGAGATGGTAGATCGAGTCTATCCCAAAAGTAGGAGAAGAAAAAAGACCATAATCGGATGCAGCATCATCGAAAGGAGCCACGATTTCATCGATCGTGCACTCCACCTCGGAGTAGTCGACCAACATCTTCAAAGCCATAACGCCAATCTAGAACTTCACCTCGAAGATTCAATTACTACACCCCTCTCAACACACCCCAAGCTTAGATTCTAATGAAGATCGAGCGATGACAAGATATACCCCAACCCAAGAAAATGATAACCCCTGCTCGAGTAAGAAACTCGAGGAAGTATTGTCGATATCATCGTGACCACGGACATGATACCAAGGAGTGCTGGCAGCTCAAAGAGAAAATAGAGGTACTAATCAGACAGAGATGACTCCGATACCATATGGATGAATGGCGAATTTCGATAAATTTGGATTGTGACCAACCTCGACAAGATGAACCGCACGGAGAATAGCCGACCATGGGAGAGATCAGAGTAATTACTGGAGGAAACCTCGGTGGAAACACTTCGGATCAGGATCGACTAGAAGAAGGATCGAAGAAGAGGAAGGCAAATAATGAAATTACTTTCATCGATGAAGATCTAAAAGAAATAAGTTAGCCATATGATGATCCTATAGTCATTTATCTAAATATTGTTAATTATGATGTACATCGGATTCTTATTGATAATGAAAGTTCGGTAGATGTTTTATTTTATGATGTCTTTATTTGGATGAATTTGAACCCTGAACTACTGATGAAGAGGAATATACCTCTGATCGGATTTTCTGGCACTATGGTTCCAGTGGAAGGAACTATCTTACTAACGACAAAAGCTAGACGAGCTCTGAGGCAGGTGGTTGTCGACATAACTTATTTCGTCATGAATAGCTCCTCTGCCTATAATGTCATCTTAAGTCGGCCAGGCCTAAATATCCTTTGGGTCATAGTGTCGACTTATCACCTGAAGGTCAAATTCATGACTCCACACAAAATTGGTGAGCTCAAAAAAAATTAGTCGATCGTAAGAAAATATTACATGGCTACTTTGCATGGAGTGGTAGCTGAAGAACAATCCATGATGAGTTAGACGTTCGGGATGAACAAACTGAGCAAAGAGGCTCTTCAATAGAAGAACTGATCTCTGTACCGATTAAGGATGATTTGAATAAGGTTGTGAAGGTCGGCTCAAGCTTATGTGAAGAGGATCGATAGCACCTCATCACATTTCTACGAGCTAACGCCGACTTATTTGCTTGATCAGCTTTGGATATGCCCGGCATCGATCCATAGGTCATGGTACACCGACTCAATATGAATCCGAATCATCGTCTGATCAGGCAGAGAAAATGGAGCTTTATCCCTGAATGCCAAAGGGCAATACAAGAAGAAGTTGATAAGCTTTTGAAGGTCGGTTTCATCCGAAAAATTTATTATCCGGAGTGGTTGGCTAACGTCATCCTCGTCAAGAAGGCTAGTGGAAAATGGCATATGTGTATTGATTATGTGAATCTCAATGGAGCATGCCCAAAGGATAGCTATCCTCTATCGTGCATAGACCAACTGATGGATGCGACCTCGGAACATCAGCTCCTACCATTCATGGATACTTTTTTGGGATACAATCAGATTCGAATGGCACCTGAGGATGAAGAAAAAACTTCTTTCATAACTGACCAAGATTTTTTTTTGTTACAGGGCATGCCGTTTGGCTTGAAAAATGCAGGGACGATCTATCAAAGACTTGTGAACAAGCTTTTTAAGGAGCAAATTAGAAGAAATATGAAAGTGTATGTGGACGACATGCTCATCAAAAGTAAGACTGTCAATTATCATATCATCGATCTAGAAGAAGCTTTCTCTATACTACGGCACTTTCGGATGAAGCTCAACCTGGATAAATGTGCCTTCGGTGTCACTTCTGAAAAATTTTTGGGTTCATGGTGTCACTATTGGGAATGTGTTCCAAAGTCAATCATCAGTCTGTTGATAATTGGATCATATATTTATAATTATATATAAATTATAAATTAATAAAAATTATTTTGATATTTTTCATCATAAATTTTGTTATCTTCTAATGAACTCCTGTATTATGATGAAGTCCTTAGGACTATCTAGATTCGGCAAAGGAGGATTTGTCATTTAGTTCTTAAATAGTTCATGATCAAATGATATGTTGTTACTTAAGACGATAATATTTATTAAATATAGATCATTGTATATCATATAGATTAATTGTCCTCATAATCAAAGAGTGTTAGACACTGATATGACATGTAAGTGAGATGTATGGATACATCTACACTGAATATGATCAACTTCATGGCTTTTCTTCTATCAATATTAGCTTCGATGGAATATAGGTATAAATGTCCATCCGATCTGAGATCATCATGGTGACTTCTAAGTAACTCACTATATTTTGGTGTCGGACTATCTGAATTTCTAATTCAGTGATGGAAGATTTTTGGGCATAGTTAAGTACTTATGGAGTCAGTGCGTGTATCAAGATGGAATTGATCACTTTTGATTTCAGGAATTGTGTTCAATTGTGTTTCAATTTAGCAAAACTTTGATCAGAATAGTCTTGGTGAGGAGTTACGGGACTAATTACTTTCAGACATGACATGAATATATTTTTTAAGATTGATAGTCTAACCTTGAGTCATCTATTACACAGAGGTCATAGAGATGAATTATACGGTAACCATATTCGCATAGGTTCTGAATGTTGCAATTATAATTATTCGACCTATCCGAACGTCGGATATCATTGCTAGATGGTCACTTCGATTAGTATAGAAATTGATTTTTATGCTACTGGCTTAGGTTCGGATCTACAAGGTCACACACATTAAGAGTTTCTATCTAATCTGATGGCTGATCAAGAGTCTCATTAGTCTGAAACTCTATGGTCAAGAGTCCCACTGGACTGAAACTCTATGACCAAGAGTTCTACTAGACTGAAACTCTGAGTCTTACTCATCTAGAACTCTTTGATTAAGAGTTTCACTTATCTGAG
Source organism: Cocos nucifera (assembly GCA_006176705.1). NCBI lineage: Eukaryota > Viridiplantae > Streptophyta > Magnoliopsida > Arecales > Arecaceae > Cocos > Cocos nucifera. Next base: position 838,210 of record QRFJ01000047.1, read on the forward strand.
ACTCTATGATCGTGAGTTCGATTCGTTTGGAATACTATGTTCAAGATTCCCACTGATTAGGACTCTTCAAGAGTTTCATATTGATAGAACTCTATTACCCAGTAATTCATTCAATTTGCACTCAGATATTTTTTAGAGGATTAATTAGTAATTTGATTGTTGATTAGCTCAATTTAATTGAGTAATGAAGATTTGATCAAGTTTGATTGAATTTGATTCGATTGGATTTGATTCGATCAGGTTATGAGATGACCTAATCACTATGAGAGTTTTGATCCTGATTTGATCAGGATGTAGATCTAATTAATTTTTAATTTAATTAAAATTTTATTGAATTAGGCTAAATCTAATTTGATTGGATTTAACCTGATTTAATTGGGTTTAGATTAATTGGTTTGGTTGAAATCAATTAGAACCAAGTCAAATGAAGTTTGAATTTAAATTCTCTCATGCACCCACCATTTTTGACTTTTCTACTCTGCTTCCCATGCCCTCTCTTTTGTTTGTCAAATATTTTTTAAGAAATAAAAGTATGCACATAGAAGGAGAATCCTTCTACATGTTAAACACAAAGGAGGGGGCGTTGGATAAAGATAAGAGGCTCATTTGATTTTTGAAATCAAGTGAGTGGTTAAAACCTCTCAACCATTGGACCCTTATTATTTTCTATACTATTTTCCCATGGTATTCATGTCAATAAATTATAAAATTTTTTTGGCATGCACTAGAAGGGGTTAGCATTACATGATAAAAATTTTAGAGTATTTGGAAATCAGTTTTGGGCGAAAAAAATCTTGGAGTGAAGTTGAATATGATCCTACAGCACTTTTCTTTTCTTTTATGCCTCTCTTCTCTTATGATTTTTACCTCTAAAGATATTCTATTTTTAGATATGATCTAAATAAGAATTATAGATCTAAAAGTTATCTTTCTATAAAAATTTATTTTATAAAAAAACTTCACACAGAGAGGGCGTGATAGGATTTTTAGTGTGTCAGGATTTTTGGACCGAGTGAAATCTTAGATTTGAAAATCTGGGTTTGGATGAAGAGATCGAGTGCTGTGAGCATCAGATCACCACCAAATTTGAAACATATCTTCATCATCCTTCAATATTTATATTTTAATTTTTTAAAATTTTTAAAAAATTAAAAAATATACGATCGATCGGATCGATCGTGATCAGCCATCGAAGGCCCCGACGAGGAGCTAGCACTCCAGTGGAACTGATTGAGATCAGGAGCTTTGTGTGGACCAACCGTAGAGGCTGAACACATGTGCAGCTATAACATGATACCAGAGCATTATTTGGTGGACTCAGATTGTGGTGATCACTACTTGCAAAAATATATTATGTTCTGAACATGTAGATGTAGTAAATAATTTATTACATATTTTTATTTTCAGATCTATTGATGTATGCATGCATATTATATTTAGATCCTAATGTATAGGGTTAAATAATTTAATATGATCAGTAGATAATTAATTAGATTAATTATTTTTTACTGCATCATTGCTATTTTTGAAATATTTTTCAAAAGTAGCATGGCAAATTTTGCACTATTTTTTTCAACTGGTATCAGAGCAAGGCTCTTTAAATATGATATGCTTGCATATTTAGATTAATAATTTAGATTTGATCTAAATATTAATCTAATAATTAAAATAATTAGATCTAAAAAATTAAAATCTAGATCACATGGACTGCAGATTGTCCTGCTGTAGGATTTACCTTCTATAGTAAAAAGATTGTCTAGGTACGTTATTAATCTATATCATTAATCATAAAATTATTAGATTTGATCTAATATTTTTATAATTTAATTATATTAGACTTTAATCTGATTTATGATTATGAATGCATAATTAGATAAAGTTTGATTTATGATTTCATAATTATGTAGTGTACATAGTTTCAGATTAAACCCTACAACTAGTGTTGTTTGTGAATTGAGATGATTTAATTTTGAAATGAGTCGACTTAATTAATGAAAAATACTAAGTTGTAAAGAATCTTTCAAAATTAAAAATATTTTTGAAATGTCGAACCCTAACCCTCAATCCATAAACTTAATAAAAATTAAGTATAATGATTTAGTGTCTAGAATTATGAATTAAGATTCTAAGTTATTAATCATAAACTTATGGGTTATTAGGTTAGCTAAATTAGGTCCATAAATTAGATTAGACCTAAGGTTATTTAAAATATAGACAAATTTAGAGTAATTGATCAAATCTAATTAAATGTCAATTTAGATTAGGTCAAGGACTCTATAGACTCAATTACAATAGTTGTAGTTGGTCAAGTTCATGCCTTTAACAAGAGCTAAATGGACTTGATTCAAGGCTATGCGATCGAATCCAAAATTACTAGATTGATCAAATTAAAACTAATGAATCGGATGGTGTCTAAGGTAAGTTTGGTAATTTGATCAGTGGTTTTTAATTGAAAGCTACTTGCACTGATTCGATCTTTGATGAGTTAATGATATATCCCTTCCACTGATCTCGCTTACCTGGCCATCTTGATGAGTTAGATTTTGATTAGATCACTTGATGATTTGGGCTCACCCATATTTATTAGGTAAATTAGTCTGACTGATTTAGGTGTTCCTAATGCCAGCTTAGATTAGATTTTTTTCTGACTTGGTGAAGTTAGTGGGAGGATCGAAATTGGCTCGCTGAATTTTTTTAAATTGGTTAACTAAATTTTTTAAAATTATTAGATCCTTAAAAATGAAATAGTTATATAGATAACTAAATTATAGCCTTCCATTAAATTGAGTGATAATGGGTTCATTAGTATAATGATCATTGAAGGCCCAAAGGCCTGGTGATTATTGACTAATAAAATTATCATTCATAAAATGATAATTTGGTTAAATCTTTTTGATGGTGGTTAGATTGGCCGACCAAAGTCGGGCCTGATCATTTATTGATTAGATAAGACCAAATGTAGTCATATTAATGGTTGGACCTAGCTGAACCTTTTTCAGTAGAGATTAAAGCCTACTGATTAGGTCTATGGGGCAAAATCAATGTTATTAGAAGTTATTTAGAGAAATAATTGATTTTGAATCTACCCATAGGTACACATGAGTTGACCAATCAAAGTTTGGCTCATGTGTAGTCTATGTGGATTCTAGTACCCACTAAGAAATTAGAGTAATTCCTCGAATTTGAGGTAGAGGCTACCAATTCGTATAAAATAGTGGAAGGATCTTTAGACTGAAGTTCAAATCTTTAGAATTAATAATTCATATACTAACTAGGTTTGATTTTTTTTTTTATGCAGACATGACCACTAACCTATCGCTCCGATCATTGTTAGATTATGATAAATTAATGGGATCCAACTACGATAGCTGATATCGTAAGTTGAAAATCATTCTGAAGCATGAGCGGATCCTTTATGTGGTAACGGATCGAGCACCTAAGGAGCCAGTCCTAAATGTTAGAAAAATAGTTCGAGACACTTATCTAAAGTGGCTCAATGATCGCACCATTGTTCGATGTATAATGCTGACGATAATGAATGACGAGTTCAGCCGTAGGTTTGAAAACGTCTAGCCACAGAAGATGCTTCAAATATTGAATAACTCTTTTGGCATGTCGGACGATGTTGAAAGGCACAAAATAAGTTGTGTCATTTTCAATGCTCGGATGAGGGATGGGGCCTCAATCATCGATCATGTATTGTATATGATCAAGATGATTGAGCGCCTTAGCAAGTTAGGCTTTTTTCTGCATGAGCAACTCAGTAGGGATGCGATCCTTAATTCTTTGCCCAAGTTCTTTCTTCCCTTTCTAACTCATTTTAGAATGACAAAGCCTATAGTGAATTATCATGGCTTGTTGGGGTTGCCGCAAAACTTTGAGAAGGATCACCAACTCCATAAGGAGATGGTGAATATCGTGGGAGGGTCTTCTTCTGATCGTCGACCCTTTAAGAAAGGAAAGAAGAACAAGTAGAAAAAAATAAGAAGATGCGGCCGCATGTTGGAACGACTGCACAGGGTTAGACCAAAAAGCACAAGTCCGACCAGAGCCAGGCAGAGTGCTTCTTCTGCAAGAAGTAGAGGCATTGAAAGAGGAACTATCCTCTGTACATTGTCTTCCTTGATCCGAACAGATCGAGAAAGAAGCAAGTGGTTGCTGGATAAGATAATTATATGATAACATCTTATAATTTTTTTTTATTTGATTCTTCTACCTGGGTATTAGATACTGAAAGCTCTTATAATATTTATAATTCTATGCAGGGCTTGCAGGTCAGTAGGAGATTTGATCAAGATGAGAGGTTCCTGAATATTGAAGATGAAAGATAAGTTCCAATTCTAGCTCTAGGAACCATGAATCTTATAATCAATTCAAATAAAGTTATTCTTAATGAATATCATTATTGTCTAATTTTTTTATTGAATATCATTTCTGTAGGTCTTTTGGCCATAAATGATTTTAAAGTATAAATAAAAAAAAATTATAATATCATTTTGAATGGTGTTACAATTTTGATTGGATAATTGAATAACAAAATTTATTTGCTTTCTATGCCTGTTAACGTGGTTCAATCCTCCAATAAATGCCCTAGAATTAGTGATTTATTTGATGTCTACGTTTGGCACTGTAGGCTAGGTCATATTAACAAGAATAGAATTAACAGATTAGCTCAAAATTTTTTTTTAAAGGTTAGTGATTGTGAGTCACTTCCAACCTATGAGTCCTGTCTTCTTGATAAGATGATCAAGTCATCTTTTACTAGAAAAGATGAACGAGCCACTAAACTTTTGAGTTTAGTACATTCAGATGTATGTGGACCCATGAGCTCAAGTGCCAGAGGTAGATATTTCTACTTTATGATCTTCATAGATGATCTATCGAGGTATGTGTATGTCTATTTAATGAAGCATAAGTGAAAGTCGTTTGAAATATTCAAACTATTTCGAAATGAGGTAAAAAAGCAAACTGAAAAGATTATTAAAACTCTTCGGTCTGATCAAGGGGGTGAGTACCTTTTCAATGAGTTTCTGACATATCTTAGGGAGAACGGGATTCTCTTCCAATGAATTCCTCCTAGAATACCACAACATAATGATGTGTCTGAAAGAAAAAATCGGATCCTATTGGACATGGTTTGATCCATGATGAGGTTTGCTGGTTTGTAGATCTTCTTATGAGGATATGTGCTCGAGTCAGCTTGTTACATTCTAAATAGGGATCCGAGTAAATCTATTAATAAAATACCATATGAAATATAGATAGGGCATAAGCCAATACTTTCATACCTTAAGGTTTGGGAGTGTCCAGTCTACGTCAAACGTTTGATGACAGATAAGCTTGGACCTAGGTCTGATAAGTATGAAGACACATGGAGGTACCTTTGAAACTGATGGCGAATCGATTTCCTTGCCTCGCCCCATGGAGGTAGCCCTAGCTCTAGGATGGGATGGAAAATGAAGAAGAACTTCTCCTTTCAGTGGTGAACGAAGGAAGGGGCACCTTTAAATAGTCCCTTCCTTCCGAACTGTGGAGACACATACCACCAATCCTTAGCGGTGGGATGATGTTTAAAGATAAAAAAATTATGGAATAGGAAAATGGTAGGTCGGACGCCTACCATGGTGCACAGGAAGAGGAATCCTATGATAAATCTAAAGGAGTTCGGTACCAATGTAGCAAAAAAAATATTGAGAAACCTAAATAAGTTAGCTATGAAAAAAGATAAAGATAACCTAAGCCTAGCCTGAAAGATTTCGACGTACAGATAGATTCGATCGGAAGGGGGTGAGCAGGCTCAGTTGTCAAGCCCAGGGAGTTCAAGCTCGTACTCAGGAGGAATTTCAAACTGAATCCTAGCTAAAGAAAGATCGTCAGGCCGAAGTCTACAAGAAATGGTTGCAGGCGCAAAAGGATGGACCAATCCTAAGGGTTCGACCTCCTCAGGAGGTGGGTTCGTCAAGTTTAAAGGTGCCGAACTCTCATAACAAGTCGACCAAGATCCCTCACTTGACATTTGGATCAAGATAAAATCAAGAAATTATTCAAAAAATTAAAAAAAAAGAGACGTTCAAGCTTTGACAAGAACAGAAAGAACGAGAAAGTAAGAATGCAGAGATAATCCAAAAAGTATCGAAAAGCTGACCTAAATTGATTGAGAAGAACAAAAAGATGGCGAATGAAGCAAGAATCGAAGGAAGGTACATCGAAAATCAAAGGAAGCAGCTTGGGCTCTCACTCAGGACAAAGAAGGAAACCAGAGGGAGGGAGGAAAGGAAGATTTCAGAAGTAGAGACTCGGAGGAGAATGATAGGCTTAAGTAACCCCTAGAGCCCTAGAGTAGTTATGATTGCAAATTTCCTCCAACCGATCTCTGATCGATGCGTGTTCCACTCATCATGGCATAAAGCTTCCAATGGATAGACCCTTAATGGTGCTGTACTTCAGACAGACTTTCGATAGAAAATTCGAAAAACATCTTTTTGGGTCATCGTGCATATACGAAGCTCCGACGCCAGTCCAATAAAAGCCAAAACATCTTGTCCCACCTAGAAGCGGAAAATCCAGTAGGACCGAAAAATCCTTCGAACTTCGATAGTCTCCATCTTACTCCCATCCTTCGAACTTCAAACTCGGGTGTAGGGAGGCTAGTATTGGAGATAAATCCATACCTACTGAAGTTCGACTAAGATTCCGACTAAATAAGTTCCATCTGATTGTGGTTATAAAAATTGAACCTTAATTCGTAGGAATATTCAAGCTTTGAATCATTCTGAAATGGCCAACCTCCGACACTATAGCCAGAGAATCTGATTGACCAGGAAGACTGATTTTGGATTCGACAAGACGTTGCGAATTTTTTCTCTAGGCAAACTTGAACAGTCAATACCGCCCCAGAGAACCGACCAAGTCCCCAGCATCTCCACATTCTGTTCGATCGATCTTCCTCCAACGATCGAACTCCTCTAGCGGGTGAACTCCTTCCAGATTTCTCCAACAAGTAAACTCCTCTAGCAGTCGAACTCCATCCAGATCCAATAGGCAAACTCCTCTAGCAGTCGAACTTCTTTCGGACTCCAACAGGCAAACTTCTACTGGATTCTTCCAACAGGCGAACTCCTTTCGGACTCCAACAGTCGAACTCCTTTCGGACTCCCCTAATAGGCAAATTTCTTTCGGATTCCTCCAACAGACGAACTCCTTTCAAGATTTTTCTCAGTAGTTGAGTTCCTCCATCAGACGAATTCATCCTCAGGTTTCTCCTCTAGAAGAGCTGCACGTAGATCTCTCCAACAGATCTACTTCTTGATTTCAGAAGAGTCTCCTCTCCTATACAAATTCAGCCTCGAACACGGTATGAACCGACCCACACCTGGACTACCTTAGAGGAGTCCGAACTCCTCTAGAATTGATATAGCTCAAAGGTCATCACCAATTGATGCCTACTCCTTCGAACTTTGACTATCAAATCTTAAACGGACTAGCACCTTGCGACAACAGACACTATCCTCCATAACAAACTCCACGTGTTCTCAAGCGGCCCACTATCAGATAGTTATGACTGTCACTATCAATTTATTACAGGCTCCGTTTATAAAAGGGATCCTTCAGATACATTTTTTCAGGCTCTCTTCTCCTTTTCAATACTCTGCAACTCTCTTGATTGAGTACTCTATTTTTATTAGTCGAAAAAGCTGACTTGATCGTTGGAGGGTCTTGCTAGAGCCATCCTCCCAGGCTCTAGACGAGACTTATTTTGCAGGTCATTGACAGTAATCTCTTCTTCTCCAACTTCGGTGCTTCTCCGATGATGACCAGATTTTGCATCAATATTTATATTTATTTTAAATAGATATGGATGCAATTTGGATACTAAAAGTATAGACATAATTATTATTACAGAGATATTTTTAATATCTTGGATTCATATCCTACTAAGAAGAGCTATGGAAGAGTCATATCCATGCCAATATGAGCTATACTCTCCTACTATGAGCTATCCAAGCTATGGAATGAGTTATTCGAGCTATAGGAAGAGCTATTTGAACTATGACATGAGCCATTCGAGCTAAGACTTGGCCATATATATGTTGAGCTGAGACTCTACTTGGGTTTCATCCACCACATGGTCTACTTTGACACCTCAATTAATGGCCTTTTGACTCATATAGCAGCAATCTATGCCATGCAGAAAAGATCAGCTCCTGATTGACAACTCAAATAATTAATAAATGGGATCCTCATGTACCATGAAGTGACACCATCCATCTGGCCTATGAAGGCAAAACGAATATTCGAATCCCTGGATCTCACGGAGCAAATATCTTGCCCATAACGGTATGATTAATGGCCCAAAACTTGTAGAATTGCATGTTTCCACAATAATTTTTCTCTATAAATATCAAAAGTTCCGAAGATGCAGGCAAGCAAAAAATTCTCTCAGGAAACTCGTTGTTGCTTCATTGATTTCTGCTGATTTGAGTATCGAAGGATTCTCGTTAGAATTAAATTCTTCAGCTCGTATTTTATTTTGCAGGTCACTCTAGCATCTCTGCACGAGACCAACCACTCTACCTTCAAAACGAACTATTTTAAGCAACAATAATTATAAATATAAATAATTAAATTTTATGACTATAAAATCAAAAATATTATTAAATAGATGAAAAATTAAATTAATGATATATTTATATAATTATATATTTTTTTTAAAAAATTAATAAGTACTATATAAAGTTATATAAAATTATATGTATATTTGGATATAAATCGGATAGTTGTCTATCCATATTTATATCTATTTTTTTTATAAATATTGTTGCTCCTACTCTCCCTACCTGAGATCGATTATCGAGATATATGTGGCCGAGGAAGGATCGCTGCTGGAGCTTCGCCCGATCACCTGCAAAGAAGTCCTCACCAGAGGTTTCTTTGGTGAAGACCCTCCGACGCTCAGGTTAGGAGATTAGAGAATAATGAGAGAAGAAAAGTATCAAATTGAGTACGTACCTGGAGGATCCTGAAGCCCCTTTATTTATAGAAGAGGTATTTGAGTCGTGCCTATCTCGGAGTTTAACGACTTTCCAAATTTGTCACTTTGGATTGATTTGGGAGAGGTTTTTTCTTTTTAGAAAAACGGGATTGCGAGGAACTTTTTCTTTATTCGAACTTTCTTAATTAGAAAAGAGAATGAATCTGGTGAATATGGTAATACCTCAGTAAAAGACGGTCAATAATAGATCGTTCAATATTGATCGGCTATATATGAACAACTAGTAGGTCGTCCAAATATTGGTCAACTAAAACCGACCAATGTTATATAGATCATCCATGAATAACTTTCTCCAACCAATGAAATTCTTTTTAGTGATAGCTCGGTCGTATACGACTTATGGCGAATCATCAGCGAACCAGTGGCCTGTTGTAATGGCTAGTCATACGTGGCCGACCTATTTTAATAGGTCGGTAAAGATCAAGGAATACCAGATCGAGGATGAGGTATAGCGAATCTTCAACGTTCTTAGAATAGCTCGCTTAGGAGCGAACTTCAGTAGATCGGTATTAGCTAACTTTCGATAGAACGTTCTTAAAAATTGCTCGTCCAAGACTGATTTATAGCAAATCGCGAGTGAGCGAATAGCTTCTTCGTGGTAACTGGTCTCGATATATATTCTGTCGAGACTAAGCTATGGTTATCCCATAATAAATATGAATACAAATATAAAAATTAATTAAAATTTTAAATTTTATTTATATTTAAATTAATTTAAATATAAAAATAGATTCAGATAATATTATTAATATCACTTTTATCCCAAAACGTGAGGGATCGGAAGCCGTTGCTGGGATGACGACTGGCTAGTATTGTTCTCTTCAGGTTTTTATGCTCTTGCTCAACTAAAAGAAGAAAGAAAACCTTCGTACCTTCTTGCTCACGAGAAATTCCCCCAATATCTCAAGGGGGGATGAGCAACCAAACAACTCAAATTTCTAATTCACCGTGAGAAAGAAAGACGCATCCCAAACCTCGAACCGGTGCTTACCAGTCCCTGCACCTCCACGACAGAACCCGCCACGTGTACATGTCTCACGTGCTGATGTCACTCTCTGTCCGTCTCTGAAAATAAGACGGGAAGAGGGAGGGAGGAGGACCTCCAGCATCCTTCGCTTTCTCTGGTCTCAGCCGGAGAGCGCGTGCGGGGAGCGTGAGGAGATGGGACCGTACCCGTTAGGATCCAGCACGGCAGCGAGCGGGTGGGCCGCCGCCGACTCGGGCCCGCAGTGCTCCGCCTCGGAGATCGACGGCCTCCTCGCGGGCGCCGGCTACCGCGTCCGGTCGTCGGATCTGCTTCACGTAGCGCATAGCCTGGAGCGGCTGGAGTCGGCCATGGGAGGAGCCCCCGCCGGCTACCTCGCATCCGCCGAGGCCGTCCATTACAACCCCTCCGACCTTGCCGCCTGGGTCCACTCCATCCTTTCCGAGCTCTCCCCTTCCCTTCCGCCACTGCGGCCCCCTCTCGCCGCCCCGGTCGCGGAGACGTGGCCGGATCCCACGTGCTTTTCCTCCCCGTATCAGCAAAATCAGATGGCCGTCGTCGTCGCCACCCGGCAGCGAGAGGAGGAAGAGGGCTCCGCCATCCGGTTAGTTCACCTCCTCGTGAGCTGCGCGGACGCCGTCCAGCGCGGCGACTCTGGTCTGGCTGGGAACATCATCGCGGAGATGCGGGTCGTGCTCACACGTGTGAACGCCGGCTTCGGGATTGGGAAGGTCGCCGGGTACTTTGTCGACGCCCTCTGTCGGCGGATCTATTCGCCCTGCTCCTCCTCCTCCTGCTCTGCTTCCGTCGCCGGATCGGCGGCGGATCAAGAGATTCTTTACCACCACTTCTATGAAATCTCCCCCTACCTCAAGTTCGCCCACTTCATGGCTAATCAGGCAATCTTGGAGGCATTTGACGGCTACGACCGCGTCCACGTCATCGATTTCAATCTGATGCATGGCCTCCAGTGGCCGGCGCTGATCCAGGCGCTAGCTCTCCGCGCTGGTGGGCCCCCCTTCCTCCGTCTCACCGGGATCGGGCAACCCTCCCCAGACGGCCGGGACGCGCTCCGCGAGGTCGGCCTCCGCCTGGCCGAGCTCGCCCTCTCCGTCCGGGTCCGGTTCGCCTTCCGCGGGGTCGCCGCGTCCCGGATAGACGACGTGCGGCCGTGGATGCTCCAGGTCGTCCCTGGCGAGGCCGTGGCCGTCAACTCGGTCCTGCAGCTCCACCGCCTCCTTGGCGACCCGGGCGACGATGCCGCGGCGCCAATCGACTCGGTGCTGGGTTGGGTGGTGGGGATCCGGCCCAAGATCGTGACGGTGGTGGAGCAGGAAGCGGACCACAACAGGCCGGCCTTCCTGGACCGGTTCGCGGAGGCGCTCTTCTACTACTCCACCATGTTCGATTCTCTGGAGGCCAGGAGAGGTGCTGCCCAGCAGCAGCAGCAGGCGGTGGCGGAGGTGTACCTCCAGCGGGAGATCTGCAACATCGTGTCCTGCGAGGGGACCGCCCGGGTGGAGCGCCATGAACCATTGGTGCGTTGGCGGGCACGTCTGGGCGGGGCCGGTCTCAGGGCGGTCCACCTCGGGTCCAACGCCTTCAAGCAGGCTAGCATGCTGCTGACCCTCTTCTCCGGAGAGGGCTATTGCGTCGAAGAGGTGGACGGCTGCTTGACGCTCGGGTGGCACAGCCGTCCCCTCATCTCCGCCTCTGCCTGGCGGGCTGACGATGACGTGGCGCCACTGCCGGATAGCCAACTCTTCGACCCTAGCATTGATGCTACTATTAACGGTACAACTGGTATTAGTGGCAACGACATTAATAATACTAGTAATTTTCAGTCGATGCATCACAGCAGCGGCAGCGGCAGCAGTAAATAATCAGCAAAATAATGCTACCGGGGTTGTAAAAATGTATCCTCATTTGCTCTTCCTATCGTTAATTAATTCCAAACACATGCTCGCCTCTTCTCTTTCGTTTTTTTTTTTCCCTGATAGCTTTTTCATCGTTCTGTAATGCCTTCTTCCTTGCATCTATGCACCGGACCGGGCAATTGTTAGGATAAATTTCACTCCAATCGAAGTCTAGCTCGATACCCAGCTTAATGCAACCAGTAGCCGCAGAAGAGCTTCGGCAGACGGCTTCAGCCAAACTCCCAGCGGTCGAGCTTCTTCCAGCAGGCCGAACTAGTCAGCTGCCGAGCTTCTTTCAGACTCCCAGCGTCAAGACCGAATCCCTCCAGCCGACCGAACTACTTAGCGACCGAGCTTCTTGGACTCCAAGCGGCCGGGCTTTAATGGAATCCCCCAGCGCCCGAACTCCTCAGCAGTCGTCGTCGAACTCCTCAGCGGTCGCCTCCTCGAGCCCGAACTCCTCAGCAGTCGGCTCGTCGAACTCCTCAGCGGTCGGGCCGAACTCCTCAGCGTCGTGGGCCGAACTCCTCAGCGGTCGCCCTCATCAAACTTCGGCCGACCGAGCTCCTACCGAACTCTCAAGTGTCCAAGCCTCAGCCCAAGTCCAACAGCCGGCCGAACCCCAGACGGCCGAGCTTCGGCTTCTCAGCAGCCGAACTCTTCTGCGGACGAGCCTTAGCTGCATACCTCTTCGCCAGACGCCTATGGGAGCCGAACTCCCTCCTATCTTCCTCTTCAGGAGCCCGAACTCCTCCGAAATGGGCACACGACGAAGGCCTTCAACCCTTCATTCGGCAAGCTCTGCAACCATCACCATCAGTCAGTCCGCCGCACCATCAGTCAGTCCGCCGGGCGGGCGATAGCGACCCACTGTCAGGCGGCGATGGCTGTCACCCTCAATCCGCCGCACACGGCACCAGTGAGACTGACTCCGCCGAACCTCGAGCGGCCCGCCAGCACGCGGCTGCAGTTGTCACCATCAAGCTCCACTATATAAAGGACCCTCCCGACACGCTAAGGCTAAGCTCTCTGACTCTCGACTCTCTAAGCTCTCCTCCACATCTCTAAGCTCCGGAACTCATTCCGAGCACTCCATTACTGTTGGTCGGAAACTAACTTGACCGTCGGAGGGTCCTGCCGGAGCCACCACCCCACCGGTTCCGGACGGGACTTCGTTTTGCAGGTCCCCGGCGGCGCCCAGCGGCCTCGATTGCGGCGACCTCCGGCGGCGACGGATTTCTGCACCAACAAATTGGCGCTAGAGGAAGGGCCCTGAACCTTCGAGGTTCCCTGTTCTTGAAGGAGTGCTCGGCGGAGTGGCTTTTCTGATTCATGGATCTCTCTCCTCCCTCTCTACCCCAAGAGAAAATGCCCCCCAGAAGGACTTCGACTCGGCGCTCGGCGGCTTCCGCAGCTCGATCCCCTCCGAATCCGTCTGTTCCCGCTCCGACCCCGGTGACTCAGCCCCCGTCTATAGCCGCAGTGGATACGGAGCAGTTCAACCAGCTCGTCCAACACGTTCGTGGTCTCACGGAAGTGGTGCAGGCGGTGCTGCACCAACAAGTCCCAGTGACAGCCCGATCGATGCGGAACTCTCCGAAGTCGGATGATCCAATCCAAGAGCGACCGACCTGGGCGGCCTGACCTCCGATACCCGGATTGGAGAGGCGGAGGAGGGAGAGCCCTTGTTCGGATCACGGATCGGCCAAGGGTGAAGCCTCGCGCCCATCCCACCAGAAAGCCTTGGAGATCAGAGACCGTGAGGATCTGTTGGACCAAAGGCTCTTGGAAATGAATCGACGAATTGAAGAACTTCGTCCCCCCTCGCATGGTGATACGTTTGTATAGATCCTCCTTTTTCACAGAAAATCATGCAGGAACCGGTCCCTCCGAACTTTAAGCTCCCACAGTTCGAGAGCTACGACGGGACCGCCGACCCGGTCGACCATTTGGAAGCCTTACGAACGACGATGCTGCTCCATGGCGCGTCGGACGCCATATTGTGCCGGGCTTTCCCTTCTACCCTCAAAGGAGCTGCCAGGAACTGGTACTCGACGCTCAAACCGAGTACCATCTTATCGTTTGACCAGATGAGTCAACAGTTCGCAGCCCACTTCATCAGTAGCAGACGGCCACGTCGAGGTTCGGATTCCTTGATGGGTATCAGGCAGAAGGAGGGGGAACCCATCCGGGCCTACGTCACCCTATTTAACGCTGCCGCGTTGGAAGTCCGAAACCTAGACCAATCAGTCGTCATGGCCGCCCTCAAGGGCGGCCTTCAGAAGAACGACTTGTTATTCTCCCTGGAGAAAAGGTATCCCAGGGACTTCGCCGATCTGCTAACTCGGGCCGAGAGATACGCCCGTGCGGAAGAAGCCTTCAAGCTGAGGGACGAAGAAGCCTTAAGGGAGCGGCTGGCAGGCAATAGGGAGCTGAATGAAGTTTGGCCGCGCTCACGGACTCCCTCCGACGACAGCAGGCGGGCCCGAACTCCTCGAGCTTGCAGAGAAGCGCGAAGAAGCCCACCTCCCAGAGGATTCCGCGACTATGCCCCCCTCAACGCTCCTCGGACTCAGATCCTAACCGAAGTTAAGAACCAACTGCCCAGACCAGAAGGGTTACAGTCTCCCCCAAACAAGCGTGACCGAAATAAGTACTGCCTCTACCATCGCGACCACAGCCATGACACTGAGGAGTGCATCCAGCTTCGAGATGAAATCGAGGAACTCGTCAGAAAGGGGCGGCAGGGTAAATTCATTCGACGCTGAAGATCGGTGAAGGACGTTGCCATAACGAGAAACGATAAGGTCGGCCGCCTCACAACGCCGTCAACGTCACTCCAGGATCCAGCGTCAAAGCCAACAGAGGCATGCTTCAATGTGAGGAAGCCCGCATGAGATAGGAAAGGTCGTCCGCATGGAGAAGCGCGGGGGAACGCTACCACAACCCTGGATCACAGAGAATTCGGGAAAAAATTGCCAGTAACTTCCTTTCAATAAAGTCCTTCCCTTTCAATAGTGTATTGTACTTGGGCGCCAAAACTATGTAATGACTGGGAAAGAAGCAGTCAGTAGTCGTCGTGTTAGGAACAGGAGGAGAACCTCATCCTAATGCGAAAGTCAACCTCGGCCAGAGATAAGATCTCTTCCGAGGGCAAGTTCGGCCAGAGATAAGATCTCTCCCGAACAGCAAACTCGACCAGAGATAAGATCTCTTCTGAGGGCAAGTTTGGCCAGAGATAAGATCTCTCCCAAAAAGCAAACTCGGCCAGAGATAAGATCTCTCCCGAGGGCAAGTTCGGCCAGAGATAAGATCTCTCCCGAAAAGCAAGTTCGGCCAGAGATAAGATCTCTCCCGAAAAGCAAGTTCGGCCAGAGATAAGATCTCTCCCGAAAAAGCAAGTTCGGCCAGAGATAAGATCTCTCCCGAAAAGCAAGTTCGGCCAGAGATAAGATCTCTCCCGAAAAGCAACTCGGCCAGAGATAAGATCTCTCCCGAGGGCAAAGTTCGGCCAGAGATAAGATCTCTCCCGAAAAGCAAGTTCGGCCAGAGATAAGATCTCTCCCGAAAAGCAAACTCGGCCAGAGATAAGATCTCTCCCGAGGGCAAGTTCGGCAGAGATAAGATCTCTCCGAAAAGCAAACTCGGCCAGAGATAAGATCTCTCCCGAAAAGCAAGTTCGGCCAGAGATAAGATCTCTCCCGAAAAGCAAACTCGGCCAGAGATAAGATCTCTCCCGAGGGCAAGTTCGGTCAGAGATAAGATCTCTTTCGAAAAGCAAGTTCGGCTAGAGATAAGATCTCTCCCGAACCACAACCTCGGCCAGAGATAAGATCTCTCCCGAGCGACTGTTGACAATCTAGGCTAGAGATAAGATCTCTCCCGAGCGATCGTGGACAGTTTCGGCTATGGATCAGATCTCCCCCGAGGGACTGGTCCAACTTCGGACAGTGGGAGATGAGATCTCCCCCGGGCGCCCGCATCAACCTCGGCCAGCGCATAGAAGTAAGGCCAGAGAGCTTCAACATCGACCTTGGCTAGAGAAAGCAACCGTGTCAACCCCGGCTGGAAATGGGATCTCCCCCGAGCTTCGACCCAGACCAGCACAGAGCTCAGAAGACTTCGGCAGTCGCCTTCCCTGCACTCCCTTCCTTCGATTTTCGAACTCGGGAGTGGGGGGGCTAGTGTTGGGGATAAATCCCGCTCCAGCCGAAGTCTAGCTCGATACCCAGCCTAATGCAACCAGTAGCCGTAGAAGAGCTTCGGCAGACGGGCTTCAGCCGAACTCCCAGCGGCCGAGCTTCTTCCAGCAGGCCGAACTAGTCAGCTGCCGAGCTTCTTTCAGACTCCCAGCGTCAAGACCGAACCCCTCCAGCCGACCGAACTACTTAGCGACCGAGCTCCTTGGACTCCAAGCGGCCGGGCTTTAACGGAATCCCCCAGCCCGAACTCCTCAGCGGTCGCCCCTTCGGCCGAACTCCTCAGCGGTCGCCCCTCGGCCGAACTCCTCAGCAGTCGCCGCTCGAACTCCTCAGCGGTCGCCTCCTCGGTCGAACTCCTCAGCAGTCGTCCGCTAGGAGCCCGAACTCCTCAGCAGTCGTCACTGGGCCGAACTCCTCAGCGGTCGCCCTCATCGAACTTCGGCCGACCGAGCTCCTACCGAACTCTCAAGTGTCCAAGCCTCAGCCGAAGTCCAACAGCCGGCCGAACCTCCAACGGCCGAGCTTCGGATTCTCAGCAGCCGAACTCTTCAGCGGACGAGCCTTAGCTGCATACCTCTTGCCAGACGCCTATGGGAGCCGAACTCCCTCCTATCTTCCTCTTCAGGAGCCCGAACTCCTCCGAAATGGGCACACGACGAAGGCCTTCAACCCTTCATTCGGCAAGCTCTGCAACCATCACATCAGTCAGTCCGCCGCAAGCTCTGCAGCTATCACCATCAGTCCGACCGCACTGTCAGGCGGCGATGGCTGTCGCCATCAATCCGCCGCACATGGCACCATCCCGTGAGACTGACTCCACCGAACTTCGAGCGGTCCGCCAGCACACAGCTGCAGTTGTCACCATCAAGCTCTACTATTTAAAGGATCCTCCCGACACGCTAAGGCTAAGCTCTCTAATCTCCAAACTCTCCTCCTCATCTCTAAGCTCCGGAGCTTATTCCGAGCACTCCATTCCTGTTGGCCGGAAACTCACTTGACCGTCGGAGGATCCTGTCGGAGCCACCCCCCATCGGTTCCGGACGGGACTTCGTTTTGTAGGTCCCCGACGGCGATCTCAGCGGCCTCGACTCCGGTGACCTCCGACGAAGATGGATTTCAGCACCAACACTACTCAACTCCCAAACTAGTTGGGGTCGACCATGTGATTTTTTTTTTCCTCTATCAAGATCCTATTTAGAGCCATACTTTCCAATTAATGTGGAAATATCACGTTCTTTGTCAAATTCTATTCCATCCATCTCTACTTTGTCTCATTTTCAATGAATTTACCCATCTAAATAAAATAAAATCATAGAAAAGGATCATATCTAGATGATCATTTTATTGTTTGGATCGTCATGGTTTAGTCTCCTTCAATCTCCGTGCCATCTGGAGTGTTTCTTCCATATCTAGTTCATTCACATAGTGCATCCCTTGATCCTCGGTTCCTACCCCATGTCCTCCGATTCTCCATCTCTCTCCACAAATCTCTCTCAAGCCCTCAAATTGCTAGGAGCAGATCGATACTTTAAATACTTAATACTTTTAATATTATTTTATTAAAGAATTCTTTGTTTGTTTTAGAACTTTTGGATTTCGGTCATGTTTCGTCACATGTGCATAAATTGGCATGGTACGACTTGATCAGATGCATGCATGTGGCCATACATCAGAGGTAAGCATATATTTTCACTATGTTTTATACATCCATCTGCTTTGTCTGAATAATTACCGTTTTATGTTTTTACTCATATTTACTGAATCAATTGATCGGATTTTCTTATTTGTTTAATATATGGATTTACCATATTTATGTTTTGACCGCCGTGTCTCCATTTATTTTATAATAGACTTATTAGAGATAAATTTTACTCCTATCGAAGTCTAGTCTGATGCTTAACTCAATGCAATCGGTGATCACGGAAGAGTTTCAGCGGTCAAACATAAGTCGAATTTCTTCAGCCGACCGAACTTCCCAGTGGTCGAGCTCCAACGGAACCTCTTCAGCTGTTCGAACTTCTTAGCGATCGAGTTCCTTCAGCCGACCGAACTTCTCAACGGTCGAGCCCTAGTCGAACTCCCCCAATGGTTGAATTTCTGCCGAACTCTCCAGGAGCCGGACTTCTCTAGAAGCCGAACTCCTTTCAAATTGCTCTTGTAGTCGAACTCCTACGAGAGTCGAACTTCCTCCGTACTCCTTCAGTCGGACGCCTACGGAAGCCGAACTCTTTCTAAATTGCTCCTGCAGTCGGACTCCTTCAGAAGCCGAACTTCTTCCAAAATTCTCCTTTAATCGGACGCCTACGAAAATCGAACTTCTTCCGAATTGCTCATGCAGTCGGACTCATCTAAGAGCCAAACTTCTTCCGAACTTTTTCTTCGACCGAACTTCTTTCGGACTTCTCATTTAGTCGGATTCCTCCAGCGGATTGCTCTCGGATAATCTCCTCCAGACGTATTTCCTTTAGAAGTCCGAACTTCTTAGGAATTGATATATGCCAAAGTCCACCAACCAACGCCTGCTTTCTCAGAGCTATGACTATTAAATCTCAACGAACGATCGCCATCAGTCTACTACAGGCGACGCTACAAGCGGTGCCCCCTCCGTGACAGACTTCGCCAGACCTCGAGCGGTCCACTACCGAATGATATGGCTGTTACCATCAATCTGACGATACCTTTCTCTCCGTACCAAATTCTACCAGGTCTCAAACAGCCCACTGCCAAACAGCTGCAGCTTTCACCATCAATCAAGCTCCGCCTATAAAAAGAGACCCTCCAGATACATTTTTTCTAAGCTCTCTTCTCCTTTTCAAAACTCTGTTGAGCTTTCATCTGAGGACTCCATTTTTGTTGGTCAGAAGAGCTGACTTGATCGTTTGAGGATCCCACTGGAGCCACCACCATCGACTTCGGATGTGATTTTGTTTTACAGGTTCTCAGCGGCGATCTCGTCCTCCTCTACTCCAGCTCGTTCCGACGTCGATCAGATTCTACATCAATAGAATTGGAGCTAGAGGAACGGCCTCTGTCTCTTAGGCATCCTTATTTTTAAAGGAGTGCTCAGCAACGATCTCTCTTCTTCCTCTCCAGAGTTCTTCCTCAAAAAAAAAGAGCTCCCAGGAGAGCTCTGCCCCCGTTTTAGCCCCAGCAACTCAAGCTCCATCTGTAGCCATGGTAGATCCAGAGCAGTTTAACCTACTGATGCAGCGGGCTCAGGATCTCACCGAAATGGTGCAGGCCATACGGCAGCCTCCGATGGTGACTCCACCAAAAAATTTGCCATCAGGATGTCAGGAATCGATCTTAAGAAAAAGCGTTTGGTCTAGCATACCCATCGCCCTTAGGAAGAAAAAATAGAGAGCAGAAGTTCTTCCCCTAGGAGGTTTCATAGGAGGGTGGAATGAAGTTCGGCCGTGCTTACGGACTCCTTCCGAGCACAAGTGAGGCTGAACTCTCCCTCGAGCTCGTCATCAAGGAAGCCTCGATAAAAGAACATGAAGTTCTCCCCCAGGAGATTTCACGGAAGGGTGGAATGAAGTTTGACAGTGCTCACGACCTTCCTCCGAGCGCAAGCGAGATCAAACTCCCCCTCGAGCTCGTCATCAAGGAAGCCCCGACAAAAGGGCATGAAGTTCTCCCTCATGAGGTTTCATAAGAAGACAGAATGATGTTCGGCCGTGCTCACGACCTCTCTCCGAGTGCAAGCAAGGCCGAACTCTTCCTCGAGCTCGTCATCAAGAAAGCTCCAACAAAAGAACATAAAGTTCTCCCCTAGGAGATTTCATGACAAGACAAAATAAAGTTCGACCATGCTCACGACCTCCCTCCGAGCGCAAGCGAGGTCGAACTCTCCCTCGAGCTTGTCATCAAAAAAGCTCCGACAAAAGAGCATGAAGTTCTCCCCTAGGAGATTTCACGAAAGGGTTGAATGAAGCTCTGCCACGTTCACGGACCCTCTCTCCGAGCGCAAGCGAGCCCGAACTCCTTCTCAAATTCGTCATCAAGGAAGCTCCGACAAAAGGACATGAAGAAGTCCTCCTCCTAGAAGGTTTCACAACTACGCCCCCCTCAATGTTCCATAGATGTCGGTCTGAAGCAAGCTAATGGTGCTACCGCAGCTAGAACCACCAATGAGGAAGGAACAACAAGAAGATCGATCGCCTCCAGGCATCATCGACGCTATCTCTGGGGGCTTGGTACTTCGACGGGCTGTCATCTTTCAGCCTTAAAACTAAGAGAAGCTTGCTCTAAATTAAGAAGGCCAGCATAAAATAGAGGAGGTCGTTAGGTCCTGGACTTACCGTCTGAAGAAACTCGGAGGAATAATACTCCCATGACCTTGAGTCTCGGAGACTCCGAGAATGTACTTTCGATAATTTTTCTTCAATAAAACTCCGCCATTTCAACATTATTATTTCTCGATGCAAAATCTACCTGATGATAGAAAAGAAGCAATCAATAGTGGTCATGTTAGAAATAGAAGGAGAACCTCGTTCTAACATGAGCAAGTCGAAGGCCTCATTCATTTTAGACGAGATGGGGAGAGAGGCCCTGACAGCAGCCCTTATGTGCCTCCACAGTCCATTAGGAATAGGAGGAGAACCTCATCCTAATGCGAGCAAAGTCGAAGGCCTCATTCATTTTAGATAAGATAGGGAAAGAGAATCTTACAATGGTCCTTACGTGCCCTCATAGTCTGTTAGGAGCAGGAGGAGAACCTCATCCTAATGTGAGCAAAGTCGAAGGCCTCGTTCATTTTAGACGAGATAGAGGTAGAGGCCTTGACAACGACCCTTATGTGCCCCCATGTCCGTTAGGAATAGGAGGAGAATCTCATCCTAACGTGAGCAAAGTCGAAGGCCTCGTTCATTTTAAACAAGATGGGGGGAAGGCCCTGACTTCAATCACAACTTCAACCTCGGTTGGAGATAAGATCTCTCCCAAAGTTTCAAGGTCTACATCAATAGGAGAGAAGACCTCCTTCAACCTCGGCTGTAGATGAGATCTCTTTCGAGTTTCAAAGACTACATCAACAGGAGAGGAGATCTCCTTCAACTTTGGTTGGAGATGAAATCTCCCCCGAGCCTCAACTTCAACTTCAACCTCGGCTGGAGATAGGATCTCTTCCGAGCTTCAACGTCTTCGTCAATAGAAGATGAGATCTCCTTCAACCTTGATTGGAGATAAGATCCCCTCCGAGTCTCAACTTCAACTTCAGCCTCGATTGGAGATGAGATCTTCCTCGAGCTTCAATCACAACTTCAATCTCAGTTGAAAATAAGATCTCCTTCGAAGTTTCAAGGTCTACATCAATAGAAGAGAAGATCTCCTTCAACCTCGGCTGAAAATAAGATCTCCCTCAAGTTTCAAAGACTACATCAACAAGAGAGGAGATCTCCTTCAACCTCAGCTGGAGATGAGATCTCTCCCGAGCCTCAACTTCAACTTCAACCTCGGCTGGAGATGAGATCTTTTTCGAGCCTCAACTTCAACTTCAACCTCGGCTGAAGATGAGATCTTTTCCGAGCCTCAACTTCAACTTCAACCTCGGTTGGAGATAGGATCTTTCCCGATCTTCAACATCTTCGTCAATAGGAGATGAGATCTCCTTCAATCTCGATTGGAGATGAGATTTTCCCCAAGCCTCAACTTCAACTTCAGTCTCGATTGGAGATGAGATATCCTCTGAGTTTCAATCACAACTTCAACCTCGGTTGAAGATAAGATCTCTCCCAAAGTTTCAAGGTCTACATCAATAGGAGAGAAGACCTCCTTCAACCTCAGCTAGAGATAAGATCTCTTTCGAGTTTCAAAAACTACATCAACAGGAGAGAAGATCTCCTTCAACCTCGACTGAAGATGAGATCTTCCCCAAGCCTCAACTTCAACTTCAACCTCGACTGGAGATAGGATCTCCTCCGAGCTTCGACATCTTCATCAATAGAAGATGAGATCTCCTTCAACCTCGGCTGGAGATAAAATCTCTCTCAAGCTTCAACTTCAACTTCAGCCTCGACTGGAGATGAGATCTCTCCCGAGCTTCAATCATAACTTTAACCTCGATTGGAGATAAGATCTCCTCCAAAATTTCAAGATCTACATCAACAGAAGAGAAGATCTTCTTCAACCTCGGTTGGAGATAAGATCTTCCCCAAGTTTTAAAGACTACATCAATAGGAGAGGATATCTCCTTCAACCTCGGTTGGCTAAGAGATCTCCCCCGAGCCTCAACTTCAACTTCAACCTCGGTTGGAGATAGGATCTTCCCTAAGCTTCAACGTCTTCGTCAATAGAAGATGAGATCTTCTTCAACTTTGATTGGAGATGAGATCTCCTCCGAGCCTCAACTTCAACTTCAGTCTCGACTGAAGATGAGATCTCTCTCGAGCTTCAATCATAACTTCAACCTCGACTGAAAATAAGATCTCCCCTGAAGATTCAAGATCTACATCAACAGGAGAGAAGACCTCTTTCAACCTTAGCTGGAGATAAGATCTTCTCCGAGTTTCAAAGACTACATCAATAGGAGAGGAGATCTCCTTCAACCTCGGCTAGAGATGAGATCTCCTCTGAGCCTCAACTTCAACTTCAACCTTGGCTGGAGATGAGATCTCCCCCGAGTCTCAACTTTAACTTCAACCTTGGCTGGAGATAGGATCTCTCCCGACTTTCAACGTCTTCGTCAATAGGAGATGAGATCTCCTTCAATGTCGGCTAGGGATAAGATCTTTCCCAAGCTTCAACTTCACTAGGTGCAGAGCCCGAAAAAGAATTTTGACAATCATCTTTTTGTACTCCCTCCCTTCAAATTTCAAACTCGAAAGTGGGAGGACTATTGTTGGAGATAAATTTCGCTCCTGTCGAAGTTCAGTCTGATGCTTAGTCCAATGCAACTGGTGATCACGAAAGAGCTTCAGCGGCCAAATCTTAGCCAAACTCCTTCAGCCGATCGAACTCCCCAGCGGTCGAGCCCCAATGGAACCCCTTCAGCCATTCGAACTTTTCAGTGGCCAAGTTTCAGTCGAGTCCCTTCAGTCGGCTGAACTTCTCAACGGTCGAGCTCCAATCGAACTTCCCCAATGGCCGAATTCCTTCCGAACTCTCCAGGAGTCTAACTTCTTCAGAAGCCAAACTTTTTTCAGATTGCTCCTACAGTCGGACTCCTACGAGAGCCGAACTCCATCCGCACTTCTTCAGTCGGACGTCTATAGGAGCTGAACTCCTTCCGAGCTTCTCCTTCGATCGAACTTCTATAGAAGTCAAACTCCTTTCGAATTGCTCCTGCAGTCCTCCATGAGCCAAACTTCTTTTAGAATTCTCCTTCAGTCGGACTCCTATGGGAGCCGAACTTCTTCCAAATTTTTCTTCGAACGAACTTCTTCCAGACTTCTCCTTCAGTCGGATTTCTCTAGTGGATTGCTCCTGGATAATCGCCTTCAGATGTATTCCCTTCAGGAGTTCAAACTTCTCAGAAATTGATATATGCCGAAGTCCACCAACCAACATCTGCTTTCTCAGAGCTACGGCTATTAAATCTCGATGAACGATCTCCATCAGTCTGCCATAGGCGATGTTACAGGCATCCTCCTCCTCCATGATAGATTTCGTCAGACTTCGAGCGGTCCACTACCGGATGGTATGACTATCACCATCAATCTGATGACATCTTTCTCTCCGTACCAAATTCCACCATATCTTGAGCGGTCCGCTGTCAGATAGTTACAGCTGTCACCATCAATCAAGCTCCGTTTATAAAAAAAGATCCTCCAGATATATTTTCTCTAAGCTCTAAGCTCTAAGCTCTCTTCTCCTTCCCAAAATTCTACCGAGCTCTTGCCTGAGCACTCTATTTCTGTTGATCAAAAGAGCTGACTTGATCGTCGGAGGCTCTCGTCGGAGCCATCACCACCGACTCCGGATGAAACTTTATTTTGTAGGTCTCTGACGGCGACCTCGTCCTTCTCCACTCGAGCTCATCCTGGCGTTGATCAGATTCTACACCAACAAGACTATTTATTATTCTTTTATACAGTGGTCTATAATGGTTACCGTTGCTCTTGATCTTCGGACTTGAGATCGATCGCCGAAGTAGACTTGGTCGAGGTCGAGGTATGTATGGCTGAGGTGAAACTACCGCTGGAGCTTCGCTCGATCTCCTGCACAAAAAGTCCTCATCATGATATTTTTTGGTGAAGACCCTTCGATGCTCAAGTCAGGAGACTGAAGAACAATGAGAGGAGAAAAACATCGAATTGAATGCCTACTTGGAGGGTCCGGAGTCTGTTTACTTATAGAAGAGGAATTAGAGTCGTATTCGTTTCGGACTCTAACGACCTTCCGAATTTATCGTTCTTGATTGATTCGAGAGATGTTTTACCTTTTCTTCAAGATGGGATCGTGGGGGACTTCTATGTAATCCGAAATTTTCTAATTTGGAGAGAGTACGGATCTAGCAAACGATGATACCTCGTAAATGGTCGATCAATAATAGATCGTCCATAATTGATCGACTGTATATGAGCAAATAGTAGGTTGTATGGACATTGGTCGGCTAAAATCGACCAATATTGCATGGACCGGATGTGGATAACTTTTCTCCGATCAACATTGATGAGTTCTTTAGCGATAGCTCGGCTGAATACAACCTATGACGAACCAACATCCTGTCGTAGCGGCCATTCATATGCGACCGATCTATTTTGATAGGTTGGTATAAGCCGAAGAACGTCAGACCGAAGATGAGCTACGGCAAACCAACATGCCTTATAAAATAGTTTTCCTAGGAGCGAACTTAAATAGTTCGGCATTAGCCGATGTACGGTAGGACGTTCTTAAAAATCATCTGACCAAGACCGATCTATAGTGAATTGCGAGTGAACAAATAACCTCTCTATTGAACTTCAGAAGCTGGTGTATATTATGCCAAGATTGAGTTATGGCGGACTTATAATAGTTACAAAAAGGGATATATTGTTCTAAGATTTTATGATTATTTTGAGCTCTTTCTTGTCCAACCCCCAATCTTTATCTTTTGGATGATCCTTATCCTATTGTTTGGGTTCGAGTACGATCAATTTGCATGCACAATTCATAAAAGGATAGTCGTATCTCGGAATAAAGTTGCTATATCTTGTCAAGATAATTTTTTTTTTAAAGACAATATCTTAAGACGTGCTTCAATTGATAAGTTTATTCTTTGCCTTAATTTATTTTGTTATATTCGTACGAGTCTTACGCGTACTTTGTCTATTATTTCTCATTGATTGTGCGTGCGAGTCATCAAATCTACTACGTTTGTGCCTTTCTCTTGCATAGCAAATTGCTGTGCTTTCTATTTTTTTAATATATACTAATGGTTGAGATAAAATACAATTTTTTCAAGAGATGATTAAAATCAACTGCATTAGATCGGTGTAAGGTGTATGCTTGATATTAAATTTTTCTCCTGTAATTTAACTTCATTTTTTTATAAATATGTAAGTTCAATTTTTGAAGGTTAAAAGCTCAAGAAATCTCTTGGTATGTTATGTCATTGATAAAGTAAGCTTCTTTTTGAAAATGTTAGGATCTTTTTCTTTTTTTTTTTTAAAAAACTTGTAAGTGGCTGCAAAAGTATCTCTTAGATCAATCTTAATCAAAAAAAAAAAAAAAAAAATCAATCAATTTTACCAGATGTCCTCATGTAATTGTGTATCCCTCTATTAAGATTTGCATATCTTATCTTTATATATATAATATATATATATATATATATATATATATATATATATATATATATATATATATATATATATATATATAGAAAAAAGATTAGTAATTAGTTCAATAATCATCGATCGAATTGCATTTATGCTTCCCCAGTTGAAAATCCTGTCCGGTTGGATGGCTAGCTGGAGCGATGTAGCCTTGGCGAGGAGGGGATGCGACAGGATTTGCTCTTCCGTGAGCGCGGCGCACGAACGCCGCGTGTAGGGGTGGACCCACTTCTGTCGTCACGTGCATCGTCAAAGATCCGAAAGCTTAGTGTGACACGTGGCATCTTCCATTTTCCGACATGCGAGATCGGTGGGTGAATGATTCCCTTATCTGTAAGGGGTAGATCGGACGTTGTGGACGGCCTTCTGATGCCCATCAGGCGGTCGGAGGGCGATCGCACCAGAAAAGGAAGGCAGAGCAACGGTACCGCAACTTTCACGTGCCGCAGTTGGCGTGACCGGTGGGACGGGTCACATGCGCAAGGGGACCATCCACCCAGTCCTTCCTTTCATTCCCCGGATGAGTCGTCGTCGACCAGCTACCACGTTATTCAGATAAACACTAAATATTAAGGCTCACCGAATAAGAAATTATGCAATTAGCCAACTGTATATTTTATTCAGATAAACAGAAAAAAATATCAAATACTAGCTGCTTACTTTCATCAGAAAAAGGAAAAAAAAAAGAACAAGAAAAGTTGCTAGAACTGGTATTTAAAACCTTGGGGGGGCATTTCTCTTTCCGTCAGATATGGAACGAGAAACAAACAGGTGGCGTGAGAATCTGAAGAATTTACACAGCATTGGGATGACTTGAAAAAACATCGCTTTGCTAGTTTTATGCCATCGATGGTGAAGTAGTCCAAAAATTCAAATGAGGGGATGCCAATGGCCGGAGTCAATACCAATCACAATCCTGGGCTTTATTCCATAAAAGGAGAACCATCCCGTGATCAATGGATCGCGTGGCGACAGGTAATCCATGGCCCCCATCTTCCCTTCGGACGCATTTCAAAGACAGTTTCACAGGGTTACCATTATCATGTTTTATATTTTATGGAGCTTGAACGGGAACAAGTCTGTTGCTTGGAAACAATTCGACTGGATGTAATTATTTGGAATTCAAGAAAAACCTAATAATTCATCAAAACATCACAAAGATATTCAGATAACAAAAATGACTATATATATATATATATATATATATATATATAAACTTTCTAAAATATTTCCTGAAGTTATTTATTTGAAAATAAATATAAGAAAGATGAAATTAATAAAATGGTAGTAAAAAAAAAAAAAACCACTGATCGCAACGGCACATGGTATCATTAATTTGTAACTCTTAAACTAATTTATTTTTGGAGAATAATTTGAAATTCATAAGTATAATTCAAGAATGATCGAACAGTTGTCATTTATTTTTGGAGAACAATTCGAAAATTATTTTGTCGAGAGAAACACTAAGAATAATTCAAGACTTTTTTAATAATTTGAAGAATATTATATAACTATTTTTAAAATAAAGCCTACAAAAGCACAGAATGGGGCCCTCACGCCAGAAAATTTGGTGGAGACAAGCACGCGGCCTTAAGGAGACAGCACAGCAGATAAGAACTTCTGTTTTACCAAACATTTGAAATGTAAGAATCAAGTGCAGTAATGGAAGAAAGATAGGATTTTTTGGTTCTATTAAAAAAAAAAAAAAAAAATTCTATAGCAAAGTATCCGATCTGATATGAAACTTATGTTCCATTTCATACTTGGACATTGACAGATTGAAGGGCTAGGAGCAGCTTGAATGCTTTGGAGCAGTAGACAGAAAATAAAATAGAACAATCGACTGGCTGGCCAGACAAGCGGGAAGACACGAACCGGACAGACGAATCTTTTGGTCCCTAGGGTCAAATATTAAACATCGAGGTTTCTGTTCCTTGGGCTCTGACTTCAGTTTGGGCCAAAGATCAATGAGGCTGTATGGAACCCTTTCCGGCCGGAACCAAGCCCGTTTTGAAGTTGGCCCGATCCACGGCCCTCGAACTCTAGTTGCAAATATTCTCCTAATTCCAAATCCTCCACGGTCACAAACGAAGCTTCTTAGAGAAACTTCCTACAACTATTTCCGACACGAGGTCTAAACTATATGAAGTCAAAACCAAGTGACAGAATCCTAATCTGGTGAACTTGAAGAACAAATAGGTTAGATGTAACAAACTGAATAGCGATGTCTCGTTTTGTGCAGCGTTGGTCCTAATTAAGAAAATCTCCGCGGACCAAAATAAATATATAACATAAAAAAACAGGCAGGATGCACAATTGAGACACGAAAGAATAACAGTGATTTACATTGAAAGTTGTGACGGCAGAACAATTATTTGGAATAAAAAGAGCACGAGGAATAATTGTGCTTGTGTTTCAGCGAGTAAAGCTGCATGTCAAACAATTTGCATACTAGGTAGCATTCTGCAAACCAAGAAAAGGCATGCTAAAATAACAAGTTCAAGGGGAGAACATTCTGTAAAGTAAAAACCTGTCATCCATGCAATGAATGTATTACTTATGAAATTAAATACCCATGGAGATGGACAATCATCAATAAAAGCGCTGAGATACTAACTAAAGACAAATTGTAACATTCGGTTGGGGTTTTTATTTGCTTCATCTAGTGAAGAAGTTTCCTGTGGTGAACTGTTTAATGATAAGGATGATGCCATATATCCGAACATACACTGAACATACCTTGAACTAGACCAGGTTTACAAAGCTGATGGATGATGCTTTACAAAGCATCGCATGATTCATAAACGGTCTGCTTCATCCGATGTGTAAGGCCATCAAGCACCAAATAAATCAAATCATATTGGAGTAATTTATCTCCATGACAAAGAACTCGTGGACGACACCATTCACTTCTGTTGCTCAAAGTGCATCCAGGGGACTTCTCTATTCTCTCACTTCGTCTCACATCACTCCATCTACCTGCTTCAGCATATAAATTAGAAACGAGCACACGTGCTCCCTCATCATTAGGTTCTACCTCGATCATGGCTGTGCAATTTTCACTCCAAGTTTCATCTAATTACGGACCCAGCAGGAAGCAAGAAGCGATCCCCAGATCACAGAGCTACGTGCTATCGATGCATTCTTCACAAAATCACTTGCTTCATCCGGCTCCGCTCCATAGGTCTTGGGTACATCCATAGTGTTCCACTTCAGGCACGATACCATATAAGCTACACATGGAATATAATTAAAATATTCCTTCACGAACCATGCCTGAATGGTTACATGCACAAAGAACACCCAGAAGATAAGGAATCAGGCTGTGTCCCCAATCTTCCGCATTTGATCAAAGGGATATATTGCTTCTCTTCCATGTCCGAGAGTTTCAAAACCACCAACTGTTGCATTCCATGAAAGGGTATCTTTCCGAGGCATTCCTGGAAAACTTGTGATGTAATTTCAATGGAACCACATTCAGACAAACATCTTTCCTCCCAATATTTTCTTCTATATAAACACGAACCTGACTGCCTTGATTCAAAGCCACTAGCTGGGAACGAGCAGACAATACGATAAGCAATTACGTAACTTAATTTGGTTCAACATTTGCGAGCACTGTCTCTTCAAAGAGGCTCAAGGTTTTCTTACAGCGAGTCTCTTGAACATGACCAGAAATTATAGCTGTCCACGAGAAAGAATCCGTTTCAGTCATTTCCCTAGAGATGGCTTCTGCTTTGCAAGATCTCGACATTCAGCATCCATGTTATCGAAAGCATTTCTAAGAGAAACGTTGCAAGAATCATGCAATCCTCAATGTAAGTAGGGAGAAGCTTAATTCCCTTGCTAGAGATCACCCAACTGAGTACATGCTGACAAAGCACTAACAATTATTATGTCATCTAGCTTCACTTTCAGAGCATGCCATTTCTTGGAACATAGTAAAAAAGGCCGTTCTGATCCAAGCCACCAACCAAGCATTCCAGATTACAGTATTCTCCACAGGGATCCTCTTAAAGACCTCAGCAGCATTTAGCATACTTCCGCACTCTGCATACACGTTTATTATGGAGACCGAAATCCACGTCACTTTCTCTCTCAATAATTATTTTATTTATTTTATTAAAAATAGATTGATTATGTGATTCGGATTGATAGACATGCATGTAAGCTCAATATTTATGATTCTTTTGTTTTGGACTAGGTGTACCTTATTTTGAGTTGGTGTAGTTAGGATGGCACAGTATAGATTTTAGTCCGATATGAGTTCATGCTGGATGGACTTGTTAGGATTTTATTTTATATGACTAGCTAGGTTCCTCTTCACTTTCTATAAATACCATGAAATTAGTTCTCTGATTTTTCTCATCGAATAGCCGTCTGTTGAGAAGAAGCTGGTAGAGAAGGATCTGGTTCGCGGTGTTCGTCTGAGCATCCGTTGTCACTGTTCTTAGTAAATCAATGGCGAACATAGGTACGAATCTGTCTTTTGTATTTTAATTTTCTGCATAGATTCATATGAATTATTTACATGTAGTATCAGAGCAGAAATTGTAGAAGATTAAAATCAAAAATTTTGTTAAAATAAAAAGAATGGACGAATCTTCTACGACCGTGCCCTCCCCTCTTTTTCTTCTTGCTGACCGGATCTCTCTTGGCCGAATCAAGATCTGACGATCACCTAGTGAGCCAGTGAGGATCTAAAGATTCGATCACAAATAATATATATATATATATATATATATATATATATATATATATATAGAGAGAGAGAGAGAGAGGCAGCGGTTTTCGTCGTCGTGCCCACCTTCTTTCTCCACTCATGCCATGATTGGCAACCATCTTTTGGCTGGCGGAGCCACTAGAGGGTCTGGCAACAACCCTGATGGGCAGCGACGCCAATTGCCGAGCTTTTCTTCCCTGGCTTCAACCAAAAAAAAAAAAGGAGAAAGTTGAAGGGAAGGAGGAGACCGCCGGCTCCTCCATGCCGAGCGCTCCTCTTCTATGGATGGTGGAGCGGTGCCGGCAACCAACCGGCATGGCCGGAGAGAGGACGACAGTCACCCTCTCACTGACCACCAGCCCAAATTAAAAAAAAATGGGGATGCGAGGGGTGGCGGCTCAAGCCACCGCACCCTTCTTCTTCTTCCTTTCCATCGTGGCCAACTACGGCCACCTTGTCAGCATTTGACGGCGGTTGAAGTCGGTGGTCCACCAGTTGGTCCTTTCTCAATGGTCGTCGGGCCGAATTTGAGGCAGAGAAGAGGCACCGATGAGCCCTCCTCTCCGCTGCCCAAGAACAAAAAAAAAAAATTTGGAGACTCACGATGAGGGAGAAGAAGGCCAAACGGGTTTCGGATTTTGGGTTTCAACCCAAAATCCAAACTCAGTTTGACATTTAGGCTATTATGTTGTAGTTTTTGCATTTTACTCCCTATAATTATAAAAATCTGATTTTAGTCCAAATAAAATTATAGTTTAGTCTCTATAATTATAAAAACTTGATTTTGATCTTGTAAAATTATATTTTAAGTCTTTTTAATGTAATTTATTGTTTGAAACATCTATTTCATAGTTAAGCCCCTGTTGAAGGTTATTATTTTATATTAGTTCTTTAAAATTTTAGTTTATTTTTTTAAAAATTTATTTTTGAAAAATATTCTTTAGAAAAATTTATATTTGATGTTAATTTTTGGCATAATATATCTTTTGAATTGTACAAACATATTACTACAGCTTGTGGAATGCAATATTTTATTATATTATGATCAGTGGGATGCATGTTGTTAAGTATCCCATAATGGATTTGATCATCTTGGATATTTAATTTTTTATATAGATAATTTTATGGATTAGAATGAATATTTATCACCAAAGTGATTTATTTATGTTAGTTCATGAAATTTTTCATCATTAACGGGATATTTTCTAGTTATGACATATAATCACCTGCCCAAAGAGGGTTATTGTATGTTTTAACTAGAAATTATGTGGATCATTATATTATGAGGATACTCTAACTTTTAAGGTCTGTCTGTCCAAAAAGGATAGATTTTTGAATGCTAGGATATTTTTTTTATGCCCTCGTGTAAAGAGTTCTTATGCATATTGCATGTTCTACCTAAGGAAAAATATGTGATATAGTATTTGGGCTCTTGTTTATGGTTTATGTCATGACTGTATTGTTTGTAAATATCCATTATCTAATATTTTGTATTCCTATTGTTTATTTGCATAGTTTTATTTGGTGTTAATAATAACAATGTCATCATTGAAGTCTTGATTGGATCAAATTATAAGAATAAATATGATAATCTTAATGACCAAAGTACACAAGAACAGAAAAATTATTTTGCTAAGTGAAAAAATCTAATAGGCTTAGCTTAATTGCTATTAAAATTAATTTCTAAGCATCTTCTGAGTGGTCTATCAGAGACCAATAGTGCTAAGAAACTATTTGATGCTATAGGATAGAGATATCTTATATCTAAAAATATCGAGTCTGGATGTCTGATAAACAAATTGACGATCATGAGATATGACAATATTGGAGATGTTAAAAAATATATTCTGAAAATGGTTCATCTCCAAATCAAACTTAAGAATCTAAAAATTAAATTGTCCGACTCCTTTCTAATGCCTCAAACTTTGAATTCTCTTCAAAATCAAAACTGCCTATAATACTCTAAATGAAACTTGGAATATTAATAAGTTGATTACTTAAATGTGTTGCTGAGCAAGAGAAATTAAACAAATAATAGAGAAAGATTGTTCTTCTTTTCTTCCAACCAAAATTTCATTCTGGCAAAAATTTTATAAAGAAAAAAAAGATTAAACTTGCTACTTCTAAACAATCTCAGGATGCTAAAGGACATGGTAACAATTCTGATCAGAATCATTCTATAGGAGATCCTAAAGCTATCATTAAAAAAAGTGTCAAATATTTTTACTATAAAAAGAAAGACTATATAAGAAGTCAATGCTACAAGTTCAAATCTTGGTTAGAAAAGAAACAAAAATAAGAAAGTAAGCCTCTAGCTCTTGTTTGTTAGGAGTCAAATATAGTTGATATCCCCGTTGATTCCTAATGGATAGATAGTGGTGCCACAACTCATGTTGTCATTTTCTTGTAGGGATTAATAAACAAGAAAAAATTAAGCCTAAAAGAGACTAAATTAAAAGTAGAAAATAATCTTGAAGTTAAAGTAGAATATATAGGACTTATCAAGTTATCTTTAGAGTCTGATTTTAAAATTTTTTTAGAAAATATCTTTTATGTACCTTCTTTCAGAAGAAATTTGATTTTTATTTTCTCTTTGGATAAGATTGATTTTGGTTTAGATTTTCATGATGTAAAAGTTAAAATTTAATATTTAATTTTTAAATTATTGGTTATGATATTTTGAGTGATGGATTATATAAATTATGTTTATCTTATGATAATCTATATACTTCTTTGAATATTGAGAATGTAATTGCAAAACGTTCTAAAATCAAAGAAAGATCCGCTATGTTGTGGCATAAAATACTTAGAGTACATATCTAAGAAAAAAATTGACAGATTGATTAAGGATGATATCTTGCCTATCTTAAATTTTGAGGACATTAAGACTTGCATTGATTGTATTAGAAAAAAATTGACTAAGATTAAAAAGAAAGGAACAATTCATAGTACAGACCTTCTAGAGATAATTCATACTGATATTAGTGGACCTTATTTCTCTACAATCTATGATAATAAATACTTTATCATATTTATTGATAATTTTTCTCAATATGATTATCTTTATTTAATTAAAAAAATCTGATGCTCTTAAAAAATTTAAAATATTTAAAATAGAAGTTGAAAAATAATTGAAAAAGATCATCAAGATTGTGAGATCTGATCGTGCAGATGAGTATTGTTGGGGATAAATCCCGCTCCTGCCGAAGCCCGGCCCAACGCTCAGCCCAATGTAACCAGTAGCCGCTGAAGAGCTTCAGCGCCAGGCGCCAGGCCGAACCCTTAACACGGCCGAACTGCCTAGAGGCCGAACTCCCCTGCACCAAGGTCACGGCCGAACTGCCTAGAGACCGACCCCAGGCGAGCCCATGCAGCCGAACTCCTTCGGACCGACTCCAAGCGGCCGAGCTTCAATGAAGTCCTCTCAGCGGCCGAACTCCTTCGGACCGACTCCAAGCGGCCGAGCTTCAATGAAGTCCTCTCAGCGGCCGAACTCCTTCGGACCGACCCCAGGCGAGCCCATGCAGCCGAACTCCTTCGGACTTCCCGCGGCCGAACTCCTTCGGACCGACTCCAAGCGGCCGAGCTTCAATGAAGTCCTCTCAGCGGCCGAGCTCCTTCGGACCGACTCCAAGCGGCCGAGCTTCAATGAAGTCCTCTCAGCGGCCGAGCTCCTTCGGACCGACTCCAAGCGGCCGAGCTTCAATGAAGTCCTCTCAGCGGCCGAACTCCTTCGGACCGACCCCAGGCGAGCCCATGCAGCTGAACTCCTTCGGACTTCCCACGGCCGAACTCCTTCGGACCGACTCCAAGCGGCCGAGCTTCAATGAAGTCCTCTCAGCGGCCGAACCCCTCAGCGGACGGGCTTTAGTAGAATCCTCAGCAATCGTCACTCAGGAGCCCGAACTCCTCAGCAGTCGTCACTGGGCCGAACTCCTCAGCGGTCGCCCTCATCAAACTTCGGCCGACCGAGCTCCTACCGAACTCTCAAGTGTCCAAGCCTCAGCCCAAGTCCAACGGCCGGCCGAACCCCAGACGGCCGGGCCGCGGCTTCTCAGCAGCCGAACTCTTCTGCGGACGGGTCTTAGCTGCATACCTCTCGCCAGACGCCTATGGGAGCCGAACTCCCTCCTATCTTCCTCTTCAGGAGCCCGAACTCCTCCGAAATGGGCACACGACGAAGGCCTTCATCCCTTCATTCGGCAAGCTCTGCAACCATCACCATCAGTCAGTCCGCCGCGGGCGATAGCGACCCACTGTCAGGCGGCGATGGCTGTCACCCTCCATCCGCCGTATGCGGCGCCAGTGAGACTGACTCCACCGAACCTCGAGCGGCCCGCCAGCACGCGGCTGCAGTTGTCACCATCAAGCTCCACTATATAAAGGATCCTCCCGACACGCTAAGGCTAGGCTCTCTGGACTCTTGACTCTCTAAGCTCTCCTCCACATCTCTAAGCTCCGGAACTCATTCCGGGCACTCCATTACTGTTGGTCGGAAACTAACTTGACCGTCGGAGGGTCCTGCCGGAGCCACCACCCCACCGGTTCCGGACGGAACTTCGTTTTGCAGGTCCCCGACGGCGCCCAGCGGCCTCGATTGCGGTGACCTCCGGCGGCGACGGATTTCTGCACCAACAGATTGGCGCCGTCTGTGGAACGAGGGAACTGAACCTTCGAGGTTCCCTTGTTCTTAAAGGAGTGCTCGCGACGATTTCCCTCCCCTGCTCCGGATCTCTCTCCTTCCTCTTCAGTATTCCTTTTCTGAAAAGAAAAATGCCTCCCAGAGAGAACCTCGACCCGGAGGTCGGCAAGCCTCCCGCGGCCCGATCCGTTCGGGTCCGTCCGCTCCCCTCCGGCCCCGGCGACGCGGGCCCGCTCCGTACTCGTGGTAGATGCGGAGCGGTTCGACCTGCTTGCCCAGCAGGTCCGCGATCTTACGGAGGCGGTGCAGGCAGTGCAAGCCACGCATTCGCGAGGTCCAGCGCCCACTCGACCGACGCGGGGTTCCCCGGAGCCCGGGAATCCAGTCCAGAGCGACCGATGTGGGCTACCCAACCTCCGGCCCTCGGGAGAGAGGGGAGCCGGCGAAGAGCCCCTGCTCGGACCGCGGCTCAACCCAGGGAGAAGCTTCGCACCCCTTCCGCGAGAAGACCTTGGGGATTAAGGATCGCGAAGATTTCCTGGACCAAGGCTCATGGAGATGGGACGGCGCATAGAAGAACTTCGTCATACTCCTTCCTCCCGCGGTAACGATATTTGCACTGATCCTCCCTTCTCACAAAAAATTATGCAGGAACAGGTACCACCGAACTTCAAGCTCCCGCATTTCGAAAGCTACGATGGGACCACTGACCCGGTCGACCATTTGGAGGCCTTCAGGACGACGATGTTACTCCATGGCGCGCCTGATGCCATTTTGTGTCGGGCTTTCCCTTCTACCCTCAAGGGAGCGGCTAGGAATTGGTACTCGGCGCTTAAGCCGGGCACCATCCTGTCGTTTGACCAAATGAGTCAATAATTCGCGGCCCACTTCGTCAGCAGTAAACGGCCGCGCAAAGGCTCGGATTCCCTGTTGGCCATCAGGGCAAAAAAGAGGGGGAATCCATCCGGGCTTACGTCACTCGGTTCAACACTGCCGCGCTGGAAGTCCGGAACCTGGACCAATCAGTGCTATGGCCGCCCTCAAGGCCGGCCTTCAGAAGAACGACCTGCTGTTTTTCCTGGAGAAGAAAATCCCAGGGACTTCGCTGACATGCTAGCTCGGGCGAAAGTTATGCCCGGGCAGAAGAGGCTTTCGAGGCCAAGGATGGTGAAGCTCGCGACAAGCGACGAGTAGGCAGAGCGGGAAGGCCCTGCCGAGGAAAGAAAGCGCACCGAAGCCTGGCCGCATTCCCGAACTCCCCCTGGTCGCGGGGCGTGCCCGGACTCCAACCTCAGGCTCGGGGGCGGGAAGCCACCGACGGAAAGGGCGCGCCGAAGTTCTCTCGGCACCGAAGTCCCACCCGACGCCGAAGTTCCCCCCGGCGCCGAGGTTCTCCCTCGCGACGAGGTCCCTCCCGCGCCGAGGTTCTCCCTCCGACGGCGTTTTCACAGCTACGCCCCCCTCAACGCCCCGAAGGCTCAAGTGCTGCTGGAGATCAAGGGACGACTTCCGGAGCCGGAGAGGATGCGTTCCCATCCCAGAAACGCAACCCCCAACAAGTTCTGCCTTTACCACCGTGACCACGGTCACGATACCGGGAGTGCATCCAGCTCCAGGACGAAATCGAGGAGCTGGTCCGGCGGGGCAGGCTTTGGCCGATTCCTGCGAAAGACGATCTAAAGAGCAGGAAGATCGGCCGAGAATGTTGCCCGCGATTGGGGAAGATCGGCAGGAGACCGGCCCGTCTCTTGGCGTCATTAACACCATCTCGGGAGGACCGCAGAAGGGAAAGACCGACGAATCCGAGGGATCGGCAAAGAGGCAGAGGACCTCGGAGCCGTGACCTTCACCGAGCAGACGCCCAGGGGACCAGATTTCCGCATACGACGCGGTTGTAATCTCTTTAAACGTCGCTGATTATGATGTACGCCGCATTTTGGTGGATAATGGAAGTTCGGCGGACATATTGTTTTACGATGCCTTCTTAAAAATGTCCCTACCTGACACCCGCTTAGGACCTGTAAATTCCCTCCTGGTGGAATTTGCCGGACACGCCGTTCCGGTCGAAGGCATGGTGACTTTGGCGGTGACGGTGGGCCAATCCCCAAAATTGGCCAAGGCGTGGATCGACTTTTTTGTCATGAGGACCCCGTCGCCTATAATGCAATCCTTGGGCGATCAGGCCTTAACGCGCTACGGGCGTAGTGTCAAACCTACTACTTAAAGATGAAATTCCCGACGAGCCATGGAGTCGGCGAAGTCAGAGGAGACCAAGCCCTGGCAAAGTACTGCTACTCAATCGCCCTGCCGAGGAGACGCCGACCATTGCCTTGTTGACGAACTGGACGTCCGCGACGACCTCACTGAAGAACGGGGCGAACCTGCGGAAGACCTCGTCCCTGTGTCCTTACGCGATGGAGACCCGGGGCATGAGGTGCGGATCGGCTCCAACCTAGCGACCGAGGTCAAGGGACAGCTCGTCGCTTTCCTCAGAAGGAATGCAGACGTTTTCGCCTGGGCCCCAGCGGTTGTACCAGGGATCGACGCCGATGTCATAGAACATCGGCTGGCCATCGACCCAAGGCACCGACCCGTCAGAGAAAATTTACGCGCCAAGCCCAGAAAGACAGAAGGCGGTAGCCGAAGAAGTGATAAGCTCCTTGAAGCTGGACTCATCCGGGAGGTCAACTATCCGACCTGGGTCTCGAACGTGGTCCTCGTCAAAAAAGCAAACAACAAATGGAGGATGTGCGTCGACTCAAGAAGCTGAACAAAGCCTGCCCAAAGGACAGCTACCCCCTGCCGAGGATCGATCAGCTGGTGGACGCAACCTCGGGCCACGATCTCCTCACTTTTATGGACGCATTTTCTGGTTATAACCAGATACGCATGGCGCCCGAGGATGAAGAGAAGACACCTTTATTACTGACCGAGGTCCTCTATTGTTACAGGGTCATTGCCTTTCGGACTCAAGAATGCAGGAGCCACCTACCAGCGCTTGATCAACAAGGTCTTCAAGGGGCAGATCGGCCGCAACATGGAGGTGTACGTGGACGACATGCTGGTCAAAAGCCGAGCCTCGACAGACCACCTCGCCGACCTTGAAGAAACTTTCGGTGCGCTTAGGAGGCACAAGATGAAAGTTGAACCCGACCAAATGCGCCTTCGCCGTGACCTCCGGAAAATTTTTAGGATTCAATGGTGTCGAGACGCGGAATCGAGGCAAATCCCGAGAAAATCCGAGCCATCCAGGAGATGACTGCCCCGAAAATAATAAAGAAAGTTCAGCGCCTGGCTGGGAAGTGGCGTCCTTGAACCGCTTTGTCTCAAAGGTCGGCCGAGCGGTGCCTGCCTTTCTTCCAGGTCCTCAGGCGACCGAAAGATTTTTGCTGGACAGCGGAGTGCAAACAGGCATTCGAAGAGCTTAAAACTACCTCGGCGCCTCCATTGCTGGCAAAGCCCGAACCTGGAGAAGGGCTGCTCCTATACCTAGCTGTCTCTCCAATGGCCCTGGCGGCTGTCCTGGTCAGGAAAGATGCGAAGGCGCAACAACCAGTCTACTACGTGAGCCGAGCCTTGAGGGACCGCGAAAACCAGGTACTTCCAAGTTAGAAAACAATAACTTTACTGTCTCTGATCGCAGCCAGGAAGCTCCGACCTTACTTTCAGGAGCATACCATCACGGTCCTCACGGACCAAACCATTAAGAGCCGTCCTCACCGTGCAGACGCTTCAGGAAGAATCACCAAGTGGGCGATCGAGCTCACGGAGTTCGACATCAATTACCGGCCCAGGCCATCGATCAAGGCCAGATACTGGCGGACTTCGTGCTGGAATGCACCGCACCAGTCGAAGCCGAGCTTGAATCAAGCGAGACTATCATCAGCGGGAGACCAGGCCCCGACGAAGCCGAGCTGTGGCGGTCGAGCTTCCCTGAAGAAAGGGCCGACCTTCCTTGAAAGGCGCCTGGTTTTCTGCATGTGGATGGCTCATCCAATCTCTAGCGGGGCGGCGCAGGGCTGGTCCTGGTTAGCCCCGAGGGGATCGTCACCGAGTACGCATTGCGCTTCGAGTTTCCACAACCAACAATGGGGCCGAGTAATGAACGCTGATGAGCCGGGCTGCGGATAGCCAGGGAATTGAAGGTGGGTCGGCTTCAAGTCTATAGCGATTCCCAGTTGGTGGTCGGTAGGTCCGGCGGCAGCTACGAGGCGCGGGAGGAAAGCATGGTGATGTACCTCGGGAAGGTGAAGAACTTAATACCAGCCTCCGACAGCTTCGACATTCGGCACATCCCCAAGGACCGTGAATACAAGGCCGACCCTCCTCTCCAAGTTGGCCACCTCTGCCCGGCTGAACTACAAAAGAGGTGTTTCTGGAAACTCTGAAGTGCCCACCACCGAGGAACCTCAGCCATCCTGCGGACGGGACTTCGAGCCCAGCTGGATCGATCCGCTGATCGCCTAACCTCGAAGAAGGGGTCCCTCCCCCACGACCGGAGAGAAGCTCGGAAGCTCAGGAGTCAAGCCTCCCGCTACGTCTTGTACGAGGGCAGGTTATATAAAAGTCGTACTCCTTCCCGTTGCTGAGGTGCCTCCGCCCTCTGAGGCCTCCATCGCCGCTACAGGATGTCCACAAGGACTCTGCGGAAGTCACGCGGGAGCCAGATCCCTATCGCAAAAGAACTACTTGGCAAGGGTACTACTGGCCGACCCTACTTCGTGATTCCCACGGAATACGTGAAGAGGTGTGACCGCTGCCAAGAAGAACGCCAGCGTGCAAAGGCAGCCGCATCCGAACTCACTTCCGCTCACTGCACCCTGGCCCTTCGCGCAGTGGGGATGGACATCTCGCCCTCCCAACAGCAGG
Source organism: Cocos nucifera (assembly GCA_006176705.1). Taxonomy (NCBI): domain Eukaryota; kingdom Viridiplantae; phylum Streptophyta; class Magnoliopsida; order Arecales; family Arecaceae; genus Cocos; species Cocos nucifera. The sequence goes on from QRFJ01000047.1 coordinate 878,357, forward strand.
TCCGACAACGGAAGTTCCTCCTGGTCCCGATCGACTACTTTACCAAGTGGGTCGAGGCGGAACCACTAGCGAAGATCACCGAGGCCAAGGTGCAGGACTTCGTCTGGAAGACGCTGATCTACCGGTTCGGTCTGCCCGAGCTCTCATAACCGATAATGGGCGACAGTTCGCTGGAGCCCGGTTTGCGAGTTTGCGAAGGACTAAACTCTCCCACCACTTCACATCGTGGCTCATCCGCAAGCCAATGGGGAAGCCGAAGTGACCAATGGACCCTGCTGGCAGGCCTCAAGACGAGGCTCGACAGGCGAAAGGGGCCTGGGTAGAACGAACTCTACCCACGTTCTCTGGCATACCGAACAACGCAGAGGGTACGACCGGCGAACAACCCTTCAGCCTTGGCCTTCGGCACCCGAGGCAGTCATCCCCGATCGAGCTCAAAACTCCCGTGCTCGAATGTGGGGCTTCAACGAGCAACTCAACTCCCAGGACCTCAGAACCAACCTCAGACCTGCTGGAAGAAAGGAGGGAGGCAGCCCGCATCCGAATGGCCGCCTACCAGCGGAAGGTGGCTCGGTATTACAATTCCAGAGTCAAAAAGCAGGGCATTCAGAGTTGGACTTAGTGCTCCGACGAGCAGCCGTCTCCCAGCCCCAGAATCAAGGGAAGCTCGTCCAAATTGGGAAGGTCCGTACGAAGTGGTAGAGGTCATCCGACCTGGTCCTATCGCCTAAAGGAGCTCGGAGGACTAGCGCTTCCCCGACCCTGGAACTCAGAAAACCTGAGAATGTACTACCAGTATTTTTCCCTCCAATAAAACCTTGTTTGCTCGACACTATCGTTTCATGGGTCACTGGGAAAAAAGCGAGCGAAATGCCACCACAGCGGCTAGGAAGAGGAGGAAAACCTCGTCCTGGCAACGAGCAAACAGTCAAAGCCCGTTCGGTAAAAGGATACGGGATGGGGGGGAAGCGAGGACGAAACGTCCTCGTGTGCCCACAGCCGGCCTCAGGACAGGAGAGAACTCTCCTAGCGTGAGCAAAGTCAAAGGCTCCGTTCGCAAGGACGGGATGGGGGGAGAAGCGAGGACGACGGTCCTCATGTGCCCCCACAGCCGGCTAGGAACAGGAGGAGAACCTCGTCCTAGCACGAGCAAAGTCGAAGGCCCCGTCCACAAAGGACGGGATGGGGGGAGAAGCGAGGACGACGGTCCTCATGTGCCCCCACAGCCGGCTAGGAACAGGAGGAGAACCTCGTCCTAGCGTGAGCAAAGTCAAAGGCCCCGTCCACCAAGGACGGGATGGGGGGAGAGACGAGGACGACGGTCCCCATGTGCCCCCACAGCCCGTTGGGAACAAGAGGAGAACCTCGTCCTGAACGCGAGCAAGGTCCAAGGCCGAGCCCCAGAGTCTACGGCAAGCTTCACTGCAGGAAGACGAGGTCTCCTTCAGACCTCGGCTTCAACTTCGGTATCAGCATCAGCGGGAGACGGGATCTCCCCCAAGCGATCATTCAACCTCGACTGCAAAAGAGGAGGTCTCCCTCGAGTCGACTTCAACTGATGAAGGCAATGTCGCCCCCGAAGCTCCGACCCTGACCGACGGGGGGCGACATTTACTTCGGCTTCAACATCAGCTTCACTAACTTTAGCTGGAAACGAGTTCCATTTCAACTCCAAACATCGACTGGGGATGAGGTCTCCCCCAAGCCTCAGCTTCAACTTCAGCGTCAATATTGGCTGGAGATGAGACCTCCCCCGAGCTTCAGCTGCAACAAATGCGGAGCCTGGAAGAAGACTTCGGCAGTCGCCTGTTTTGGTACTCCCTTCCTTCAATTTTTGAACTCGGGAGTGGGGGGGCTACTGTTGGGGATAAATCCCGCTCCTGCCGAAGCCCGGCCCGACGCTCAGCCCAATGTAACCAGTAGCCGCTGAAGAGCTTCAGCGCCAGGCGCCAGGCCGAGCCCCTACCACGGCCGAACTGCCTAGAGGCCGAACTCCCCTGCGCCAAGGTCCGGGCCGAACTGCCTAGAGGCCGAACCCCAGCCGAGCCCTGAGCCGAACTCCTTCGGACCGACTCCAAGCGGCCGAGCTTCAATGAAGTCCTCTCAGCGGCCGAACTCCTTCGGACCGACTCCAAGCGGCCGAGCTTCAATGAAGTCCTCTCAGCGGCCGAACTCCTTCGGACCGACCCCAGGCGAGCCCATGCAGCCGAACTCCTTCGGACTTCCCACGGCCGAACTCCTTCGGACCGACTCCAAGCGGCCGAGCTCAATGAAGTCCTCTCAGCGGCCGAACTCCTTCGGGCCGACTCCAAGCGGCCGAGCTTCAATGAAGTCCTCTCAGCGGCCGAACTCCTTCGGACCGACTCCAAGCGGCCGAGCTTCAATGAAGCCGAACTCCTTCGGACCGAGTCAGCCGAACTCCTTCGGAGCGGCCGAACTCCTTCGGACCGACTCCAAGCGGCCGAGCTTCAATGAAGTCCTCTCAGCGGCCGAACTCCTCAGCGGACGGGCTTTAGTAGAATCCCCAAGCGGTCGTCACTCAGGAGCCCGAACTCCTCAGCAGTCGTCACTGGGCCGAACTCCTCAGCGGTCGCCCTCATCAAACTTCGGCCGACCGAGCTCCTACCGAACTCTCAAGTGTCCAAGCCTCAGCCCAAGTCCCAACAGCCGGCCGAACCCCAGACGGCCGAGCTTCGGCTTCTCAGCAGCCGAACTCTTCTGCGGACGAGCCTTAGCTGCATACCTCTTGCCAGACGCCTATGGGAGCCGAACTCCCTCCTATCTTCCTCTTCAGGAGCCCGAACTCCTCCGAAATGGGCACACGACGAAGGCCTTCAACCCTTCATTCGGCAAGCTCTGCAACCATCACCATCAGTCAGTCCGCCGCACCATCGGTCAGTCCGCCGCGGGCGATAGCGACCCACTGTCCAGGCGGCGATGGCTGTCACCCTCAATCCGCCGCACACGGCACCAGTGAGGACTGACTCCGCCGAACCTCGAGCGGCCCGCCAGCACGCGGCTGCAGTTGTCACCATCAAGCTCCACTATATAAAGGACCCTCCCGACACGCTAAGGCTAAGCTCTCTGAACTCTCGACTCTCTAAGCTCTCCTCCACATCTCTAAGCTCCGGAACTCATTCCGAGCACTCCATTACTGTTGGTCGGAAACTAACTTGACCGTCGGAGGGTCCTGCCGGAGCCACCACCCCACCGGTTCCGGACGGGACTTCGTTTTGCAGGTCCCCGGCGGCGCCCAGCGGCCTCGATTGCGGCGACCTCCGGCGGCGACGGATTTCTGCACCAACAAATTAAACAGATGACCTTATGGTTTTATTTTTGAAAAGATGCTTTCTGTGAGTAGGTTTCTTTTCGAAACTTGATAGCATAAATATCTAAATTTTAATAGATCTAGTAATAGACTAACATTTGAATTAACGGGAAATCCTAGTTTGAACCATTTTTGGATTTGGGATTGTCCTGCAGAAGTAAGAATATATAATTCTATAAAGAAAAAACTGACCCCAAAATCAGTCATTACTATTTTATTGGATATCTAAAACATGCTAAAGGATATAAATTTTATAGTCCTGAAAGAGGTAATAGAATTTAGAGTCACAGACTGTAAGATTTCTAAAACTTGATGTGACTGATATAGAATCTTCTCGAGCTATTGATATTGATAATAATTAGATTGAGACTGTGTCCATTCTTATAATTGCACCACATAAAAATATAATTTCTACACCCATTGAAAGAATAGAGTTCAGGTTCCTAGTCCTCCTACTCCTATTTTGAATCCTCAATCTATTCAGCTTAATAATGAAGTAACGTTAAGAAGATTTGCCTGACAGAAGAGGCCTTCTATTTTTGATATTTTTTTATATCTATCTTGGAAAAAGTAATTATAATATTGGACATATGATTGATCTAGTGATATATTATGATGCTGTGACTTGTCCTCATTCTGATATATAGATAAATACTATGAAGGAAGAAATACAGTCTATGGCTAATAATAATATTTAGAAGCTTGTTGAGCCTATTGAGCATTGCAAATCTATTGGATGTAAGTGAGTATTTAAGACTAAAAAGAATTCTAAAGGAAAGATTGAGCATTTTAAGACTAGATTGGTAGCTAAAGAATTTACTCAGAGAGAAAAATTAATTATACTGAAATCTTCTCTCCAGTATCCACAAAATATTCTTTCAGAATCATCATATCTTTAGTGGCTCATTATGATTTACAATTTCATCAGATGGACGTAAAGACTGCTTTTCTAAATAGTAATCTCCGTGAGAAAGTATATATGAAATAGCCTCAAGATTTTTAGAAAAATAGGAGAAAACATTTAGTCTGTAGATTGAAGAAGTTCATCTATGATTTGAAATAAGCATCGAAATAATGGTATTTGAAATTTGATGAGGTGGTAACCTCTCTTAGCTTTAAAAAAAAATAAGATTGATCAGTGCATCTATCTCAAGATCAATGGGAATCAGTTTATCTTTCTTATCTTATATGTTGATGATATCTTGCTTGCTAGTAGTGATTATAGTTTGCTGAATGAGACTAAACAAATGTTATCTATGATTTTTAATACGAAAGATCTTGGAGAAGCAACTTTTATCCTAGGTATTGAAATTCATAGGTATAGATCACGTCATCTGTTAGATTTGTCACAAAAGATATTAACAGAGTTCTTGAAAGATTTAATATGCAAAATTGTAAACCATATGATACGCCTGTTGCTAAAGATGATAAATTCAGTAAATATCAGTATCCCAAAAATGAGCTTAAGAAAGATCAGATGAAGAATATCCCTTATGCTAGTATTATAGAAAGTCTGATATATACTCAGATTTGCACCAGACCTGACATTGCCTTTATAGTGAGAGTTCTTGGTAGATATCTATCAAATCCTAGTTTTCAATATTGAATTATAGCAAAAAGAGTAATGAGATATTTATAGAAAATCAAGGACTATATGCTTGTATATAGAAGAACTGATGATCTATAGTTGCTAGGGTATTCAGACTCAGATTTAGCTAGATGCTTTGACGATTTAAAATCGACCTCAGGATATATTTTTATATTAGTTGAAGGTGCAGTATCCTGGAAGAGTGTTAAACAGATAATGATAGCTTCTTCTACTATGCAAGCTGAGTTTGTTGCCCATTATGGAGCTACTACTCACCCTGTTTGATTAAGAAACTTTATTATAGGACTTCAGATTATTGATTATGTCTTTCGATCATTGATAATTTATTATGATAATAGTGCTGCTTAGTTCTTTATAAAGAATAATAAATCCTCTAGTAGATTTAAATATTTAGAGCTAAAGTACCTAATAGTAAGAGATCTTGTAAAGAAAGAAGATATAACTATTGAATGCATAGATACAGAGTCAATGTTAGCTGATCCCGACTAAAGGTTTGAGACTTATATGCTTTACAAGATATGTTGAAGATACGGACATACTGAGTCTTTTTAATTTACTTGGTTAGTAGGAGTGACTTTGTATTTATATTTTATTGTTGCTTTATTATTATGGACCCTTAGATTTTCTGCATTTTTGACATACATTAAATTAATGATATATTTATTTTAATTTTTTTATTTATGTGTACATATTTATTTTAGTACACTTAGAGATATCTCTTATTTATGTACCTATTATATGACATCTGAGATCAGATGTCGAGTCTTAGATATATTGTGCTGTCTCGTCATTAATACAATATTGAGTATGTAAAGCAGAATGGATTATTGTTAAAGCTATTAGAATTTTTCTTGCTTATTTTATATCCAAGCATGTTGAAGAGAAATTGAAGAACTGATAATAAAAGTAGCATATATTTAGATCACTTTTGGATGCTATTTTCTTGCTATACTACCACACCAAGACTCATGTTGATAGTGTTAGTTATATTTATAATTATGGATAGATCTTTTATCTGATAAAAGATGTGCTGGTGCAGAATCTGGTTGACACCGAATCGAGCTAGAGTGGAGGAGGATGAGGTCGTTGTCGGTGACCTGCAAAATAAAGTTCCATTTGGAGTCGGTGGTGGCAGCTCCGGTAAGACCCTCCGACGATCAAATCAGCTCTTCTGGCCTACAGAAATAGAGTGCTCAAGAATGAGAAGTGAGCTTTGAGCTTTAGAGGAAAGAGGAGAGCTTAGAGAAAATGTATCTACAAAGTCTCTTTTTATAGATGATGCTTGATTGATGGTGACAGCTGCAGCTGTCTGGCAGCAGACTGCTCGAGGCCTGATGAGTTTGGTAGGTAAAGAAAGGTATCGTTAGGCTGACGGTGACAGCCATACCGTCCGATAGCATCGTCTGTGGCAGACTGTAGTATCGCCTATGGCAGACTGATGGCGATCATTCGTCGAGATTTAATAGCCGTATCTCTAAGAAAACAGACGCTGGTTGGTGGACCTCGACATATATCAATTTCAGAGGAGTTTAAATTTTTGAAGAAAATATATCTGGTGGAGATTATCCGGGAGTGATCCACTGGAGGAATCCGATTGAGGAAGAAGTTCGGGAGGAGTTTAGCTCCCATAGACATCTAATTGGAGGGGCATGGAGGGAGTTCGGCTCTCGTGAAAGTCTGACTGAAGGAGTGTGGAGGGAGTTCAGCTCTCGTGGGAGTCCGACTGGAGCTCGACCGTTGAGAAGTTTGGCAGGCTGAAGGAGTTCGACTAAGATCCGATCGCTGGAAAGTTCAAGAGGAGCTCGACCGCTGAGAAGTTCGACCGACTGAAGGAGTTCGGCTAAGACTCAATCATTGAAAAGTTCGATCGATTGAAGGGATTCGACTAAGACTCGACCGCTGAAGCTCTTCCGTGGCTACCAATTACATTAGGCTGAGCATCGGACTGGACTTTGGCAGGAGCGAGGTTTATCCCCAATAATAGTTTTTCCTACTTTTGAGTTCGAAACTCGAAGAAAGGGAGTGCAGAAAAAATGACTATCGAAGTCTTCTTCAGGGCTCTAATCAGTTCAGGTTGAAGCTCGTGGAAGATCTCATCTCCAACCGAGGTTGAAGGAGATCTCATCTCCTGCGATCGAGGTCGAAGGTTGAGCTCCTCATGGGAGATATCATCTCCAGCAGCCGAGGTTGAAGTTGAAGTTGAGGCTCGAGGAGACCTCATCTCTTACAGTTGAGGCTGACTCGGTCGCTCAGAGGAGATCTTATCTCCTGCAGCCGAGATTGATACGGACGCTCGGAAAAGATCTTATCTTCTACAGTCGAGATTGGCCCGATCGCTCAGAGAAGATCTTATCTCCTACAGTCGAGGTTGATACGGATGCTCGGAGGAGATCTTATCTCCTATAGTCGAGGTTGGCCGGTTGCTCAGGAAAGATCTTATCTCCTATAGCTGAGGTTGATACGGGCGCTCAAGGAAGATCTTATCTCTTGCAGCTGAGGTTGGCCTGGTCGCTCGGGGAAGATCTTATCTTCTGCAGCTGAGGTTGGCTCGAGGAAGATCTTATCTCCTGCAGCCAAGGTTGGCCCGGTCGCTCGGAGAAGATCTTATCTCTTACAGTCGAGGTTGGCTCGAGAGAGATCTTATCTTCTGCAGCCGAGGTTGGTTCGATCGCTCGGAGGAGATCTTATCTCCTACAGCCAAGGTTGAAGCTCGAGGTAGATCTTATCTCCTACAGTCGAGGTTGATACGGATGCTCGAAAGAGATCTTATCTCCTACAATCGAGATTGGCTCGATCGCTCGAGGAAGATCTTATCTCCTGCGATCGAGGTTCGCTCGATGGAGATCTTATCTCCTGTAGTCGAGGTTGATACGGTCGCTCAAAAGAGATCTCATCTCCTACAGTCGAGGTTGGTCCGATCACTCAAGAGAGATCTCATCTCCTACAACCAAGGTTGATATGGGCGCTCGAGGAAGATCTTATCTCCTGCAGTCGATGTTGGTCCGGTCACTTGGAAGAGATCTTATCTTCTATAGTCAAGGTTGATACGGACGCTCGAGGGAGATCTTATCTCCAACAGCTGAGGTTGGTCCGTTCGCTTGAGGAAGATCTTATCTCCTGCAGTCGAGGTTGAAGCTCGAAAGAAGATCTTATCTTCTGTAGTCAAGGTTGATACGGACGCTCGGAGGAGATCTTATCTCCTGCAGCCTAGGTTGGCTCGATCCCTCGGGGGAGATCTTATCTCTTACAGTCGAGGCTGAAGCTCGAAAGAGATCTTATCTTCTATAGACGAGGTTGATACGGATGCTTGGAGGAGATCTTATCTTCCGCAGTCGAGTTTGATACGGGTGCTTGGGGAAGATCTTATCTCCTACAGTCGAGGTTGGCCCGATCACTTGAGGAAGATCTTATCTCCTACAGTCGAGGTTGATACGGATGCTCGGAAGAGATCTTACCTCTGGCCAAGATTGGCTCGGGCGCTCGGAAGAGATCTCATCTCTAGCCGAGGTTGAAGCTCGGTCACTCGGGAGAGATCTTATCTCTTGTAGACTTTGAAGCTCGGTCTTCGATTTTACTCACATTATGACGAGGTTCTCCTCTTATTTTCAACGAACTGTGGGGGCACATAAGGGGCATTATCAGGGCCTCTCCCCCATCTCATCCTAAATGAACGAGGTCTTTGACTTTGCTCACGTTAGGATGAGGTTCTCCTCCTATTCCTAACGGACTGTGAGGGCACATAAGGGCCGTTGTCAGAGACTCTCCCCCCATCTCATCTAAAATGAACAAGGCCTTCGACTTTGCTCGCATTAGAATGAGATTTTTCTCCCTGTTCCTAATAGACTGTGGGGGTACATAAGGGCAATTGTCAGGGCCTCTCCCTCCATCTCATCTAAAATGAACAAGACCTTCGACTTTGTTCATGTTAGGACGAGGTTCTCCTCCTTGTTCATAACAGGCTGTGGGGCACATAAGGACTGTTGTCAGGGCCTCTCCTCCCATCTCGTCTAAAATGAATGAGGCCTTCGACTTTGCTCATGTTAGGATGAGGTTATCCTCCTATTTCTAATAGGCTATGGGGGCACATAAGGGCTGTTGTCAGGGCCTCTACCCAATCTCGTCTAAAATGAACGAGGTTTTTGACTTTGCTCACGTTAGGATGAGGTTCTCCTCCTATTCCTAATGGACTATGAGGGCACATAAGGACCGTTGTCAGGGCCTCTCCTTCCATCTCGTCTAAAATGAACGAGGCCTTCGACTTGCTCATGTCAGGATGAGGTTCTCCTCCTATTTCTAACATGGCCACTATTGATTGCTTCTTTCCTATCATCAGGTAGTTTTTACACCGAGAAATAATAATATTGAAATGGATGAGTTTTATTGAAGAAAAATTACCGGCAATATGTTCTCGAATTCTCCAAGTCTCAAGGTCGTAGGAGCATTGTCACTCCGAGCTTTTTAGATGGTAAGTTTCGGACCTGACGACCTTCTCTATTTCGTACCGACCTTCTCAATTTGGAGCAAGCTTCTCTTGACTTTGACGCTGGAAGATGACAGCCTATCGAAGTATCAAGCCCTCAGAGATAGCGTCGATGATACCGAGAGGCGGTTGATCTCCTTATTATTTCTTCCTCATTGGTGGTTCTAGCTGCAGTAGCACCATTGGCTTACTTCAAGCCGATATCTGTGGAACATGAGGGGAGCGTACTTGTGAAACCTTCTGAGGGGAGGACTTCTTTGTGCCCTTTGGTCAGGGCTTCCTTGATGACGAGCTTGAGAAGGAGCTCAGGCTCGCTTGCGCTTGGAGGGAGTCCGTGAGTGCGATCGAACTTCATTCGGTCCTTCATTGACGACGGATCTATTATACTCGTCCATCCATCGCTCTCCTATGGTTTCTTCATCCTTCAACTTGAAGGCTTCTTCCGTGCAGACATATCTCTCGGCCCGGGCTAGCAGGTCGGCAAAATCTCCGAAATACTTTTTCTCCAGGAAAAATAACAAATCGTTCTTCTGAAGGCTGTCCCTAAGTACGGCCATCGCAACAGACTGGTCTAGGTCCCGGACCTCCAATACCGCAACGTTAAATTGGATGACATAAGTTCGGATGGATTCTCCCTCCTTCTGTTTGACATTCATCAAATAATTCGAATCTCGGCATGAGCGTCAGCTGCTGACGAAGTGAACCACGAACTAATGGCTCATCTAATCAGAAGAGAAGATCGTACCTAACTTCAACATTGAGTATGAGTTTCTTGCTGCTCCCTTTAAGGTAGATGGGAAGGCTCGGCACAATATGGTGTCTAGTGTGCCATGGAATAGCATCATGGTTCGGAAGATCTCTAGATGATCAACTGGATCAGAGGTTCCATTGTAGCTTTCAAATTGAGAAAGCTCAAAGTTCGATGGGATGGATTTTTGCATAATTCGAAGGGAGAAAGGAGGATCGGTGTGGACGTCATCAAGGTGAGCCGGGACGACGTGGCCGAGCTCCTCAATCCATCGATCCATCTCCTGCAGTCTGTGATTGAAGACATCGTCTCGATCGCAGACCTTGGAGGACTTCCGACTACAGATGGAGAAGGTCTCCTCCAGAGAAGAACCACGATCCGAACACGGATCCTTTGCTCTCTATTTTTTCTTTCCAGGGGCGATGGATATGCTAGCCCGAGTACTCTTCCTTGGGATCGATTTTCGACATCCTGATGGCGGATTTGGTGGAGTCACCATCCTAGGCTGCCGCATGGCCTGTATCTTCTTGGTGAGGCCACAAACCTGTTGGACCAGCAGGTTGAACTGCTCCGCATCTACCACGGCTATAGGTGGAATCTAAATTGCCGGGACTGAAGCAGGAGCAGATGGATCTGAATGGAATCAGACCACGGAGGCCACCGATCGTCGAGTCAAAGCTCTCCTGGGAGGCATTCTCTCTCGAAAAAGAACTCTAGAGAGGAAGAAGAGAGATCTTTAGAGAGGAAAAAGAGAAATCATCGTTGAGCACTCTTTTAAGAATAAGGGAACCTCAAGAACAGAGGCTCTCTTCTTCCAGCGCTAATTTTGTTGGTGCAGAATCTGATTGACGTTGGATCGAGCTGGAGTGGAGGAGGACAAGGTCACCATCGGTGACCTACAAAATAAAGTTTCATTCAGAGTCGGTGGTGGTAGCTCCGACAGGATCCTCTGATGATCAAGTCAGCTCTTCTGACCAACGGAAATGGAGTGCTCAGAAATGAGAAGTAAGCTTTGAGCTTTAGAGAAAAGAGGAGAGCTTAGAGAAAATGTATCTAGATGATTCCTTTTTATAGGCGGAGCTTGATTGATGGTGACAGCTGCAGCTGTCTGACAACGGGCCGCTCGAGACCTGATGAGTTTGGTACGTAAGGAAAGGTATCGTCAAACTGATGGTGACAGCCATACCGTCCGATAGCATCGCTTGTGGTAGACTATAGTGTTGCCTGTGGTAGACTGATGGCGACCGTTCGTCAAGATTTTATATCCGTAGCTCTGAGAAAGCAGACGCTGGTTGATGGATCTCGACATATATCAATTTAAGAGAAGTTCGAACTCCTAAAGAAAATATATCTGTTGGAAATTATCCGGGAGTGATCCATTGGAGGAATCCAATTGAGGGAGAAGTCCGGGAGGAGTTCGGCTCCTAAAGGAGTTCGGCCAAAGGAGAGGCTCGGAAGAAGTTCGGCTCCCGTAGGCGTCCGACTAGAGAGGCGCAGAGAGAGTTCGACTCTCATGGGAGTTCGACTGGACCTCGACCGCTGAGAAGTTCGATAGGCTGAAGGAGTTCGGCTAAGATCCGACCGTTGGAGAATTCGGAAAGAGCTCGATCGCTGAGAAGTTCGACCGGCTGAAGGAGTTCGGCTAAGACTCGACCGCTGAAGCTCTTTCGTGGCTACCGGTTGCATTAGGTTGAGCATCGGACTGAACTTCGGCAGGAGCGGAATTTATCCCCAACAAGATGCAATGACTCCCATGATTCAACATGATTAATACTATTGGATTGAGTCAATTCTGAGATGCTATCTATGAATCATATATTTTTCAAAATTATGAACATGTACTGTATTTTCTGTTATTCAGCCTAAGAGTTATTTTTTTAAAAGTAAAATATTTTTAAAATTTTAAAATCTTAATTAATGTTGTCCAAGTAAAAAAATATAAATAATTTTTCTAATTATGAACTACCATTAATTAATTATTTTATTTATTTTATAAAAAATGAACTAATTATGTAATTCAGATTGATAGACATGCATGTAAGCTCAATATTGTTTATGATCTTTTTGTTTTGGATTAGATGCATCTTATTTTGAGTTAGTGTGGTTAGGATAGTACAGTATAAATTTTAGCTCGACATAAGCCCATGATGAATAAATCTGTTAAAATTTTATTTTATATGACTAGATCTCCTATTTATTTTTTATATATACTGTAAGACTAATTCTTTAGTTTATTTTATCGAATAGTCGCTTGTTGAAAAAAAGTTGATAAAGAATCTAATTCATGATATTCGCCTGAGCGCCCATTGTTATTGTTCTTGATAAATCAATAATGAATACAAATATATACTTATTTTTAATATTTTAATTTTTTATATAAATTCATAAAAATTATTTATACTCATCCATAAAGAGCCGGCAACTACTCGCCCGAATGCTGAAAGCAGCTAATGATAGTGACCTGATTTGGCCCAACGCGCTCACTTCATCAAAGAACAGAAAAGATTCGTCCCACGGATATACTTGAGCATAGCCGGACAATATCGACGTCCACGAGACCACATCTCCTCGCGGCATTCCATCAAAAACCTCTCCTGCAATAGTGATCTTTCGACAGCTGACTCGCGCAACATTCCACAAGCAAACCATGAACTGTTTCACCTGTTTCCAAGGCATTAAGGTGAGAACAAGCTCTCGTTACAACAGCAAATGCGCAAACGTCCGGAAGAAACCCTCTTCGAAGTATTAAGTTACAAAGAGATGGCGCGACTCTGGAAGCATGGTGTTGGGTGTAGCCCCTCATTATGGAGCTGCTTCATAAGAAGAGGTTTGGCTAATGAATTTGATCGAATATACGACCGTCCGCAATACATGCGCTAATTATATATGTCCCAGCTAGGTCCAGCGGACCAGGAAGGATAGAATAGTATGGTAATAATGATAGAAAGCCTAGCCTAGCCTTTTCTTTTACTGTTCTTGGCTAGTAAGTAGTAACCAATAATAAAAAAACACAAACAAACTAGACCCCAGCTTGCTCCCCGATGGGAGCACCGGCCGCACCACCACGATTTGCGAGAGGGAGAGAGTGGCAGTCGAGCTCCCTCAGCCTGAGGAGAAGGTAGAGCAGAATCCCGCAGCCGAACCCGAGCGCGGCGCTGGACCCGGTCAGAGAGACGGCCGCGCAGACGAGCATGACGAAGGACTCCTCCTTGGTGCCCATGTCCCTCGACGCCATGGCCAGCTCGATCCCGGAGAAGAGCAGCAGCACCCCGAGAATCCCGATGGGGAACTGGCCCAGGATCCTGACGAACGAGCTCCCGAATGCCAGCCCCAGCGCCAGCTTTCCCACGGCCAGGAACAGGACCGACGCCCCGCTCCGCCCGCCGAACCGGTACTGCCCAGCCAGCCCGCCGGCGCCGTGGCAGACGGGCATCGCCCCGAACCAGCATCCCACCAGATTCATCAGCCCGACGCTCACCGACACCGCCACCGCCGACACCTCCCGCTCCGGGAAGAGGTCGGCGGAGAGCTTGCACACGGCGATCACCGAGTTAAGCACCGACAGGGGGATCTGCGGGATCGCCGCCCGCAAGAATCCCACCTTCCAGTCGTCCCACGTCATCCTCACGATCTGGAGCTTCGAAGGCCCGAATCTGAGGTCTCCGATGATGGATGGGTCTCGAACGAAGCAGAGGACCAGCCCTAACAAGAATAGCAAAAGCGCGGCGGGGATCCTCGAGGAAGGGATACACGACCTCCTCCGGCAGCGGCCATGAGGGCGATGGGAGGAGCTGTGAGGCAGAGATTCGAATTGCCGTTGTCGATCCGGGTCCTCGTCGTCCCCGCCGGAGCCGGTGACAAGGATGACGAAGAGGAGGGCGGAGAGGGCAAGGAGGAGGCCGTCGAGGCCGAGCCAGGGGCGGGGGTCGCCGGACTTGGCGGCGGCGAAGTCCTGGTCGTAGCGGATGTATTTGATGGCGGAGAAGGCGAAGGAGAGGCCCTGGGAGAGCTGAACCCCGCGGACGACGGGGACGGGGATGAAGCGGTAAAGGAAGGACATGAGGCCGGTGGCACCGAGGAGGAAGAGGACGGCGGCGGTGGAGAGGCCGGCGGCCATGATTTCCGGGATGGAGAGGGGTGTGGATTCGGAGATGGCGACGGCGGCGATGGACTTCATGGGCTGGACGGGCATGGGGATGCCGAAGAGGAGGCCGGTGGCGGCGTTGTAGATGGCGGTAAAAACGAGGGTGGTGCCGAGGTCGAGGCCGTTGACGAGGCAGAGGGCGAGCACGATGGGGATGTAGGTGCCGAGGTCCCCCACGGAGCCGCCCAGCTCCGCCCACACCGTTGTTTTCAGCCGGAAGCTGGAGGTAAGGGCGGAGGGGAAGGAGAGGGATCGACCGCCGCCGCGGTGTCTGAGTAGTGGAGTACTGCTGCGCTGCCCTTGCTCTTCCGCTGTGCGGGCCATTGATGACCGGGGTGGGAGAGAGATGAGCCAACAGGTGTACTGATTGGAGAGGCAAAATGAACTCAATGGTGTCCTAATTGGGGAGAGAGTGAGTAGTCGGGTTCCGATCCTGGCCGTGCATCATCTATTTTTAATCGGACGGTTTCTAAAGCCGCACAAACTGACGGTGAAAAAAGTACAACGACTTCGATTATTTTCAGTTTTTTTCTCTTAAATTTCCTTCCACCACATCTCTCTTCCCTCTTCTCGTCCGCGTCTCGGTCCCAATAAATATCCTGGAGGGGAATGCGCTAGGTACCTACGATGGGTGTTGTTGAAACTTCATTGACCGACTCCTGAATGATCTGAAGTGGGGTGCATCGTTGGAGTTTCTTTTTTTTTAAAATTTAAAAATAAAAATTTATTTTTATTAAAAAAATTTCTTCAATAAAAATTGAAAATAGTAAAAAGAAAATAAATTTTTTTTTTTTAATAAAAGAGCCATTTTTTTCTCCTCCTATATAGTAGGGGAGTAGTTTGATGTTATCTATAAATTTGATAATGTTGCCACGAAAAAGTTGAACTTGGGTCAACATCCTTCGAGCGCCAAAGAAGTTTTAATCAAAGATGATTTTGATGGAGATCCTTCGATATTCAAATCAGATTCAAAAAAATAAGAAGATAGAGCATTGAGTATTAAGATTTGCATATCTTCGAGCATCTCTCTTCTAGACCTTTTATAGATGATGATGATCAAATCAACTCAATGATAAATTACTCATTTTCAATTTAGATATATCACGGTGAGATTTTAGACAAAGACTCACGGGATATGGTTGTTATCCCTTCCTTATTTATTCATAAATAGCTAGATAGAATTACAGTTGAAATAAAACACTGAAGTTGTAGTTGAATTATGGTAGGACTCTATTTTGAGAGTTTTATGTATACAAACAGAGTCGAGAATGATAAAATAAGATAGATTAGACACTGAGGTGAAGGTCAATTGAAACAAGGGTTTGACAAAAATAGAAGCTCAGTAGGAATAGTGGCTCGGTAGAATCAGTGACTCGACAATTATTGACAATTATTACTTATTTCTGCACCCTATTAAAGATCATAATAAAGTATCTTGAAATAGAATATTTCGAAAGAATCCATCGCAGATCTTTTGGCCGAACTTCACTTCAAAAAGAACCATACAAATTTTCAAACAAATTTGACTTTAGAAGAACCCTATAGATCTCCTGACAAAGTACACTTTGGGAGGATCCTTTCTTTCGGATGGGCTAGGAAGTCTAGTAAAATAGTCGATCATCATCTGAGATAATAGTCCTTCAGTTGAAGTAGTTCTCATCTAATTTATGGGGATATACTATATAAATAGCCGAAGTCATTTCTTCACTAAGATAGCTATTTTTTTTTTTAGCAAGATTGCCACGTGTCAATCAACCGAGGATCGTAATTTTACCTCCAATAGAGCCAAAAAGTCAATTTCCACTTGTGCGACGTCTGTTTTGTACAATAATTATAGATGCATGATCAAGAGCATCGATTAAGTGCATCATCTGTGGGCGTTAGGTACGATAATTCAGCCTACGTACACGAAGTTGGAGGAAACTGTCCTCGTATTTTAGGAGATATCATCGAGCTCAACCACCAATTGGATAGATCAATGGCTAGTGAGATTCTGAAGTGCGCCTTGATAAAAATCCAAAGCAAGTCTGATGTATGTTTGTGTACTATCCCCAAAGTCAGGTTACACCTTGTGGTCGTTGCGACCCCAGCATTAGATCTTCATTGAGGTACAATCTAGTTGTTGAGAGTCATCTTCACAAATATTGTGGTGGATGCTTCGATGTCAGTGCGAGATCTTTGGGGACAACTTTGACCTCAAAATTGAGCTCTCTAGCAGGCATGTAGAAATAACGAGACACTTGCTCATCTAGACATTGGACTATTTTGAATATTTGAATTATCGACGACGAGCCGAGGCACTTGGCTATCTTCCAAGGTCGGTAGTTAAAAATAAATCTATCAACGGATCAAATTTGGATCGAAATCTAGATATCCAGATCCGAACTTGATTTTAGTTACTGATAGTGGACCTGGACTCGAATACCTGATGGGTTTGGCCTTGAAGTACTAGACCCGGACCTTAATGGATCTCAGGTATCCATACTCGATTTTGAGATTCGAAACTAAGAGAGACTGAGAGAGGAAGAGAGGAAGAGGTCCAATCGGTCGCCGACTGCCGGCGAGGGAGATCGAGAGAGGGAGAGGGAGGGGCTTCGGGCTTGCCGACGAGGGAGATCGAGAGGGAGAGAGGGAGGGAGGGGGTCCGACCTTGCCAGTGAGGGAGATCGAGAGAGCAGAGAGATTAAGAGAGGGAGAGAGAGAGGAGGGGGTCCAGCCTCATCGGTGGGAGGATCGAGAGAGGGAGAGTGGAAGGAAGGGAGTCCGACCTTGCCGGTGAGGGAGATCAAGAGAGAGAGAGGGAGGGAGGGGGTTCGGCCTTACTAGCGAGGAAGATCGAGAGAGGGACAGAGGGAGGAAGGGGGTCCGACCTCGCCTGCGAGCGATATCGAAAGAGGGAGAGATGGATGGAGGAGGTTCGGGCTGTCTAGCCTTGCCGACGAGGGAGATCTAGAGAGGGAGAGAGAAAAGAAGGAAGGGGGTCCGGGCTTTTTGGCCTCACCGACGAGGGAGATCAAGAGAGGGAGCGAGGGAGGGAAGAGGTTCGGGCTATCCAACCTCACCGGCAAGAGAGACTGAGAGAGAGACAGGAGGAAGGGGGACCAGCCTCGTCGGTGAGAGAGATTGAGAGAGGGAGGGAGGGAGGAGGTCTGGGATGTTCGGCTTTGCTGGCGAGGAAGATCGAGCAGGAGATAGAGAGATGAGGAGAGACCGGTGATGAAAGATTTTTTATGATATATATATATATTCTGAGTTTCGGATCTGGATATTAAATATCTAGACCCTACCCGTTTATGTTATGGTTTATCGGGTTTGGATCCAGATCCATTGGATAAATATCCATGGATCTCGGATTTAGATCCGACCCATTGGCAACTCTAGTCAAAAACCTCTTTAATATAAAGTTGGTACTGGGTGAGCAAAAAGAGGCAAAAGATAGAGAATATAAGCATCCTAGTAAGGGAAAGAAAGAGGGAAGAAAGAACAACAAAGAGAAGCCAACTCGAGGAAGAGGGCGATGTGGCCTTCTTAATTCTTCGATAAAAAAAAAGAAATTATTCCATTTTGCTTTACAGCATTAGCTTTTTCCTGGCTAGTTACAATTTTAAAGACTATTCAATGAAAAATAGATGAGATTAATGCATCTTTTGGTACGAAGAATGGATGGATTAAAAAAAAAGGATAGATGAGAGAGAAGATGGATGAATCCTCTATCCATCCTTTTATTTGTTTGGTGAAATATGAAAGGATGAATAAAAATAATTTTCTCCTTTATTTGGTATAGAAGAAATGAAAGGAAGGATGGATGATATTTATATAATATTTTTATTAAACTATCTTTTTTTAAAAAAATATTACTATTATCGATTTATTGCACTAATTTATATTAAATAAATAAATAATATATAAATTTATAATTATTATAATCTATAATTATATAAAAAATTATATAAATATTTAATTTTAGTTTTAGTTTAATTTAATAAGAATTTTATAATTAAATTATTAATAAAATAACTATATAAATAACTAGCTAATTTATAATTTAATTTAATAATTAATTTCATTATTAATATAAATAATTACTTAATTTATAATTTAATTTAATAATTAATTAATACTATACAAATAATTAATTAAAAATAGTAAATAAAAATAAAAAAATTAAAGATAATTTTAATTATATTATAATTATCAAAATTATGTACTAAAATTAAAATAATTAGTAATAAAATTTAATAGTATATATAAAAATAATATGAATGAAAAAATGAAAAAAATATTATAGTTTTGTCAAAAATTAATAAGAAGCAATTTTGTCGATACAAAAATTCATCCATCAATGTTTCATCCATTCTTTCTTGCATTCTTCCAAATTGGAATGATGCAAATTAGTGGACAAGGATGGATGAACATTCCTACTTTTTCATCCATTTTTTAAGTAATTTTTTTAATTAAATAGTGGATAAAGATCATCCATCTTTTCAACCTCATCTATCCGTCCTTCTATAATCCCAACCGAATACAGAGTAATGCTGCAAATGGACGAAATTGACTCGTAACTCTAACCAACCTAGTCTACTTAGATTTAATCCAAACTCGATTTAAGAAACAATATGATGGAATTCTAAATTTGAATCTGTTCCACATTTAGATTAAATTTGAATTTACTATATTCTAACCTAATTCAGTTTGATTTGATCCAATTGTTTTATGGATCTAATTTGGATATTTTGATCTATTACCCAACCTCCATTATTTTTTTGATTCAATTACTTCCACTTCTCCAGCGAGAGCAAGCTTGTGTACTTGCAAACTTTTGTCTCGTCGGAAAAGTAGAGATCAAATCCTCCTCTCCTGAAGAGGTAAATTTTCTCAAAATTTCTTTTGCTTTCGATCCCTCTCTCAGAAGTTTTGGGATTTCCTCTGCCAGAGAAGCTTTTCAATTATTTTTTTATTTTTTTAAAATTTTACTTTATCTTCTTTCCATAAAGGGTCATTTTTTCTTATAGATAAAATATTTATCTAAAAAATTATATTTTTTAAATAAATATTTTTTAGATAATATTTAGATAGAAAAATAATTTATCTATATTCTTTTATGCATAGGTAAGTTACTTCACAATATTTTACCTATGTTTAATTATATTACTACTTTTCTGGATAAATTGTTAAAATTTATTCATATTTTTTATAGTATCCCTTATGCTTTTTAGATTTGATGAAAGTGAATGGCTAAGTTATTGAGCATTAAATAATGAAAATATTAGAAATGAGGATGATGTATTTTAGATATAAAATTAAATGCTTACTTTATTGACTTATGGAAAAATAATTTAGTCATCTTTTAGGTGGATATAATTTTTTTCATTTCATGATTAAATGCTGCCTATAAAAAAGTTATTTTTTTATCTTAAAAAATAGAAGAATATGGGTAAGTTAATCAATAAAAAAGTAGATCAATTTTTTCATAATATTTATCCATAAAAAAACAAGCTCTTAGTGTAATATTGAAATAGTTTATTTAAATTTTTACTTGCTATTTGTAGTCCCGATTTCCTGATTCTTGGCTCAATAACGAGTGTCCGTTACATTTCTCCTGATTTTATAATTAATGAACTCATAATTCTTCTTAATTTTCATATTTTTTTTTCAATTATTTTTTTTTTCTTGATGGACTAGGCATGCTTGGGATTGATTTAATAAAGGATATCTTCTTCGCCTCTACGAATTTAGTTGAAACAAAAGAATCTACAACCCACTTTCACCAAATTTCCGGTTTTGTGCGTATGCTCCTGTAGCATGGCGGCTCAACGCAAGTTTAAACTTCTTATATACAGGAAACTTCATATTTGAAGTCCATTACCCGTCTTATCTGTATAAGGATTTTATTCCTATTTTTATTTTATTTAGTTATTCTATCTACAATAGATATTTATTTATTTATTTCTTCTAAAAATTATCAAAATGTATCTTTTAGTCAATTTTAATTTTTGAATTTATATACGAGTCAAATATCATATCCACGTGATTCTCCATCTTCGATACGTATGGGAAGAGAGTGGAACGTGCGAGAAATTCTTCTTTTATGTTACTTTATTTATTTTTTAATAAAATATATATTTTTAATATTTTTTTTTTTGATATTCTGAGTTGTGGATCGATGAATTTATTTCGGATGATATATTTTCCTGCACCTAGGACCTTCGTGCATTTTTTTTTTTTTTTTTTAATATCATATCCATCACATATCTCCCCTCAAAGTCTTCCGTGACTCTTCTTCGATGGTCGCTTTCCGACTCGGTGGCACCAGCATCTTCCTTCCGCTCCATTCTCAAGGTGGAATTGCTTCGACATGCATGCATATTAAGAATGGTTGCTGGTACGTCATTCAAGGGGCTATTGGACTGAATATCTCACACTCCGTACCGTTTGAGAATCCTCAGTATTTGACGTGAATGAATTTGCACTTCTTGCCTTTGACCAGTTGGATTGCGCTTGGCTCATTAGATGAACCTCTATTATCCTCCTGACCCCCACCTTAACATCCTTGTACATCTCAAACACACCCATCAATTATATAGGCAACCTCATAATTTCAAACCATCCATCTTATCCAAAGGACTGAATGTTGATCCCTCCAATTCAAATTTTGTTTATCTTTTGACTTTATTAGAATTGCTTGCTCGTCTTCTACTTAGATAAGTAATTGAGTAGCTTCATTATGCGCTTTTAAGCATTCCATCGACATGGTATTTATTAAGGACAAGGGTTCACATGACTGGGATGGATCGAATGGCTCGATCTCTACACTCACATGCATGAAATATTATCCGCTCTGCTCTCTAATATGAAGATGCTGTTTTGGATATCATGATTTTATTCTTTGAAAAATATCTTTTGAAGAGAAAGATGATCTCGATCCCATATAAGGTCGAGTCTTTCTTGACTCACAACTGATGTGGAATTAAAGATGCCGTCCTTTTATAACAGTAGCCCTCCTAATCAAGGAAGACTGTGTATGCATGGGCAGAAAGCTTCTGGTATGAAAATGCCTCATGATTTTGGAAGGGGGAGAGATAGCCTCGATTCCATATAAACTAGAATCTTTCTTGACTCACAATCGATGTAGGACTAAAGGAGCCATCCTTCCACAATAATATCTTTCAGGTATGATTTAATGGCTAGTGGTGCTAAGCATAGTGCTCTTTTAATTAATGTTGATTAGTTGTGTCTAGCTTAAGACTCACATAGCTTAATCAGTGTTTTTGGTGGTTGATCCGAAGGAGAGTCGGTTTTTTGATCATTTTGTGTCCCAATTAAATGTTTGTTTTTGGGCATCATCAAATGTAGACAGTATTGTATACTGGCATGCATTTTGCTTCATTGTGTATGCTTGCTGTTGCCGTGGGTCATCTAAAATGTTTGTTATAATCGGAGAAATATTGCTTAACAGCTTGATGCCTATTTTACTGTCATTGTCGGTTGCGGCTGTTGTTCCAAGTTCTTCCTTCCTCTATATCGATTTGGAGTGCCTCAGAATTCTCACCAACTTTACATGGATACAATCCCAGCTTTACTGATTCATGCTCTCAGGCGTCTTAGTTGTGTTATCTTTCATGCATTTTATTTGCTTCAGCAAGTGGTATCTTTCACATTTAAAATGCTCTTATTTGTTACTTATCAGATCCTCCTATTCTGTTGAGAAAAGACACAGCTTCATCTTTACCATATCTGAACTCAGTTAATTATATCTTCATAGTGGTTTGCGCCAAGCTGGTTATCTGCATTGTTGCTTCAAGTTGCTGGTTTATTTTGGATATCTGTTACAGCCTCATTAGTCTTCAATCTTCTGCTTATTCGGTAGTATATGCTGTAAGTGGGTCTAGTTATTTAGTATATATATATATATATATATATATATCATATCTTTCGGCAGCTTTAGGATATTTGGTCCTCCCTGCATTCCCAGGTGGTTCATTTACCGTGCGGCTGGTTTATCTCCCTTGTTTCAGTGCCATTTTACTCATTACTGGGTGTATTGTTGGCTGCATTCCCAGTTACGTGTGCATTTCATGTTTTATCTTCAACCATTCTGAGCCACTTTGCAATTTTTTCCCTCCAAATCTGTTAAGTCGGTGGTTGTGGTTGCAGTTTTGTCTCGTTTTAGCACTTCTGCATATATATATATACACACACACAGATGGAACCCAAAAAGGCTGCACCGTCGCCGTGGTGTGCAAAGAATTTCCATGAATGTACCTTCTTTTGGGTCTGTTTATCCTTTTGTTCCACAGTTTTTTGTGCAGGTTATCAGTGATGTTAATGTATTTTCGGATGCAAACTCTTTTAAGATGGTAATATACATTTGGCTTTCAGGAAAAAATTGAGACAGCATGCTTTCAACTTTTGCTTCCTGTTCAAGTTTATACAAAGATTTTATTATATTGTATTAAAGATTTTATTCTATATTGATCACTTTGAAATATATTACATATTATAATTCATTATATTGTTATATAGTATTTCAAGTTTTATTAGAAAATGGTAAAAAAAAAAAATCATATTTTATGCCTTGGGAACTAGTATTAGCGTTAATTTATTGTATTTGTCATGCACTGAATTTAGCATATGGATCGGATACGTGATAGCCACACATTCTTTAAAGAAAATCCTATAAAATATGCAAGACCTAAATAATAAATAAGTCTACAAGAACACAGAAAGAATTATAAAATTTCAATCATATTTATCAAATCAAACAAATTCATCTTTCTTCACAAAAATTAAAATATTTATTTGATATAAGAAATCAACTAACTAACTAATGAAGGACTCCATCGCTTGAACTCCACGCCCAACCCGATCAATACTAAGTATCCTACAAACTTAAAAATGAAGAAAAAGAAGCATTGTGAGCTTTATAGCCCAATAAAAATCCTCCACACTCAGACTAGCACGATTATGAAACATCTTTTAACAAATATATACAACTAATAGTAAAATAATTAGATTTATACATCATCAATATAACAATTGAATAATATCATCATATACAATTCCATTAAACACATCATATATCACCAATCAATAATTCTAATCAACATTAATTCAATGAAATTATTTAACATTTACTGATTAACATAATTATGATCCAAATAATATTATCATTCCGGTACTGCACTAGATCCACTCACGCTCCAGCTCATAGTAGGCCATCATGTTTCCATCCATGGTCGGCAACCATATCTTAGCTCGTGGCTGACATTACAATACCATATTTCATATGTGCTGGCTAGTTCAGATATCCATCAATTAAATATGATTCATCATCTTGATTTAACTTCAGTACTGAATTTAGTGACAACCATGCTCTAGCTTGTGGCAGGCCAAAATATACACCATATTTCATATATGGTTGACTAGTCCACATGCTTTCCTTTTTCATGCTTTATGTTTATTTTTTCAGCATTGGACTAATTACAACCATGCTTCAGTCCATGGTAGGCCAAATATACGCTGCATCCCAGCTCGAGACTGATCCAACATATGCACCACATTTCTTGCATAGCCGAATAGTCCAAATACCGTCCATGCTCCATCCAAATTATTAAAATTATAATCTAATTTTTGACATTAGATTAGTTACAGTCATACTCCAGCCCGTGGCAAGCCAAGCCGCACCTTAACCCAAAACTAACCCAGCATATACATCTTGTTTCTTGAATGATTGGCTAATCTAGATACCACCCACTTCATCAATTATATTAAATCATGTTCTTCTTACTTAGTAATTATTAAGCAACAATCAATCATAATTTAAGTAACAACAGTTCAACAATATATAATACCCATACTGATAAATATAAAATATTCATCAATCATAAATTAATTTTTATAAATGTGCAGATGATCAAATTGAAGAACTCTTATCTCTAGCAATAATTGACTCAGTATAATAATCGATGAATATCTTGACCTATAGACTTGGAAGCAAAATGTTTTGCTCGACACCTTATGTAGATAATCACATCTCTATATATCAAGATCAAAAATAAAAATCATGTATGAAGAAATTATGGATAAATAAATCTAACACTGCATGTTCAAGATTCCTCTCAAAATTAGCTAGTTGATCCAAGTTTTTCTATACTAGCCCATAAAATTCTTAAAGAGAGAAATTTCTAGAGAAAGAAAGTAGAAATAGAAGGCTGAGAGAGGGGGGAGAGAGAAGATAGAGAAAAGGCTCTTTCTTTTTTCTATCTTTCCTCTTTTTTATTTATATTTTTTCTCTTTTTCTCATTTGTTTTTGAAAAAAAAATAAAGGAGACAACCAATGCTCCCTCCTTAGGTTTGACCTCGGCCCATGGTCACGACCACTTAACGATAGTGGCACCATCCATGCCTTGCACCAGTAGATCCTGATGACACTGACCTTGGCCGCTTGTGCACAACAGCCAACAACAATGATCGATTAGAAAGAAAGAAAGAAGAATAGGAGATGACCCTATTCCTTTCCAAATCCGGTACCTCGCCGGCCAAAATCAAGCTATGGTGACCTCTATACCAATTGGAAGAAAGGAAAAGAATGGACATCAGCCTTATCTTGACTTCGATGAGATCGAACGATCGATTTATTGGAAAAAAATCCTTAAAGACCTTCATGAAAAAATTACAGAAAAATTTTCTTTCTCACTGATGATGGAAGGAATTTGAGGTGAGATGGCTCGAAAGGGGAATGATCCTTTTATAGCTCACGGATCTTAGGGTTTAACTATTCTAGGATTCCTTCTTCTAGTCAAAAATGAAGAAGAGGGGGAAGACTCCCATCGGGAGTCTCCCATCTCCTGCCTCATGCGCACATCCCATGAATTTTTTTTTTTTAAAATTTTAAGATATGTGTTAAGGGTTTAAGGGTTTTAAATTTTTTTTTTTAAACTGAATTATTACAGTATTGATGTTTTTATGGAGTTCTCCGTTGACCATGTAGATGCCGGTATTCATGATTCTGATATTAATTATTTAATATATAATATAAAAATTAGTTATTAAATTATTTTATTTATTATAATTTATCATATTTTATAGTATACTTTAAAATAATTTAAAAAAGCCGTGTGTCATGCAACCAACGGGCTACACACGGGCAATAGCAATAGCATGGGAAGCTAAGAGGAACGTGCGCGCCGAGATCGTCGAACACGGCCGCTTCCCATGCGTATGTTTGCGTGGTATCTGCCGCTTCGTCGTTCTAGAAGGCGGTCTCCATCTCACACCGTCAACGTGCAAATTAAGGAAGCTATTAAATCGTTTTTTAAAGATGGCAGACACTGTTAAATAATTTGGGTAGATCAATTGAGAAAAAAAAAAAAAAAACTAATCAGAAATATCACAAATTATCCCAGTTCTGGGTTATTCGCTTAATGGGACTCAGGAACCTTCGTCATTCCATGGGAGCTCCTTTAAAAAAATTTCTTCTTTGACAAGTTACAATCCTCATCCATGATGCAAGACCACGTGAGGATTTTTTGAACTTACGCATACTTTAACGGTTGGCGACGAAATCAATAAGGTGCATGGAAACGGCCACGTGTTTGGACACATACGTCCTGTTGCTCCTGATCTTCTCATTTGAGATTGACTGCGGAGAAATATGTAGGCAAGAAAGATCTATCGGATATGGAGTTTCGCTCGTTCTTTTGTATAGAAATTCTCATCAGAATATTTTTTGGTGAAGATCATTCGATATTTAAATTAAAAAATTGAAGAACAAAGAAAGAAAAAAGCATCGAATTAAATACATATTTGAAGGATTTCAAAATCTCTTTATTTATAGGAGAAGAATTGGAGTCGTATTCATCTCATATTTCAATAATCTTTCGAATTTATCGCACGAGATTGATTTGAAAGATATTTTTTCTTTTCTGAAAAATAGATTTATCCGAACTTTTTCAATTTGGAAAGAAGATGTGGAGATAGCTCAGTAAAACCGACGTTTAAAGCATGCAGAGCTCCAATATTGATCATCCAAGATTGATCGAAGAAGTATGATCTATGTTTGATAGGTCGGTTGTGGATTATTTTTTATCAATTAATTCAAAGAAGATCATCTTAGGAGATAGCTTATCCAAGAATAAACTATTGTAGGTCAGCAATAATCAATTTATAGCAAATCATTCTCGAAAATTTATCGACTGCGTATGACCTATGGTGAATCATCAGTGAATAGTCCATCGTAGGAGGAAAGATTGGTCGAGGATGGATGAGCAGTGACAGATCATCTTAGGATGACTTATGCTTATTTATGAGCAGTTAATTGGGTCCAAGGATTAGGATTAGGCTGCGTGGAGAGAGACTTGAGTCCATAATTTTTTTTCTTTCTTCTTATTTTGTTTTTTTATTTGGTGCTTGTTCTCGGCCAAGATATCTTGCCTACACGTGATGTTCTACACAAAAAAGACGGGCCTATAAATGAATTATGCTTACATATACTAGTTGTAAGATTGGTATACCTACATAGTAGTACGTATAAAATTGGGGGGCTTGGTCCCAATTTTGTTTCGAACCTCTTTACCTTGTTTATGTTTTTCAGAAGCTTTGCCTCCTCCTATTTGCATTATCAAAAAATAAAAATATTTGGTCTTAAAATTATTTTGGCAATGAATTCACACGTAACGGTTTGGGTGATGGGAGGCCCAATTTTGTTTGGAACCTTGTTTCTGTTTTTCAGGAGCTTTGCCGTATTATCCAAAAAAAAAAAAAAAAAAAAAGTTCGGTCATAAATTACAGTGGCAATGAATTCACACGTCACGGATTGGGTCATGGCCTTACTGAATGCCCTTTTTCTAGAAGGTCAAGATGTTCTGCTCCATTTTCACATTAGAAAAACGATGGCATGCTCCATTGTCTAGCATAATGCCCAAAATAACCCTGATCATTTGCAAGTGCAACCAACGCGGCTTCTTAAAAAAAAAAAAAAAAAAAGGGCACCCCATTTGTGACGAAAACTTCCTTCCTACCCGGCATACCCCTGACGATCACGTTGGAAATTCCGCGGTGTGCAAGGGGTGTCCAATAAAAAAAAGCAGAAGGGCATTATGGTCAATTAGAAGAGGTAGGTGGGAGACGGTGGTTCACGAAATTCTGGAAACCTACTCGTCGGAGGCAAATGAAATAGCTTGGAGACCAAGAACTCTAATCTCTGACCCAACTCTCAAACAGTTCTTCACCGTTCAAATTTCAAACGTCTCAAAGTCACCCCTCTCGGCCCTTCCGTGTTTGCCTAAATCTATATAAACCATTCCCCCTCTCGTCCACTTCCAAAGCTCCTGTCGCCTCATAATCCCTGTAGGCCATAGCTTCCCCAAGTTGTGTTCGAGTTTTCGGGGATTGCTGCCTTAAAAGAAAAGCAGGAGGAAGCCAGCCATTACATTCCCTTGGTTTTGCTTTTCTTCCGGCTGCTGGAAGGAATCGGTCGGTGCGCGCGGGGGCGAATTTTTCGATGGCTTCAATGGAGGCCGGTGATGTATATAGAGTCGGGAGCATGCGGCGGAGCAGTTCGATATGGAGGCGTGGAGATGACATCTTTTCCCGGTCTTCGCGGGATGAAGATGATGAGGAGGCTCTGAAGTGGGCTGCTCTCGAGAAATTGCCGACCTATGATCGAGTGAGGAGGGGCATATTGACTCTAGCTCAGGGAGAGAGCAAAGAAGTCGACATCCAGAGACTCGGGTTGCAAGAGAGGAACGCATTGCTGGAGAGACTGGTTAGAGTTGCAGAGGAGGACAATGAAAGGTTCTTGTTGAAGCTCAGGGATCGCATTGATCGGTGAGAATTTGGTCTCGCCTCATTCTTTTACATCAAATGAATGTGTATTACTGACGACAGGTTTCTTTCTAATACTGCTTTTAATTGGCATCTTCGCTTCCAGTGTTGGAATAGATATCCCTACAATTGAAGTGCGTTATGAGCACCTCAACATCCAAGCAGAAACTTATGTGGGCAACAGAGGACTTCCGACGATCCTGAATTCCATCATTAATGTAGTCGAGGTAGTACTTCACGAATTTCAAATATACTGGTTTGTCAATTAATACCCCCTATATATGCTCGTAACATCCTTCCGATTCTCGTATCCTCTGAACCAGTCTGCTGCCAATTACTTCCATATATTACCGACTAGGAAGAGATCATTGCCAATCCTACATGATGTCAGTGGAATCATCAAGCCTCAAAGGTAAGGAAGTTTTCTTTTCGCTGTTTTTTCATATGAAAGTGAGATGAATGAAGATTCACTGGGTTATGACAAGGGACTGAGACCAACTACCGATAGCTTTCAGTCTTTGGGGTAACTTATAAACATATAGGAAAATCATGACAGGTAAACTTTAAAAAAAAAGCAATGAAATCTTGACAAGCATCGTTTGGTTTCCTACAACCACAAATATTAATCTCTGTAGCAATGAAAATGCTGCTGACTCTTTCAGGCCTTGTTGTTAAATTGCTGCAAAGGCTATGATTGATTCTCTTCATGACCGAACATCTACAGAGTTTATTTTATTCTGCTAGCACCACTCCTATTTATGATGAACTACCTTCCTCCATCTCTGTTTCTAACTCTGTTGACCTCCACTTGTGCTGCTGAGAGTGGTTATCCCTGCATCACGACTTAAATCCTCTGTTTTCTTCATAAAAGTTGGGTGCTCTAATCCTCCGCTTCAGCAAACAAGAAAATAAAGGATAGCCACAGGTTGCTCTCAAATCTTTCGTCCCCATTGATGTAAATTGCTACAGTTTCGGACTTCTATTCTAACCCACCACAACACCCCCTCCTTTCTTTTTCTCATGCAATTAGTGACCTGTAAATAATTCCCTTTCAATAATAAAGTAGGGGGAAGCGTTTCACTTCATCCATTACCCCTCAGAAAAAAAAAAGAAAAAAAGAAAGAAAGTGAGATGAATTGCTCTAGAGTTTTTTTTTATTTTTTTAAAAAATGATCAATTGCAGCATCTCTATCGGACGCATTATCATTCCTATTCTTCATAATTTCAGGATGACTTTGCTATTAGGGCCCCCAGGTTCAGGAAAGACCACATTGTTGTTGGCCTTGGCTGGAAAGCTGGACTCGGATCTGAAGGTCAAGATTATCCATTTTGAATCTATCTTAGTCTCAAAATAAAACCCCCCACCCTCCTCCTTAATAGCTCAAAACTAATATAAAGGAGTGATTTTGCTTTTACATGCACAAAAATAAACAGGTTTCGGGGAGGGTGAGTTACAACGGTCATGGAATGGAGGAATTTGTTCCTCAAAGAACGGCTGCCTACATCAGTCAACATGATCTTCACATAGGGGAGATGACAGTTCGTGAAACCTTAGCTTTCTCTGCAAGGTGCCAGGGAGTAGGATCTCGTTACGGTAAGTTCACATAGGAAAGGTCAAAACTATAATACAGTCTTAGTTACTGGATCTTTGCTAATTTTTCAATGAACGCAAATGAATCATCGTTGTCGAAACCATACAGAAATGTTAACCGAGTTATCGAGAAGGGAGAAGGCAGCTAATATCAAGCCCGATCCTGATATTGATGTCTTCATGAAGGTGAGATTCATATTTTGAATTAGAGTCCTCTTTTAAAATCTCAATCGCAGCAAGCTCCAATATAATCTTCTACCTGAATTGGAAATAGTAAGGGAACAAAGTATAGGTCGGTAACGAAATTTCGCTCATGCAGGCAGCTGCAATGGATGGACAGGAAACCAGTGTGGTCACAGACTATATATTAAAGGTACGTGCTGCAAACTGCTTCGTAGAATGAACTGAATATTTCGGAGGCGCAAGACTCATTATTTCCTCATTGGCTTCTTTAAATTATGGTAGATCTTAGGATTGGAAATCTGTGCCGACACTATGGTAGGAGATGAAATGCTGAGAGGTATCTCTGGTGGCCAAAGAAAGCGTGTCACGACAGGTAGAGCAACTGATAAGATGAACATCTAAGATTAAAATTCTTCTGAGCGAGGCTTTATGCTTGTTCCTATCTTGTGTCTACGTTTTTACCGGGCCTGGCTTCTGGGTGCTTGATTTGCATGGTATAGGTGAGATGCTCGTCGGACCTGCGAAAGCTCTGTTCATGGATGAGATATCGACCGGTCTAGACAGCTCCACAACATTCCAGATAGTTAATTCACTTAGGCAGTCCATTCATATTCTTGGTGGGACAGCTGTTATTTCCTTGCTCCAGCCTGCTCCGGAGACATACGACCTCTTCGATGACATCATTCTTCTCTCCGATGGACAAGTTGTGTATCAAGGTCCTCGTGAACATGTGCTCGATTTCTTCGAGTCAATGGGCTTCAAATGCCCGGAAAGGAAGGGTGTTGCAGACTTCTTACAAGAGGTAGCTAGGCTAATTGCAAAAATGATTTCGGCCGACCGCTTGTTCAGCCACCAGCTTCTTTATTTCATACCGTCGAGACTCTTATTTCACCATCGTGAAGGTAGTATACTGAATCTCTTTTTTCTGGTTTAAATTTCAAAGGTGACCTCGAGGAAAGATCAGCAGCAGTATTGGGCACGTCACGGTGAAACTTACCGGTATGTGCCTGTCAAGGAATTTGCAGAGGCCCATCAGTCTTTCCACGTTGGGCAGGATATAGGAAATGAACTTTCCATCCCCTATGACAAGAGCAAGAGCCACCCTGCCGCCCTGACAGCCTCAAAATATGGTGTCAACAAAAAGGAGCTTTTGAAAGCTAACCTTGCAAGAGAACTATTACTGATGAAGCGAAATTCATTTGTCTATATCTTCAAGGCAACTCAGGTTAGTCATCTATATCCACAAATAATGAAATGATACGCTCAAACTCAGCAAATCAACACCTTGTAATTTCTGAATTCCAGCTCATTATCATGGCTTTCATCACAATGACAATCTTCCTGCGCACGGAGATGCACCGTGACTCTGTAACTGATGGGGGAATCTATATGGGAGCACTTTTCTTCGGAATAGTCACGGTCATGTTCAATGGGTTCTCGGAGCTTGCGATGACAATTCTGAAGCTTCCTGTCTTCTTCAAACAAAGAGATTTGCTCTTTTATCCTGCATGGGCATATGCAATTCCAACATGGATTTTAAAGATCCCAATTTCATTTGCAGAAGTTGGAGTTTGGGTGTTCACGACTTACTATGTTATTGGATTTGATCCAAATGTAGGAAGGTAAGATGGCTGACTTTGATGCTGTCTCAGGTTGCTGGGTCATTGTAGCTGAATCCTTCCATTCTACGATCTTCAAAATAATGGTGTACTCTCTCTCCTTGATAGGCTATTTAAGCAGTATCTGCTACTCTTAGCAATCAATCAGATGGCATCAGCACTCTTCCGGTTCATTGCTGCACTGGGTAGGAACATGATCGTTGCAAATACCTTTGGATCCTTTGCGCTGCTTATTCTTTTGGTTCTGGGTGGGTTCATCCTGTCGAGAGGTATGCACCTATCTCTTTCTTAATTTCTTCTTTTATATTAGATGCCATACTACGTACAAGCTGTTAGAGATATCATTCCTGTGTCAGCTGCCAGCAATGATGGTTTGTTAACCGTATCTATCTCTATTCTTTCGATCGACAGAGGATGTGAAGAAATGGTGGATATGGGGTTACTGGATCTCACCCTTGATGTACGCACAGAATGCAATCTCAACAAATGAATTTCTCGGAAAAAGTTGGAGCCGTGTAAGGGCATCTCCTTCATAATATTACAAGAAATTGCATTATTTGAGGAAAGAATATATATAGCTGATATGTGTTCTATAAATTGTTTTGCAGATTCTTTCTGGATCAAAAGAGCCACTAGGAGTGCTTGTCTTGAAGTCTCGTGGTGTCTTTCCAGAGGCAAAATGGTACTGGATTGGTTTTGGCGCCTTGATTGGATACGTATTGCTATTCAATGCTCTTTTCACCGTGGCTCTCACCTATCTCAAGCGTGAGTATAGATCTCATAATAACATCTTGTCGGAAAAATGCAAAATCTTACAAATTATGTATGGCTTAAATTTCTAAGATCGAGAACTCGACTCTGAGCATTGCCTAACGTTTGCAGCATTTGGGAAAGCTCAGACAGCTATGTCGGAAGAGACATTAAAGGAAAAACATGCAAATTTAACTGGGGAAGTATTAGAATCATCATCCAGAGGGAGGAACTCTGTAGATCATTTCACATCCGGAGGTAAGTCTAGTCAATATGTTTAACGTAAGCTAATTTCTTCTCTCTCGACAGATTTCATCTTATTGTCATTCTCATGCATGCAGATGGTGCTCATGAAAAAAGGAGGAGCAATACCTCATCAAATTCCACAAATGAAGTGGTTGATTCAAATCAGAACAAGAAGGGAATGGTCCTTCCATTTGTACCACTTTCCATTACCTTTGACGATGTAAGATACTCCGTGGACATGCCACAGGTAATTAATATCTCAAGCAATATATCCTCCTCTTCCTCATTCCTCCCCATCATTCTCTTCCTTCTCCCCCCCCCCCCCCCCCCCCCCCCCCGCCCCCTCTCTGTTTTTTTTTTTTTTTAGCAAACCAGCTGCATTTCTTATTTCATTAGCTAAGTGAAATTTGTAGTGGATTTCCACTGTTCACTCAAAAAAAAAAAATCATATAAAAGCAGTACGAGACCTTTGTAAAACTAATCAAAGTGACATACCTAAACCCTTGCAAAAAGATTGAAAGTTTTTTGTGAACTTGTAGGAAATGAAAGCACAAGGTGTGACGGAAGATCGATTGGAACTCCTTAAGGGGGTGAGTGGGTCTTTCAGGCCAGGAGTGCTAACAGCTCTAATGGGGGTTAGTGGAGCCGGTAAGACAACATTGATGGACGTATTGGCTGGGAGAAAAACAGGTGGATATATAGAGGGAAACATCACCATATCTGGCTACCCAAAGAAGCAAGAAACTTTTGCTCGAGTATCAGGATATTGTGAACAAAATGATATCCACTCTCCGCACGTGACAGTCTATGAATCTCTTGCATACTCTGCATGGCTTCGATTGCCTGCTGAGGTTGATTCTGCAACAAGAAAGGTTGGTTAATTAAATGACAGCCTAATCCTAGCATTCCTTTTTAGTTCATTAATGCATAGACTGACTGATGAAACTATTGATCACACAGATGTTCATTGAAGAGGTCATGGAGCTTGTAGAGCTGACATCATTGAGGGATGCACTGGTTGGATTACCTGGAGTGAATGGGCTATCGACCGAGCAACGAAAGAGGCTGACGATCGCTGTGGAGCTTGTTGCTAACCCTTCTATAATATTCATGGATGAACCAACCTCCGGACTCGACGCACGGGCTGCTGCAATTGTTATGAGGACTGTAAGGAACACCGTAGACACTGGGAGGACAGTCGTGTGCACCATTCACCAGCCTAGCATCGACATATTTGAAGCTTTTGATGAGGTAAGGGAATGCTAGCTAGAATTAATTGGTCTATATGTATTAATAAACTGAAATACAACGAGGCACCACTGTGATATATTTTATATTTGATTGCAGCTCTTCCTGATGAAGCGAGGAGGAGAAGAGATATATGTAGGTCCACTGGGGCGCCATTCTTGCCATCTTATTAGTTATTTTGAGGTGAGACACAAAAAAGAAAGGTTTTAGTTCCTTGCAAGATTCAGCACAACAGATGAAATTACCGACAATATCTTTTGGTTTATTTTCTCAAGGGAATTGAAGGTGTCAGTAAGATAAAAGATGGTTATAATCCTGCCACATGGATGCTGGAAGTGACGACATTGGCCCAAGAAGAGATACTCGGGGTTAATTTCAGCGAAGTATACAAAAATTCTGAACTGTTTCAGTGAGTAACTTTTACTTCAAATCTTTTTTCCTAATCCATATAGCTAGCATGTCTTTGCTTATATCTGCATATTCCACTTCAGGAGGAACAAGAATTTGATAAAGGAATTAAGTACACCACCTCCTGGTTCAAGTGATCTTTACTTCCCAACTCAGTATTCGCAAAACTTCTTCACCCAATGTATGGCTAACCTATGGAAACAGAACCTATCATATTGGAGGAATCCTCCATACACTGCAGTGAGGTTCTTCTTCACGACAATCATAGCCTTGTTGTTTGGGACTATTTTCTGGGACCTTGGCACTAAAAGGTACATGTCGAGTACGCTCTCCCCTCGGGATTTTCTGACTCTATGTTCTTTCGATCCGGAATCATGATCTCAGCGTGCCTGTGCTGTTTTATATTGCAGGGATAGTCAGCAGGATTTGTTTAATGCAATGGGTTCCATGTATGCTGCCGTTCTCTTCATTGGGGTGCAGAATGCTTCGTCCGTTCAGCCGGTTGTGGCCATCGAACGAACCGTATTTTATAGAGAAAGGGCAGCTGGAATGTATTCAGCCTTGCCATATGCATTTGGACAGGTACTTACTTTTTAGTACATCACCTTGTCTATCCACCTTTTGAGCTTTTAGAGTTGAAGTTAAAAAAAAAAAAAAAAACCTTTTCCATATTTGTCTGGCTTATATATACCTGGTGCCGCTTACCTTCTCTTTGATGACTCTAACCACTGTTTGCGAATTGCAGGTTGCGATCGAAATTCCATACATCTTGGTCCAGTCTTTGATTTATGGTATAATAGTATATGCAATGATTGCGTTTGAATGGACGGCAGCTAAATTCTTCTGGTACATGTTCTTCATGTACTTCACATTGCTTTACTTCACATTTTATGGAATGATGGCGGTAGGCTTGACCCCCAACCACAACATCGCTTCAATAGTCTCCTCTGCCTTCTACGCGATATGGAATCTTTTCTCTGGATTTATTATTCCACGACCCGTAAGTTCCGACTACCAGATCTCGATTCTTGTATAAAAAGTATATCCACTAAAATCGCTGCTTCATCCTCGCAGAGAATTCCTGTTTGGTGGAGATGGTATTATTGGGCATGCCCTGTTTCGTGGACCCTCTACGGTTTGGTTGCTTCCCAGTTTGGAGATGTACAGGATAAGCTTGACAGCGACGTGGTCGTGGCTGATTTCGTCAGGAGTTACTTTGGGTTCCGGCACGACTTTTTGGGAGTGGTAGCAGCGGTCGTTGTCGCATTCGCCGTGCTATTTGCCTTCCTATTCGGCTTCTCGATCAAAATGCTCAACTTCCAAAGGAGATGATCGGAGTTCCCTACGATTGACCATGATGTTTCGGAGAAAAGATTCAGATCAGACTACTCGTTCATGCAGATTGGAGTCGGCCGGTGATTCTGGAAACAAAGAAGAAACAAACCTGGACGGCAAAGAAGAAACAAATTTGAACGGGACAACTCAGTTTTTTTTTTTTTTGCGCCGCATATTTTTTTCAACAATTATCGTGAAATTTAAATGATGTCGAGACTTTCTCACAATATTTTTGCGGATATTTGTACACGCTAAAAATGAGAATGGGAAATGTTCTTTTGGAATTCCAAAAACTACTTACTTTTGATGTGTTTCTGTAGCAAAAGATGAGACTTCTTCCGAATAGATGCAAAAAAAAAAAAAAAAAAAGTGGACACCTCAGCAATACTTTCATCACATGTTATGAATGTAAAATTAAAGAAAATCAAATGACGACCACCCAATTCTATTTGAACGTGAGAGATTACACTGACTGTGCAAAAAGGAAATGTCTCCTGATGGAGATGGTTAAATCTTAAGGACGGGTAGAAGGATGCAAGGAAAAGGAACACAAAGAACAAGTTAACGCCCATGTCCCAAAAGTAGTGGGTCTTGAATTGTGAAAATTAACCTCAAGGCCACAAAGATGAATTAATGGTGTGGCTGTAGTCCTTCTGCGATGCAATGGAAATTTTGGTGAAGCTAGCTCTTGAAGCCATGAAGAACCATCATGCATGAAAACTGGGGCATAGAACATGAACAGGAGACGAAGAGCGAACCGAAAGGAATATAGTGTAAGAAACTTAAACGAATAGGTAAAATAAAAAAATTACAGGATTAATATGATCCAAATATGCAGCGTAGAATTATTTTTTGTAAGCAAAGATGATGAGCACCGGGGACCTAGAATTTGACTAGTGATAAACATAAATGAATCTTAGCCAAAATACACCATCAACAAGAAGCTACCAGAGGAAGGAGGAAATCATTTGAATTGCAAGATAACATTCTACCATTACACCTGTACAAACATTCAATTGTTGATAACCATTAAATTTCTTAATTTTCATGTGCATAAGCCAACATTACCTTATCACAGGCAGGTTACTTTTGTCCATGGCTCTCAACAATCTAGCTCTAGGATACAGCATACACACACACACACATACAGACATGCGTAGTTTATAAATAATCAAGCATTCTACTTGTCTTGCCGAACATAACCGCAACATTTAAACCAATAAACCAATTTCAAAATAATGGCCTACTCTTCTTGAAACAGCAAAGGATAAAACTTCAGATTTTTCGCACTACTTTCTATATCCCTACCATTTTAACTATTTATAAACGATGAAAGTTGCATGAGTATCCATTGGAGTATGGTAAATTTTCTTGTGAGAAGGAAAAAAAAAAAAACCTGCATCACTAACCAATGAGTGGAAACTTGCCTGAAATGGTGTATTCTCTGTTAACTCCATTTACGGGTTCCTCAACTGTGGGGTGGTTGAGGTGCCCATATCATAATGCCATATGGACGACTCCATGCCCGGAAAAGGTCATAGTGTTTCTATGGTTGACATCTAAGAACAGACTGTAATGTTGAAGAGGAAAGATTAGAATGTTGGAGCTGGATATAAGTTTTGTGGAGCTATTGTTGAATCTACCAATCACCTCTTCTTGTACATTTGCTAGTACCTCTGGAGCACCATTAAAATAAACATCTGCGTGATTGCAAACTAGTCATTCATCCGAATCCTCTCTAGGCTCTCTATAATAAGATATATAAACTTTTCGGTGTGCATAGAAATTGTTTTCAGAACTTATGTAACTTACATATATTTCAGCAGAGTACTAATTATGCTATGCTCCGTCAATCGTTCCTGTAACCCAATAATAATGAGTGCTTCCATCCAAGCCAACTAATTAGATGCTATCATCAGTAATTGATAGACGATCACCTAAGAAAATATGTTAGATAATTTAAATTTTTATGCCTTAAATATTCATGCAAAATCAAAATAAAACATATTTTACGCCATCATCTCACCGACACGATGATCACGTAGCCCATAGAGCATTAGACCCATCTTCCATAGGCAACTGATCTTCTCTCTCCTTATCCTTCACATTAATGCGGATAATTGATGAAAATCATCAGCCCTCCTGAAAGTTGGAGAACAGAGACCACACCATTTCTATTTATACATGCACTTGTCTTATCCCATCGGAAGATTTAATCCTGGTTAGAGTAAGAATTCCGATCTAAGTCTGATCAGAAATAGAACTCTTTAATTAATTAGGCCCACCATAATCGATACAGGACTTGACCCAATGAATTAAACCTGAGTAAGTGATAATTAGGCCATATTATGGAGTTAAATCTAACATTCTCCCACCTGGCCTATATTATCACTTAAAATTAGCTCTTTAATTTTGCCAAAATATTTTAAAAATAAATAAATAAATATATATATATATTTTAAATTTTAAAATAACAATCCTGATTCAGAATTTTAAAATTGATCCGACGAATGTGCGCTCATTTTATAAAAATTTATCTAATTATCTATTCCTTAAATTTTTTTATATTTTGATTAAGTAAAAATCATTGATGCAAATCATGGCAGTTATATATCTCAATTGACATACTTCCTTCCATGTTTCATGACATCAAAAATTCTCACTTAATCCAGCCTTATATGCTGGAATACATAGACTATCAAAAATCATAATGCCTATGATAATGGTCCCACTGTTATATCATATAAATGATACTTCTATTTACTTTAATTTTGATAAAAGTCAACCATAACGTATGCAAATAATAATTAAACAGAAGTAATAGCAGTCATCTAATCATTAAGAAATCTCAAAATAAGT
Source organism: Cocos nucifera (assembly GCA_006176705.1). Lineage (NCBI taxonomy): Eukaryota > Viridiplantae > Streptophyta > Magnoliopsida > Arecales > Arecaceae > Cocos > Cocos nucifera. The sequence goes on from QRFJ01000047.1 coordinate 916,729, forward strand.
GTCTATTATAAATTAAATATCCCAATGATAAATGTTCATAACTTTTACATGCTCTTTGAAAATTTTGGGCACTAAACCTTTCGTCAAAGAATCAGCTATCATACAAGCAGTACCAATAAAATTAATAGACACTAGATGACTATTAATCCTCTCATTTACAGCAAGATATTTAACACCAATGTGCTTGTTTGCATTGGTCATATTGCTACTATCAGAGAAAGAAACTGTAGTAGAATTTTCACAATAAATTTTCAGTAGTTTGAAAATAGAATCCATAACTCCAAGCTTTGAGATAAATTTTCTCAATCATAGAGCATATGAGGAAGCCTCATAGCAGCTTATATATTCAGCTTCCATAGTAAAGCAAGCAATAATGCGATGTTTTGTACTCCTCTATGAGATTGCTCCACCAGCTAATAGAATGATATAATCTAATGTAGACTTCCTACTATCGAGGCAACCAGCATAATCTGTATCTGAATAACTAATCACCTCCAATCGATCAATCATCCTATAAGTAAACATGTAGTTTTTAATTTTCTGAAGATATCGCATCACCTTCTTGGCTGCTTTTCAGTGGTCCATACTTGGATCACTCTGATATCTACCAAGCATTTTCAAAGCAAAACTGATATCAAGATGAGTACATACTTAAGCATACATCAGACTATCCACTGCAGATGCATAGGATATATCCTTCATCTGATTTCTCTTAATCTTTTTTTGGGGATACTGAAATTTACTGAATTTATCATTTTTAACAATTGGCATTTCACTTGATGAGCAACTTGACATTCCAAACCTTTCTAGGATTCTAGTAATATAATTTCTCTAAAATAAATCAAGTAATCTTCTATTTCTATTACGATGGATTTCTATGCCAAGAACATAAGAAGTATCTTTTATATTTTTAGTATCAAAATATTTAGAAAAAAAATTTTAGTCATCTTCAGATATATACATTGATCAGCAATATTTTTTTTTTTAAATCCGAAGAAAATAATGATATCATTTAACTTTAAGTACCATTACCTGAAAGCTTGTTTAAGACCATATATAGATTTTTTTAATTTATATATCAGTCTTTTATTTTCTTGCACTAAAAAAATTCTTTAGACTATTCCATATACACCTTTTTTTAAAAATTTTTATTCAAAAATGCGATCTTGATATCCATTTGATGTAGCTCTAGATCAAAATAAGCTACTAATGCCATAATAATTCTGAATAAATTTTTTTCAGAAATAGAAGAAAATATTTTATGATAATCGATGACTTTCTTTTGAGTGAATTTCTTTGCTACAAGTCTAGCTTTATATCTCTCGTTATTATCTTTGGAATCCCATTTGGTCTTAAAAATTCATTTACAACCTATAGGCTTAAATTCTTTATATAATTCGACAAGTTTTCATACTTGATTCTTATTCATGGATTCCATCTCATCTTTCATGGCATCCAATTAAAGTTCAGAATCATCACTTTTCATGGCATCCTTAAATAAAACTGGATCATTCTTTATTCCAATATTGTAATCATATTCTTATAAGTATATAATATAAATATCTAAAAAAATCGATCTTCTAATTCTAGTAGATCTCCGTAATATTTTAGATTTAGTATCACTATTATGATTATTTTTAATTGGATCATGTTCATTGATAGTCTGTTCAGAAAGTGGTGTATCAATCACCTATTGATGTTTCATAATTTTAAGTCGAACAGGCTCAAGTAAAATATCTCTAGGTGTTACTGTAATAGGAAGGGATTCTCTTATTTTCTGTAATATCGCATTACGCGGTGTACCACTCCTATGGTTTTCATCATCCTCAATGAACCTAGCAATTTTAGTTTCAACAATTCTAGTAGTGTGTGATGGACAATAAAATCTAAAATCCTTTATTCTTTATAGATATCTTATAAAATAATAACTAATAGTTCTAGGATCTAATTTATTTTCTGGTAAGTTATACAATCGAGTCTCTACTAGACAACCTCAAACATGTAGATGTCCTATACTTGATTTCCTATCTATCCATAACTCAAAAGAAGTTTTAAGAATAGCCTTACTAGGTACCTAATTTAGGATATACATAATGGTTTTTAAAACTTATCTCTATAAATTTAAGGTTAATAAGGATTTACTAACCATAATTCTCACCATATGCATCAAGATGTGATTATGCCTTTTAGCAACATTATTTTGTTAAAAAAATTTTTGCATAGTATACTGTGCTACAATGTCATGCTGTTTAAAAAATTTGACAAAAGATTCAGAATTATGGTTAGATTTATCATATCTGTCATAGTATTCACCACCTCTATCGAATCTCATAACCTTAATTTTTCTGTCCAACTGATTTTCATGTAACAGAAAAACATAACCATAACATGAGAAATTATCAATAAAAGTAATAAAATATTTTTGCCCTTTAAAATAAGGCATAAAATAGCCACAAATATTAGTATGCATCAATTCTAAGAGTCCTTGACTTCTAGTGGTATTCTTTTTGTGACTTTTAATTTATTTTCTTTAATACAATCGATGAACATACCAAAATTACTAAAATTTAGATTTGGTAAAATATCTTTCTTAACCAATCTAATGATCCTTTCTTTAGATATATTACGTAATCACCTATGCCATAGCATCGAAGAACTCTCTTTTATAATACCATATTTTATTTCGATATTAACATTTAAAACATGCAAAGATTGTTCAAAAGAAGAATCCAAATTTAATTTATATAATTCATTACATAATATTGCAGTACCAATAAAAATAAATTTTTTTATTAATTTAAAATATAAATTTATAAAAATAAATAAAAAATCTTCTAAATCAAGTTTGATAAAAAAATTAAATTTTTAGATACTGAAAGAATATAAAAGACATTATGTAGATCTAATTAGAATCTGGTGTCTGTAATAAGTTCATAGGTCCCGACTATAATGATCTTAGAGTTCACCCATTTTTTCATAAAGATCCATCGATCTCTATCATTTAGTTTTCTGCTTGAAAGAAATCTCTGCATTGAATTGAATATGAATTGCAGCATCCGAATCAATCCATCAAGTATTAGAAAGGACATCAATGAAATTAGTTTCGAAATAAATAAGTGATAAGAAAATATCCTTCTTTTCAAAGCATTTCTTTCTTTTCTCACAATCTTTCTTGATATGTCCCTCTTTCTTGTAGAAAAAATATTTTAATTTATGAGAAATTTTTATTGGTGGATTGCTAAATTTTTTATTTTTTTATTTTTTTTTCTTAAGACGCTCGCATAAAACTATATGAATAGCTGGAACCTCTTTCTATTTCAATCTCTCTTTCTCTTACACACATTGAGAGATGAGTTCATTCATTATCCATGATTTTTTATGTATGTTGTAATAAATCTTAAATTGGGATGGAAGAGAATTAAGAACAAACTAGAAAAAAAAAATTTTAGATACTGTCATGTCCAAATCATTTAATTTTTTAGCTATATCATGTATTTCCATAATATGCTTTTACACTCTAGAAAATTCATCATATTTCATAGAGGTTAATTTGTTCATTATGGTACTGACTAAGATTTTACTTGATCTGATAGACTGTTGCTCTATAGAGGAAAGATACTTAGAGGCCAATTCGTTATTCAAAATAGATCTCCTAATGTCTCTTGCTATGAAATTTTTAATAATTATGAGAAACAATATATTAAAATGCTCCCATTTTTTAGATAATTTCTTATAATCAGAAGAACTAATGAGGGTAAGTGGATCTGGCTAAGGCTTATAAAGGGCCAAATCTAAATCTAGACATCTTAAGATAATTAGAAGCTGTTCGTGCTAATCAGAATAATTCGATCTATTCAGTATGAAAATATTAGATAGATGCGATGAGAGTGAAGTAGGAATCATGGATGTAAATAACAAAATATGCTTATAATTACCAATAAGATGCAGCTTTTATAATATAATTCCGCTAATAATACTTATTATATAACTATAAAATACCTTTGAGCAAGAATCATAGCATATAATAAGTATTATAATTAATTTAATCATAAATTTAAACATAATAAATAATGCCAAAACATGCATCACATAAATCATAATCAATAATAATATAAAATATATAAGCAAGAATAATAATTATGGCATGTACATATAATACATGTTTAAACTATGATCCATCATATTAGTTATACTTTTAGTAGTTTAACTAACTATGGTTACAAAAATCTAAGGTTATTCTCACCATTGAGTGTAGAACTTTTCATCTTTATGTAATTCAAGTTAGTTAATCTTTTACTATTAATTTTATATCAAATTACAGTCATCTTTGAGTTTACTATAATATATATACTTTTATGTAATTCTTGAACTATAATGAGAGAAAATCATTAGCCCTCAATGACTCGACTATCCAAAATCTATAGAGTGCTTCGGATTCTTTGGGGCTACGCGAAAATATACTTGAATAATATAATAACAAGCAAAATTATTAATTAAATAATTTAATTATTTAAATATTTTATTTTATATAAAAAATTTAATCATAATATTTTTCAAACCATCATAAGTCCAACGATTTAAAAAATCATTCAAATTGAATAAAAAATGATCAAGTTATAGCAATTTTGTCGAACAACTTAAAATTAAAGAACTTAACCATAAATTAAATAAATATGGAGTCTTTTCTATAAAATAGCAGCTTTAAAACTATTCAAAAATCTGACAGGAACTTTAATGTGATGTATTACCCTATTAGGGACTAAATTATAAAATTATCCAAAGGACTAAATTGCAAAACTATCTTAAAGGTCTTTTCAGAATTTAAACTTTCACTACTACGGAACCAGACTATGGCAATGGTTTGTAACTGCTGCCATAGTCCAAAAAATTACTGCTATAGGCTATGGCAGCGGTTAGCCGCTGCCACTGCAGTCATCACCGTAGATCTATGGCAGCGGTTGTTGCAGCGGTTATGAAACTCGCTGCCATAGACTTATCTATGGCAGCGGTTATAAAATCACTGTGATAGATCAGTCTATGACAGTGATTATGAAACTGCTGCTATAGGCTTGTTTATGGAAGTGGTTATGTAACCACTGCCATAGGTCTAATGCAGTGACTGATACATTTTCTATGACAGCGGTTGGCACGTCTACAGCAGTGGTTGTAAAAATGCTGTCATAGCTTTTGAATAATTAAAAAAATATAAAATTTTTAATTTTTTATATATTTTATCTGACAAATGCAGAGATATATAACACATAAAAATATTATAAACATAAAAATATTTCTAAAATACTAAAATTTTATTATCTAATAAAATTTATTATAATATTTTTTTAAAAAAATATATCAAAATTTTTCTAAATCTACATCATCGTCGTCCTGAAAGATAGAGCACGAGATGGAGCCAGAGCTGGAGCTGGAGCCAAAGTCGAAGTCGGAGCTGGAAGAGTTGGAGCTGGAATGCATGCCAACATATCCTCAAAGCCCATGAAGGCATCTCTAAAATGTGTGCTGAGCGTCGACACCATGTCTTTCATGATGTCCTCCAGATGAGATGCACACTCTTCAGCCTGATCTACTTACATCACAGCATGATCTGCCCATGCCAATGCCACCTCAAGCTCCTCCTGATTGACAACATCGAAAGCCAATGAAGAGACGCTCGCCTCAGACCAATAGCTGGTTGGCATATGTCCGAACTTGTATCGGATCCTCCTAGAGTACTCAGACCCCAAGACTTGAGATAGATGGTCATGGGGGCCAAAGGTATCTGTATCCTCGCTCGTGAGCGCATCTAACTGATCCTGTAATTATAAATATAAATAAAATTTTATAAGAATTGCTATAATACTAATCATATATACTAATATATTTAATACTTACAAAAATTCTTTCGATCGCGGTGTTTATCGGCCTGCACTTCTTGTCCGTATGGTTGGATCAAAAAATTTCGCTATGGCTGAGCATCACTCCATCTCTCATCAGCTATAACAATGGATCAATTTATCAGAAATATAAAAAAAATTATTAATTTAATTTATCCAGTAAGATTTAGAATTCATTATCTCTCTATGCATACGACTGGTCATAGACTCACGATTGAGAGTGTACGTATACTCTTGAGCTGCCTGATTCTTCCAGTTCTGATGGAAGATAGTCTAAAAAATATTCAAATAAATAATAAATATTTAAAAAATATTTAAATATAATTTTAAGTATATTAAAAAATTAAAAAAATTAGTAATTTTACTTCGAACTCCTGGCTCCTCCAATGTGTAACCATCCTCTTCCACTGACTCGAAAGACAGTCCTGTATCCAAGAAACAAGCTCCTCTATAGTGTCTCATCAATGCTCGAGCTATCCTCTATGGAACTTGATCTTGTAGCCCTGGTATAACTCTCCGATCTTCTTTAGTCGAGCATCTCGAGCCCTCTCATGATTAGAAAAGTCGTACCTCCTCTACATAAAGTTATCAAAAGTTAGTTACAAAATTATTCTAATCAAACATAGTATAAACATGTAAAATGCATAAATATAATTAAGATGTACTTACCCATATCTTCTTCCACATCCGATCTCTGACAGTATCATCCATCAATCGCCAGTCTCTGGGCTCTACAGAAATAATGTCTGACCGCCTCACAAGCACTCCAAAAAAAGGAATGCATCTCTCGCGTGGTCTCCCCTACTGGCCTCCCCTCCATATTATACTGTACCATTATCTAATGCTGGCGGTTCCATACATGCGCTATACGTATGGGACCATGAAATATCCGACTGGATAATGCACCTACAAAAAAAAATATGTTATGCAAATATATATGTGTATAAATATTATATAAAAAATAAATAAATAATATAATAAAAACGTACACTCAGATGTCGTTGGAGTAGCATGTGTTGGAGATGTGAATAATGATGGAGGCTCAGATGCCGTTGGAGTAGATGCCATTGATGAAATAGATGCTGACGGTGGAGGTTCCTGAGTAGCCAATGCGGAGGTGGATGGAGTATGCTCCGACTTCTTCTCAGATACTGAACTCCACGTAACTCATCGAGAGGCAGGGGTGAAAGCTAGATGATGTTTCAGTGCCGTCGTGACCTACAATGTTAATGAACATTAACCAATATAATATATTGAACAATAATCAAAGATATGCTTAGGTACCATCCATACAATTGCATATAGATATACGGATGCCAAAGATTATGTACACTAATCAATTAACGGGTCTAACGCTATGCAATGCAATAAACAAAACCAATAAAATGGCAGTTTTCTTAGCGACCGACATGACACGGTCTACCGACATGGCACGACATGGCCTACCAGCATGGCTCAGATGCGGAGCTCCACGTAGTCATTCGAGGGGCAAGGATTGCAACCTTTGGACAACAAATTTAACATATTGAATAATAATATTAGCAATACATCAATAAATAGACTCTAATAATTTATACCAGAATGTTGAAGTCATCGCCTAGTGGCATCTATAATATGGATATCACCATCGCTCCTGACAAATATGTTTAGAACCTTGACAGTACCAGATAAGTTTTGTTCTAGATGAGCACTTTGCATGCATGGTCCAACATCGTCATCAACTTTGGTATCATCAAAAATATGCCTAGGCATCATCTTCACAATAATACCCCATTGAGGCTTCAAGGGATCACCAACGTAGAAGACTTGACTAGCTTGGGAGGCAAGTTAGTCAAGTACATACGGTTCTTCAGTGCGAAGATGGTATTGCATGTTAATAAGAGTAAAACCACACTCATCAATCTTCATCCCAGACTGTGATAAGTTGTCAAACCAATCATACTTCATCAACGCAATCATTTCTTTAGAATAATAATCCAAAATGACTATCTTCTCCACCATGCCATAATAGTTCAAATCCTCCGTACGAGGCTGTGAATCCTTCGAGCTAGCATAACACCCAGTGGTGGCGCTCAACATGACACCACTATTTTATGTTGCCATATTTATGGACCTGCTGTGAATATTAAATTTGTAGCCGTTAATGACGAGCTATTTATACTCACACACGGTATGATTAGCGTCCATTAAAAGAAAACGCACTTTAGTGCTCACATCACTGAGCGGCAATCTCCACACCTAATTAAAGAGATGACATCTAATTAGTAAACATGTTCAAATAAGTTGTACAAGGCAAGAATATATAATCGCTTACATGATCTTTGAAATATTTAGAAAATTCTTTGCTGTGCATTTTTTTTTCTTCCACATACTTAGAGTGTCATATTTTACTCTTATGATCTCCTTATGTTTGTTGTATGTATGAAGAATAAATTTAGGTATAATTGAATATTTTCTTCTAGTTATTATGAAATAAATAAGGCTGAGTGACTCACCTTATGTATGGCTCAATGACATCACAGTTGCAGAGCATGTAGCGATGTGTCTTATCCCTTTCCTCAATGGTTAAATCAGTGAAGCGGTATAAAGTGAAAAGTCCATCTGATTATGGAATGGACTCAAATAAATCAGTGAAGTGGTATAAAGTGAGAAGTCCATCTGGTTGTGGAATGGACTCAAATGTACGCTCAATTGACTCATACTGATCATCTTGATTCCTCATTAATCGACTACGATGTGTCTCGAACTTGTTTAAGTATATGGTATAAAAATCCATATACTTTTGATCCAAATAATCTTCTACTATGAATCCCTCCAGGCAATTCATATTTTTTACATAAGATTTCAGAGTTTGAATATTCCTCTCAGTAGGATACATCCATCGACAGAACACTGGGCCTCTAAGTGCAACTTCTTCCATAAGGTGCACGGTAAGATGTATCATAATCATAAAAAATGATGGTGAAAATATCTTCTCCAGATCACATAATATAATCATAGGCCTTACTTTCATTTTCTTCATGTCTTTCTTGAGTAATCTCTTTGCACAAATAACTCTATAAAAGTTGCAAAGATGAATAACAGTCATTCTAACATTTTTTGGCAACACACGGCAAATAGCTATTGAGATCAATTCCTGCATCAGCACATGATAATCATGAGTTTTCAATCCCCCAAGCTTGACATCCTTACTATTCACATGCTTTGATATGTTGCTTGAGTATCCATCAGGAATCTTTATGTTCTCCAACACATGAAGAAATATGGACCGTTCGGAGGCATTTATAACATAGCATGCATGAGGGAGCCTCCACTATTCTTCCCTTACTGGTTTTGGATGGAGTGATCTTCTAATACCCCATTCTTTCAAGTCAAATTGAGAATTCAAGTCATTCTTAGTCTTATCTTTGATATTTAAGATTGTTGCTAATAGGAGCTCGCACACATTCTTTTCAATATGCATTACATCTAAGAAATGGCACAATAAGTTTGTCTCCTAATATGGCAAGTCAAAAAAGATGCTCTTTTCCTCCAATTAAAGTGTGTATCATCTTTCTTTGATCAATGCTTCTTTTTTTTACCATCAATCAGATCATCTTTTTCAAATTCAATACTAAGACCATCCAACTCTCTAAGTACATCACTTTTAGACATCCATCTAGGTGCCTCACCTTCTTCAATAGTGTCATCGAAGGAGCATGCATCCCTTCTATATGGATGGTTTTGATGGAGGAAACGTCGATGCCCCATATAGCTAAAGATCCTTCGATATGTCAACCTTCTAAATCAGATATTTTTTCATAAATCGGGCATGCTAGCTCACCTTTGGTGCTCCAATCTGACATTAGGGTATAGGTTGGAAAGTTATTTATTGTCCATAAAAGCACTACGCGCATGAAGAATATCTCATTCAGTAAAGCATCAAAAGTTGAAACATCTTGAATGCTCCATAACTGTTTCAGCTTAGCAATAAGAGGCTGCAAATAAACATCAATGTCATTACCTACCTCCATCGGTCCAGGGATGAGCACTATCATGAAAGTAAAGGATTTTTCATACACATCCATGGTGGAAGATTGTAAATATGAATAAATACTGGCCATATACTATGGACGGTATTCATATGCTTGAATGGGTTGAAACCATCGCACGACAAGCCTAACCTCATATTACGTATCTCATGTGCAAAGTCAGGATGTAATTCATTAAACTTCTGCCATACCTCTCCATCGGCTGGATGCCTCAATGCATCATCTTTTGTTCGATCCTCTTCATGCCATTTCATATCCTTCGATGTTCTTGCCGACATAAAAAAAATTTTATAGTCTCAAAATCAAATAAAAGTGCCACATCTACTTTTGAGGTACACGAGTCAATGTGCTATCTTTATTCTATTTCCATCTTGACACACCACACCTCTTGCACTCATTTTGGTTGACATCCCCCTCCCAATAGAGCATGCAATCATTGGAACATGCATGTATCTTGGTGTAAGCAAAGCCCAGCTATTCAATAATCTTCGATGCCTCATAATTATTCTATATAATTTATGCATCGTTCGAAAGAATATCCTCTAAAAGCTCTAATATACAGTTTACTCCATTATTACTGAATCCATTGGAGCATTTTGCATGATACAACTGAATTAAAAATTTTATTTTCGCCATCTTTTTATATCCAAAATATAACAGAATATTAGCATCCTTCATCAACTTGCAAATCTTCTCTACATTCTTAGTACTATTTGTCATTCCACCAATTATAGGATCGGCATCGACGTAGATGCACCATCACTGTGGCTAACAAATGAAAAAATATCACGAATCATTTATTTCACTCTTCCATCATGTTGATCGTATTGTTGCGGTCTGCCCTCATCATGTTGGTCCCAATAAATTTCATAACCGACTTTATAGCCATAAATAGTGAGATGATCATTTACATCTTGACAAGATAGCCATGGTCCATCCATACACTTTTTACAAGGATATTGGATCAGTCCATGGTCCCCAAATTTTTCTATAGCAAAATCAAAAAATTTTTGAAGTCCAGCCTCATATTCTGACGAGAGCCTACTAAACTCCATCCATCTCTTATCCATTTTAAAAATGATGATACTGTAATTAAATTATTTATGAAACTTAAATTATATACTAATGTATTATAAATAAATATACAATAAATGCATCCTATCACCAACTAATAGATAAAGATAGATCCTATCCCATTCAGAAATTACATTAATTCTATAGATTCAATACAGTAATCAAACGATATACAATAGGAATCGAATAAAATTTTGGCAGCATTTTCTCTTAGTTCCCCCATGTAGGAAGAACAAAAGAAAAATACTATCCAAAATTTCATTCGAAATTCTGAACATACCATTTGATTACTGCAACTACCTATAGAATTATCTATAATTTTCAAACTATCCAAATTGGACAATCAATTGATCATTGTACATAATTCTCTCATTCATACAATTACATATAATTGTACTAATATCGGAGATTATGTATACAAATCAATTGACGAGTCTATTATTATGCAATGTAATAAACAAAAGCAACAAGATATAAACATCCAGAAAATGTTATTCAATAAATTCTACAATATGAATTACATTCATAAATAATTAAGAATGAGCAGCAGTCGTAGATCCGATCTCTTATGCAAACTTAGATGTTAATTCAAAAATCTGAAAGAAGAATGAAGTAAATGATGACGGCACCTTAGGACTTAAAATTGGAACCTTAGAGAGATATATCAAATTCTGTTTGCCCCCATCGAGTCGGCTCACTCAGAAGTCGAGCCGACTCTATGCCTAAGACAATCAACTTCGTGCTTGAGACATTCGACTCGGGTCCTCCCCCAATCGGCTCGATCTCAATCTGAGCTGGCTTGGTTGCGTATCCGAGCTGGCTCGACTGTGTGCCATCTCCTGTTCTTGACTGTCTCCGCCCTTTTCTCATCTTTTCGATTACCTATCTTCCACTCAATCTCCATCGCCGGCGAGGTCAGACCCCCTCCCTAATCCCTCTCTCCCTCTCTTGATCTCCCCCTCTTTCTCTCTGGATCTCTCTCGCCAACGAGGCCAGACCCCCTCCCTCCCTCGTCGATGATGGCGGCGAGGCTGGACCCCTCCCTCGCTGATGATGGCGGTAAGGCCGGACCCCTCCCTCCCTCTCTCACTCTCTCGATCTCCCTCACCGACAAGGCCGGACCCCCTCCCTCCCTCCCTCTCTCTCAATATCCCTCATCGATGATGGCGGTGAAGCCGATCCCCTCCCTCCCTCTCTCCCTCTTCCTTTCTTAGTTTCAGGTCCCAAAATTGGATCTGAATACTCGAGATCCATTAGGATCTGGGTCTGGTACTTCCAGTATGGATCTATAGGGTATTCGGATTTGGGACCGGTACCAATAATTGAAATCGAATATGGATCTGAATATCCAAGTTTCGATCCAAACCCGACCCATTGACAGGTCTAGTCCAGTGATTAATAAATAATACTATAAAATTAAAATAAAAATTATACATGCGACTAAAGAGGAGGGATCGCACCAAAATCTCCGAGGGTCGTCGGTGACGGCGCTAGAGGTAACCTATGAAAGAAGAGCAAGATAGTAAAATAGAAAGAGAAGAGAGAGAAAGAGAAAGAGGAAAGAAAGAGAGAGGGAGAGGGGGCTCGGAGGGGTTCCGTGATGGGGAGGCCAGGGGATGGCGAGGGCAAGAGGTGGGTGGCTGGGGATGGGGAGGGCAGGGGCGGGTGGTCGGAGATGGGGAGGGAGGGTAGGGGGCGAGCAGTGGTGGTCAGGGATGGGAAGGGCAGGGGGTGGTAGTCGGGGAGGGCAGGGGGCGGTGGCCCGGGATGGGGAGAGCAAGGGGCAGTGGCGGTCGGGGATGGAGAGGGCAGGGGGCGGGCGACAACGGCCAGGGATGGATAGGGCAGGGTGCAGCGATTGGGGATTAGGAGGGCAAGGGGCTGCGACGGTCGGGGATGGGGAGGGTAGGGGGCGGCAGCGGTCAAGGATGGGGAGGGTAGGAGGTGCGCGATCGGGAATAGGGAGGGTAGGGGGTAGCGGGCGAGTGGCGGTGACCGGGGATGGGAAGATCGTCGGAAAGGGGCTGATGCAAGGGGGACGAGTGGGAGGGGGTGGGCGAAGACCGCCAAAAAGGGGCCGATGCAGACGGTACGAGCGAGAGGGGGTGGACATGGGTGGAGTCTCATCGACGATGGAGAGGAGGGGAGAGAGAGAGCATACGGAAGGAAAAAAAAATTTGAAAATTTTTAATCGAACCTACGATAATGATTTTTGAACCACAACCATAGATCTATGGCAGTGGTTATTGAAACCACTGCAATAGATCTACGGCAACAGTTTTCTAACTGCTACCATAGATCTATAGCAGCGGTTTCTAGTAACCACTATCGTAGGTTGATAATAATTTTTTTCTTATTTTTTTTAAATATTATATTATTTTAAAATTTAATAACCATCTTCATCATTCATTATCTAAATAATTACCATTAGAGTGTCTTCACAAAAGATCATCTCGATCCGATAGCCCTAGCTTCATCGATCAGAAAAATTTGATTTCAACGATCACGAACGATGATGTAATGATCTGATAGATGAAGACCTCCAATCGATCCAAAAATCTGTAATGATGATTTCAGTGATATTTATAGCATACTATCAAAGTTTTATTTAGATCGAATATTGTTATCATGATCAATTTAGTATGAAATGATTTTAGCTATTAAATTAGAAATAATCGATCAAAGGGTTAAACGGCGTTCGATTACTAAATAATTTTTTAGTTAAATAATTTTTGCTATAATTTTAATCATTTTATATGATGATGATAGTAAAATTTAAATTATTTTCGTATGAACTGTTCATGTTTAATAGATATTGCAAAAGTACGAGTATAATAACCAACGAAGTTTAAGAATGGTTATCAGACAACATATAGTTTTAGATCATTCTTAGTTTCATGAGTTGAATTTTATAATCACCACCATAAAAAATGATTAAAATAATAGCCAAAATCATTTATAAAAAAAATTATCTCATAATCGGACACTATCTGATACTTTGATCACTCATTTATTATTTAATGGCCAAAATTAATCTATACTAAATTGATCAAGATAACGATATCCGATTGAAGTGAAACTTTGATAGTATGCTACAAACATAATCGAGATCATCGTTGCAGGTTTTCAAATCCATCAAAGATCTCCATCTATTAGATCATCGTATCGTCGTTCATAATTGTCAAAATCAAATTTTTCTGATTGATGAAGCTAGGACCATCGGATCGAGATGATCTTTTGCAATGATACTCTAATGATAATTATTTAGATAATAAACGGTAAACATGAATATTAAATTTTAAAATTATATAGTATTTAAAAAAAATAAAAAAATATATATGGCTATGATTTCTTATAACTGCTGCTATAAGTTGGTCCTATAGTAGTAGTTTCTTATAACTACTGTCGTATACTCTATTGCAGCGGTTTTGAAAACCACTGCCATAGTATGCGCTATTGTAGGCTCTTTTTGTAGTAGTATTTTTAGTGGCTTAAATGAAAATTTTCTTTTAATTAAACGGGTTTGATTCTTATCAGGTTCGAATCAGAATCCTTTAAGATCCGAAACCTAATAACCAAAACCCCCTTCCTTCTTCCCCAATCTCATGATCAATTTTTTTTTTTTATGAGACCTCCATGGCCGCCACACGGATGGCCGACTAGCTGCCCCAAGCCTACCTCGACCACCGAATTTTGGCCATTGCCGGCTCCTATCGGAACACCACCGATCTTTTCCCACTGCCTCCCTCGCGATAGCACCGAACGGGTGGCCGTTCGACCACCCCTTGCTTCTCCGATCGTCCGAGGACCACGAGGTAGGGCGATGGACCGAGCGTCGCCCCCCACCACCACAGCCCATCGCCGCCCCTTTCGTTCCACCTACCGCTGCCCCTTCCATTCCGCCATAGGAAAAGCCGCGGCACTCGCGATCACAAAGACTGTGGGTGGTGCAAATTGCCGCCGGCTGCTGCCCCATTCATTGGATGGTGCGAATTGACCTACTGCCCCCATTCACCGAATGGTGCGAATCGACCGATATGACCGACCCCAAATTTTTTTAAAAAAAATTAAGAAAATATAATTTAATTTTTTAAACTTTAATTAATTTTAAAAAATATAAAATTTTAATTTTAATTTTTTAAAAATAAATCAAAATTTATCGAAATTTTTTTTATATGAATACGAAGCATGAAACCAACGCTCTAATACCATATGTTAGATAATTTAAACTTTTATGCCTGAATCTTGCTTCAATATTCATGCAAAATTAAAATAAAATATATCTTGTACCATCGTCTTACCAATAGGATGATTATGTAGCCCGCAGAATATTAGATTCGTCTTCTACAAGCAGCTGGTCTTTTATCTTCTTATCTTTTATTTTAATACGGATGATTGATGAAAATCATCATGCTCTTCTGAGAGTTAGAAAAAAAGGACTAGACCATCTTTATTTATATCTGTACTTATTTTAGCCTATTAGAAGATTTAATCCCGATTAAAATAAAAATTTTAGTCTAAATTTTATCTAAAATAAATTTTTTAATTAATTAAATTTATTATAATTGATTCAAGATCTAATCTAATAAATTAAATTTAATTAAATAATAATTAAATTATATTATAAAATTAAATCCAACAAAATATTCAAGTCCCGTTGAAGACAAGATCCATCAACCGGCAAGGTTTTTAATAATCCGGTCGGCGATCTCTCATCGTAAGTGAGACTGGCAGAGTGCTTGCATTTTTCAATGCATCGTTGGATTCTGGATGCAGTACAGGTCATATGGGCGCAATCCATCGTACAATGCCATACGGTTATTCCTTAGAACGGTCATGGATTCCGGAGACTTGGCTCTAAAGCGTATTGATAATGGATCTTTACTGGTACCACTTTGACGTAACTCTAGTCATCAGGTCAAATTTATGATGTTAATTTGGTCATGAGAAAAGCACCACTGCATGACCGTAAAATTTGCGGGAGCACGAAGCAGGGTCTCTTCAGCTTGATATATGGGATTCATATATACTGCAGTCATGTTCGGTGGAGCACAGAATTCTCAAGCTGTGCAAGCTATTTTGGACGTTGAACGGACGGAACTCTACAGCGAGAAAGCTGCTGTTCTGTATTCTGCTTCACCATATGCATATGCGCAGGTAAAAGTATAAGATTTCAATAGACTTCATCTCGAAGGGCTATCGTGTTTCCAACGGTCGAAAGATTTTTCTGGTTATTGTGTACCGGATCCTCGATAACAGCCGGGGACCGGCACACTACTGTACTTAACGAATTCTTCACTTCTCCTACACAAATCATTCCTAAACTTTTTTTTTTGTTTTTTTTCCTTTTTCTTTTTTCCGCTTCAAGTAACTGATGAGGGAAAAAAGTTCACCCCGAGTGGATTTACATGTAGAGAGAAAATATGATTGTACTTGAAAATAAATAAATTTTTATTAATATTTTAAGAGTAGCACACCAAAAAATCTAACCATGGCACTCTGACACACACCACATTTGTACTTTCTTCTCACATATACAATGGTAGGCCTTGATCCCTAGGCCTTGATCCCTATTTATAACTATCATAGGTCGGTGGAGTGCTCTTCTTTTAGTTTCCACAATAATTATGTAAGAAAAGCCTAGAAAGATGGAGAATAATTTACGATAGCTTTTGATAATTTGAAGAAAACATCTAGAATATCCAAGAGATATCTAGAGAGTTATTATTGGTTTCTAACACTCACCCTCAACATCAACTCTCTCTAATCTTTGTTCTTGTGGTCATACCGAGTTGTTCTCTAAATTATGCAAACTTTGAAGCATCAAGTCCTTTTGTAAAGATGTCAGCGACTTAATGCCCTGCCTCTATTTATTGCATCTCAATTTCTCCTTTTAAAACTTTTTTTCATAAGAAATGATAGTGTACCTCTACATATTTTGTTCTTGCGTGAAACATTGGATTTTCTGCTAGTCGTATTGTAGACTGATTGTCGCAATATAGTGGCACTGCATGGTTAATAGGTTGATCAAGATCTTTCATCAATTGCATCAACCATGTACTTTTTTAAGCTATAGTGGCTGCTGCTTTATATTCTGCCTCAGTAGTTGACGGTAATACTATTAATTCTCTCTTTACTTCACCAAGAAATTACTCCTAATCCATGGCTGAACAAATAACCCATAGTAGATTATCGTGTATCATGGTCACCAACATAGTCGACATCACAATATCCAACCATTTTATATGTATCTCATCTTTTATACATTAAACCAAAGTTAAGTGTTCCTTTCATGTACCTTAAAATTCGTCGAACGATCTCTTAGTAGAGTTTCTTTGGATTTTGCATAAATCAACTTATTACTCTAACTATATATGCAACGTTGAGCCGTGTTAATGTCAAGTAGATTAAACTCCCAACTAATTGCCGATGCATGCCCAGGTCTTCTAGATCCTTGCTTTCTTTTGTGCAAAGCTTGTCATTGACTTTAATTGGTGTGGATATCAGTTTGTAATCAAGCATCCCATACTTTTGTAAAAGATTCTTTGCATACTTTGGTTGACTTTTTCCGTGTGATCTACTTCAAGCCTTAGAAAGTGATTAAGCTCTCCAAGCTCTTTCATTTGGAAGCGGACTGATAAATTTTTTTTTTTGTTTGATGAATCTTTTTCATATCATTTCCAATAATGATGAAATCATCTACATAAACTATTATTATTGTTGGCTTACCATTTTGGTCTTTAACAAATAGGCTTGAGTTAGTTGATACCACTAAATATTCATTTTGAATCAAGAACTGTAATATCTGACCATACCATGCTCCTAGTGCCTGCTTCAATCGATATGAAGCTTTCTTTAGCATGCATATACACTCAAGATGTGCCTTACTTTCAAAATGTTATGGTTGCTCCATGTATATGTTCTAATCTAGCTCTCCATTTAAAAAATATTTTTCACATCCATTTGCCACAACTTCCAAGACTTGCTAATTGCAAGTGTTAGCAGGACACGAATTGTGGGTATCTTAGCTATTGAGCTAAAGGTTTCATCATAGTCCAACTTATATCATTGCGAAAACCTCAAGCCAACCAACCTACATTGTATCACTAAATCAATCCATCTGGCCAAGACTTTATCTTATAAATCTATTTGCACAAAATGGATATTACTTCTTTAAGCTTAGGCACAAGTGCCATGTTTCATTCTCTTGTAAAGCTTGAATCTCTTCCTTCATTGCATTTCTCCGGTCAACATATTGTGATGTTTCTTCATATGTTGTTGGCTCTTTTTGATTTTCTTCTTTTACTATGACTACATTAGCATACCTAGGATTTGGTTTTCAATGCCTACTTGACTTTTTTAATTGTGGTTGTGGCATGATATCTTTTTTTGCTTCTTCCTGTTGCCTTTCTTGTATTCACTCTGATGTTCTTTGATGCACTTCATTTTGCCATGGGCTTGTTTCTTCTTCTAATGCACCCCTAGGCAATGGCACAAGTTCTTCTATATTTTGCTTTTCTTCTCCTCTTTGCTCCCCTGTTGGGGATAAATCCCGCTCCTACCGAAGCCCGGCCCGACGCTCAGCCCAATGTAACCAGTAGCCGCGGAAGAGCTTCGGCAGACGGGCTTCAGCCGAACTCCCAGCGGCCGAGCTTCTTCCAGCAGGCCGAACTGGTCAGCTCCCGAGCTTCCCCCGGACTCCCAGCGTCGAGACCGAACTTCCTGGGCGGCCGAACTCCTTCGGACTCCCCACGGCCGAACTCCTTCAGACTCCCCACGGTCGAACTCCTTCGGATCGACTCCAAGCGGCCGAGCTTCAATGAAGTCCTCTCAGCGGCCGAACTCCTTCGGACCGACTCCAAGCGGCCGAGCTTCAATGAAGTCCTCTCAGCGGCCGAACTCCTTCGGATCGACTCCAAGCGGCCGAGCTTCAATGAAGTCCTCTCAGCGGCCGAACTCCTTCGGACTGACTCCAAGCGGCAGGACTTCTTCGGGAGACGGACTCCTCCCAGACGCCCGTTCGGCCACCCGAGCTCCTCCCGGGTTTTCCTTTCGGACCGACTCCAGGCGAGCCTAGGCGGCCGAACCCCTTCGGACCGACTCCAGGCGACCGAACTCCTCAGCGAGCCCTGGCCGAACCAACTAGCAACCGAAGTCCTTCAATTGGCCAGCCGAGCTTCTTCGGGCCTCTCAGCGGTCGAACTCCTCAGCGGATGGGCTTTAGCGGAATCCCCCAAGCGGTCGTCACTCAGGAGCCCGAACTCCTCAGCAGTCGTTACTCGGCCGAACTCCTCAGCGGTCGCTCTCATCGAACTTCGGCCGACCGAGCACCTACCGAACTCTCAAGTGTCCCAAGCCTTAGCCGAAGCCCAACAGCCGACCGAACCCCAAACGAACCCCAGACGGCCGAGCTTCGGATTCTCAGCAGCCGAACTCTTCAGCGGACGAGCCTTAGCTGCATATCTCCAGTCAGACGCCTATGGGAGCCGAACTCCCTCCTATCTTTCTCTTCAGGAGTCCGAACTCCGAAATGGGCACACGACGAAGGCCTTCAACCCTTCATTCGACAAGCTCTGCAACCATCACCATCAGTCAGTCCGCCGCACCATCGGTCAGTCCACCGCAGGCAATAGCGACCCACTGTCAGGCGGCGATGGTTGTCACCCTCAATCCGCCGCACACGACACCAGCCCATGAGACTGACTCCGCCGAACCTCGAGCGGCCCGCCAGCACGCGGCTGCAGTCGTCACCATCAAGCTCCACTATATAAAGGGGACCCTCCCGACACACTAAGGCTAAGCTCTCTGATCTCTAAGCTCTCCTCCTCATCTCTAAGCTCCGGAACTCATTCTGAGCACTCCATTACTGTTGGCCGGAAACTAACTTGACCGTCGGAGGGTCCTTGCGGAGCCACCCCCCCACCGGTTTCGAACGGAACTTCGTTTTGCAGGTCCCCGGCGGCGACCTCGGCGGCCTCGACTCCAGCGACCTCCGACGAGGACGGATTTCCGCACCAACATCCCCAAATTTCTCTTACAACTTCTCTTCTATTTTGTTTGAATCAGATACTACCATGTGTTAGGGTGTCCACCAAGATGATGCTTCATAAAATACCACATTTTAAGACACATAGAATCGGCCAGTTGTATGATCACAATATCTCTATCCTTTTCTTCTATTATCATATCCTATAAAAGTATACCTAATTGCCTTCTTATCAAACTTGCTATGTAGGTGAACATGTATGAATACGCAGCTCACACACCCAAATACTCAAAAGTGGCTCATCGTGAGTTTCATGTTTCACAGCTTCTGAAACGGTGAGATGAAGACTAATCTTGCTTGTGGTAACATGTTGATCATATAGATTGCAGTCTTCATACACTCCACCTAGAAATGTCTTGGAACATTTTTAGCATGCAACATACTTTGACATACCTCGGTAAGGTATTTATTCTTTCTTTTTACGGCATCATTTTGTTGTAGCATGGTAGGATGTGTCAATTATGTATGTATTCTGCATTCTCGTAGATAACTATAGAATTCTTTAGATGTATACTATCCTTCATTATCTGTACGTAGGAATTATATTTTTCTTCCTATTTCAGTTTCTATTGTTTCTTTGAACTGTTTAAACTTTATCAAAGTTTCTAATTTTCTTTCATAAAATAATCCCAAACGTAGCTAGAATAATCATCAATAAAGGTCCTTATATACTACATCCAGCCCACTAAGTGATGGTTGTTTTACTCATCCAAATACATCCGAGCGAACAAGCTCTAATGGTTGCTTTGCTCTGAACTTGGATTTTTCATATAGTAATTGATGTGCTTTACTATATTAGCACCCAGCACATACTATATCACTGCGGATATTCAGCTGTGGGAGGCTTTTTAGCATGGACTTATTATTACTTTCAACTTATGATAGTTGACATGTTCTAACCATGCATGCCACAGATCTACTATCTCATTCTTCTTAGTTTTATCAATATATGCTTCGTCTTTCAATATCATGTAAATAGAATTTACCTTCTATCCTTCCATGATTGGTGTATTGATTATTCTTACCTCCCGACATACCTTGGCGACCAAATACCACAAAGTAACCTGGTTCTATTAACTGCAATACCGACAAGGGGTTCTTCTTTATCCCAAACACATGATAGATATTTCCTACTTGCACTTAGAGTTAAAACAAGATTCAATCATTACACTACGACTGTGTGTGATTAGCAATCTTGCATTATTGGCAGTCGTCACCACAACATCTCTTTCTTTATATTCTGATAGATTGCGGAGCTTCCTATCATATGATTTGAGCTCCCTAAGTCAAAGATCCAATTTTTCTCATAATTAATTCTTTCAAAACTAAATACTACTACTACAAACTCTTCATCTCTTATTGCATTTTCTTCTGCAAATATTCTCTTAAACTTATAGTCTCTGGTATAATGGCCTCTCCTACCATAATTATAACACACATCTCTATAACTTCTTGGCTTTCTGAATTGTTGCTTATTTTGATTTTTGTACCATTTAGCTCCTCCTAGTTGAGAGCCCATTTTCTCTTATTTTCTTGATTTTTATTTTTCTTTCCTTTTTGATTTTGCGACATTCAGATCCTATTATAATCTCTCTTTTTGTTATTGAAAAATGCCTCCTCTTCATTCTTCAGTGAGACTCCAGCCATTTATTTGGCCAATGTCTCTTGATTGGCCAATAAATTTTTTAAATCTTTTATTGATGGCCGGCCACCCTTGAATTGCTGTAATAAATGCTCTATATTCAGGTTTCAATCCATGAATAATAATCCTACTCATTCTTTCATCGCTGATTTTAGAAGTCGGATCTAATTCCAAGATTCCTCTACATAATGATTTTATTTTTATAAAATATTAATTTATTATCATGTCATATTGAGTAATAGACATTAATTCATTTTCTAATAGCTGGAATCTTATATCATTTTTTCTAGAAAATTAAGAGGCCAGTATATCCCATGCAACTTTAGGTGCTGTTTCATACCTGATGTGCTCTAGCATTTTCTGCTCTATTATTGTCTTGATCGCAAACATAGCTTTGCCAGTTTTAATCTTCCATTTTATTTAATGCAGCAGCATTTTCTTATGGTAGCAACAGGGTCTCGCTTCCTCCTATAATCCCTCAAAGATCCTACCCCTATAAGTATGACTCCATTCATGTTTGCCATGTGCTATAATTTTAATTGTTCAGCTTCTTAATGCTTCCCACAATGCTAAGTTCCACCATTGCGACTTGATAAAGCCCCGCTCAATATCAAGTAAGCTTGGCCGGTCCTGGACCAACAAAAAAAACTTCACGATCCTTGACCATGCCAAAGCAGAATGTCTCCAAAGAACGCTGCAAAAATAATACTTCCCAACCATCTGCTCTAATACCAAATGCAGAGAGGACATGGGATAGCACTTGGAAGTAAACAAACTTTTATTAATGCCTTAAGAGTAGTACACGAGTATACTTACATATTAATTGGAATGGAAGATACACACTCTAAAAATGGAAGACCTTACTACGACACTCTCATACACACCATACTTATACTTTCTTCTCACACACACAATGATAGGCATTGACCCTTATTTATAGGTGCCATAGTATCACGGGTTCAACCAATTAGCAGGCCAAATTCATGCGGTGCACCAATATCACACACACAAAGGAGCCAGCCAATATGCACCACGATAAAACACACGCAAAAGAGACAAGGAAGGGCATAGCAACACACTCAGATGTGGCACTGTAAAAATAGTATTTTCATTAAGGAGAATAAAAGATTACAAGCCTAGACAACCATCGCTCAAACTACACCTAAGGAGCTCAGGAGGCAGGGGAGGCAACAATGGACACCGCAAGAATCCGCAAGAAAATCGACCCACTGGATTGTTCTCGCCCACCCTCCTAACACTATACAAGTGGGGCATCCACCTAAATCCCACCCGGGGGGTTCCAAAGTACCGAGCGGCATTGCATTTTCTTGGCAACCCGGCATAAGGAAAAACCCCCCAAAACTACCTCAAAACAATGGTAAAAATGGCCCTGCGACGGCTGCCCATGTTGTCTAGTTACAAGATATGTACAAGACTGTGTCAGAGGCCATTGCCAGGCAAAATGCTAGGCAACATGGCCCTGACAGACTCCCCCACTTGATCAGGTCGACGTCCTCGTCGATGTGCTTCTCTTGTACGCCTCGACCTGACCCTCCTCATGCCGTAATGAGTCCTTCTGGTTCCCAGCTTGCTTCTGACTTGGGAAGTCCCTTCCACTTCACCAAGTACTGAATCTCCTCTGCACCATTAGGACGAACTTGGACTCGATCCGCCAGAATGATGTCAACTCGCCTCTCCAAGGAGGTGGAAGTAGGGGTTGGACGACTTGACTTGTTCCTCATGGGATCCACTTGGTCGGCATGGTACGGCTTGAGGCAACTCCCATGGAAGACAGGATGTACCTTGAGCCAGGCAGGAAGTTGCACCTGGTAGGATACATTTCCAACTCTTCCAAGGATCGGGAAGGGTCCCTCATACTTGCGAACCAGTCCTTTATGCACTTTGCGAAAGAACCGGAGTTGGGTTGGTTGGAGCTTGACCAACACCATGTCACCTTGCTTGAAGTCCAATGGTCTCCTTCCCTTATCGGCCCACTTCTTCATCTTCTTAGCAGCCTTCTCCAAGTATGCTCGTGCAATCTCAGCATTCCGATACCACTCTTTGGCCAAGTGATATGCAGATGGGCTGTTCCCGGTATACCCAACGACCACGGTATGTGGGGTGGAGGGTTGTTGTCCGGTAATGATCTCGAAGGGGCTCTTGCCCGACGCAGAGCTCCGCTGCAAGTTGTAAGAGAATTGGGCTATGTCGAGCAGCTTCACCCAATCCTTTTGGTTGGCACTCACAAAGTGCCGTAAGTATTGCTCAAGAAGTGCATTTATTCTTTCAGTCTGGCCATCAGTCTGGGGGTGCAGACTGGTGGAGAAGTATAGCTTGGACCCAAGAAGCTTGAACAGTCCTGTCCAAAATCGTCCCAAGAACCTGGAATCCCTATCACTGATCATGTTCTGAGGGATCCCCCAATACTTCACCACATGCCTAAGGAACAATCGAGCTGCCTCCTCTGCTGAACAATGTAGCGGTGCAGGGATGAAGATCCCGTACTTGGAGAATCGGTCCACCACCACCAAGATCGACCCAAACTCCCCCACTTTTGGCAGGCTCGATATGAAGTCCATGGAGACGCTCTCCCACGGCCGTTCAGGTACTGGCAAAGGCTCGAGAAGACCCCCTGGCTTGCTCCGCTCTACCTTGTCCTGCTGGCAAATGAGACACGTTCGGACGTATTCTTCTGCATCCTCCCCCATTTTTGGCCAGTAGTATGCCCGCTCCAAGAGGGCAAGGGTTCTATGCATTCCGGGGTGGCCAGCCCAAAGGGTGTCATGGCATTCTTGCAAGAGCTCTCTTCTAAGGTTGCCCACCCGAGGCACATACATCCGCCGCCCCTTAGTGAAGATCAGTCCATCCTCGGACCAAAACTGTCGTGCCTTTCCCTCCTTCGATAAGCTGCTTTAGCGTTACAGCTGTAGGATCCTTTAGCAGACCATCTCGAATCCTTGGTAGAAGGGATGCTTGTACTTGGCTAACTCGACTTCGCTCCTCTACCTTTAAAGCAGCGAGTTCAGCCTTACGACTCAATGCATCAGCCACCTGATTCGTACGCCCTGGCTTATACTCCAAGGTCATGTCAAACTCTGCAAGAAAATCCTGCCAGCGGGCTTGTTTAGGAGACAGCTTCTTCTGTGTTTGGAAGTAGCTGAGGGCCACATTGTCTGTTCGAACAATAAATCGCGACCCTAGGAGATAGTGCCTCCACACCCTTAGACAGTGGACCACCGCTGTCATCTCCTTCTCATGGAATGGTGTATCTTCTCTCGGTGTCATTAAGCTTTCGACTTTCAAAAGCCACTGGATGGCCCTCCTGAACTAGGACCCCTCCAATAGCATAGTCTGAGGCATCAGTATGGACTTCGAATGGCAGTGTATGGTCTGGTAGGCGCAGCACCGGCTCCTCCATCACTGCCGCTTTCAAGTCCACAAAAGCTTCTTGACATCTTGAGGACCAATCCCACGAATCGGTCCTTCCGCAATAATTCCGTCAATGGTGCCGCTCGACGGGAGTAACCTGCAATAAAACGCCGATAGTAGTTAGCAAGCCCCAAGAAAGAACGCAGCTCCGTCACCTTGGTAGGGGCCTGCCACTCTTGGATGGCACGGACTTTCTCCTTGTCCATGCTGATCATGCCGCCACCGACACGATGGCCCAAGAATAGGATTTCCTCCTGGGCAAAGTAGCATTTCTCCCTCTTCAGATAGAGGGAATGTTCTTGTAGGATCTTGAGGATGATCCGTAGATGCTCCACATGTTCCTCCAATGTCTGACTATACACGACAATGTCATCCAGGTACACCACCACGAATTTGTCGAGATAGTCATGGAACAACTTGTTCATCAAGGTGCAAAACGTGGCGGGGGCATTGGTTAACCCAAAGGGCATCACCAAAAATTCGAATGCCCCATACCTCGTCACACAAGTAGTCTTGCCTTCGTCTCCTTCTGCAATCCGGACTTGCCAGTATCCGGATCGAAGGTCCAACTTGGAGAAATATCGAGCTCCACTCAACTGATCAAACAGGTCCGCAATCAGAGGAATTGGGTACTTGTTTTTCACGGTCACTTTGTTCAGGGCCCGATAGTCCACACACAAGCGAAGGCTTCCATCTTGCTTCTTCTGAAAGAGAATTGGGGCTCCGAAAGGGAGCCTTGGAGCTGCGAATGAGCCCTCCCTTCAACAGCTCATCAAGTTGCTTTCGGAGTTCTGCAAGTTCCGGTGGGGCCATTCGATATGGCGGACGAGCCGGGCATCTTGCCCCTGGTTCCAGCTCGATCTTATGGTCCACCTCCCGCCTGGGCGGTAAAGTCTTTGGTAATTCAGGAGGCATCACACCCTCAAACTCCTGCAGAACTTTCAATACCTCCTGAGGGGTGGAACCTAAGTCCTTTGGTTCCACTTCTAGCTTCAGCGCCGCCACATATGTTAACTCCCCTCTCCTCACCCCCCGCTTTAGCTGGAGAGAGGAAATTTGATGCATTCCTCCTGGGGTTTGCCGAACCGTCGGGACAACACAGGGAGACTCATCTCCCATCATGCACAAAGCATCAAGGAAGGGCATGGGTACCCCCCTGGCAGTCTGTAGGAAGTCCATGCCCAAAATAACTTTGAAGTCATCCAATGGTACAGCCATTAAGTTTGCCTTCCCATTCCAAGTTCCGACTCGGATAGGCACCTCCCTCGCAAGGCCCGCAATAGGCCGAGCTTCCGAGTTCACCGCCTTCATCTTACTAGAGTCCCCCTCTAGCTTCAACCCAAGGCGGGTGGCTTCACGGTCGGCAATGAAGTTGTGGGTCGCTCCCGTATCCACCAGGGCTTGAGTGGCATGACCATTGAGTTCCACCTGCACATACATGAGTTCACTGCTTCGTCGATTGGATTGCTGGTGGATGGAGTGTGACTTCTGCTGCTGTCGCTGCTTCCATGGCTTGGACGACTCCCCCACTTGACCCTTAATGACATTTAGCAGCCTAAGGGCACCCATGCGGGGGCCCTCAGGTTGTTCCTCCTCATCATCACTGCTACTATCACCAGGGTTGGCTTGGCTCTTCTGCACGCTGGCCTGCAATGCATTAAGAGCTTGCTTTTGAGGGCAGTTCTTTACCATGTGTGGTCCTCCACATAGAAAGCATCCAGATTTTGGGGTCTTGGTTAGATCCGGCCCCTTCATCTTGGGGTCCCTCTTCTTCTCATACACCACCGCCTTGCCTTTTGATGGTTTCTGACTTTTGGAGGGGCCCAAGATGGCCTTCTTCTTTTGGTGGTCAGAGGGGAGGTAGTCTATCAACCGCTCAGCTGCCGCTTGAGCAGCTGCTAGATCTGCAACACCCCTTCGCTGTAACTCCTGCTGGGCCCATGGCTTCAAGCCCTCCAAGAAGTAAAATAGCTTGTCCTTTTCGGACATATCTCGAATGTCCAACATCAGTGCCGAGAATTGTTTGACATATTCTCGAACTGTCCCAGTTTGTTGGAGACGCCTCAAGTTTCGTCGGGCAATGAAGTCCACATTCTCAGGCAAGAATTGGGTCTTAATCTCCCTCTTCAATTCTTCCCAACTGGTAATAGTGCACCGACCTGCTTGGATGTCTTCATACCGAGTCCGCCACCATAATTTGGCATCCCCAGTCAAGTACATCGTAGCTAAGATGACTTTGGTATCCTCCGAGTCAGGGCCGCACCACTCGAAAGTACTGTTCAATATCAAACAAGGAAGTTCTCTAACTCCTTTGCATCCCGAGCTCCACCATAACTTCGAGGTTCTGGTGCTCGCATTCGGCCTGTGCCGCCTTCCCCATGTGTTAGGGTTGGCATGGTACTGACGGCTCGGGTTAGCACTGCAACCCTAGCAGCCAAGTCATTCAATTGCTCCCGTAGGTGCCTGATAGTCTCTTGAGTATTGTCCCCAAGATTGTCCACTGTCTCCACCAGCTGTTCCTGATTCACCTCCAGATTGGCCACACGGTCCCCTAATGAGAATAAGTGCACCACACTATCCTCAATCTGGGCCAACTGCGTCTCCACTATGGAGATCCGTTCTCTATGGCTCCACGGTTTCTCGATGTCAGCTTGTACCTCCACTGGGGCTGAGGCGGCAACCGTTGCCTCCTCTTGCATCATCCCACTCGACTCTCCTCCATTTTTACGTCCCATCTGTGTTGCACCAATGTCCTCGATCGTGTCTGCTCTGATACCACTTTGTCACGGGTTCAACCAATTAGCAGGCCAAATCCGTGCGGCGCACCAATGTCACACGCACAAAGGAGCCAGCCAACATGCACTATGACAAAACACACGCAAAAGAGACAAGAAAGGGCATAGCAACATACTCAGATGTGGCACTGTAAAAACAGTATTTTCATTAAGGAGAATGAAATATTACAAGCCTAGACAACCGTCGCTCAAACTACACCTAAGGGGCTCAGGAGGCAGGGGAGGCAACAATGGACACCGCAAGAATCCGCAAGAAAATCGGCCCACTGGATTGTTCTTGCCCACCCTCCCAATACTATACAAGTGGGGCATCCACCCAAGTCCCACCCGGGGGTTCCAAAGTACCGAGCAGCATTACATTTTCTTGGCAACCCGGCATAAGGAAAAAACCCTTCAAAACTATCCCAAAATAAGGTAAAAATGGCCCTGCGACGGCTGCCCATGTTGTCTAGTTACAAGATATGTACAAGACTGTGTCAAAGGCCATTGTCGGACAAAATGCTAGGCAACATGGCCCTGACAATAGGTCAGTCTCTTCTTTTGATTTTTAGAATGATGATGCAAAAAGAGCCTAGAGAGATGGAGAGTAATTTATGATCGCATTTGCTAATTTGTGGGAAACATCTAGAATATCCAAGAGATAGCTAGAGAATTATTGTTGATTCCCAACATTACATTCTTCACCTTGTGTGGAGCTTGAGTTTTTTTTTTTTATTAAAACTTGTGCATAGCATAATAATTTCGATTCAACAGCTGCCACGTTGGTGCGGCACATATCCTTCATGTTCTTCACATTTCTTTATTCACCCAATTCAAGCATCACTGCAATAAGTTTTTGTTGATGGAAATTTTTCAACAATTACATTGATCTCTAAAGGGTTCGACTTACACGGCGATCGGAGTCTTCAAATGGATCGCTTATGGTAAAAGTTTCCTATTTGGAGGAGACTTGGACCGGGTATAAATCACAATGAGGTAATAATCAAGTTGAGTGGTTGATATAAAGATTGAAATCCAGTTCGAAGAATATTTTATGTTTTTCGTGATGGTCCAGACAACTGTGGAAAAAGGTTGCCGGCCCCGCTTTCGTTAGACTTTATTTGGGCAGACCTCATTGCTTTTACTTTAGCATGGTCCATTAATTAGTACCAGTCTACATGGTGTAGGCAGCTGGTCCCTCTCTATCTCACTTTGGGCTGCAAGTGCATGAGGTTGGGTGCAGATCCAACTTGACCCAAATTTGGCTTGAGACGTTGGCTAGCTTTGCACCTAGCATTGAGCACCAAGTTTGAGTGTTGGCTAATTATATATTGTTGAGCAGAATCTAGTCCATTCCATTCAATCTTAGCTTGGTTTAATTATGTAAGATCCATAACTGAACATGAGTGTCAAGCTCATGTGAGGCTCAAAGTTAGGTCTTATCGATCAAGTTTGCTATGTGTTGTTCGTCTCCTGGATCAGCTGCTTCGCTGGAAAATATCATAGGGAGAGCAGGGAAAAGGGCTAAAAGAACATCGGGTGGCAGCCTAAGTCTAGCCCGGATCGAGTGTGATGGTATATTGCCAACTTGGAGCAAGAGAGTAGCTAAGAAAAGAAAAATAATAGCAGGATGAGCTTTATGATATATATACTACTACATTAGCATGATTTTACAAGACCACATGATTCTATATGATCATATGATAATCTATAATATTTTAATATGCTACATAGTGCAGAATTCTTATTGTCTAATTTTTGAGAAATTAGTAGGTAGATTTAATCTATAATAGATGTTGTAGACTAAGTTCTTTAGAAAATATCACAGCAACTGCAACAATCTCAATATATTTCACCCAATATCAGTTCCACGCTGGGATGCAATCACTCACCTCGCCGGCCTAGCAGGATGTAATTAAGTGGCCGCACATCCTCTCTACTGCGGGCGTCCTAAGCTGGTGAAACAAAAGGAGAGATCGCGAACTGAGCTTTAGCTCAGCGATAGCACCCTCGTGCCTCTACGCAAGAGGTCCAGAGTTCCATCAGCCAAGCGCGCATGCTATAATCCGATGGTGCGCAGGCTGCGTGTGATTCCTCTACAATGTATCAGGTGTGAATGGACAAGCGTGCATGGGTCCCTCCCTCTGCAAATCCCATCCCACTGTTTCGCGTGAGGCCGTCGCCTCAGCGGCAAAGCCATGATCTATATTGAAAGAGCTCATGCAAAGGGTACGGGACGAATCGCAACAAAAGGAGACGAGAATTGACCAGTCCTGTTGGCCAGCCTGTCGTCCTTGCACCCCACTTCAAAAAGTTAATAACGGATGGATTCCGTTCCACAATGTTATATATATATATATATATATATATATATATATATCAAAACCCGCACGATATTCGGACAAGCATAACTATATATATATATATATATATATATACACGATATTCGGACAACCATAGCGCGCGGTTGCCTGCATCATCATGCGGTTCAAGTAGAAATCAGGACTGGATGTAACCTATGAAATATAGGGAGAGTAGGTGTGGCGGCTTCAGTCCGGAGGTTGGAAGGCTGACAGGCTGTCTGCCGACCACCAGCTACCACGTACAACATATCGTACATGATTTTAATTTTACAAAACCTAACATTTATGGCCCTTTCCTTTTAGAAATCAGATCAATTAAATAATATAACTAACATTTATGCCTGCCCTGCACGCATGGTGGAGAATACGGATGCAGATGTACCATTAAATATTAAACCTTAGTTACAATGACATTTGTCTTGTAATCCTTAGTACAGTCCAACATTTATGTGATCGGTTATATCCTAATTTTAACCCATGTTACCCGCCATAAAGTATCACATATGACCAGAGGTAGGCAAATTTAACATGGAAAGCACCTACTCTTGAAACACAATCGATCACATTTTAACCTCATCAGGTAAAACTCGGCTTCCAGTAACAATGGAAGTTAAAATTCCCTGCGGTAGCACCAGAAGAATCCAAATATATTCCACTCCTAACTCCTATAAGATCAAAGATAGATTTCATGAGTTATACCTTACAACCTATTGCGATCAATCCACCTGCATCTATGGTTGAATTCTGAGGGATCTACAAGAAAAGTCCACATTGATCGGAGTTGACTCTGACGGAGACCCTCCGATGTTTGAGTTAGAGGGATGAACTGATCAAACAAGAAAATAAAAGTAAGAAAAAAGGAGTTTGCTCTTGGCCTCTCTCCTCAACTGGCCAGATTACCTCTTTTTTATAGGTATCAGAGTGATAACTGTCTGACACATGGGTTCCTCTTTATCCGGAGTAGTATGATCGTGGATAAGTAGTTAAAACCATTCATTAATCATCGTGGTCCGCTCTTTCCAATGGCAATTTTGAAAGACCGATCGAAAGTTGAATAGGTTGTTTGGAAAGCTTCCATCGGTCGATCGGTTAATTTAAAATCGACCAATCATCGATTGATCGGCTGACTTTATGTCGATCGATCAGCTGATGTTGGGCCGATCGATCGTCGGTCGATCAGAAGATTTGAGACCGAACAATAATCGATCGGATGACTTCGAGAAAGAGCAATTGATAGCTGTCCAAATAATTTTTGGTCGATGGTTAGTCGGTTTTGTCAAACTGCATGCCCATCGGATGATAATGCATCGGCTTCTCCGTTGTTGTGTCGGTGGGCATCCATCAGAGATCGGTAATCAGTTGGTTGCAATGCTAGTGAGTCGGACGGAGGAGTAACATCTCTCAATAGTTGCCCCCCACATCCAAGTCCGATGCAATGATTTCTCATTTTGTCTTGTTGCACCGAATGTAGGGGGTTGACATGTGGCTCCACCTTGAATTTCATTCTGCCACCTGCCATTAATGATTTTTGCGACATTCAATAAGACTACCGACCAACGCTTTGGGGATCTTAATGGTCGCCATCAGCAGTCTCATGGCTTAAGGGATTTGACGTTTGGCCAATTTTTGGCTGACACGTATCAGCATTTGGTGAGACTTTCATGTATCTCGATCGTCGGTGGGTCCTATATATACTGAATCCCCCTCCCAAAGATTTTTCTTCTATCACTTTCAATAGCAGTAACTTTTGAAAAGTCTGATTGTTCTCTCATCTTTTAGTTTTCAGGTTCGAGGTTCGAACCTTTTCTTTGGCATCTTTTCATTTCTTTTATTTCACTTTGTCGAGCCGTTTACATGGCCAGTACTCGTAGTAGTTCATCTCGTGGTCCCGTAGCCAAAACATCTACGCTGAGTATATCGATTGTGGAGCAGCTTCGAGATCAGTATCAGATCCCCGAGGGTTTTCGGCTGTTGACTCTCGGTCCCGACGGTCGGATGAACTCACCTCCGTCGGATTTTATAGCCTTTTATTTAGAAAATCTTAGGTCGGGCCTTAGGTTTTCTGTCTTGGAGTTTCTTCGGAATGTCTTTGACTATTATCGGATATGTCCGGCCCAATTAGCGCCAAATTTCATTCGACTTTGGATAACTTTTGCCCTTCTATGTCGGCTAATTCCGACGATCCCACGTCTTTCTTTGTTTATACTTTTTTTACTCTTCGACCCCATCCGAAGGCCAATGGATGGTGGTTCTTCGCTCCGAGGAGGGGGCTTTCTTTTATCACCGATCTTCCATCGTCCATCCATAATTGGAAGAATCAGTTCTTCTTTGTTTCTTCTTCTGCCCTTTGGTGTTTTCCGTCGGTGTGGAGGAAGTCGAATATCCTTCCGAATGAAAATAATCAGGTGGACCCGGCTGATTGGGAGGATTTTCTTAGGTTGAAAGACATGAATGTCCCCCCACAAAAATATTTAATTACTAAAGCTGCCTTGTACAATGCCGAACTTGGTCCGACGCCGTTCATAGGTACATATTATGTCTGTAGCTTCGAATTCTCTTTCCTTCAATCGACTTTCGATATTAAGCTAATTTGTTATTTGGTCTTGTAGGGATGCATCTTCCTCTAGAATTTCTACAGAGAAAGTTCGCCAATTCGCTACTCGAAAGAGAATAGCACCTGGTGCTAGTTCATCACGCGCACCGAAGAAGAATCGAGCGGTTGGCCCTTCGATCATCCTCGATTTCATTGATGTACCAATGGTAGCACCTCCCATCGTCGCTCTATGTGCTTCGATTGCTGCTGCATTTTTCGAAGCCCCTCCGGCCATCACACGGTCGAAGGAAAATATCATTATTATCGACATGCCGACTACTGCTCCTACGTCGGAAGCTCACTTGATTGTTGCCGTGTCCATTCCGCGATCAACTTTGGTCCGTCAAGGGCACGCACCATCCCCTTCTATACCCGAGTGTATGTCGGTGCCACCCGAACAATCGTCTACCAAAGG
The DNA here is from genome assembly GCA_006176705.1 of Cocos nucifera. Classification (NCBI taxonomy): domain Eukaryota; kingdom Viridiplantae; phylum Streptophyta; class Magnoliopsida; order Arecales; family Arecaceae; genus Cocos; species Cocos nucifera. The sequence goes on from QRFJ01000047.1 coordinate 949,987, forward strand.
AAAAGAGAAAGCGTCGGCTTCTTCTGCATTGGTTGGAAGCAACAATTCCAACCATGGGTATACGGACTCTGAACGAATTGACATTCAGATTCCAGAAGATGGGTCGGCTCTTTCTGATCCTCAATTGGCGAAAAACTTGGTTCGCACCATTCTTCTCCCAACTAATCGAAAAGTCAGGAAGAGTCAGACTTTAGCGAAATTATTCAGCTCATTTTACTCGACTTTGATTGGGGTAAGTCGGCCATTTATTTCACGTCCCCTTTTTTTTGACTAATTTTCTTTGTTTTCTTTGAACAGTGGGCTCACGACATGGCCGAACTTGAGTCGGCCTATCGCAAGATGGCTGATCTTTGACGTACATGTTTCGACTTTGTATCGGCCACAAGTGCTGAATGTGACTCGACGGTCCGTCGATTGGAGCGGTTGCAGATGAACGCCGTCGCTCGAGAGAACACTCTGTCCAATGAAGTCTCTCATCTCAGGGTCGAGCTTGGGTCGGCCAGATCCGAACTTGAGTCGGTCCTATCCAACCTCAAGTCTGCTTAGGAGGAGGTGAAGGCCCAGAAAAGCCGTGCGAGAAAGAAGAAACGTGCGGTGGAAAACCTGAAGAAAAATCGTGATAATTGGGCCAAAGTGGCAGAGAATTTTCATTGGAAATAGCAATCTACCGACGAAGAGGCGTCTTCGACCAAGGCGGAGATCCAAGTTCTGCAGGAAGACCTCGATCAGACGAAAGAGCTGGGCATCGAGGAATTTAAAGCCTCGTCCGACTTGAAGACCTTGATCCTTCAAGAAAGTGAAGCTTTCTATTGGATCGAATTTGGCGATGGTTGGAATGCTATTCAGCAGCTCTTTCCTGATCTAGACCTCAGCAGCATCGTCATCCCCGGTGCTGAAGAAGAGGAAGAGGGAGGAGATGATGGATTGCCTATGGGTCCAACAGACGAAGATCTTCTCGTTGTTGCTTTAGTTCTGACAGAGTCGACTATTGCTGCACCTCCTGAAGGTATGTCGGATCTTCAATCGGTCTTAGAAGCTCCATCGAAGGGCCAAGGGACTGCTCCAGCTGATATTGTCGAGCCGACAAATGCCGTGCTAATGACCGAAACTAAAACTATCCCAATCATCCTTCGGAGTGGGTGGTCGTCGAATAAACTAATACCTTTATTTGTCTTTTGGAACTTATAGTTCAACATTTTGTAAGGACTAAGGATCCATTTATAACTTTTCACTGTAATGAAAATTTTATTTGCCTTCTGTTATGCAAACTTGTACTCCGTTACAATTGCGAATGCTTTGATTGAGAAATTGTTGATTATTCTTCTATCGATTTTATTTAACTAACCATTGGCTGGATTTTAAACCGACTTAAAGTCAGATTTTTAACTAGTTAAAACTTAGTCATTCGCTGAGATATTCATAGGTTGGGAACAAGCTAACCCTGAGTCATTTTTTTTAACCGACTTTTAGTCGATTTTTACCAACTCATATTGAATCGAAGTGCTTGGTAATCGCGTATAAGCCGACTATGGATCAATTTCTAACCAAACTTTAATCTGTTTTTTATCATCCAACACTTGATCAATTCACAGGAGCGTATGACAATTGGGTGCGAGCCAAACGTCCTTCGATTTGGCCATGGCCAAATCGGTTAGAATTGTGTTCTTTACTAGTCGGGGCAAATCAACTAGTTCATAACCAAAAGTTTCATGCTTTTGTTTCTTCATCATTTGTAAGGAAGTTATACATCGACATCATTCGTTGGTCAACCAATTGATCGACCGTTTTGCTGTAGGAAACCAATCATGCAGTCTCTTCGAGATATCCGATCGAAGGTTGTCGAGATATTAATTATCAATCATCCTTTATCGATCGGTTGTTAAACTTTGTTGAGCGAAAGAATGCCGATAGTCCATCGGTTGTATTGTTTGACCGACAGATAATTGATCGGATTGTCCTTCCTTGCTTTTGAGTTTTTTTTAGTTCTCGTTTGGTCAATTCGTCCGATTTTCAACCGACTAATAAGTCGGTCAACCAATCGTTGATCATGAGGGAAACATCTTTGCAGAGAACTTTATAAAAAAATTTACTTTTCATATTTGTTCAAAGTATATAGAGTTGTTCTCATTGATAGTACACTTTAAGATTATCAGCATTCCACATTCGAAGGATTTTAACTCCATCAAGTGTTTTGAGTCGATATGCTCCAGGTTGAACGATTTCTGTCACTCAGTGGGGCCCTTCCCAATTTGAGGATACTTTTTCTTGGTCTAATAGCTTGGATACTTTCGCCTTCTGCAAGATTAAGTCTTCTGAGAGAATCTCTTTTGATTTAACCCTTCTATTGTAGTATCTTGTGACTCACTATTGGTAAGCAACCATTCTGAGTTATGCCTGTTGCCGAACTTCAGATAACAGATCTAGGTCAGTCCTTCAATGATCCGAATTACTTGATTCATCATACTTTTCCACTCTTATCGATGGTAGTCCAACTTTCATAGGTATCACTGCTTCAGTTCCGTACGATAGGTTAAAGAGAGGTTCGTCCGTCGGGACTTGCGGAGTGGTTCGGTATGTCCATAATACCGAAGGTAATTCTTCCACCTAAAAACCTTTGCCCTCATTGAGTCGGGTTTTTAAACTATGAAGGATTGTTCGATTCATAACTTTCGCTTCTCCATTTGACTATGGATGACTGATAGACGTTAGCTTGTGCGCGATGTGGTACGTCGCGCAGAAGTCTTTGAATTTTTTATTATGAAATTATCGATCATTGTCGGTTATAATTGTATGTGGGAGTCCAAATCTATAGATGATAGATTTTCAAATGAAATACTCCATTTTACTTTCAATAATTTACGCCAAAGGTTCAGCTTCTATTCATTTCGTAAAATAATCAACGGCGACAACTAAAAATTTTCTCTGACCAGACGCCAGGAGAAAGGGACCAAGTATGTCGATCCCCCATTATGCAAACGACCATGGGACCACGATCGATGTCAGTTATGCCATCGGCTAGCGTTGAATATTTGCATACCTTTGGCATGACTCACATTTTCGGACGAATTCAATCGCATCTTTCTAAATTGTTGGCCAATAATATCCTTATCGAAGGATCTTATAGGCGAGGGAGTTGCCCCTCAAGTGGTTCCCACAGATTTCTTCATGGACTTCACGAAGTGCGTAGTTAGCATCGGAAGGTCCTAGGCACTTCAGCAATGGAAGAAAGAAAGACCACTTATAGAGTCGTCCATCCATCATAACATATTAAGAAGCCGTCCATCTTAAACATTTCACTTCAGATGAATTATTGGATAGGATCCTTTCGACCAAGCACTTGATGATTGGATCCATCCAACTTGGCTCATCATTGATTTGTAATATCTCTTCCACCCTTTCGACACTTGGCACGTCGAGGTATTCAATGTAGGTTCGGCCAAGCTCGTTAGGAGTGGTGACGGTGAGTTGGAAGAATGCATCAGCCTGAGCATTCTCTGCTCAAGGGATGTGTGTGATGTCGAAGTATTTGAAGATAGAAGTTTGATCTTTGACTTTCTTCAAATACTTTTGTATTGTTGGATCATGAGCCTCAAAGTCGCATTTAACTTATCCTGTGATGAGTTGAGAGTCGGTGAATGTTTTCAGTTCTTTAACACCAAGCTTCCTAGCGATTTTCAAATTGACTAAAAGAGCTTCATACTCGACTTGATTGTTTGAGGCTTTAAAATTAAATCGCAGGACGTATTCGATAATTATTTCATCAGCATTTGCCAAAATGAGTCCCATGCCACTTCTGAGAGCATTCGATGCTTCGTCGACATGTAACACCTAAGCCGACTTATGATCGATTTTAGGGGTGTTCCCTACTGACTTGTGAGTTGTTTCCGCTTGATCAGATTTGCCTTTCAAAATGGTACATTCGATGATGAAATCAGCTAGAATCTAGACTTTTATCGATGGATGAGGGCGATATTGGATGTCGAATTCACTAAGCTTTATCGCCTATTTTATCATTCTACTGAAGGTATCTAGTCGATGCAAAATCAACTTTAGAGGTTGGTCGGTTAAAACATGCACTATGTGGGCTTGGAAGTAGGGACGAAGCCGTTGCATTAAAATAATCAAGGCATAGATCATCTTCTCCGCCATTGAATATCGGGTTTCAGCATTATGGAGTACCTTGCTTACATAGTATATAGGGTGCTGCACCCGACTTTCATCTTCTCTGACCAAAATTGAACTAACAGCTTCGCTGGACGTAGCTAGGTATAAGTATAGAGGTTCTCCTTCCATCGATTTAACGAGCAATGAAGGAGTCATCAGGTATTTCTTCAGCTCTTCGAAGGATCGTTGGCATTCATCAATCCATGAAAAATCTATAGTCTGCCATAAAGTTTTAAAGAAAGGAAGGCATCTTTCAGCGGACTTAGAGATAAATCGACTGAGCATGGTAATTTTTCATTGAGCTGTTGCACCTCTTTCTTTGAAGTTGGATGCTTCATATCAATAATCGCCTTTACTTTCTCAAAATTTATCTCAATTCCTCAGTGTGAAATAAGAAAATCAAGAAACTTTTTGACCATCACTTCGAAGGCATATTTGGTCGGATCTAGTTTTATCTGGTGTCATCGGAGTGTGTCGAAAGCCTCTTCTAAGTCTCGAACATGGTCTTATCTTTGAGTGCTTTTTACCAGCATATCGTCGACATATACTTCCATATTCTGTCCAATTTGTGGCTTAAAAATTTTATTTACCAACCACTGGTAGGTTGCTCCTATATTTTTAAATCCAAATAGCATAACTTTATAGCAATAAATCCCTTTATTTGTGATGAAGGCAATATGTTCTTCATCTTTATGTGCCATTTAGATCTCGTTGTAGCCTGCAAAAGCATCCATGAAGCTCAAAAGTCGATGTCCCGATGTTGCACAGATCAGCTGATCGATCTTCGAGAGTGAAAAGCTATCCTTCGAGCATGCCTCATTTAGGCTGGTATAGTCGACACAAATATGTCATTTTTCGTTGGCTTTTCTCACCATGATAACATTGGCAAGCCAATCAGAGTAATGAATCTCTCTAATAAAGTCCGCTATGAGGAGTTTGTCTACATCTTCATTGATGATGTTTTGTCGCTAAGGAGCGAATGGTCATTTTTTCTATCTCACCGACTTGACATTTGGGTTAACATTTAGTCGGTGAGTAATTATTTTCGGAGGTATGCCTGGCATATCGGTTACCGATCAAGCGAATATATCAGTATTGGCCCTTAGCAATTGAACCAGCCGTTCATGCTCCATCGCCTGAAGGTGCGACCCGATCTATACGGCCTTAGTCGGGTCGCTCTCTTACAGTGGAATGGAGATTAACCGTTCGACCGATTCACCTTGCTTTTCATCTTTCTGTTGATCAAGTCTTTCCAACGGTGAAGAGCCTACCGACTTATTCTTCTTTGCAATAATTGCGAGGCAACGTCGAGCGATTTATTGGTCGCCTCACATCTCTTCGACTCCAGCATTAGTCAAAAATCATATCAATAAATGATATGTCGATACTATCGTCTTAAAGGCATTGAGTCCTGGTCGTCCAAGTATAGCGTTACATGCCGACGGGACTCTAACGACCATGAAAGTTAAGATTATAGTGCTTTGTTGAGGTTCTGCCTCCATGGTCAATGGAAGATCTATTTCTCCCTCAATGTTGACGGCATCTCCTGTAAATCCGATTAGAGGGATACAAACTCTTCAAAGGCATTCCATCAACAATTTCATTTGGAAGAAAGCAGAGTAAAATAAAACATTGGTTGAACTTCCATTATCGATGAGGATTCTCCTTACATCATGCTTGCTATCATCGCTGAGACGATGACAGCATCATCATAGAAAGTTTGAACTTTCCTTACATCTTCATTCGAAAAAGAGATAAGTTCATCGAACCATCGTTTCTTGGTCGATCCTTCTTCGGATGTTGCCGCCCTAGCTCTTGATCAACTAGAAATCATGTTGATCACCCCAGCAGTCGGTTGATTTTGCTGAACCTCTTCTGATGCTGGTGCTTGATTATCATGGGGCTAAGTTGGACGATCTAGTAAGAAATCCCCGTAGGATAGAGCTTCAATGTCATTCTTTAATTGAAAGCACTGTTCGGTGTCGTGGCTATAGTCGCGATGGAATCGACAATATTTTCTTTTGTCCTTCCCTCTATTTTTTATTGGCGGGGGTCGGCGAAGGTAATTCTCTCCTTCAATCTCCATCAAGATTTGCGCACGTGGTGTGGTAAGGGGAGTATAAGTATCGTATTGACTTTTCATGTTAGTCGATACCGGATTCAGTCGGGAGAAGACTATTTCTCTATTTGGAGCCATCTGATTCAGCCTAGCAGGAACGTCATTCTTTCATTATTTTTTCTTCTTCTGACCTTTTTCATTCGATTGGTGCCGATCAGAAGCGCCTTCTTCTGCACGTATATACTTATCCGTGCGCTCCAAGAGCTTAGCATAGGTTCGGAGGTGGTTCTTGTCCAGTGAATAAGTGAATCGGAAGCCCTACATACCCTATTTCATGGCTAAGATGGCCACATCTTCATTGAAGTTTCGGACCTCGAGCGTGACAGCATTAAAACGTGCCACGAAGGCTCAAAGAGTCTCTCCCTCTTCTTGTTTGATCAAGAAGAGGGTATCTAAAGTTCGTGGCATCCTCCTGCTAGTACTGAAGTGAGCCATGAACGAGTCTTCAAGCTACTCGAAAGAGTTGATACTTTTCGACTAAAACCCAGAGTACCAGGCTCGAGCTGCTTTTCGAAGAGTGGCCGAAAAGCCTATGTACATGAGGGCGTCATTTGCCCCTTGAATCATCATGAGAGCCTTATAAATCTGAAGATAATCAACTGAGTTGGTGGAGCCGTATGACAGCTCCACTTGCGACATCTTTAATCATGACGAAATTGGTTCCTTCGAGATGCGTGAGGAGAAAGGAGGGGCAGTCTGGACACGGAGACCGTCGAAGGGCCCTTCCATTGTGTCCTCCTAGATTCGGGCTAGCCGATAGTTGATTTTTTTGAGCTTTTGTTCATAATCGTCGAACCGTCGCCAATGAGATGTCCCAGGCGTCGATCCTCCTGAAGAACTAGTGGAAGAGGAGGTGGTCGAGTTCCGAGGATGTTTCCCTTCATGCTAACTCTGATTAGCGGATGGAGAAACGGAATGTTGTGACCAATGGATATCTCTTTGTGAATGGCGAGGAGATGGGGTTTTCGTCCGACGGAAACGTCGAGATGGTCGTTCTAGTGAAGAGGTGGCAGAGCATCTCGAGATGCGGTGGCTCTGCTTAGATGGTATAGTTTGCATCGTTGGACCTTTCGTTGCTACATGCAGTTGCTGTTGGAGGCTGTGAAAAGCTTCCGTCAGTATTCAGACCTGCTGCATCAACACAGCCAGTTGTTGAGCTTCCACGTCTGTCGTGACTGTTGGACGCAAAGAGCTTGGTTCCACCACTAACGACGGTTGAGGGGGAAGTGTTTCTCGCCGGAATGACTGGCTGATGGAGTTGGATGAGTTTTGAGTACGAGTCTTTGCCATTTAGAAAGTTTTTGATTCTTAATCTCCTGCCCCTACCTTGCATGCCAATCTATTACGGCCAATCCACCTACACTTATGGTTGAATGCCGAGGGACCTACAAGAAAAGTTCACACTAATCAGAGTTGGTTCCGACGAAGACCCTCCGATGCTTGAGTTAGAGGGATGAACTGGTCGAACAAGAAAGTAAAAATAAGAAAAAGAAGTTTGCCCTTAGCCTCTCCCCTCGACTAGCCAGATTATCTCTTTTTTATAGGTGTCAGAGTGATAACTACCTGACACGTAGATCCCTCTTTTTTTGAAATAGTGTGATCGTAGATAAGTAGTTAAAATCACCCACTAATCATCGTGGTCCGCTCTTTCCAAGGATGATTTTGAAAAACCGACCGAGAATCAGATAGATTGTTTAAAAAACTCCCATAAGTCAACTAATTAATTTAAAATCGACCAATCATCGGTTGGTCGGCTGATTTTATGTCGATCAATTGGTTGATATTGGACTGATCGATCGTCAATCGATCAGAAAACTTGAGATCGAACAATAATCGATCGAATGACTTCGAGAAAGAGTGATTGACAGCTATCCAAATAATTTTCGATCGATGGTTAATTGATTTTCTCAAATTACATATCCATCGGATGATAATACATTGACTTCTCCATTATTGTATCCGTGGACATCTATCGAAGATCGATAATTAGTTGATTACAATGCTAGTGAGTGGAATGGAGGAGTAACATCCCCCAACACAACCCAACCCGTTGAATGATAAGAATCTCTCTTTCCACCTGTGGGCGTGTCCTGATTGTTCTTCTTTGGCATAACCTTCGATGTAGAACATTTTTTAAAAAAAAATAAAACATGCAACGGAGACATCACAGCTCACGCCTGCCGCTCCCCAAGATGTCAAGAAGAAAGAATAAATTCTCTGGCAATGAAAGTATGAGTAGAAGAAGAAAGAAAATGAATCCACATTAAATCCATCTTAAATCGAACTAAAAACTTTCAACTTGACAATCCAATTTCATTTCCCAGATGCCATGGAATCCAATCCCATCTGTTGACCCCCCGAAACAAATCAATTTGGATTAAATAAAAAGGGAAAAAAAAAGGGGTGGGGAGGGGAGAAGCAAGCAGGTTGAAAAAATTTGCGAACAAAGGAAGTAAAGAAAATGCACAATTATCCTATTTTCGCTGGTGAACGACTTCTATATATTCTGTGGACGTCCCCTTGCGAGGGAAGAGAAGGATCGACAGCCATCATCATAGTAGTCATGGGGTGGTGGCGGCGGGCGGGGTGGGACCGGCGGAGCCACCCTTGGAAGGGTCGTCGGAGGAACCGCGGAGGGCGTCGTCTCCCTCCGTCCGGTTGAGGAGGTCCTCCATCATGCGGATGACCTCGGGGATGTCCGGGCGGGCGTCGGGGACGGTGGCCACGCAGGCCATGGCGATCTGGAGCAGCTGCACCATTTCCTCCTCGATATTGGGGTAACGCATCAGCTCCACGTCGAACACCTCCGCCGTCCACTCTTCCCTCACCACCGACTGCACCCACCGCGGGAGATCGATCCCATCCTCCCCGAGGGACGCCTGGTTCGGCGCCTTCCCCGTCAACAATTCCAATAACAACACGCCATAGCTGTAGACGTCGGACTTGAAGGTGGGGCGGCGGGTCTCGAGGACCTCGGGGGCACGGTAGCCAGCGACGCGGTTGTGCGGCGCGGCGGAGCCGAAGAGCGGTTGGAGGCTGAAGTCGGAGAGAACTGCCGAGTCCAGGTCCTGCCGGAGGAGCACGTTCGAGGCCTTGACGTTGCCATGGACCAGCCGCGCAGCCGAATGCAGGTGGGCCAGGCCGCGGCCGGCCGCCAGGGCCACGCGGATCCGGCTGTCCCAGTCCAGAGGCATCCGTCCGGATCCCCGGCTCCCTGCTCAGTTCAGTCAAAGTCGAAGGCAAAAATTAAATATAAAATATTCGAGAAGTAATAATTTTTTTCTTTAAATTATTCAGATGATTAATTCGTTATGGTTTAATGACAATTTTTATTGCTTTTAAGCTATGTTAGATTCTAGGAGACTAGCTATAACCCTGCATTTATAAAATTACTTTCTTCCCGGTAAATAAATTCATTTCTAAAATTACTTTCTTCCTGGTAAATAAATTCAGGCCATGATTTATTGCACGTCCCACCCACACAACCCACCACCGGTCCCCCCCCCCCCTTTTCTCTCTCTCTCTCTCTCTCTCTCTCTCTCTCTCTCTTTTTCCTCCAAAAAGCAGCTCGCGCGCACACAAAAAAGAGAAAAACAAACAAAGCGCGCCTCCTAGACAATTGAAAAGAATCATAAAATGGTAAGGAGTTGCTAAAAACTATTTTTTGCTTTTTTTCACAATATGGATGGTCAGAAATTTGGAAGCATAGATGATGCATGAAACCGTTTATATTAGTGATAACAATGAATGATTTGTATGTGAGGGAACATAGATATTGTAGTTTTATGAGGGCCAACGCCGCCAACCAGAGGTTGGCAATTGACATGTTGCTATTTTTTTTTATCAAAAAAAAAAAAAGCCTTACCACTACCGAAGGCCACCCAACGCTCTTCCGGATTGTTCCCACGTCACGTCGAACGTGTGGATCTGACGTTAGAAGGTCCATGGTGATTTAGATGAATGAATGGCGCTGATTGAGACACGACGCGGAAATTTGACTTGTAAGAATTAAGATGCCGACGGCTGATTATCGGGGCGAAAAGAAAAAAAAAGGAAAAGGAGAACGCGTAGACAAAAAGAAAACGGAATCGGAATGTGAAGCGTGGCCTCCGAGCAAGTTCAAATAAAGAAAAAGGATAAACAAAAGAGGCAGATGTCATGGATCAAAGTTAAGAAATTAATAGGTAAAGGGAAGCATGGGGCTGCCGAACAAAAGGTGCCCGGTCCAGGCAAAGAGGAGACATCAGCCGAAAATATACAGAAATTTGAAGATAAATATATATCTACGGAGACAAAAACATTTAGCCAGGGAGATTACCATACATTGGGAATAGCCCGGGGGGGGGGGGGGGGGGGGGTGCGGGGGTCACTGACCCAGACAAAAGAAAACAACTGGAGGCACCATGCGACCACGCAACGCATATTTGCCGCTTACACGGCAGTTCACGCTTCACACGGCAATCGTATATGCGTGGAGAAATCAGTGGTATAAATCTAAAAGAACAACTGAATAAGTCGCGCGCATGGGTACAAAGCAGGTAACTCGAGGATGTAACCACGCGATGGACAAAATGTCGTCGAAAAGGGGCCCACGCCGATCACTTTCCAGCACATAATATAAGGTCGGCGAGCGTGAGATGGATAGAAGCGCCGCGTTGGAATAAAAAAAACGACATCAGCAACTGCTATTGTTGACCAAAGACTCTGATAATTGACAGTCTACATTGTACCTCGACCACCACTCCCTCCTCGCACCTTACTGACAGCTGCATCTATCAACAAACCATCCCATTTACCCTGCCACGCAGGACCGACTTGTATCCTTGCCGATAACGAGCAAACGCCGCGTAGGAACAAACAACAACGGCGAAAAAACAAACGGCAGTTTTGGCTCAAATTACTAAATTAGCGTCCGCCGCTCGAAGATTTAATTTAAAAAATATTTTTCGACGAGCCAATTAGCGAATGGTTATTCTTAACATCATGAAAATGTTACCACAGTACCAGGCAGCAAACGGCCTTGGCTAATTGCAATTGTTACCCAATCCAAACTGCTAAAATGGCGGTTACAATTACCAAAACGGCCGGTTTTTTTAAAAAGTTTTTTTTTTTTTTTGATCACGCGATCAGCCGGTTTGCGGGTTTAGTGTTCCACAAGCCGGACTTTTACTGCCCAAGCCTCGCTGGAAGCAACCGCCAACCGCCGTACCATCTTTTTCTTTTTCCACAACAAAAATGTCCTCCATCTCAACCAAATTAAAATATAGCATGTGCCACCGACCCCGCTGATCGCCGTTCGAATTTTTGTTCTTTTTAATGAATTTGAACCGATGATATTCTATTAACTGAACTACCTTTGTGATAATCTTTAATTAGTTTTATCTTGAGAGGCAGAAATCGATAGAGAGAGAGTGAGAGAAAGGAGGGAATGTACTGACCGTGGAGGAGGGAGGAGAGGCTGCCGGCGGGAAGGTAATCGAAGACGAGGAGCTTCTCGTCCTTGGAATAATAGTAGGCTCGAAGCGGTAATAAATTGAGGTGGTCCACCTTGCCCAGGGTTTCCATGTGGAGCTCGAACTCCCGCTTCGTGGCCACCACGTCCTTGAGCCGCTTCACCACCACCGTCGTCCCCTCCTCCAGCACCGCCTTGTAAGACGTCCCCACGCTTCCCTTCCCCAGCACCTCCGCGGACGCCCGCAGCAAATCCTCCAGGTCGAAGCTGTAACCCCCGCCCTTTCCCACGAACACCAGCCGGTTCCTCTCCGCCTCCACCGCCCCTCCCCCTCCCGACGTCTCCTCCTTGGACGACGACGTCATCCCCGTCTCCCCCGACCTTCCCGGCCCCCCCGCCGCTCCCACCCCCTTTGCCGTCTTCTCCCTCCTCCGCCGTCGCTCCCTCCGCCGCCGGAACGCCCAGCAGATCAGCAACAACAGAAGCACCAGCAGCAGCAACGCGCCGCCGGCCGCCGCGATCGCGATGATCGCCGCCGTGGACAGCTTCTTGGACGATTTCGATCCCCCTGCCGGGTTTCCCCCAGGGGAAGGGGCGGGGGAAGGGAAGAATGGGGTGCACGGCTGGAGGGGAGCACCGCAGAGGTCTAGATTCCCGACGAAGGAGGATGTCGGGAAGCGATTGAGTGTCTGGGGTATGGATCCGTTGAGGTTGTTGTACGACACGTTGAAGTCGACGAGGGAGTCGATGCTGATGCTGGGGAGGCTGCCGGAGAAGCGGTTGCGCTCGAGGAAGAGGCCGGTGAGGTGCGTGAGGTTGTTGAGCGCGAAGGGGATCTCACCGGTGAGGTTGTTGCCGGAGAGGTCGAGGCGGCCGAGGCGGCCCAGCCTGGACACGGCCGGCGGGATCCCGCCGGAGAAAAGGTTGTTCTGGAGGTAGAGGCTCCGGAGTAGAGTGAGGTTGCCGAGATCGTAGGGGATGGGCCCGGAGAGGCGGTTGGCGCGGAGGGAGAGGACGCGGAGGGAGGTGAGGCGGCCGAGCGTGCCAGCGGGGATGGGGCCCACCAGGCCGACGCCCGGGAGGCGGAGCTCCACCACCGAGGTGTTGCTGGGGTCGCAGGTGACGCCCACCCAGCTGCAGGCGGAGGCGTTGGCGTTCCACCGGACGCGCGGCTCGTGGGGGACCCGGGAGATGAAGGCCAGAAGCGCTGCCTTTTCCTGCGTCGGCTCCCCTCTCCCCACTCCGGCCATGGCGATGAAGAACACCAACGCGAAGAGAATTGGAAGCCCCATTGGGGGGGAGCGAGAACAAGGAGGCGGCCGGAGACGAGAGAGGAGCTCAACGGTGAGCTACAAAGGGCGGCTCTTTACACCGAAAGATTGCGATTTGGGGAAGGCACAGCAGTACCATTAGGAGAAGACGCTGGGAGAGGAGAGTGGAGAAGAGGCTAGGTGAGGGAGAGGGAGAGGGTATCACGAGGGAGGGTGGGGCAGAAAAAAATAAAGAGCCGTGCTTTTGCTGGCGCGGGGGGTTGAAGGGGTTTCGATTCCCGGGAACCGATTCGATTATTAAATTAACCGCGAGTGAGTGGAACAAAGCACAGTGGCCCGTGAATGCTCCAGTGCATTGCTGTTGCCGTGTGGAGCCCATCACCGTCGCTGTCTCAACGCACGGCTGCGATCAAGGGAGTTTGGTCGGGGAACGAAAGGTTACCGTTAGCTCGGTGCACCCTTGGCGGTCCTCCAGGTAAGCGAATCGATGAGCGTGTGCATACGTTAAAGATTGATCTTCTTGCGGGGCATGATGTTGCCGGCCTCTCCAACCACGCGCTGGATTTTATTTTATTAAAAAAAATCTTAAATCGTTTGATATTTCAATTTTATATGGTTAAAATGCCCACTGGTTGGCAGCAAGGAGTTTACAATGGTAAACGATATATAATGTATTAAAGTACATAAATACTTCCACGATGCATGATGCCAGCTTGGTTGATCCTTTAGGGCTCTCCATGTGGATGCAATCATTCGTTGATTCCTGACGGTCAAGGGTCGCTTTACCTTTCTAACAATTTCTTTTCGGTAAGTCAGTAGTGTGTCTTACCAAGTCATCCAGTTCAAATGCCGCTATTTATGGTTTTTGGTTGCGATCCTTTTGTCCTTGTATCTTCTTATCCAGAGGAATGCAAGTTAGCAATCACTAAACGATAAATTTATCAAAAGACATCTATATTCTATACTGGAATATGAGACATATAAATAACGTAGTTTCTGATTTTCTTATAACATATAGGTTGTTGTGAAAAAGATATCGAGGTAGTCTGCGCGATTCTAAGACTTGTTCTTGAAATGACTATGGTGGCCCATGGTTAATTGGTTAAAAACGTATGGGATATCACATTAATAAGAATTTATATGGAGCCAATGCCAAAACGTGAGGATGAAATTTGTTGTGGAATGGGGTTGGTATGGCTTCGACCTATTTATGGTCAGCTGCCGACCTATCCTAATGAATCGTCTGAGCGGAATGATGCGATACTTCGTTCGTGGTTAGTTATAGATCGATTTAAGTCGATCTACAATTTCGACCGACCTACTAAATATCACCTCCTAATAAAACAAGATAGGTCCTCATACTTCATCCTCATCGGATTCAGATCGGTTGCCAAGCTAAATGAATGGGTTCATAACTCGTCAATGATCGACCTACGATCATTCCTGCTAAAACTACGTTCTTTTCGAATTGAAAAATTCGGACAAAGAAAGAATCTTTCATAATTTTGTCTCTCAAAAAAAAAAAATCTTTCAAATCAATTCAGAACGACAAACTCGGAAAATCATCAGAGTCCAAAACGGATACGACTCCAACTCCTCTTCTATAAATAAAGGAGCTTCAAAATTCTCCAGGTATGTCATTCAATTCGACGCTTTCTCTCCTCATTGTTCTCCAATTTTCTAACTTGAGCATTGAAGGATTTTTACCGGAGGATACTCCGATGGAAACTTTATTACAGATGAACGGGCAAAACTCCAATGAAAGTTCATCTCGATTTTATATTGCTCGGTGGCCGAGCTTTTTCATCCTCATCGATCGACTTCAAGCCGAAAAATTCAGGAGCAACAAAACTAATCGCACAATATATAATAAAATGTTAGGCATCATTTAACCGGTGAACATAGGGAACACCCAAAGAATTGCTAAAATGAAACAGAGCTACTGTGTCCGATAATCAACAACTCTTTCCTTCAACAAGAAGAGCTAAAAAATTTCAAGACGGAAAGAACTAATGTCCAGGGACTGCCAAAGATGCGGTGGTAGGAACAAGAAAAAGGACTGCCAACTGTTTATTATACAATCAATGGCTCCTTTGATCCCACCCAGAACGGGGGAAAAGAAAAAGGCGGATGCTACAGGGAAGAGATTAGGCAGCCCTTATAGCCATGTGCCGCAGTAGGGCCCTTTCCAGGGTCGATGACAAACCATAGGGCAACACCCTTTTATAAATGTTCCATCCCCACGACCCACGCTTCTGTTGTGAAAAGCCAGGACGATGGAAACCAATAAGGAGTAATTAAAGGGAAGCATTTCGACCTTGAGAACCTAGACCCTGTTGGCCTCGGAATGCTATATATATATATATATATATATATATATATATATATATATATATATATTAGACTTCGAATCCTAATTTATATTTGATCGAATTTTTAATTATTGTATCAACGCATATTGACGTACATACGTATAAAAAAGCACCTCTGAAAAAAAAAAAAAAAAAAAAAAACACATTTGTGTCTAAAATTTTTTTTAATTTTTTTAGATGATGACTTCAGACTCAAAAAAAATTGAAAAAAAAATTAAAATAAGATACCTATGGACATCTTCAAGCATTTTTTTTTTCCTATAGCTTTGAGGGTTTTTTTTCAAATGCAAGATTTTCTTTTAGTTTTTTTCGGTCTGAAAGCATTTAAAAAAATTTTTAGGTACAGATATACTTATTTTTTTTTAAGTATGCATAGATATGCATTGATTCAACGATCGAGAATATTTATATATACACACACGTCGACGAGGGACATACGTGTGGTCTTTTGGATGGCTTCCTTTCCCAGCAAGTTTAGCATGTTCATTTATGACGTAGCTCGACTCTTATGTCAACTAACTTC
This sequence comes from Cocos nucifera, assembly GCA_006176705.1. NCBI lineage: Eukaryota > Viridiplantae > Streptophyta > Magnoliopsida > Arecales > Arecaceae > Cocos > Cocos nucifera. The sequence goes on from QRFJ01000047.1 coordinate 965,888, forward strand.
GAATGAAAGGAACATGGAAAATTCTACAATAACATGCTTCCAAATCGACAAGGGAGAGGCGAAGACTGCTGCAATTGACAAGAATATAAAGGTCAGTGCCGGTTGGTGAACAATATGCTGCCGAGCCAAAACAAAGTGGCAGAGCATGATGCTTGCATATAATTTACTTCTTAAAAATGGTCAGGGGACCATCAAAAAACAAAGGTCTTGAATAAATTATGAGTTGGCCAAGCAAACGTCTAGATAGGATGCTTTTGATATTTGTTTTTACAAGTATAAAACCCATCAACTGTTAAGTAAAGAATCATTTCATGAAAAATATATATAGTCAAATATTTTATAGTTTGGATGATTGGAGAACATTGAACAAAGTGCACGCCACCAGTGCCTGGAAGGAAAGGACACAACTGAATGGCTGAAGACAATTTCAGCTCTTAAATTATGAAAATTTATATGCTCATCATTGTTGGAGGTCTTGCCTCCCAATTTTCAAGCCTTCTGTAGACTACACAGAGGAAGAGATTGATTCAGTCGAAGGTTTTGGAAGAGATGGATCCAACTAGCCATCTCCATTGTGTGGTATATATGGCATGAGCGGAACTCTAGAATCTCTTTTTTTTTTAAAAATGATGATTAGTTCGATTATGTATTAGACTTTGCATGCATTCTCTTTGGGATAATCTATGCTCCAGAAATACTTTAAATAGCTATAAAGCTATTTTGAGCGAGTTATGCTTCATGCTATAATTGTCTCCTCTTTCTCGTACCATCCTCTTCTTATTTCATCCGTAAGTTTTTTTTTATTAATATAGTATGGAGAAATTTCATAAAAAAATATAAAGCATGGGGGAAGTTACTTCCTCCACTTTTCCCTGAAAAGAGAAAGACTCGCCATTGAAGTAGAATTGGTGTGATTATATAAACAATGAAAGAATAACAACCATATTTCTATCATCTAGCCAATACATCAGATCGCATGCATCTCCAACCTGCCTATCTGATTTCTTCATTAGACGGGAGCATGACTGCATATTCTTCTTTCTAATGATCATGATTGGATGTTACTCAAAATAGCAAATACCTCTTTTTAGATATTCGTATTGAAATTTATCTGATTAAACCCATTTAAATATGGCCCACACTAACATGCATCAAAATTTATTTTAAATTTTTTTTTATCTCAACTCTAATTAAAGATATGCCTCCAATAAATTGACAAGAATATATCTGATAGTGGCTGTGATAAAGTTAAACTCTATATATACATTCAATCTTTGTAACTGATTCGGATACTTGGCAAGACACATTATAAAAAGATCGCATATATGGATTTGATCCCAAACTCATCTGTAAGTAATTATAATGTTATCCTATTGAGAATACTTATAGTTGAGCTTGGAAAATGAAATATCATTCATGGACGGTGGGGAGCACGTTCACATCTTCTTATGGTTATATAATTTTTTTTATATAAATTTTATTACTCTATAAAATTAATTAATAATTTTTTTTTTTCTTTACATAAGTTCTATTTGCTCCGTAAAACTTAATAATTTAGTCATACACTCAAAAAGCAGCTATATTATTTCTTTGTACAAGTTCTATTGCTCCATAAATCTTAATAATTTAATCATACACTCAAAAAGCAACTCCCTTCTCCCTCGCTCGCAAAAAGAAGCTCTCTAACTCAAACCCTCCCAACTGCCAACAAACTCCTTTAACCGTGGGACCTTGGAGTATACAAGACCCAAGACAACCTTCAGCGGAAGCAAACCGGAACCATAGCAGATTGTCACCGTTCTTGCTCTTGAAGACATTAACTAGCAAAGCTCTGTCAAAGCCTTCTGTCGAACATCTGGTGGACTTGTTTTTTGGGGGTGGTTTTGAGGGAAAGGAGATCAGGAAATAGTGGGGAGGGCGGGAGTAGCCACCGGTGAGGTCGGGTAATGGAGGTAAGTCATGGGCGAAGGTTGTGCAGGGGGTCCAGACAGCTGGTACGGACCTCACATCGAATTACGAAGGAGGAAGTGGAGAAGCTACGATGCTATTTCACTGATGTTTTGGAATTCTCGAAGGAGGCATCCCGTAAGGAAAGGAAAAATGTAGCCATTTTTGTTTGGAGTCTTGGCCATCAGGTGCACTTAGATTGGGTGGCGAAGGAGATCAGGGAGAAATGTAAATTGGAGTACAACCTTGAATCCTTTGCCATGGCGGAAGACCACTATCTTCTTCGATTCTGGGAGGTGGTTGACTGTAAAGCTGCTCTCAGAGGGGGTCATGGTTTGTCACCGGTCAGCTTCTGGCCATGGAGCATTGGGTGCTGGACTTTATTTCGATCCCAAACACGGTTCGCCGAACAGTGGTCTAGCTAAGGCTCCCAAGATTACAGATGGAATATTGAAAGCAAGAGAAGATTTTGGGGGTTGCAGCGAAAGCCGGCGAGCCACTGGCCATGGACGACTTCATGGATCAGTTAAGAAAAATGGGGTACGCTCGGATTCGGGTGGCCATCGACGTCAATGAACCTCTGAAGCCGAGTGTTCTGATCCGGAGGGCGAAAAGCACGTTTTGGCAACCTTTTATGTTTGAAAACATTCCCACCATATGCTACCTTTGCAGTCGAATGGGACACTCTGACGAGTAGCGCCGCTTCCCGCAGTCGGAGCCAAGCTCAGAAGGGAGTGATGGCTCCCTAAACCCAAAGCATAGGGTGGTGGCGGCAAATCCAGGGAAGAAATCGAAGGGGGCGCCGATGATGGTCAAAAAAGGGGTGGAGCTGACAGAGGAAGATGTTGATGAGATGACTCAGACGATCGGCGGTTGCCCCCATCTGGGGCCTTGGATAGTGATGGCTCGCATCCACCAGCCGTGAGCTCCGAGGGCATCGAAGGCGAAGAAAGAAACTGAGTCACGGTCCGGGTCGACCGGCCCTAATCCGTTTTCCTTCTGGCTGGGCTCTCCTAGGTGTTTCCTGAACTCTGCTAACTCACCGTCGGATTTGTACAGGTGGCAAAAGCCGATAAAAGTTATCCAACGGCGTTTACCAGACAAAGTCTCCTGGGAACTCGGATGGGCCAACTTAGTTGACTCTGACTCAACTAATAGGCCATTCAAAGTGCTTATGCCCAGTGGAGGGAGGAACTGGGCTTGGATGATGGGCTGAGACCACGTGATGCGTTTATGGTTGAGGCAGGCTCTATGAAGCTCAAACGGACTAGCATGGAACCTTGCCAAAACTCTTTGTCCAGAGGGTGCATCTAGCATGGAACCTTGCCAAAACTCTTCTCAACCAGAGGTTGGCGGATCCTCCGAGGGGAAGGCGGGTCGGACAGGGGAGTGGATCCCTTACTCGCCTATGGACCCGTGCAATTTGGCTTGTAAAAGCAATTCGGAGGAACGATGAGTGACAAATCAGATTCCAACAACCTCGACAAACTCCAAAGGGTACTGCGAGGTGAGCGAGATGGCCCAACCATAGGCGTGGAGGCAACGTGGTGAATCTGATTTCCATGACGTATCTGACTATACAGGGTTGAGAAATTGCAGAATAAAGAGGATGGGAGTGGGGTTAATGGAGCAGGATCGATGGAGCAAGGATTGGGAGATGGGCCGGGCTGGGAGAAGATTGATGGCCATGCTGCTGTTGTCAACAAACTGAAGGTGGCATTAATGGAGCGGGGTTTGGATCTGAGGACTGCAGTACCTTCGATAGTTACTGAGGTCAAGGATGAGGGCATTGCAGATAGTGGCGCTTGGCAATCTCATAAATAATTTTCTCCATGAAGATCCTATTGTGGAACACCCCGGGGGCGGGTAAGCCTTCGTTCACATCTACCTTCAAAAGGATGGTGCAACAACATAATCTAGACATTTGCATTCTCTTGGAGACTCGACTTTCCGAGGACAACTTGAGCAGGGTTAGACATAGACTTCTGACATATTGGGGCTTTTGTGCTATTGAGTCTCATGGGCTTTCAGGAGAAATCATTGTTATTTGGAGAGAGAGTGTAGCTAATATTAATGCGTTTCACAACTACACTCAACATGTTGTTCTTGTTATTACTGTTAGCAACATCATTGTTATTTGGAGAGACAGGTAGTGTGGAATGAGGTGGCTAATTTGATTGATTAGAGCATTCCCTCTCTAGTGGTTAGGAATTTTAATTATATTGACAATGCCCAGCAGAAAAGAGTAGGAAGACCCTTAACTAACAACGTGGAGTCTTGAGAGTTTCGAAATTTCATCCGAAATATAGGTCTAATGGATTTGGGGTTATTTAGACCTAGATTTACTTGGTGCAATAATAAATAGGAAACTGCAAGAGTTTAGGAGCGTATCGACAGAGCCTTCTCTACGACCAACTGGATCCAAATGTTTCCAAACTATCAAGTGCGCCACCTTCCCAGGATTGCCTCGAACCATAACTCATTGCTATCTTGGAGATTGAGCTCTCTTATCGGAACCCATTCTGGTTTGAGAAATTTTGGCTCTCTTATCCATACTCAGGGGATATTGTGAGGGATGTGTAGAGATTGTCGATCTGAGGTAATGTGATGTATCAGGTTACCCAAAGACTTGAGCTAACAAGACGTAGACTCCAGAGATGGAACTGCATGAAGGTTGGAGATATTTTTAGGAAGATAGAGGATATCGAGACTGTTATCACAGGCTCCGGTGGAGAGAGGATCGGGAGGAAAGTCTTGGTGAGGAGGAACTGGCTGAGCTCCAAAGCAAGCTGACTATGCACCATTTTCTGCTTCGCCAGTAGGAGATCTTATGGAAGCAGAAGTCTAAAGTGCAGTGGATTAGAGAGGGGGACAGGAATATCAGATTTTTCCACCAGCTGACAGTCATTCGGAGATAGCGGAATCAGATTATGATGCTGCATGATGAGGTTGGAACTTGGATCGTGGGCGACGACCAGATCAGACAGCAACTTCTCTAATTCTTTCGAGGGCGATGAATAGACCATCTTGGTGGAGGTGAGCTCTTTGCTATTCTTGAGTTTTGGCCTAGAAGAATGATGTTTTGATAGGTATGATCCTGGCGGAGGAGGTTGGGAAGGCGGTGTGCGCCATGGCTAAAGATAAGGCACCTGGACCTGATGGTTTGCAGCCACTCTTCCTTCGGAGATATTGAATGATTGTGAGGGAGGAGGTGACAGCGACTGTCCAACTTTTTTTCACAACAGGGATGATGTCGGAGGCATGGATGCGAACCTTCATTATTCCGATCCCTAAAAAATAGGATACCTCAGAGCCAAGCCATTTTAGGCCTATAAGCTTGTGTACAACTATGTACAAAATCTGTGCAAAGGTCATGGTTGCGAGACTAAAGCCCATTCTTCTCTGGTTGATCAGTGCTGAACAAGGAGCTTTTATGGGCGGCCACAGTATATCGAATAATGTGCTGATTGTGCAGGAGTTATGGCATGATCTTCATAGAGCGCCGGCCAGACATTATCTCATAGCTATTAAACTTGATATGGAGAGGGCGTACGATCGAATGAGCTGGCACTTTCTCCATCATACATCATACCTTGAAGAAATTTGGCTTCCACTTGAGATGGATTAGATGGACATGGGTGGTGTGGTATCTCCATCCTTCGCCATCCTAATAAATGGTACCATGACTAAGTACTTTCAATCATCGATGGGCTTACATCAAGGTTGTCCTCTATCCCCATATCTCTTTATTTTATGTGCTGATGCTCTATCTAGGGCCCTCCATGTAGTTACCAGGGAGCAGACCTTGAATCCTTATGTGCCGACCCCAGGAACTAGGCTGTTCTCGTATCTATTGTTTGCCGATGATTGTTTACTGCTGGGGCAGGCGATCATTCAAAATGCTGATTCCTTCAAAAAGATTTTGCAGAGATATTATACAACTACAGAACATAAGGTGAATCTTCTTAAGTCAACTATGTACTTCAGTCCGAAGATCAAGATTCAGCTGAGGAAGACCATCAAGAAAAGGTTGGAGATTAGTGAGCAGACTGGTGTGTATCATTACTTGGGGGTGCCCATTACTAGTCGAATGCCCTAGAGAGCAAATTGTTCTAAAATGGAGGAGTATATCCACAGATGTTTGGAGGGCTGGTAGTCCCACTGCCTATCCATGATGAGTAGGATTATCTTGGTTAGATCAGTGCTGAGCTCCGTGCCTATTTATCTGATATCCAATACCTTTATTCCTAGAGCAGTGTTGGTGAAGATTGAGCAATTGTTCGTTTTCTTTAGGGATCACACTAGGATGGTGGTGTTCACCTACTGGCTTGGGATGTAATATGTCAGCCGGTTAGTGAGGGAGGCTTGGGCATTCAATCTCTTATGGTGAGATGGAAGGTCATGATTACTTGACATGCAGCCAAACTCCTCCTTCAATTGACCTGCATCTAGAGTGAGGTGATCAAAGCTAAATACGGTGACCAAAGCATTCATGTTGGATGGAGGGACTCCTTCATGTGGAAGAAAATCTGCCATCGTGCCTAGATGATACGTGGCCAGATCAGATAGATCATGGGGGATGGACGAGAGATCAATCTTATTCATGACCCTTGGCTTGTGGATATGCCCTTGGATTGTTGGCTGACTTACATCAGTGTGGAGACATTGGGGTCCATGCGGGTAGTGGACCTTATCAAGCCAGGAGGAGGTGGCTGGCATCTTGAAGCGGTTCCCCAGTTTTTTGGTCCAGCATTGGCAGAAAGAGTTTTGGCCACCGTTGTTCCTATCTTTAGCAATTTGGATGTCAGAGTTTAGAGCTCGGCCTGTACTTTGAGGATCGTGATGAGAGATTTGTATAACATGTTTCAAGGAGAGGCATGTAGGAGGATGGATGCCACTTGGATTTGGAGACTGCACATCCACCAGAGGGTTCAGCTTTTTCTCTGAAAGGTGGTTTGGCATCGACTTCCGACTAGGATGATCCTACATGCTAGAGGTATGGACATTCCCTTGCTCTATCCAAGCGAATGCACTGAGGAGTCATTGGACCATGTTTTATTTTTGTGTCCCATGGTCCGACAGGTTTGGAGTTTGGCGGGGCTATCCCACATGGTGAGTGTCTTAATGGAGCCAACCTAGTGCTTCCTGAATGACCTGGTAGAGCTTGCAGACTAATTCCTTCAGGAGTTTGGGAATTAGAGTGGCTTATATCGCCTACTATATTTGGCTGGCTAGGAAAAGGGGTACCTTTAAGGTTGTCTAGCAATCGGTGAGATTCACTCTTAAGAGGGCTCTAGTGTAGGCTCGTGAGATTATGACTGTAATGTCATCTAACTTAACTTCAATTACTTGGGACATCTGGGATTCCTCTGCTATTCAAGCAGCAACTCGTGTAGTTTTTATTACCAAAGAGCCCCCACTTTCGAGTTTCCTTAAGATCAATTTTGATGATAGTGTAGAAGCTCCAGAGGTGGTGCTGCTTTTGTCATCTGAGGTTCTGATTCTAGAATGATTACTATTGATGGATGGCACCTTGAGGATAGTACCATCCCTGTAGCTGAGTTGGGAGCGGCATGGGCTGGTATATCTTTTGCGAGGATGCAGCAATAGGTGAAAAGGTTGGTGGTCAAGGGAGACTTGGTAATGGTGATTGATTGGCTGCGAAAGGAGCAAAGGAGTGATATGACTCATCCTTTACTTAAGGATGCCTATCATCTGCTGCGGATATACTCCTTGGTCGATATCAGACATGTTTACCAGGAGGCCAATGGTGTAGCTAACTGGATGGCCTTCTTTGTGATGGAGCACACTGGTAATATTGTTTGGATGGAGTTTACCAAGATGCCCCTAGCATTTTGGACTATAGAATTAATACATCCTAATTTTGTTGCTGCTTATGAGTAGGAACTCATCCTCCTCAGCCAGACTCAACCTCATCATCTAGTAATGAAGGGCATAGGCCATATTTCATCTTGGTCCTTCATCCAGTCCTGATGGCCATAGGCCACATTTATTCGAGAAATCTCCATTGCCTTCCACAGCAGTAGAGCTAGCAAAGGCTGGCAGATATAGCGACGTAAGAGAGGCCACATCCTTGTTATGTCCAATCTGTTATCATTGCGCTTGCAACAAAATCACCTCAAGAATATATATATATATATTGCAGCTTGTTGGGTTTTGCCCATATGGTGGCCTAATAATTGATGGGCCACTTGAGGGTAAAAGAGAGATTTCTCTCTTTTATCCTCTTCTCCTCTCATGTTCTTTTGTTTTTCCACGCATGCGATGCCGCAACTTAGAGAAAGAAAAGAAGAAAATTTCTTTGGTTGAAATCCTTTTGACTTCGATTGGAACGGTGATTAAACTTTGATTAGCCTAAAATTTTGTAAGTGTGTTCCCTGCATATAGTTTTCTACATTCAATGGTCTGATTGTTGTCGGATATCTTCTAACCTAGATTTTTATTTGACTCTGGATTATGAGATTTTTTGGTATTGCTGTTTGCTGTAGATTTGGTGATTTATGGTCTGTGTGATATCTAAATTTTTTAGAAGAACTATATATCCCATTGATTATAGTGGAAGTTTCTCCCTGGCTTCGTCCTGTGGTTTTTTTCATTTTCAGATTTTTCACATAAAATTTTTGGTGTTCTTTTGTGTGATTTGATTTATCTTTATCATTTATGCTGATTACTATTGGTTACTTGTATAATTTCATAGAAACCATTTAATCTCATAAAGAAAAAAAAATCAGCTTGCTTGTATTTTTTCTCAATAAACTGATGTCAGAGCGTGGTTCGGTTATAGTGATCTTGTGTGATTAGATGGAGGATAGTGGTATAGGCACCATGTTAAAATTAACCTAGTCAAACTATTTGATCTAGAAGCCAAGGATGGAGGATTATTTATACTATAAAGATCTATATGAGTCCATCGAAGGAGACAGCGCAAAATCAAAATCCAAGTCAAAGAAAGAGTGGTAGGTTATGCACAGGAAAGCTTTTAGATTGATCAGGCAGTGGATTGATAATAGTATATTGCATCATTTTGCCATAGAAACCAATGCTAACTCACTCTGAACAAAACTAGAGAAGTTGTATGAGAGAAAGAGTCTACAAAATAAGATGTTTTTGATAAAAAAGCTAGTCAAGTTGAAGTATAAGAAAAGCCATTCAGTGACTGAACATCTCAGTGAGTTTCTTGACTTGATGAATCAATTGACTAATATTAAAAAAACCTTTGATGATGAAGTACAGGCACTGCTTCTACTGAGTTTTTTACTTGATAGCTAGGAGACACTTGTTATATCACTTAGCAACTCCGCCCCTAAAGGTGTTTTGACATTAAATATGGTGAAGGATAGCATGTACAATAAAAAATAAGATGCAAAGAATAAGAAATCTCCAATCAATCTAAGGCATTTGTTATTGAAAGGCGATGGAGGAGTAATGGCAAGGCTCCTTAACACCAAAACAAGAGCAGAGGGAGATCACAAGGAAGGAAGAACACCAAGTGCTTCCATTGTGAGGTAACATGGCATTATAGAAATTAATACAGAAAACTAAAAAGAGAAAAATCAAGAGAAAGAGGTGAACAGAAAGATGACAAAGAGAAGGATACAGTAGCAACAGCTTCAGATAGTGATGTACTCATTATTTATAATGATGAATATATGAATCTCACATGTCAGGATTCTATCTGGATAGTTGATTCAGCTGCTTCATATCATGTCACATCACGATATGACTTCTTTACATCCTATGTGAAAGATGACTATGGCCAAGTAAGAATGAAAAACAATGATGTTTCCAAGATTATAGGCATAAGAGATGTATTGGTAGAGACTAACATAGGAGGCAAGCTACTGCTGAAGAATGTTAGACATATACCAAACATTCATCTCAACTTGATTTCTGTAGGTTGCCTTGATGATGAAGGTTATTGTAGTACCTTTAGTGAAAAAAAATGGAAGCTCACTAGAGGCTCATTAATAAAAATCAGAGGCTAGAAGTTGGACACTCTCTATAGGACAGAAGTCAGGATATATAAAGAAGAAGTGAATGCTCTTGAAAATTCCTCCATTAAACTGTGGCACAAGAGGCTTGGCCACATGAGCAAAAAAGGCCTATAATTTCTTACAAAGGAGCAACTCCTGTCAGATTTGAAAGGTACTGATCTATCACCATGTACTCATTATTTAGTTGGCAAATAACATAGACATGCATTTCATAGATTACATCCTCATAGATGTCAAAGTATTCTTAAGTTGGTTCATACCGATGCCTGTTCTATGAATGCTAAAAGTCTTGGTGGTGCTACTTATTTTGTTATCTTTATTGATGACCATTCTAAAAAGATTTGGGCATATCCTTTGAGATCTAAAGATTAGATGATGGATGTATTTAAATATTTTTATGCAAGTGCTGAAAGAGAGATAGGAAAATAGCTGAAGCGTATTTGTGCTGATAATGGTGGTGACTACAGAGGTCCTTTTGAGAAGTATTGCAAAGATCTTCGTATTAAGCTTAAGAAGACAGTTCCAAAGATACCTCAGCATAATGGGATAGTAGAAAGAATGAACAGAATAATTGAGGAAAAGATGCAATGTATTCTTTCATATGCTAAGCTACCTAACTCATTTTGGGGTGAGGCAATGAGGACTATAGTTGATTTAATTAATCTTTCTCCTTCAGTTTCATTGGATGGTGACATACTAGATAGAGTGTGGATAGAGAAAGATATTTTCTGCAGACACTTGAGAGTGTTTGGCTGTAAGGCATTCGTTCATGTTCCTAAAGATGAGAGATTCAAGCTTGATAGCAAAGCAAGATAGTATATCTTTTTAGATTATGGACACAAAGAATTTGGCTATAGACTATGGGATCCAGTTGATAAGAACATGATCAAAAGCAGAGATATTGTGTTCATGGAAGATCAAACTATTGAAGATATTGAACAAACCAAGAAAAGATAGTCATTCAAAGATGATCTCGGTGACATAGATATAGTCCCTTTACCTGCAAATAATAGAGGAGAGATACAGAAAGATCACCATGAGATAGTAGAAGCTAAGATTCCTATTGATGTTACATGTATACCTGATAAGTCTCCTATAGCTGATGAAACAGTTCCTGAGCAACTTAGTGAGCAAGTACCTTCAGAACCAGCACTTTTGAGAAGATCTAGTAGGAAGAGATAGGCTTACTCATGAGTATGTATTGTTGACCGATGGGAGAGAATCAGAGAGCTATCAAGAAGCTACTTTAAATCAACAAAGTAAGAAGTGGATGAAAGCCATGCAAGAGGAGATGTAGAGTTTGTATGACAATCACACATTTGAGCTGGTGGAACTACCTAAGGATAAGAAAGCACTCGAGAATTAATGGATGTTCAGACTGAAGAATGAAGAGAACAGCTCATAACCAAGGTATAAGGCCAGATTAGTTATGAAGGACTTTGGTCAGAAGCAGGGTGTTGATTTTGAGGAGATTTTCTCATCTGTAGTAAAAATGTCATCTATCAGAGTTATGCTTGGATTAGCTACCACCTTGAATCTGAAATTTGAACAACTTGATGTGAAGATAGCCTTTCTCCATAGTAATCTAGAGGAAGAGATATACATGGAGCAACTAGAAGGGTTCAAGGTCAAAGGTAAGGAGCATCTTGTATGCAGGTTGAAAAATAGCTTATATTGTCTAAAGCAAGCACCTCGACAGTAGTACAGAAAATTTGAGTCATTTGTAATGGATCATGGATATGCAAGAACCTCTTCTGATCATTGTGTTTTTGTTAAGAGGTTTGATGATGATGATTTTATCATACTTCTACTTTATGTTGATTATAGGTCATGATAGAAAGAAAATTGACAAGTTAAAATAAGGAGATGAGAAAATCTTTTGCAATGAAAGACTTAGGACCAGTCAGACATATTCTTGGTATGAAAATTCTATATGACAGAAAACAAAAAAAGTTATGCCTTTCTCAGGAGAAATATATCGAGAAGGTCCCTGATAGAAGAGAAGAGAAGAGAAGAGAAGGCTACTTTAAGCAAGGCAAAACTAGTGAGTTCTCCACTCACAGACCACTTTAAGTTAAGCTCTCAGCAGTATCCTACTAGCAAAGAAGAGAAGAAGAAGATGGACAAAATGCCTTATGCATCTACAGTTGGCAGTTTGATGTATGCTATGGTTTGCACCAAGCCCGATATTGCTCATGCAGTTGATATGGTTAGTAGATTTCTCTCTAACCAAGTAAACAACATTGAGAAGTAGTGAAGTGGATATTTAGATATCTTAAAGAAATATCTGGTATTTATTTATATTTTGGAATTGATAAACTAGTATTATGTGGTTATAGTGATGCAGATTGGATCGGAGATGTTGACTCTAGAAAGTCTACTTCAGGCTACCTGATTATGTTTGCAGGAGGAGCTATGTCATAGCAATCCAGATTATAGAAATATATTGCCTTATCGATCATAGAAGCAGAATACATTGCTGTAACTAAAGCCTATAAGAAAATATTCTGAATAAGAAAATTTTCGTGGGAACTGGGACTGAAGCAGAAAGGATTTACAGTTTACAGTGACAGTCAGAGTGCCATCCACCTCAGTAAGAATCCAACTTTTTATTTTCGTTCTAAACATATTGATCTTCATTATCATTGGATTCGTGATATTTTGAAAAATAAGTTGTTATCTCTTGAGAAAATTCATACCGATAGAAATAGATCAGACATGTTGATAAAAGTATTGCCAAGAAATAATATGGAGGTGTGCAAATGGTAGGTTTAGTGAAGCTCCCACATCGATCAAAAGAAGATTTGTTGGGTTTCGCCTATATAGTGGCCTAATAACCGATGGGCCACTTGAGGGTTAAAGGGAGATTTCTCTCTCTTGCCCTCTTCTCCCCATACGTTCTTTTGTTTTTCTATGTTTTTCTATGCACGCACGCGATGCCGCCCAGAGAAAGAAATGAAGAAAATTTTTTTGGTTGAAATTCTTTTAACTTCGATCGGAATGGAGATTTAACTCCAATTGGCCTAAAATTTTGCAGGCATATTTCCTGCATATGGTTTTCCACATCCAACGGTCTGATTTTTGTCGAATATTTTTTAATCTAGATTTTTATTTGACTCCGAATTATGAGATTTTTTGGTATTGCTGTTTGCTGTGGATTTGATGATTTGTGGCCTATGTAATTTCTAAAATTTTTAAAAGAACCGTATATCCCATTGATTATAGTAGAAGTTTCTCCCTGTCTTCGTTTGATGATTTTTTTTATTTTTGAATTTTTCACGTAAAATTTCTGACGTTCTTTTATGTAATTTGATTTATCTTTGCCATTTATGCTGATTATTATTGATTGTTTGTATGATTTTTATAAAAATTATATAATTTTATAAAAAAAAAAGTTAGCTTATTTGTGTTTTTTCTCGACACAGCTTATCTTGGAAAAACAAAATTAGTTATTAAGTATGCATTCATGACTTAATCTAATGCCAGGAAACCTATTAGCAGCACGATCCCGCATTGTCGTACTGAGAAAAATCTTCTGTACTCGAGGCATTATCGTAACGTGTGACCGGTGAAGGTCCTGCGATGCGGGGTTCGGTTTTTCTCTCTCAGGCGTTGCCCTGTTTTTAGATATTTGAAGGAGTGTCACTATTTCTATAAAATTTTCTCTAGCTCGAAGAATGAGTTGGATTCTCCCTAGAATCATTTTTAAGGAACAAGGGGCTTTTGTTAAAGGACTAACTATTGTAGAGAAGATCTCCTTGGCTCACGAGGTGGCTTTAAGTGATAAAGGATTTAAACCAAAAAGCTTAATAGTAGAGGGGGGGTCAAAAGAAACTCAGGATATGGCAAAAGCATCTTTTTGGATCGAATGGGCTTGTTGGGGGTAATGCGTGTGTGTCATTTTCGGCTTTTGTGATAAATGGCGGAATTTGATACATGGATGTTTATGTAATGAAAACTTTGGAGTGCTTGTGGATGGTGTGCCACATGAGTACTTTCCAGCTTCTCGAGGGCTGCGACAAGGCTTCCAACCCTAGCCTGTTGATTTTAGCTGAAGAAGTGCTAAACCGAGGCCTACAGGAGTTGGTATCATTGAAAATGATAACACCTTACCATGGTTTGAGATCGTGCCCAGCACTCTCCCACCTTCTCTTTGCGAACAATTTATATATTTATTATTTTAATAATATATAAATTTATATTTATTAAAATATTATTTAATATATATATATTTTAAATTTAATAATAATATATATATATATATTTATTAAATTATATAATTTTAAATGGAATCTTAAGAAACTGAAAATCTTTTTGGAAAGAAGTAAGAAGCTGATTGTAATGGCCAAAAGGTCAATTTCGATAAGAGCCAGTGCTTCTTCTCGAACAGAGCTCCTCGCAGAAATTTCAGATCATTGAGGATGAATCAAAAATGGTAGTTTTCCTATAAAGTACCTAGATCTTTCCTTGTCCCCCAAGAGAATAAAGAGAGAGCATTGCCTTCCTCTAGAAACCTGCAAAATTCCACCTTCTGCTGTGTATTTGCAGCCATTGGAATCTAGTGCACCCAAAGAGAGTTCTTCCTTTAGGTGCACTGGATTCCAATCCTCAATCCGATTCCAACATTCTGTAGGGAAGCCGGGAATTTGGGTTAAGCAGTTGAAGATTCAGGAATTCATAGTCGAATAGGGATTGGAAAGCTATCTGTTTTTGGGCCTCTCGTACGCTAACTTTCATTATGGCTTTCTATCTAAACTCCCCGTCGCATTCCGGCGGCAAGGCTTATCCAATCATGTGCCTGTGATAAAGAACGAAACAAAGCAATGTTTCGATGTGCGTGTGCTTAACACACTCGGCTAAAAGATTTAGCTTATTGCCGAAATGAAATAACGGGTCTTATCAAGCGGCGAAGCTTAGGTCCGGTACGAAACCGATCGAAACCGACATGGTTCCATGCTCTTTGATTCATTCCCTTGATGAATTGTATTGTTTTGGAGCGTCCAATTTTCCTCTCGAACAAGTGATTCCCGAATCCACAATTAGTAAATTCATAGCACTCATCCAATTTCAATGTGCTTGCTACCAAGACGACAAGTTTTTGCTCAAATTCTGCGCATTTTGGAGTTGGATGTCTATCTTTTCTTCGTTTCTTTTCCTAAAAAAAATAAAAATATAAAAAAAGGAAGGCAAACCCATCCAAATTGATTGAGAAAGAAACATAACGGGAAATGCTACCGGCCCCTGTTGAACCAAGGCCAAGAGAAAGAGAGTGATTGCTAATTAAACTGATTCTGTTGTTTTGAGTCATTGAGAGTTCATGCGAGTGACCTTAGTTCGAATTCTACCTACGACGCTGTACCTTGGTGGGGGTTGGCTTCGACTGAAATAAGCTGAAGGGAAAGAATCTAATATATACTCAAGCGCACGGAAGTAATGTGTCGTAGAAACCCTATATACACCACTACATGTGAAATCAATCGGACGAAGGAAAAAATTGAAGCTTAATTGTTTAGTTATATTTATATGCAAATAAACAATACCAAAATATAAAACTGAAACAGAGACTTGCAAGAGAAGCCGAGCGTGGAGTTGGAGGCGGGGATGCTGGAGCCCCACCCAAAACACCACCCCTGTACGTGCGATGGCGGCGTCTCTCTTACGGTTAACGCTGCTGGTAACCTCGTGCCGGATCAAACGTTTCGAGGAAGCAGGGTTGTAGCTGTCAAGTGCAAATTTAAAGGCGCTTGGAATTAAGATTTATTATTTAGGCTTCGGACTCATCAGTATCCATCTATTATGGCACCAATATAGTTGATACAGTGATCAATCCAATATATATCAAATATCGATACATTCTTCTACCATATATCAGTTAAGTACTATTATGATATGATACAATTGATACCGAAAATCTTGCTTAGGATGCTTGCTTAACATTTAGAGGATGCTCTGCTGCTCAGAAAGGATGTGCACCACGGAGCCGGAATCATTCAAAATGAATTCATTTGAAATCTTGCTGATAAAAAGACCATCCAATTCAAGGCTCATCCTTAGTTATAGACTAGGCACATAACAATTGTTATTATTAAAATTTAAGACCTTGGTGTAATTAGAGTCTAACTCTGTTTTTTTCTTTTTTCTTTTTTCTTTTTTCTTTTTTTTTTCTTTCTAAAGGTCTAATCAAATTTAAATCTCTTTTTTGTACTATTTGAGTTATGTAGGACCATGATGTATTATGTACCATGCAATGAAGGTGCCAACTCATGAACTAAAGTGTGTTTGATGATTGTGCTAAATAATGAAATCTCTTGTTCACTGGGATTTAGAGCATGAGGACATCTGAAGAAGGGCAAATCCTACTTCGTAGTCCATTGTTGCATCATCTATTGGCCTACATATGGACTGGATCGACCCGTAACTCAACCGGTCCTAACTTGACTAGACCCAACTCTTTTCACATCTGAAGACTCGTGAGTTAGATTGGGTTCAAAAATCAGACCTGACTTAAATGCTGAATCAATTTCAACTTTATACCACATAACATGGCTTGTATATCAACCCATCAACCAAAAATGAGGCCAGCCCGTTTGGAATCCAATCCGGCCCAATCCAAAAACCTAAATCATATAAGCCTTCTTTTTTGGTCTAACGAATGAAGCTTCTAACTAATTCTTCTTGTTTCATTTCAACTACTATATCTCCCCTTATATATACTTTAACTTATTAAATTAAAAAATATGTATTTCATTGTTTGCTTTGGTGAGCTCTTTCTTGTAATATCCTCATACATATATGCATGCATTCACACACACACACACACATATATATACTAAAAATGTAGTTTCCAAACTTCAAAATGTCAGCCACTTAGATGAAATTAAGATTCTTTAATGGAAATTCAAATTTAATTTCACTCTATTAGTTTTGCTTAATTATTTATACTTATATATTTAATTCTTAATTATTATGGTTTAGTTGTACAAAAATAACTAGACGTATAACTCGAATTATAAATTTGATCTGACTTGAATCCGAATATTTTATATTTGGTCCATATCATACTTAACTCCAATGCAGCCCAAATACCTGATTGAGTTTTAAATAGTTTTCATGGATCCGATCAGCTAATAGATTGGATCCGAATCTAATATCAAGATTTGAATATTAAATCAGGTCAGATTGGGGCTAAGAAAGTTCTCATCCAATCCGCTAATTTGCAACCGTAATTATCTCCTGGTAAAGAAATATATACTTTCTATATAACAAACAATCCAAGACTATGGTGTTCTGGTTACCCATACCAAATCTTCTTGACTTCGA
Source organism: Cocos nucifera (assembly GCA_006176705.1). Taxonomy (NCBI): domain Eukaryota; kingdom Viridiplantae; phylum Streptophyta; class Magnoliopsida; order Arecales; family Arecaceae; genus Cocos; species Cocos nucifera. Next base: position 983,170 of record QRFJ01000047.1, read on the forward strand.
ATATTCGCGGGCCGACTACCTTCGTAGACCTACCAAGAGTACCAAAAAAAACGTGCATCCAAGCTTCCGGCGTCTGCTGCATTCCACTAATGGAGCCGTGATATGCGATACCTTTGACTTCGCCATCCCGCATCAAGCAGCGTTCTTGCGGTGTCACCTTTCACCATCCGATCGCAATCGAACGGCTACTAAAAGCCCAAGGCACAATCACGTACACCGGTCCTGACACAAATATCTCACCCGCGGGGTCCACCACATCCGACGTGTCACTTAAATCCCGCACGCTATTGGTAACTCCAAACGGCAAGAAAGGAATTTTCTTGGCAGTTAGTTGGCCTCTCAGCTAAAATCCACCTTCTATTTCTTTTTTTTTTGGTAAACCGCTAAAATATTCCACTGCCGGTGTCCTCATCAACAGCCGTGATCTGACCAACCACCCGCAACCCATCTCCCTGGGCTCCCGGCTCAATGTAATTATGCAGAACCCTCACTTCTCTTTATTTAAAGCCAAACCATACACCAAAACCATCAAACTGCATTAAATTAACAAAGAGAAGACATGGCGATTTCTATCAGCTCCTGCCTCAGACCCTCTTCCTCACCTCCTCCTCCTCCTCCTCCTCCTCCTCCTCGCCCCTCACCATTGAACAAAACCACTCTTAGTACCCCATGGTGAGCTCCAATTTTATTTCCCGCACTCAAACGTTGCATGCTGGAAGATGCCTGTTTTAATGGTGTGCCAGCCCATACCTTGCCAGCTGATGGCCATGCAGTTTAATTAGATCCTGGATCAAATTCAGTTTGGTAATGTCTGTAAAATTTGTTCAGGTCTGCAAGCAAAGAAGCAAGCTGGAGAAGCCGGTGTGTCGCGACCGCAGCATGCATCATAATTAGCTCAAGCGCTGCCGGCTTTGCGGGTGGCGACGGCGACGGCACGGTCCTTGCTGGAGATCTGAAGGTAATGGGGGGATCGGTAGGAAAGGTGGTGCGGTGGAGTGACAAGAGGAAGTGTCCTCCCTGGCATGTGAATCCTCTGGAGAATATCTTGCCGGAGAATCTTCCACGGCCATCGACCAGTCGGAGATCCAACGGGCTTGTAGCTTATAAAACGGCTCCGGCGGTTGGGGGTGCTTCGATACACGACAGGAGTAGTTGCTATTCGCTTTAGGCGGCATGCAATAGTTTTATGGTTTTACTTATTTCACTTCTCTAATACCTTAATTGTGTACATGAAATACAAATATGTAAGTACGATTTAAAACAAGTGAATAAGAGATTGATTCCACTGGGACTCGATATAAATCTTGCATTGCTAGCTTATGTGGAGGCTTTATACCAATTTCATTTCATATAATCCCAGAAGCAGCAGGGAAGAGAAGAGCTGAATGAGATTTGTGTGGGGTCCGCTGAAAAAATCCAGGTCTACGTGCGGTCGCTGGAAGCCGGGATGGAGCAAAGGAGATCCGCATACACCAATTAGAGTTGCAGTACAAAACTTTTGTTGGAGTACAGTTGGGTAGGGGTTGTACTACCAATAACTAGAATCGCTCTTTGAGATTTTTCTCTTACCTAATGCTTTAGAAAGTAAGAATCGACCTACCAGTTAGAAAAATTGGGAGCCTCGTTGTATCTTAGTTATTTTATTTTTCTTACATACTGATGAAATAGTGCATGGAGATTGATGCTAAGATAGCGTTTGTCCACACCTTCGACAATTCCTTCCTTTTATTTTTATTTTATTTAAAATTAATAAAATTTTGCTTTTTAAAGCTCTTTAGATTTTACATATAATTTAGAAAACAGAAGGGTTGCATAATATATATCCATTCGGTCTTGTCCGATTTTCTTCTTAAATTTTTGAAAAAAAAAATATATCTTACTTTTATTTATATTTTATTTAAAACTTTGCTTTCAAAAGCTCTTCAGATTTTATATATAATTTAGAAAACCGAAGGTTTCATAACATATATCCATTCGGTCTTGTCCGATTTTCTTCTTGAATTTCTGAAGAAAAATAATTGAAAACAACGGGAACACTACAGTGGGCTCTATGTCTCGGTGATCATGGATGCCATATGAATAAAAATAATCAAAGCTGCAGGCTAGAGTGCAATTCAAAGATGTCTAGCGGGAACCACAAATTGAAACCATTCTTTACGTGACACAAAACTGTGCATATGATTGCTGCAACCAAAAGTCTAATTCGCCAACAGGACTTATAGTCTAGCGAGCATACGCTGCTCTACTAAATGAAATTTCTATATCGAAAGCTTCGGAGGTGTTTCTGAGAGTGGCCGGACTAATTCTTTAGTTATTTTCCAGGCGCAGACACCATCATTCACTATAAAAGAGGGGAAGAAAAAAAAAAAAGTCCATTATTCGAACTGATTCTTCAGCCCATTCTCTGGCCCAAGGGTGGCTTAGTGGGCTAGGCCAAAGTTATGGGCTTAGTATACTGATGCATGTAGGATAAACTTTTTTTTTTTTTTTGTGGGTACAAATGGGCGGTCAGACTAATCTAGTCCGAGAGCAATCCAAAAAATCAAAATATAAAATATCCCTCAAGATCCAAGGATAGTCGTTGCCCTGGCACCATCTCCAGTCCCCAATGTGCTTTGCAATAAAGGAGGCCACCCAATCCACTGCACTATTAGCCTCCCGAAACACATACCGATAAGATACTACAGTGCATCCACTAGTGGCCCTTCAGATGTCACTAAAAAGAGGATGGGTGTTGCAATGCATGATCCTCTCCTGGATCCAGCTGATAACCATCAGAGAATCCCCCTCAATGATGATCTTCCATGCCTGCAACTCCCGGATCGCACCGATGACATCAGCCCATGCTACATGAAGTTTCGCACCCGACATAGATGTTTCAAAAAATGAAGAGCGCCCCGCAGCCAACAACCTCGAGTCCGAGTCCCGAATGACAAAGTCTGAACCACCTCCACCATCTCTGACGTTGCCATCAAAATTAATCTTAATAAACTTGGAGGGTGGGGGGTCCCAAAAAATGAACAAGATCCTCCACAATGCAACAAGCGCAGCCAGGAAAGCCCAGAAACTTGGGTCTAAGGTCGGATCCGTAGAGTCAAAATGGCTATACTCCGAAGCTAAGTAGCTCGCTCTCCCCATAACGCGTCTGGCTGGCATAACCTGGGCATCAAAAATAAGATTGTTCCTGGATAGTCAAATCTTATAGGCAATATAGACCATCTGACAAGCTCCAGATGGTCTCGCATTAGCATGCTGACGAATAGCCTCCAAAAAGAGCTAGAGCCAAGAGCCAGTGCTCGCACCCCATGATCAACAACATGCCATTTGTTGGGGTATCAGCTACTCTGATACCACTTTTTAAGAATCTAGTACTAGCGTATTGTGATAGGAAGAAAAAATAAAATAAAATAAGAAAGCAATCAAGTATGTAAATCTGCTCAAGGACTTACCTCCATAAGGCATGCAAAGCTTCACTATGAGAAAAAATCAAACAATACAAGAAAAACTTATCACTCAATCCTTGTACAAGAGTCTCTCAATAAGAAGTCCCAAAATTTTTATAAAAACTTTCTGAAATCTTTCAAGAAGCCTCTCAACACCTCCAGAATGTCGTCAGCTTTCTAATGCAATAAACAGTTCATCAATCAAAGTTATATAGACTCCAGAAATTTAAAAATAGTATTTCAGTAGAAAATTCAAATCTAATCATACTCGAGATCGATCTAGATCGTCCGATCACGACCAGCTTCCTCCTGAGCTGTTGGATCATGTACAACAGTCCTGATCAGGCTTAGATTGATCTCAATCATTCAATCGTAATCGGCTCAAACCAAAGCCATCAGATCATGATCAGTTCATGAAATAGTGCCATGGACCGTGCAAAACAACCTAGAAATGGTTGATTGGTCCATGCGAGTGACCGTGAGCCAACAGTCCATTATGGACTGTGCTCCACCCCATGGACTGGGCACCCACGTGGCCCACACACACCCCCATGTGCGCTCGCGCACTCGGCCAGCCTAGCGCACGGCTGGCCCAGTGCCGCTGTGCATGGCCAGTTTTGGGCTACCTTGCTACTGTCCAGCACCATCGGTGGATCCCACTGGTGAGCCCGAAGGCTGGCTACCCCCCTCTGAACTTCTTTCGTACGTATCTTCTCCGTCTATACCCTATTTTGGACTGTTCTTGAGCTCGTTGGACTCCATTCGTCATCTTGAACTTCGCTGTGAGCTTATTATGAACCAAATCTTGAGGCATTTTTCTCAACAATCTTTATCTCAACTCGATATTCCACCTTCATTTATCTTTGAGAGCCTATGATCCATCTCGCCCCCATGCCCTGGGGCACGCCTGTTGTCTCATAGATGAAAAAATGTGAAAGTCGAGCCTGACCGCTCGATCCCATCTTCATCATGGGCTATGTCCACTCTAACCAAAGACCTACTTAAGAAAGTCTCCTATAGTAATAGGAACTTCACTTTGCGACGTCGCCTCTCATCCCCTCAAGTCTCCCATCTCGTGCCCGATCCACCTCCACTTGGAGCTCCACCTCGCACTGGACTCTCTCTGGCTCCTGAAGCTCCACCTTGCACTGGACTTTCTGCCAGATAGTAATGTTCTCTCATCTTCTTCTTTCCCTCTAGAATAATCATATCATTGCACATGACCTTCAGAATTTCATCACCAGTTATCCACCTATAGCCATTTGAATCCAATCTGCTCAATAAGATAAGATTTTGCTTGAAATCAGATATGTATCGGATCTTCTCCAATTTTCTTACTGTACCATCATGTATTCTTCAGCTGATCATTCCGATGCCTCTGATCGCATAGCTTGATCCATCCAGCAAATAAGCAGTACCCTCACTACTCTCTAAAAAGTCAAACTGCTTCTCTCTACAACAAACATGATATGTATATGCAGAATTTAAAATCCACTACTGGAAAGAAGTAAATATCTTATCAGATATCTCCAGAACATCATTCTCTGACTCGTTACTAGCCATTGCTATGGTAGCCCTCGTTCGATCCCTGAGCTGCAGGCAATCTCTAATACGATGTCCTAACTCATCGCATCGATAGCATCTGATCTTGCTAGGATCCCTTATCTTAAATCTGGATCATCCTCCTCGTGATTCTCTGTCGCTCCGTCAATTGCCTCCTACTTCTTTAAAAACTATCAAAGCTGAGCTATCACCATCTGAGCTCGAAACTGGGTTCTCTCTCTTAAGAATCTCATTCTAGAGTATCGCTGTAGTGACTTCGTCCATCTTGATGGTATTTTTTTTCACTAGAAGAGTAGTCATCAAGAACTCATACGAATGATAGAGCAATGCTAGCAAGATCAACACCCTGATCTTCTCCTCAACTTTTTTGCCAACACTGAGGAAGTCGGTAAGGATCTTCTCAAAATTAGATAGATGCTCTCGCACACTCTGATCTTCGTCCATCTATAGCTGGTAGAACTGCCTTCAAAGAAATAACATGTTGGTAAGCGATTTCTCCATGTACAACTCCTCAAGCTTCGACCACAGCATCATCGGAGAAGTCTCGCTAAGTACATGGATCACCACATCATCCACTAAGTATAAGAGAATCGTGCTTACCACCTACATCGGAGAAGCTTCGACCACTAAGTACATGGATCATCAAATCATTCACCTCCATAGTAGCTGGTATCTCATCATATAAGAGAGCGTCGATCAATTCATGTTGGATGAGGACATCCTTTATCCTTGCTTGCCATAAGGTAAAATTGCTCTTTCCATCGAACCTATTGATCTCCATCTTGATTGCACTTATCTTCTCCATATCCTTCAATCTCTATCACCTACTGTAATCTATGCTCTGGGACTGTCTTGCTATGATATCAATCTATTGGGATATCATCTACTTTGATACCAATTTATTGGGGTATCAACTACTCTCATACCACTTGTTAAGGATCTAGTATCGATATATTATGATAGAAAGAAAGAAAAAAATAAAATAAGAAAGCAATCAAGTATGTGGATCAGCCCAAGGGCTTGCCTCCATGGGGCATGCAAAGCTTTACTATGAGAGAAAAAACTAAACAATATAAGAAAAACTTACCACTCAATCCTTATACAAGAGTCTCTTAATAAGAAGCTCCAAAACTCTCATAAAAACTCTCTAATCTCTTAAAAAGCCTCTCAGTACCTCCAAAACATCGTCAGCTTTCAACGTAATAAATGATTTATCAATTGGAGTTATATAGACTTCAAAAATTCAAAAATAGTATTTTAGTAGGAAATCCAAATCTAATCACACTCGAGATCGATCTGGACCATCCGATCATGATCGGCTCCCTCTTGGGCCATCGGATCGTGCACAGCAGTCCTGATCAGGCTCAGATCGATCTCAGCCATTCAATCACGATCGACTCGAAACAGAGCCATCAGATCGTGACTAGTCCATGAAATAGTGCCATGGACCATGCAAAATGGTCTAAAAATGGCTGATTGTCCATGCAAGCGCCCGTAAGCCAGTAGTCCATAATGGACCGCACTTCATCACATGGGATGGGCACCCGCATGGCCCGCTCCCACGCAGCCCACGTGTGCCCCCCGCACGTGCTTGCATGCCCAGTCGGCCCAGCACGCGGCTGGCCTAGCACCTTCATGCACGACCGATTTTGGGCTACGTCATCGGTGGGTCCCTTCGGTGAGTTCGAAGGCTGGTTACCCCGCTTTAATCTTCTTTCATGCATATCTTTTCCGTCTGAACTTTATTTGGACTGTTCTTACGCTCGTTAGACTCCATTCATCATTCTGAACCTCGCTGTGAGCTTATTATAGATCGAATCTCGAGGCATTTTTTTAATATCAATCTCCAAATTAAGTCAGCTCTGAAAAAATGGAGGAGAGCATGCTTTGTGGACTCCTCTAAGCTGCAAACATGGCAGTTAGGTGGAATATGTTGGAAATAGTATCTCAAAGCCAATCATTAGTCTATTAACGATTGAGCTAATTTATGTAATTATATATAAATTATTAATTAAATAAAAATTATTCTAGTTTTTTCATCACGAATCTTTCATCTTCTAATAAACTCCTATCTGTTGTGATAAAGTTTTTAGGACTATTTAGAATTAACAAAGAAGGATTTATCATTTAGTTCTTAAAATAGTTTGTGATCAATGATACATTGTTACTAAGGATGACAACATTTATCGAGTATAAATCATTGTGTGCCTTATAGGTTGATTGTCCTCTTAACCATGGAGTATGGAGATACTGGTATGGCATGCAGATGAGATGTAGGGGTACATTTGCACTGAATGTGATCGACTTTAGAGCTTTTCTACTATCAAAAATTGCTCTAATGGAATACAGGCATAAGTATCCCTTTGATCTGAGATCACCATAGTAACTTTCAAGCAACTCACTGTGCTTTGGTGCCGGACTACCTGAATTTTTAATTTAATGATGAAAAATTTTTGGGTATAGTCAAGCACTTGAGGAATCGATGCATGAGTTAAAATGGAATTGACCACTCCTGGACTCAAGAGTTATGCTCAATAGTGTTTCAATTTAGCAAAGCCTTGGCTAGGGTAGTCCTTGTGAGGGGTCACGGGATTAATTGCTTTGAGACATGATTTAGATGTATCTTTTAGGATTGACAGTCAAACCCTAAAGTCATTATATGCACAGAGATCAAAGGGATGAATTATGCGGTAACCATATTCACATAGGTTCTGAATGTTACAACTGTACCATTTGGCCTATCCGAACGTCGAGTACCATTGCTAGATGGTCACTTCAATTGGTATAAAAAATTGGCTCCTGTGCTACCGATTTAGGTTCGAACCTGTGAGATCACACACACTAGAGGTTCCTACTCGATCTAATGGCTGATCAATGAAAGATTAATTAGTGAATTTGATCGCTAATTAACTCAATTTGATTGAGTGATTATTTTTGATTAAAATCAATTAAATTAGATTCATTTGGATTTGATCCGATTAGGTAATGAGATGATCTAATCGTCAAGAAGGTTTGATCTTTGATTTAATTAGAGGTTTGGCTTGATTAATTCCTGATTTGATTAGGATTTAACTGAGCTAATTAAGCTTAAATAAGTTAAGTTTATTCTGATCTAATTGGGCCTAACCAATTTGGATTAGATTGGTTCAATTGGATGTCAAATAAAAGACTAGTTTGACTAGTCTTCCCATGCACCATATTATCCAAATATTGCGCCATCTATTCTCCATGAGAATTGAGAATTTTCATGAAGAATTTCATGCATAAGAGGGCGCACACCCTCCCTTCTCACGTCTCAAATGGATAGGTTTAATCTGGTTACAAGTTCAATTCAAATAGGATTTGAGTTTGAATGGATAACCACTTAATCTTGACCTCTCCCTCACGCTTTTCTTATTTATGTGCATCTATAAAATACCTAATTTTATAGGTTTGCAAATTAGAAATTAAAAAAAAAGAGAGAACGTATGAGAAAAAGAAGAGAGAGTTTCTTTTCTGCGTGAGGAATTCTAAGCACAAGGATCTTAGGTGAGTGCATACCCTAAAATCTATCTAGGGTTTGGGTTTTAGATTGTGAGCAATGAGGGTTGTGAATTCACATATCTAGAAGGAGAACCTCCTATATTTTTTATCTACATTGGTAAATCGGAGCGTTCGAAGAGCTGGTGAAGAAGATCGAAGGAGTTCAATCTGATATCGGCCATCAAAAATTTCTGCAGCGAGCTAGCACTCGGGAGAAATTGATTGAGATCAGAGCCTCGTATGGATCACTTGTAGAGGCCAGATGCGTGTATGGCTGTGTCACGGCGATCACATCTACACCATAGAGATCAAATTGCAGAGATTATCTATTCACAAAAAGATATTATATTCTGAACACGTAGAAGCAGTAAAATAGTTTTACTATACTTGATATTTTATTTTTCAGATATGCATGCATATATATACATTAGATCCTGTATAGTGTAGGATTTTCAGATTAGATCTGTAGCTTTTATTATTAATACGATTAATAATCATTTTTGCTATACAATCTTTAAAAAAAATTTAAAAATTAAAGCTAGAAATCCTGCGCGTTCCCTTCAGGATACCCATCGCTCTTTCTCTGAGAAGAGTACGCATTGAAAACCTATCCCATGTGACTTTTGAGAGAAAGAGTCTGATCCTAAAATGGGCCCGAATCCTCCAAATCCACGCCACATCGATCCTCCTTTAAGGTCTGGGTTGTCGATAGATAGAAATTGGGATGGCGAGAATCCTCTTAGCGAGTTGCTTCCCAAAGAGACAGGTGACCAGTTGCCTCCTCCAACACCTATCCTCCTCATCAATCAGATTGCAAATCCGTAGCTGGTCGTCTACCTTAGAGCTGACAAAGATCAGCCAATGAGAGATCAGTAAACTAGATACCCAAATCTTCTGACGTTAATCGAGGCACCATTACCAATCAACCACTTGATTTGAGCTGCAACCATAAAGGCACGGGCACAAATATCCCTCCAAATGAAGGAACAACTATGCTGACCCTCGTTCCTGGCTCCAGTCACCATACCGGGCCCTCATCCATGGCTCCACAAATACTCGGGCTATGTAAGAAATCTGGCTGCATGCCTGGAGAGCATAGCCTCCCTCCTCACCAAAAGGGATTGGATCCCGAGCCCTCCATCACACACTGGTTGACACACCACATCCCATGACAGTAGATGGACATCCTACCTCCCTGATGTCGACTCCATAGGAAGTTCTAGAATAGCTGATCCAAACTTCAGAGTATAGAGCATGGAACCATAGTGTTTGCTAAGAGGTAGATCGGGATAGAGCTCAGCATTGATCTAACCAAGATAGTCCTCCCCATCATAGAAAGAGTATTGGTCTACCAGCCATCAAGACGCTCCCGGATCCTCTATTCTAAAGGCCTGCACTCGGCCCTCCTGAGTCTCCACCTCATAAAGGAAACCCTCAAGTAGATGAGAGGTCACACCTGCTTCTGGATCCCCAGTCGCTCCTGGATCACCTATTTCACCCGGGGATAAGTTATCGAACTGAAGATGATGGATGACTTTTGGAGGTTCATAAGTTGTCCAGACGCCCGGCCTCCACAATGGTCGCAAAGCATCTCGCATTAGAACAAACTTTCGGGAAGACTTAAATTGGTATGCTAGTCCAAATATGGTCAAACTTTTGCATATCTTGGTCTAGATGTTAGACTTACTTGTGATAATTATTATTTAAATCAACTACTTAGATATTCCTGACTTTGCAGTTTAATGTGATATTTAGCAAATGGATTTTTCTTATTCTTATGAATCAGAAAGGTTGCATTCCAATTAACTGATCATGGATTTGGCTGACAATAAACTAGTAAAGGATGTGTATCATTCATGATTTATAAGTGTGGAGCATATAAACCAGACATCCAAGGATGATCCTTTTGGATGCCATCAGCCTGTCTTTTTAGCAGGCTTTGCACTAGCAGAATGACATAAAAATACCTACTTTAATTCCGTATGTCGCATGCTAAGCTTTGATAAATATTTTAAGCAGCAACATTTTGATAAGATGGCAGAAATAGTACCAATGTATTTAGCTTTGTTATAATATTTATTTGTTCTGTAAAATATTATCACTTAAATAAAAATATATTTCATGTCAGCCCTTGGAATCTCAAAATACTACAGGAAACAATGCTATGGAAACTCAGAAGAATAACCTAAAAAAGTCACACAGCTGTCTTGCACCAATTATCAAATGGCACGTTTCACGTACTAGTACTAGTTCACAGAAGGCAACGCGAATACAGCAAATCAGGTGAATAAGTTTTGAAACTATTAAATTTTTTATTTTTTTGGTCTTGAGAGGGATTTTAAGTTACTTAATCAGCAGAATGCTACGGGTGGTCGCTCCTCTCGGCAATCTCTCCAAATTCCCGCGTCATATGGATCGGACCGAGGGACGGCTTTGTTACCGCCGGGCCGAGCGCTGACGGCCCGCGTTGTGCCTCACCCGTGAATCAGAAGGACAGAGCGATGCGCTCGTAAGGGTGCAACCGAGTTGATTAGAGACCCAAGCTCCACTTAATTTAAAATATTTAAAATTAAAATTTAATTCAAGATCTATCTTATTTTAATATTAAAATTTAAATTTGATAAAAAATAATAATAATAATACTCAAGAACAACTCGATTTGATTTGAATACCAACCAAACAATATTCGAACTCAAATTCAAATATTGATTATAATTAAAAAATATGATTAAAATAATATATATATTATAAATATGATATTATTATTATTACTATTATTATTATTATTATTATATAGCTAGGGTCGTGAACTTTTGAGATAAATATTTTGTTTCTAAAGTTCGATTTGAAAAAATTGTTCGGGGTCAAAAACAGTCGAGTTAGCCCTGCTTAGACTTCGATCGGGTTGAGGTTGCGTAATTCATTTTCACCCCTGGATTGGACATTGCTCGCAAAACAATTAGTGCACCAGCTGACAAATCTCCTTATTTTTTTTGGAGTGGGGCCTGCCAAGCGTGCAACATGTAGAATTTGTTCGCAACAAATCATGCAGGATCAAGAACCAAGCAAAGAAATAAACACGATTTACGGATCGCGAATCCCACGAGCCGAGCCACGTAGTTTCAAATTGGTTTACCGCATCAACATCAAGCTACAAAAAGGCGCGCCCGCAAACGCAAAGTTGATTGCACCAGTGAACCTAACGGCAATGTTTACCCGGCAAGTTGGAAGGTACCATGAATATAATTTTGCGCTGTACGACAATCTAAGACGTAGCATTCCATGAAGATGAACCAACGTGATACACCACAGGCTTTCTCGGTTGCGACCTAATTGAACTAAAGCATCGTGAAATCACCGGAGTCATGACCCTAGCTATCTTATAATGGTAAAAAAACATTGGTACAGTGTTATTGAGATTTGACCATAAGATCCTGTAATATATAGTACCGGAAACTATTTATTGAAATTTGAGTTTATATACCAACTAACCACGTACTTGTCCAAACATGACTGAAATTTTATTTATATCCGTTCAAATGTAGATTAGCTCATAAAAATTCTATATCAATGATTTAAATTATTAGATATTATCTATTATTTTTTAAATATCTATACATAAAATATCATATATTTTTAATCTATAAATCAAGTGATCAAAATAAAAGCTTAAATAATATGAAATAATATATATTTTCTTCGACCACTTGATGTATGGACTAGAAAATTCTAAATCACATGATTTTAGAATGCAAACAAAAATAATAGATCGGATCCACTAGTATGAATCATCAACATAACATCTCTATCATCAATCTAGCTTTAATCAAATTTTAGTAGTAATTTATTTAAGTGTAGTCAAATCTCTCTCTCTATATATACATACATGATTTCACTTAGGATGTGCGTCCAGAATTAAAATGGATAGAGATGGAGATCAGAATGACCATATTCTCTAATACATTTTCATTCGTGATTGGAACCGAAATCAAAATTAAAAAATTAGTTAATCAAAAATGTAGTTTTAGAAAATTAATTAGATAGAGAGGTATCTTTAGATTTTTTATGAAAAAATAAATATGATGAAATGAGATTTAAAGGGAGAGCTATAATTGAATTTTGGATGATTATAATAATTTTATTCTTTCCTGGAACGAGAACATGACTCTTCTCAACCAATGGAAAGAATAGGAGTCACTCATCCTTATTTCATTCCAAAGCCCCACGTCTTCTAACTAAATGTGTCTTCAATGTTATTATGGCATATCATCATTGAATCATCTTCTTATGTGTCATATTGATTATTTTAAGTCACATGAACCCAATCCAACAAAAAAAAAAAAAACTCACATGAACCCGCTCATGCTACGTGTAGGAGATATTTTAACATTATGCACACCATTAGCATCACTCATATTCAACTAAGCTTGTCACATTACCAATAAGCAACTCCTATCCTATCCGGTCTGGATCCTTGCATTGCAGTCGTTCGCTATGTAGGAAGCTAGACGAAAAACTTGCATGAAGCACTTGGATTGCACAAATTCAATGGTTCGCTGAATGGTGAACTCATCTATAAACTGCAACGTAGAACACCACCAGCCAAGTATTCTTTGTAGGTAACCCTGCGGTGCCACATGTCATGACGAGTCAGCTAAGAGCAATCCTATTGGATCCATATTACATATTTCACACAAAAGGATGATCCATATTTTCTTTATTTTATAATATATATCATTGAATTATGTAATAATTATTATAAAATTTATACATATTAGATTTTTTTAAAAAAAAAGTTGAAATAATTTAAGAGATATAATCCCATAATTGATATCATAAAGAAAAACCAATCATTCTTTTCTATAAACGATACAACCAAAACCTTTCCCCTTTTATCGTCTCAGTTAAGGAATTATTGTATACTTCTAGCATATTCCGATCCAGTTCAAACTGCTGGGGTAAAATGGATCGTAAGGTATCAGCTTTTCTATAACAAAAATCATACTATAGAGCGTCTAATTTTATATCATATTTTTTTATATATATTTCAAAAAAAAATCTAGAACTCTAATAGAAATTTGATTTTTCCTATTAATAAAGTCCATTAGTTTCATAATTAAAATAATAAAAAAAATAAAATAAAATACATCGCTAAGAGAGATCCTTCGTGACTATCCATATCATCTTTTTTTTCGTCAAGCCTCTCTATCCATTACTTTTCTCATCAAGCTATCTTCTTCCATCCATAAAATCTTCCTTCCGAGTCTCTTTCTCCTCTTTCAAATCTCACGGTCATCTCTCCTATCCATGAGATCTTCAATGAGCCCCTTTCTCCTCATCCTTCTTTTTTTTTTTTTTTTTTTTTTTTTTGTGTAAGACTTTTATATCTATAAGTTTATGGAAATAGTGTATCGTTTTACCTAAAAATGTGAACTAAGATATCGGATGAATATTTTGCTAGGTATGTATCAACTGATCATATACTATATATTGGTGAATACTAAGTTCAGTAAATTATATATCGATTTATCTATAAGTATATATTAAGTTGTTGCTGGGCATGTACCAAAAAAATTTATAGTATATATCAATAAGTTATCTAATATGTATCGTTTGGTCACATGCTGTATACCGATGAGTACCATATTTTGAAAATTATATATTTTTTTATTTGTGCATTGAAATGTTAGATGAATATTTGACTAGATATGCATCAACTAATCATATACTACACATTGGTGAATATTAAGTTCGGTAAACTATGTATCAATATATATATATATATATATATATTAGATCATTTCTAGATTTGTATCAAAAAAACTTATAGCATATATCGATAAGCTATCTAATATATATTATTTGATCATGTACTATATACTGATGAATATTATATTTTGAAAGCTATATATCATTTTATTTAAAAATATATATTAGAATATTAGATAAATATTTTGCTATGTGTGTATCAACTGGGGTTATATACTATGTATTGATAAATATTAAGTTTGGTAAACTATATATCAATTTATCTATAAATATATATTGAATCGTTGCTAGATGTATATTAAAAAAAATTTATAATATATATCATCTGACTATATAATGTATATTAATAAATTTTATATTCTAAAAATTATATATTAATTTATTTATATTTATGTATTAATTTATTTAAAGATTAATTTATTTAGTATGTATCGTATGAATGTATCGTCAAAAAAAAGTATATATGAAGAATGGATAAAAAAATGAATATCATTAGTAAAAAAAAGTTAATATTTAAATTTATTTTTTTGAATTAATATTAAAAAAATAAGATAAACTGTGAAGATGATTTCATATAAAATACGTTTCATGTGATTTTTGCTGTCCGTCCTGTATGGTGGGAAAAATCCGATGGGGGTATTTCCTCTACGTGCAAACTCTGCCTTGTTCTCCCGGGTATATTTGTCCGATTCCAAGGTCATTAACTTCGGCAATGTCAATGATTACCGTCTGCACCCACCTGGCCCCACCGCGGAAAAAGAAAAAAAACGACCTCTCTCTCTCTCTCTCTCTCTCCCCCCCTGAGAAAAACAATGCGTCTACAAAGGGGTGTGGGATTGGGTGGCTCGAAGGTCTTCAGCTATGATACTTTAAAGGAAAGAGCTGTAAATCAGAGTCCACCAATTTGATGAGAAAGTTGCTGATTGGCCGAGCGGTCAGCAAGGTTTAATTGACATCACCATAGTGCACCAAGTTGGCACAATAAAGTATTAGATGTCCAAGATAACATTAGTAAGTTTAATGAATTTTATTTAATTGATTTATCGAGGTAATTCTCACTTAGCTGTCAACAAGTAATAAGCTGTCTTTGTTGTGATTGCAATCACAATCATACATATGCGACAAAATTAAATAAATATATCTTCTATCCTCATATGATTTAACTCCTTGAAATTACAAGGTGATCAAGAGAACGACTCCATCAAATAGTTTTCAATTTAGAATCCATTTTTTTGGTGGATAAATAACATAAAAAGTTGATTAATTTTTCTATTAAATAATTTGTTAATATTTTTATACTTTTCAGGATAAGTTATGTTCTCATGAATAGCATTTATCTATAAAATATAAAAATATCTTATCCATCTAGAGGATGGCTAATTTATTTTTCCATCAGCCAATAAGTAGATATTTAATTTTATTTTTAAGATATCCCATCCTCATTTTTAATGTCTCCATCATTTAATGCATAATAATTTAGCTATCCATTTTTTCTAAATTTAAAAAATATAAAAGATATTATAAGAAATATGAATAAAATTTAGTAATTATCCAAAAAAATAATAATGCAAAAGATTATGGGTAATAAATTTCAAAGCCACTTTTTCATACATAAAAAAATATGAATAAATTATTTTTTATATAAATAATACTTAAAAAAATATTTATCTATAAAAATATAAATTTTAAAATTAATTTTTATCTATAAAAAATTGGACCCTTATAGCTTAGTTATAATATCTTGTAATGATTAAACTAGAAATCTATTATCCTAGTACACATTCATGCCATCCATGCATAATTTTTTTTAAAAATGTATGATTATCCTTGCTTATAAATGTGGAGTAATTACATGAAGCCAGGAGAAATCTAATTTGATATAGCTTTATAAGAAGAAGCGGTCATTGGAGTAAACTTTTGGAATTTAAGAGAATAATAACTTGATAAGAACATACCTCAAAGTACTCATGGGCCTTATACCAAAAAAAAAAAATCTCCGAAGTAGATAATATTATTTTATGACTAATACTTGGTGCATCACCATTTTTTTTTTTTTGGAGGTGAAGGTAAGATGGTTCATTCATATAATTTTAGTATAAATATAACTAAAAAAATAAAAAAATAAAATATCGTAGAGTGGTTCGGGACCACCTCCATCCCCATCCCAAAGACATCTTCCATACGCCCAACAACATGGACAACCATCTAGCCAATTACAGTATTTGCCTCGCAGAAAATATGTTTGATTGTCAAAAAATTGCATCCTGTCAAAAAAATCAAGACATCCTGCAATAAAGAATGAGTGACACCTTCCTGAATACAGCTCTGTAATCAAGTTACCACTGTAGCTAAGTCGCCCTCAATAATTAGATGATCGACTCTTAAGATCCGGTTGGCATATACAATTCTTGCCAAGACTGTGCAAAGCTCCACTCCAAGCACCGTGTACTCAAACAGATGGCTCCCCCCGACCATCATTAGCCTAAAATCAAGCCCCACATATCATAAAGCCCAATCCATCATGCTTATCTCTGACACTGCCATCGAAGTTGACTTTCAGGTATGATGGAGGAGGGGGCTTTCAATTAATAAATACCTGTTGGATTACCACTCATCATGGGAGCCCTAGGTCTCCAGGGTCTGGAAGCCATGTTAGTCAACTCTGTAGCCATGGTCAAGACTCTCTCTAGAATGAATCTCGCCGAGCACCTCTTGAACTCAAACACTATACTATTTTTCACTAGCCAAATATAAAGGACTGTATAAGCCACCTGGATACCTGCCATCTAGATATGTCGTCTCTTGTACTGTGCCCCAAGAACTCCAAGAAAGCTTGGGTTGGATTCTTAGCCTGGATAATCTACTGGTACAATCCTACTAGAAAATAAACGTGTCTCTCCCTCGAGCATCGAAATATAACATACTTCAAAGTCTTATCCTCCATATCACAATAAGGGCAAGCTAATTGAACATCCATACCTCCGGCTTTTAGAATAGATTTGATCGAGAGCCAGTCCTAGATAATCTTCTAAAAGAAAAAGCTCACCCTCGGATGCAACTTGATCCTTCAGATCCATCCAATATCCTAGCACCCAGTGGGCTCCCTCCTATAAAATTGGTATAGAAATCAATGGTCACCACCCTTAGATGCAAGAGTGTCTCTAAACCTTAGCATCTTGTATGCTATGGAGAGAAATTGCAAAGGACATCACCCACTCCCCCATTTACTCTCCAAAAAGATGAGATACAACCATTTGGTTCCAACATCTGCTATCCACATGGAGAAAATTTAAAATTTTCATGAAGTCTATCACCTCAAAACTGATAAATGTTAACCACTGACTCAAAGATAGGTCACAAACCCATAAGTTATGTCAAGTACTCACGGAGCGACCATCCCCCACCAACCATCTTGTCTGAGGGATTACATTAAGGGCTCACACAAAGATCTCTTTCCATAAGAAGGTAATTCGGCTGGTCCGAATCTCACCACTAGCAGGCCATGGTCCATTCCTAGCCCTCATTATCATACTCTATAAGGTCTCGGACCAAATAAATATTAGACAGCATGCCGACTAAATATCAAGATCACTATTTCTCAGTGGCTGCTATATAATGTTCCACACCAACATATGGACACC
Organism: Cocos nucifera; assembly: GCA_006176705.1. Lineage (NCBI taxonomy): Eukaryota > Viridiplantae > Streptophyta > Magnoliopsida > Arecales > Arecaceae > Cocos > Cocos nucifera. The sequence continues at coordinate 1,001,108 of QRFJ01000047.1, forward strand.
ACCCCCACCACTACAAAAGAAAAAAGTTTATAGTAATGGTCAAAATCATCTCAAAAAATATAAAAAATCATCAATAAAATATATACCAATGGTTGGTAAATTGCGGCGATAGATGGCATCGCTAAAAATTATTGCCACTTATTATCATAATTTTGATGAGCATTAGTATAAGCAAATCTATGCTAACACGATTATAACTATTGCTATCAATGTCATCAAAATTAAATAGTTTTTAAACATAATCTATATTTATAATTACATATTTTATAAATTAATTTTAAATATTTTTATAATCAAATATTATTCTCTTATCTTATTAAAATTGACTATGGTATTCTTATATTTGATTCAACTAATAATTTTAATTAAGCATCTATATAGGGAATCAAACATAAAACCTATTAGATAGTTACTTAGTACTTAGCCACCATGATAATATTAGCTTATGATATAATGGTTTATTATACTTATTCCAAACTTATTCATATTGTTGGTGCAGAAACTGATCATCGCCGGAGGTAGCCGGAGTGGAGGCTGATGAGGTCGCCGTTGGAGACCTGCAAAATAAAGTTCCGTCCGGAGCCGGTGGGGGTGGCTCCGGCAGGACCCTCCGATGGTCAAGTCAGTTTTTGGCCAACAGGAATGGAGTGCTCGGAATGAGTTCCAGAGCTTAGAGAAGAAGAGGAGAGCTCAGAGAGATTAGAGGTCAGAGAAATTAGCCTTAGCATATCGGGAGGGTCCTTTTTATAGTGGAGCTTGATGGTGACAACTACAGCCGCGTGCTGGCGGGCCGCTCTAGGTTCGGCGGAGTCAGTCTCACGGGATGGTGCCGTGTGCGACGGATTGATGGTGATAGCCATCGCCGTCTGACAGTAGGTCGCTATCGTCTGCGGTGGACTAATGGTGATAGCTGCAGAGCTTGCGGTGGACTGATGGTGATGACTGCAGAAGGGCTGAAGAGGAAGATCGGAGGGAGTTTGGCTCCCATAGGTGGAGATATGCAACTAAGGCTCGTCCGTTGGAGAGTTCGGTCGGATGTTGGACTTCGGCTGAGGCTTGGATGCTTGAGAGTTCGGTAGGAGCTCGGTCGGTCGAAGTTCGACGAGGACGACCGCTGAGGAGTTCGGTCGAGGGGCGACCGCTTGGGGAGTTCGGCTGAGGGGGCGACCGCTTGGGAAGTTCGGTCGAGGGGGCGACCGCTGGGGGATTCCGATAAAGCCTGGCCGCTTGGAGCCCAAGGAGCTCGGTCGCTAAGCAGTTCGGCCAGCTGAGCGGGTTCGGTCTTGACGCTGGGAGTCTGAAAGAAGCTCGGCAGCTAACTAGTTCGGTCGGCTGGAAGAAGCTCGGGCGCTGGAAGTTCGGCTGAAGCCCGTCTGCCGAAGCTCTTCTGCGGCTACTGGTTGCATTAGACTGGGCGTCGAGCTAGACTTCGGCTGGAGCGGGATTTATCTCCAACATTAGCCCCCCCACTCTCGAGTTCGAAAATCGAAGGAAGGGAGTGCAGGAAAGGCGACTGCCGAAGTCTTCCTCTGAGCTCTGTGCTGGTTTAGGTCGAAGCTCGGGGGAGATCTCATTTCCAGCCGGGGCTGACACGGTTGCTTTCTCTAGCCAAGGTCGATGTTGAAGCTCTCCGACCGAGGTTGACATGATAGCTTTCTCTAGCCGAGGTCGATGCTCGCGTTCGACCTTGCTCGCGTTAGGACGAGGTCCCCCTCCTGTTCCTTCGTGAACGAGGCCTTCGACTTTGCTCGCGTTAGGGCTGTGGGGGCACATGCGGACCGTCGTCCGAGCCTCTCCCCCCATCTCGTCCTTTGTGAACGAGGCCTTCGACCTTGCTCGCGTTAGGACGAGGTCCTCCTCCTGTTCCTAACGGGCTGTGGGGGCACATGCGGACCGTCGTCCGAGCCTCTCCCCCCATCTCGTCCTTTGTGAACGAGGCCTTCGACTTTGCTCGCGTTAGGACGAGGTCCTCCTCCTGTTCCTAACGGGCTGTGGGGGCACATGCGGACCGTCGTCCGAGCCTCTCCCCCCATCTCGTCCTTTGTGAATGAGGCCTTCGCTCGGGAGAGCTCTCGCGTTAGGACGAGGTTCTCCTCCTGTTAACGAGGTTGGGGCTCAGAGAGATCTTATCTCGTCTCGGGAGAGATCTTATCTCTAGCCGAGGTTGTCAATGGTCGCTCGGAGAGATCTTATCTCTAGCCGAGGTTGGTGCTCGCGTTAGGACGAGGTTCTCCTCCTGTTCCTAACCGAGGTTGTTCACGGTCGCTCGGGAGAGATCTTATCTCTAGCCGAGGTTGACTCGGTCGCTCGGGAGAGATCTTATCTCTAGCCGAGGTTGGTGCTCGCGTTAGGACGAGGTTCTCCTCCTATTCCTAACCGAGGTTGTTCACGGTCGCTCGGGAGAGATCTTATCTCTAGCCGAGGTTGTTGCTTGCATTAGGACGAGGTTCTCCTCCTGTTCCTAACCGAGGTTGTTCCGGTCGCTCGGAAGAGATCTTATCTCTAGCCGAGGTTGACTCGGTCGCTCGGGAGAGATCTTATCTCTAGTCCGAGGTTGGTGCTCGCGTTAGGACGAGGTTCTCCTCCTGTTCCTAATCGAGGTTGTTCACGGTCGCTCGGGAGAGATCTTATCTCTAGCCGAGGTTGTTGCTCGCGTTAGGACGAGGTTCTCCTCCTATTCCTAACCGAGGTTGTTCACGGTCGCTCGAAAGAGATCTTATCTCTAGCCGAGGTTGACTCGTCGGGGAGAGATCTTATCTCTAGCCGAGGTTGTGCTCGCGTTAGGACAGGTTCTCCTCCTGTTCCTAACCGAGGTTGTTCACGGTCGCTCGGAGGAGATCTTATCTCTAGCCGAGGTTGTTGCTCGCGTTAGGACGAGGTTCTCCTCCTATTCCTAACGAGGTTCGCTCGGAAGAGATCTTATCTCTAGCCGAGGTTGGTGCTCGCGTTAGGACGAGGTTCTCCTCATGTTCCTAATGGGGCAATTATTGACTACTTCCCTATCGTCGCATAGTTTTCGCATCCAAAAATAATATTACCGAAAGAAAAAAAATTTATTGAAAGGAAGTTACTAGTAGCGCATCCCCAAATTCTGTATTTCAAGGTCGTGGTAACGTTGTTCCTCCGCATTTCTTCGGCAAATAAGTCCCAGGGTGGACGACCTCCTCATACTGGCCTCCTCGACTTGGTGCGAGCTCTTGTCCCTGGGAGACGACGAATCGCTGATGCACCGAGATCTTCCTAGGGGCAATGTGAATGACGCCGTAAGGTGGCCGACCTTCTTTCGATCTCTGGTTATGGCAGTGCCCTTGGCCGATCTTTTTCTGCTTCAGGCTGGTACCGAAGGAATTTACCCAGCCACCCCTTTCTGACGAGCTCCTCGATTTCGTCTCGGAGCTGGATGCATCCCTCCGTGTCGTGGCCGTGGTCGCGATGGTAGAGGCAGCACTTATTTCGATCGTGCTTGTTTGGGGGAGACCGTAATCCTTCCGGTCTCGATAGCTGATTTTTTACTTCGATGAGAATCTAGGTTCGAGAAGTGTTGAGGGGGGCATAGTGGCGGAACCTTCTGGGAGGAGGGCTTCCTGGCGCCCCTCTGTCGGGGCGAGTTCGAGGAGCTCGGGCCTGCCTGCTTTCGTAGGGGGTCTGCAAGTGCAGCCAAACTTCGCTCGGCTCTTCCTCGTCCGCCAACCGCTCCTTTCTGACGAGCTCCTCGTCTTTCAAATTGAAGGCTTCTTCCGCACGGGCATATCTCTCGGCCCGAGCCAGCAGATCGGCGAAGTCCCTGGGATACTTTTTTTCCAGAGAGAACAGCAAATTATTTTTTTAAAGGCCGTGCTTGAATGCGGCCATCGCGACAGACTGGTCCAAGTCCCGGACTTCCAATGCCGCGGCGTTAAACCGAGTGACGTAAGTCCGGATGGATTCTCCCTTGCTTCTGCTTGACGCTCATCCGAAAATCTGAACCTCGGCTCGATCGTCGGTTGCTGATGAAGTGGGCCGCGAACCGACTGCTCATCTGGCCGAAAGAGAAGATCGTGTTTGGCTTCAACGCCGAGTACCAGTTCCTCATTGCTTCCTTTAAGGTAGATGGGAAGGCTCGACACAGCATGGCATCTGAAGCGCCGTGAAGCAGCATCATGGCACGGAAGGCCTCCAGGTGATCAACTGGATCAGAAGTTCCGTCGTAGCTTTCCAGTTGAGGGAGCTCGAAGGTCGGTGGGACAGGTTCCTACATAATTTGGAGAGAGAAGGGAGGTTCGGCATAGACGTCGGCATGATGAGCCGAGGCGATGCGGTCGAGCTCTTCAATATGCTGGTCCATCTCCCGTAGTCTGCAATCGAGGGCATCGTCTTGGCTACAGACCTTGGGGTGCTTCCGACTACGAATGGGGAAGGTCTCCCCCAGAAGAGAACAAAGATCCGAATACGGATCCGCGGCCCTCTATTTCCCCTCCTCCGGGGCGATCGGTATGCTGGCCCTGTTACTCTTCCTTGGAGCCGATTTCCGACGTTCCAATGGTAGGTTTCCTGGTGGAGTCGCCACCTGAGGCTGCTGTATAGCCTGCAATGCCTTCGTGAGGCCATGGACCTATCGGACAAGTAGGTCGAGCTGCTCCACCTCCACCGTAGGTACAGGTAGAACCTGAGCTGCCGGGGCCGAAGTAGGGACAGATGGATCTGGATGGGTCCGGACCGCGGAGGCCGTCGAGCGTCGTGTCGAAGCTCTCCTAGGAGGCATTTCTTCTTCGGGAGAGAAAAGAAAGATCTCCGGAGAGGGAAGAAAAAGGTCGCCGAGCACTCCTTTAAGAACAAGGGAACCTCGGAGGTTCAGTCCCTTCTTCCAGCGCCAATCTGCTGGTGCAGAAATTGGTCATCGCCGGAGGTAGCCGGAGTGGAGGCTGATGAGGTCGCCGTCGGGGACCTGCAAAACAAAGTCCCATCCGGAGCCGGTGGGGGGTGACTCCGATAGGGCCCTCCGATGGTCAAGTCAGTTTTTGGCCAACAGAAATGGAGTGCTCGGAATGAGTTCCGGAGCTTAGAGAAGAAGAGGAGAGCTCAGAGAGATTAGAGGTCAGAGAGCTTAGCCTTAGCATATCGGGAGGATCCTTTTTATAGCGAAGCTTGATGGTGACAACTGCAGCCGCGTGCTGGCGGACCGCTCGAGGTTCGGTGGAGTCAGTCTCACGGGACGGTGCCATGTGCGGTGGATTGATGGTGATAGCCATCGCCGCCTGACAGTGGATCGCTATCGCCTGCGGTGGACTGATGGTGATAGCTGCAGAGCTTGTGGTGGACTGATGGTAATGACTACAGAAGGGCTTTAGAGGAAGATCGGAGGGAGTTCGGCTCCCATAGGCGGAGGTATGCAGCTAAGGCTCGTCCGTTGGAGAGTTCGGCCGGATGTTGGACTTCGGCTGAGGCTTGGACACTTGAGAGTTTGGTAGGAGCTCGGTCGATCGAAGTTCGATGAGGACGACCGTTGAGGAGTTCGACCGAGGGGCGACCGCTTGGGGAGTTCGATCGAGGGGGCGACCGCTGAGGAGTTCGGGCGCTGGGGGATTCCGTTAAAGCCTGGCCGCTTGGAGCCCAAGGAGCTCGGTCGCTAAGCAGTTCGGCCAGCTGAAAGGGTTCGTTCTTGACGTTGGGAGTCTGGAAGAAGCTCGGCAGCTAACTAGTTCGGCCGGCTGGAAGAAGCTCGGGCGCTGGGAGTTCGGCTGAAGCCCGTCTGCCGAAGCTCTTCTGCGGCTACTGGTTGCATTAGGCTGGGCATCGAGCTAGACTTTGGCTGGAGCGGGATTTATCCCCAACACATATTATGAAGTATATTTATTTCAAATATATTATGATATTTTAATTTTAATAATTATTTTTTATAAAAAATAAATTATTATTAAAAAATTTAAAATAAATTACTTTATTTTATTCTTTATAATAGTTTAAAATCTTATTATTTAAAATATAAATAATTTAAACATATTTCTATAATCATAAATATTTTTTCTAATATTTTTTAAAAGTAGATAATTCAAGATTCTTCTAATTTATACCACAACTTAAAAATAATGGTATTTAATATATAATATTTTAAATTTTTATATTATATAATTTATATAAGTAATCCTTAATTTTTTTATATATATTTTAATATAAATTAGATTGGATCCGATCTAAATTCTTGATTAAATTTATTTATATATATTTTTTTTAATAATTACATCATATATCATTACTTAATTGTGATACTGTGCATTCAATATTAATGGTAGATTTCATATCAAGATTTATTTTTATTTAATTATTAAACTATTTTAACTCAAACTCATATAGTTAAAATCTTATTAATTTTAAAATTTATTAAATATATAAAATATTTTTTCTATAAAATTTAAATATATATTTAGTTATTAAATATTATCATTACAAAAAATTCAAATTAGTTCCAATGATACTAATTTATTATAAAAATAATTTAAAAATAATTAATAATAAAAACTATTGGTTATATAATGATATATAAAAGATAAAATTTATTTCATTGATACATAATCAATATTTAATAATAGAATTATAAATATTATTAATTAGATTCTATTTAATTATAAAATATTATTCTTAAATGATATTATCATAACATTACAAATTTTAGTAATATCTATAAATAACTATCATAATATTATATATTTTTTATGATAATTTTTAAAACTATTACAATAGAATATATTTTTTAATAATAGTTATAAGATACTGCCATCATATAATAACTTTTAGTAACACTCTTGACAAAGTGCTATAATATTATATATTCTGTTGGAGATAAATTCCGCTTCTATTGAAGTCCAGCCTAATGCTTAGCCTAATGCAACTGGTAATCACGGAAGAGCTTCGATCGAAAATTTTTCTTCAGCGATCGAACTCCAGCCGAACTCCTCCAACGATCGAACCCCAGCCAAACTCCTTCAGCAGTCGAGCCCTAATCGAACTCCTTCGGCGGTTGAACTCCTCCAGCGGTCGAACTTCTTCTGGACCTTTTCTTCAGTCGGATGCCTACAGGAGTCGAACTTCTTTCGGACTTCTTCTTCAGATGGATGCGTATAGGAGTCAAACTCCTTTCGGACCTCTCTTTCAGTCGAACTCCTCTAGGAGCCGAACTCCTTTCGGACTTCTTTTTCAGTCAAATTCCTCCAGGAGCCGAACTCCTTCCGAATATTTCCTTCAATCGGATAACTATAGGAGTCGAACTCCTTTCGGACTTCTTCTTTAAATGGATTCTTACAGGAGCCAAACTCCTTCTGGACTTCTTCTTCAGTTGGATGCCTACAGGAGCCAAACTCCTTTTAGATCTCTCCTTTAGACGAATTTTTCCAGGAGCCGAACTCCTTTCGAACTTCTCCTTCAATCGGATGCCTACAGGAGCCGAAATTCTTCTAGAGCTCTCCTTCAGTCGGACTCCTTCATGAGCCAAACTCCTTCCAGACCTCTCTTTTCAGACAGATGCCTACAGGAGCCGAACTCCTTCAGGATCTTTCCTTCAGTCGGATTCCTCTAGAAGCTGAACTCCTTTCGAACTTCTCTTTCAGATGGATGCCTACAGGAGCCAAACTTCTTCCGAACTTTTTCTTCAGTCGGATGCCTACAAGAGCCAAACTTCTTTCGGATCTCTCCTTCAGATGGATGCCTACAAAGAGCCAAACTTTTTTCGGACATCTCCTTCAGTCGAACTCCTCCAGAAGCCGAACTCCTTCTGGACTTCTCCTTCAGATGGATGCCTATAAGAGCCAAACTCCTTCCGAACTTCTCCTTCAATCGGATGCCTATAGGAGCCGAACTCCTTCCGGATCTCTCCTTCAGATGGATTCCTCCAAGAGCCGAACTTCTTCTTTAATTGGATTTCTCCAGAAACCTAACTCTTTTTGGACTTCTCTCCTTCAATCGAATTCCTCTAGGAGCCGAACTCCTTTCGGACTTTTCCTTCAATCGGATTCCTTCGGGAGCCCAACTTCTTTCGGACTTCTCATTCAGTCGGATTCCTCCAGGAGCTCAACTCCTTTCGAACTTCTCCTTCAGCTGAATTTCTTCAGGAGCTGAACTCCTTTCGAACTTCTCCTTCAGTCGAATTTCTCCACCAGTTGAACTCCTTCAGTCGAACTTCTCCACCAGTCAAACTTCTTCAGCTAAACTTCTCCACTAGTCAGACTCCTTTCGGACTTCTCCATCAGTCGAACTCCATCCAGATTTCTCCAGCAGATTACTTTCAGATTTTAAGTAGCATTCCTCCCAGATGATCCCCTCTAGCTGTATTTCCTTTAGGAGTCCAAACTCCTCTAGAATCGACATACGTCAAAGCTCTTCACTCCTTCAAGTGGCCCCGAGCGGCTCAGTACCGAACAGCTATGGCTGTCACTATCAGTCTGCTGCAAGCAGCACCCCTCTCACGCGGCTTTGAGCAGCTAGCTATCAGACAGCTATGGCTGTCACTATCAGTCTGCTGTAGACGGCGCTCCTCTCACGCGGCTCCGAACGGCCAACTACTAGACAGCTACGGCTGTCACTATTAGCTCCAGGCTCAATCTACAAAATGAACCCTTTAGATACATTTTCTTTAAGCTTTCTTCTCCTTTCCAAAAAACTCTGCCAAACTCTTTCCTGAGCACTCCATTTTTTTGGTCAGAAGAGCTGACTTGATCGTCGGAGGGTCCTGCCGGAGCCACCACCACCGACTTCGGATGGAACTTTATTTTACAGGTCACCGATGGCAATCTCTTCTTCCTCAACTCCAACTCGATCCGACATCGATCAGATTCTGCATCAACAGGATTGACGCTAAAGAAAGGGACTTCTATTCCTGAGGTACTCTTATTCTTAAATGAGTGCTCAGCCGACCTTGTGGATCTTTTTCTTCAAGATCCATCTCCATCCTCTTCCTCAATCCCAAGAAATGCCTCCAAAAAAAGCGACTACCCAGAGATCTACCGCTTCTGCCGCCAGATCCGAGCCAGACCCACCTATTCTTGCTCCAGCATCGGTGCTTCAATCTCCTCCTCCACCAACAGTCATGGTAGATGCGGAGCAGTTTAACCTACTGATGCAGCGGATTCAGATTCTCACCGAGATGGTGCAGGCCATGCGGCAGCTTCTGATGGTGATTTTGTTAGAAAACCCACCATTGGGATGTCAAAAATCGGTCATAAGGAAGAGCACTTGGGTTAGCCAATCGAGAACCTCCGAAAGAAAGAAGTAGAGGGTGGAGACCCTTGCTCGGACCATGACTCGACCTAGGGGGAGCCTTGCGCTCATTCTACCAGAAAATCCTAGGGATCAACGATCGTGAAGATCTCCTGAATCAAAGACTCCTGAATCGAAGAACTCTGCCATACTTCCTCCTCACACAGTAATGATATTTGCACTGGCCCTCCTTTTTTTTAGAGGATTATGCAAGAGCCCGTTCCGTCGAACTTCAAGCTTTCCTAATTTGAAAGCTACGATGGAACCTCTGATCCGATCGATCACTTGGAGACCTTCTGGATCATGATGTTGCTCCATGGTGCACCAGACGCCATCTTATGTCGGACTTTCCCATCTACCTTAAAGGGAGCAGCAAGAAATTGATACTCAATGTTGAAGCCGGATACGATTTTCTCCTTTGATCAAATGAGCCATCAGTTTGTGCCTCACTTCATTAGCAATCGACGTTCGCGCCGAGGTTCAGATTTTCTGATGAATATCAAGCAGAAAGAGGGGGAATCTATCCAGGCTTACGTCATCTGATTTAATGCTACTGCATTGGAGGTCCAAAATCTAGACCAGTCTATTGCAATGGCCGTACTTAAGGATGACCTTCAAAAGAACGATTTGCTGTTCTCCCTGGAGAAGAAGTATCCCAGAAACTTTATCGATCTGCTAGCTCGGACTGAGGGATATGCTCGAGCGGAAGAAGCCTTCAGGTTGAAATATGAGGAAGTTGTAGGAGAGCGCCGGACGGACGAGTCTAATAGACCTGCCGCTGGTAGAGGGCCAAATGAAGTTCGATCGCATTCACGGACTCTCCCCGAGCGCAAGCGAGCTCGAACTCCTCCTTCAGCTCGTCATCAAAGAAGCTCCGATAGAAGGGCGCGAAGAAGTTCTTTCCTCAGAAGGTTTCAGAACTATGCCCTCCGTTAATGCTCCTAAAACTCAAGTTCTGATGGAAATTAAGAATCAACTACCAAGATCAGAAGAATTACGATCTCCCCCAAATAAGCGCAATCGAAGCAAGTACTATTTGTATCATCATGATTATGGCCATGATACTGAAGAATGCATTCAACTCCAAGATGAGATCGAGGAGCTCATCAGGAGAGGTCGGTTGGGTTGACTTTTCAGACATCGATCTGAAGCAAGAGAAGATCAGCCAAGGGCGCTACCGCAGCTAGAACTACCAATGAGAGAGGAACAATAAGGAGATCGGTCGCCTCCCGACATCATCAATGCTATCTTTAGGAGGCTTAGCACTTCGACAAGCCATCATCTCTCAGCCTCGAAGCCAGGAGAGGCTTGCCCTAAATTGAAAAGACCCATATGAAATAGAAGAGGTTGTCTCGTCCGAAACTTATCGTTTGAAGGAGCTCGAAAGAACAACGCTCCCACAACCTTGAAACTCAGAGAATCTGAGAATGTACTACTAGTAATTTTTCTTCAATAAAACTCCTCCATTTTAATATTATGGTTTCTTGGTGCAAAAACTATATGATGACAGAGAAGAAGCAATCAATAGTGGCCATGTTAGAAACAGAAGGAGAACCTCATCTTAACATGAGCAAAGTCGAAGGCCTCATTCATTTTAAACGAGATGAGGAAAGAGGCCCTGACAATGGCACTTATACGTGCCTATAGTTCGTTAGGAATAGGAGGAGAACCTCATCCTAACATGAGCAAAGTCGAAGGCATCGTTTATTTTAGATGAGATGAGGGAGAGGCCCGGACAATGGCCCTTATGTGCCCCTACAGTTCGTTAGGAACAGGAGGAGAACCTCGTCCTAACATGAACAAAGTTGAAGGCCTTGTTCATTTTAGATGAGACGGGGGGAGAGACCCTAACAACGATACTTATATACCCCTACAGTTTGTTAGAAATAGGAGGAGAATCTCGTCCTAATATGAGTAAAGTCGAAGGTCTCGTCCATTTTTAGATGAGATGAGGAGAGAGGCTCTGATAACGACCCTTATGCACCCCACAATCCATTAGAAATAGGAGGAGAACCTCGTCCTAACGTGAGCAAAGTCGAAGACCCTCGTTCATTTTAGACAAGATGAGAGGAGAGGTCCTGACAATGGCCCTTATGTGCTCCTACAGGTCATTAGGAATAGGAGGAGAACCTCGTCCTAACGTGAGTAAAGTCAAAGGCCTCATTCATTTTAGACGAGACGAAGGGAGAGACCCTGAAATGGCCTTTATGGCGCCCCTACAGTCCATTAGGAAAAGAAGAAGAACTTCGTCCTAACATGAGCAAAGTCGAAGGCCTCGTTCATTTTAGACGAGATGAGGGGAGAGATCCTGACAACGGCCCTTATGCACCCCTATAGCCCAGGAGGAGAACCTCATCCTAACGAGAGCAAAGCCGAAGATCTTATTCATTTTAGACGAGGTGAGGGGAGAGGCTCCGACAACGATCCTAATGTGCCCCTACAGTTCATTAGGAATAGGAGCAGAACCTCATCCTAATATGAGCAAAGTTGAAGGCCTCATTCATTTTAGACGAGGTGAGAGGAGACGCTCCAACAACGATCCTAATGTGCGCTTACAGCCTATTAGGAACAGGAGGAGAACCTCATCCTAACATGAGCAAAAATCAAATCTCATAGAACCAAAGATGTGGAGAAGGAAGAAGCTCGGTGGAGAATCCTTATACGAGTTTTATCACTATAACCTAACTATGCCAAATGCGAAAGGCAGAACCTTATCCTGATTTGCAAGAGAAGGTCCTAGTATCCAACATCCACAACGAGCTCGACGTCTGCAATAAAGCAACAAGCACGGAAACCCGAGGATAGAATATAAGATCTCCCCCAAGCTTTAATCCTGAACGGATGCAGAGCCTGAAAAAAAACTTCGACAGGTCATCCTTTTTTTGTACTTTCTTCCTTCGAATTTTGCAAACTCGAAAGTGTGGAGAGACTATTATTGAAGATAAATCTCGCTTCTCGCTGAAGTTCCAGCCTGATGCTTAGCCTAATGCAACTGGTAATCATGGAAAGAGCTTCGATCGAAAAATTCTTCCTCCAAGCGGTCGGATCCCAGTCGAACTCCTCCAGCGATCGAGCCCTTAGCCGAACTTCTTCAGCCGACCGAACTCCTCCAGTGGCCGAACTCCTTTCGGACCTAAACTCCTTCAGCGACCAAACCCAGATTGAACCTTCCACAGGAGTCGAACTCCTCGAGCCTTATCCAGACCTCTCCTTTAGTCGAACTCCTCTAGCGATCGAAATATCTTCGAACTCTCCTTCAATCGAATTCCTCCAGGAGCCCATCTTCTTCCAAACTTCTCCTTCAGACGGATGTTCTACCAGGAGCCGAACTTCTTCCGAACCTCTCCTTCAGTCGGACTCCTTCAGGAGCCGAACTCCTTTCGGACTTCTCCTTCAGTCGGATGCCTATAGGAGCCAAACTCCTTCCGAACTTCTCCTTCAATCGAATTCCTATAGGAGCTGAACTCCTTCCATATCTCTCCTTCAGTCGGATTTCTCTAAGAGCCGAACTTCTTTCAGACTTCTCCTTCAGATGGATGACTATAGGAGCCGAACTTCTTCCAGACTTCTCCTTCAGTCGGATGTCTATAGGAGCCGAACTTCTTTCAGATCTCTTCTTTAAATGGATTCCTTCATGAGCCGAACTCCTTTCGGACTTCTGCTTCAGTCGGATGCCTACAGAAGCCGAACTCCTTCCGAAGCTCTTCTTCAGTCGGACTTCTCCAGGAATCGAACTTTTTCCAGACCTCTCCTTCAGATGGATGCCTAGAGGAGCCGAAGTTCTTCCGAACTTCTGCTTTAGTTAAATGCCTATAGGAGCCGAACTTCTTCTGGATCTTTTCTTTAGTCGGATTTCTCTAAGAACCGAACTCCTTCTGGACTTTTTCTTCAGTCGAATGCCTACAAAAGCCGAACTCCTTTCGGATCTCTCCTTCAGACGGATGCTTACAAGAGCCGAACTTCTTCCGGATATCTTCTTCAGTCGGACTCCTCCAGGAGTCGAACTCCTTTCGAACTTCTCCTTCAAATGGATGCCTATAAGAGCCAAATTTCTTTCGAACTTCTCCTTCAGTCGGATACCTATAGAAGTCGAACTTCTTTCGGATCTCTCCTTCAGACGGATGCCTACATGAGCCAAACTCTTTTCGGATCTCTCCTTCAGACGGATTTCTCTAGGAGCCAAACTTTCTCCGAACTTCTCCTTCAGTCGGATTGCTCCAAGAGCCCAACTCCTTCCGGACTTCTCTCCTTCAATCGAATTCTTCAGGAGCCGAATTTCTTTCGAACTTTTTCTTCAGTCAGATTCCTCCAGGAGCTGAACTCTTTCCGAACTTTTTCTTCAGCTGAATTTTTCTAGGAGCCGAACTCTTTTCGGACTTCTCCTTCAGTAGAACTTTTTCACCTATCGAACTTCTTTAGCTGAACTTCTCCACCAGTCGAACTTCTTCAGCCGAACTTCTCCACCAGTCGAACTCCTTCAGTCGAACTTCTCCACTAGTCGGACTTCTTTCGAACTTCTCCATCAGTCAAACTACATCTGAATTCCTCCAGCAGATTACTTTCAGATTTTAAGTAGCATTTTTTTTGGATGATTTTCTCTAACTGTATTCTCTTTAGGAGTTCAAACTCCTCTAAATTTGATATACGTCAAAGCTCTTCACTCCTCCACATAGCTCCGAGTGGTTCAGTACCGGACAGCTACGGCTATCACTATCAGTCTGCTGTAGACGATGCCCCTCTCACGCAGACTTGAGCAGCCAGCTATCAGACAGTTACGACTGTCACTATCAGTTTGCTGCAGGCGGCGTCCCTTTCATGCGGTCTCGAGTGGCCAGCTACTAGATAGCTACGGCTATCACTATCAGCTCCGAGCTCTATCTACAAAAGGGATCCTCTAAAAATATTTTCTCTAAGTTCTTTTCTTCTTCCTAAAAAGCTCTGCTGAACTCTTTTCTGAGCACTCCATTCCTGTTAGCCAGAAAAGCTGACTTGATTGTCGGAGGATCCTTTCCGAACGACCACCATCGACTCCGGATGAAACTTTATTTTATAGATCACCGGCTCTTCTTTCTTAACTTCAACTCGATCCGACGTCGACCAAATTCTAAATCAATATATTTTTTATAATATTTTTAAAATTATTATTAAAAAATATTTATATTAATATATTTTTTTTAAAATATTACTAAAATTTCATAGCTATAAACTTTTGTTGTAGTGCACCTTTTGGACACCGTCGAAAACCTGGGTATAACCGAGTTCAAGAAAAAGCAATATGGCCTAACTAAGATCTTATGCATGATACAGCGAGTCGGTGGCTCGTCAGAGAATATCTATTTTATTCTTAATACCAAATCAGGACGTACACTAGAGAAGAAAATATGGAGCAGCTTCCTATTTTATCACTTTTTTTTTAATATTCATCTTAAAACAAAAATCTGAAAGTCATGACTTTCTCTATTAATGAAGTCCTCAATTATATGATTAAAAAAATAAAAAAAAATATGCATGGCATCTTCTTGCTTTTATATTTTCAAAATATATTTTTTATTAATATATAATATATATTTAAATAATATATATCAAATAAATTAGTTATTTAGCAAGCTAATGTATACATTTAGATAGATCGACACAGCTTCTAGGATATGATATTTTTCAGTGCATAGTATATAACCAGATGATATATTCTTAGTAAATTAATTATTTAATAATTTGATATATATATTAAAATAAATTAATCTATAGTTTATGAAACATCAAGTTCACCGATACACACTGCATGGCTAGGTGATACCTACTTATTTATATTTGATCGGGTATCCATCTTTTCAGAAAAAACTATGTAAAATACCTATATACTCTTTATAAAAAAAAAATCTTATCCTATTCTACAAATTGCAATTATTTATAAATAACAAAATTATGATGGTCAAAGATATTTTTTCTATCAATTACGATGATGAAGGTCTGAGATATTATGATGGAAAGTACAGATGGCAAAATTAATCCGATCAATTCGATGGGTATGCATTTTATTGACGTAGAAATTGATCATCGTCGGAGTCCACCAGAGGGAAGGCCAATGAGGTCGTCGTCGGGGACCTGCAAAATAAAGTTTCATCCGAAGCTGGTGGAGAGTGGCTCCGACAGGATCCTCCGACGATCAAGTCAGCTTTGGTCAACAAGAATGGAGTACTCGAAATGAATTTCGAAGCTTGGAGAAGAGGAGGAGAGCTTAGAGATCAGAGTTTTGCATATCTGGAGGATTTCTTTTACAGCGGAGCTTGATGGTGATAGCTGCAGCTGCGTGCTGGCGGGCCGCTTGAGGTTCGGCGAAGTCAGTCTCTCAGGAAGATGCCATCTGCGGTGGGTTGATGGTGACAGCCATCGCCGTCTGATAGCGGGTCGCTATCGCTTATGGCGGACTGATGGTGATGGCTGTAGAGCCAGCCGAATGAAGGGTTAGAGGCCTTCGTCGTGTGCCCATTTTGGAGGAGTTCGGACTCCTGAAGAGGAAGCTTGAAAGGAGTTTGGCTCCCGTAGGCGTCTGGCTGGAGGTACGCGGCTAAGGCTCGACCACTGGAGAGTTCGATAGGAGCTTGATCGATCGAAGGAGGTGTCGGGGAGGAGTCCGACTCCTGAAGAAGTCCGTCCAAAGGGTGTCTGAGATGAGTCCAGCTCTCAAAGAAATCCGACCGGAGAGCAAGCTTGGAGGAAGTTCGGCTCCCGCAGGCGCCTGACTGTGATGACGCGAAGAGAGTTCGGCTCTTGCGGGAGTCTGACTGAAGCTCGACGGTTGAGTTCGACTAGAGCCCGACTGTTGGGAAGTCTGAAGGAGCTCGACGGCTGGAGAGTCTGAAGGAGCTCGACTGCTAAGTAGTTCAGTCGGGATTAGAAGAAGCTCGACCGCAGGGGGTTCGGCTAAAGCCCATCTGCTGAAGCTTTTCTGTGGCTACTGGTTGCATTAGGCTGAGCATCGAACTAGACTTCGACGGTAGTGAGGTTTATCCCCAACACTAGCCCCTTCACTTCTGAGTTCAAAAATCGAAGGAAGGGAGTGTAGGAAAGGCGATTGCCGAAGTCTTCCTCTGAGCTCCGTGCTGATTCAGATCGAAGCTCGGAGGAGATCTCATCTCCAGCTAAAGTTGATATCAAAGTTGAAGCCCGAGAAAGATCCCATCTCCAATCGAGATTGAGGGAGGCTTCGTCCACTGCGATCGAAGTCGGAGGTTGCGCTCCTCGGGGCGACATTATCTCCTACAGCCGAGGTCGGATTTGAAGCTCTCTAATCGAGGTTGGCCCGGTCGCTCGGGGGAGATCTTATCTCCTTTGGCTGAGGTTGATGCGGGCGCTCGGACGAGGTTCTCCTCCTATTCCTAATCTTTGACTTTGCTCGCATAAGGATGAGGTTCTCCTCTTGTTCCTAACGGGCTGTGGGGGCACAATCGGACCATCGCCCATCTTCCCCCATCTCGTCCTTTATGAACGAGGCCTTCGACTTTGCTCGCATTAGGATGAGGTCCTCCTCCTGTTCCTAACGGGCTGTGGGGGCACATTCGGACCATCGTCGTCCTCTCCTCTGTTCCATCTCGTTAAGGTGAACGAGGCCTTCGACTTTGCTCGCATTAGGACGAGGTCCTCCTCCTGCTCCTAACGGGCTATGGGGACACATACGAACCATCGTTCGCGCCTCTCCTCCCATCTCGTCCTTTGTGAATGAGGCCTTCGACTTTAGGAAGGTCTTATTTTCTACGGTCGGAGTTGACCCGGGGGAGATCTTGTCTCCTGCAGCCGAGGTTTAGAGGTCTTTGGCCTGCTCGGGGGAGACGTTATCTCCTGCGGTCGAGGTTGAAGCGGGCACTCGGGGGAGATCTTATCTCCTGCGGTCGAGCTTTTCCTCGGGGGAGATCTTATCTTCTGCTGTCGAGCTTTCCTCGGGGGAGATCTTATCTCCTGCCGAGGTTGTTGCTCGCGTTAGGACGAGGTTCTCCTCCTGTTCCTAACCGAGGTTGACTCGGTCGCTCGGAAGAGATCTTATCTTTAGCCGAGGTTGTCAACGGTCGCTCGGGAGAGATCTTATCTCTAGCCGAGGTTGTTGCTCGCGTTAGGACGAGGTTCTTCTCCTGTTCCTAACCGAGGTTGACTCGGTCACTCGGAAGAGATCTTATCTCTAACCAAGGTTGTTGCTCGCGTTAAGACGAGGTTCTCCTTCTGTTCCTAACCGAGGTTGACACCGTTGCTCGGGAGAGATCTTATCTCTAGCCGAGGTTGTCCACGATCGCTCGGAAGAGATCTTATCTCTAGTCGAGGTTGTCACTCGAGTTAGGATGAGGTTCTCCTCATGTTCTTAACCGAGGTTGACTCGATCACTCGAAAGAGATTTTATCTCTAGCCAAGATTGTTGCTCGCGTTAGGACGAGATTCTCCTCCTGTTCCTAACCGAGGTTGACACAGTCGCTCGGGAGAGATCTTATCTCTAGCCACGGTCGCTCGAGAGAGATCTTATCTCTAGCCGAGGTTGTCGCTCGCATTAGGATGAGGTTCTCCTCCTGTTCTTAACCGAGGTTGACTCGGTCGCTCGGGAGAAATCTTATCTCTAGTCGAGGTTGTCAACGATCGCTCGAGAGAGATCTTATCTCTAACCGAGGTTGTTGCTCGTGTTAGGACGAGATTCTCCTTCTGTTCCTAATCGAGGTTGACTCGATCGCTCGAGAGAGATCTTATCTCTAACCGAGATTTGTTGCTTGCGTTAGGATGAGGTTTCTCCTCCTATTCCTAATTGAGGTTGACACGATCGCTCGAAAGAGATCTTATCTCTAGCCGAGGTTATCCACGGTCGCTCGAGAGAGATCTTATCTCTAGCTGAGGTTGTTGCTCGCGTTAGGACGAGGTTCTCCTCCTGTTCCTAATCGAGGTTGACTTGATCGCTCGAAAGAGATCTTATCTCTAGCCGAGGTTGTCAATGGTCACTCGGAAGAGATCTCATCTCTAGCCGAGGTTGTCGCTCGAGTTAGGATGAGGTTCTCCTCCTGTTCCTAACCGAGGTTGACTCAGTCGCTTGGGAGAGATCTTATCTCTAGCCGAGGTTGTTGCTCGCGTTAGGACGAGGTTCTCCTTCCTGTTCCTAATGGACTGTGGAGCACATTAGGGTCGCTGTCAGGGCCTCTCCCTCCATCTCGTCCTTTATGAACGAGGCCTTCGCTCGAAAGAGATCTTATCTCTAGCCGAGGTTATTGCTCGCGTTAGGACGAGGTTCTCCTCCTGTTCCTAATGCGACAATCTGCTTCTTTCATATCATCGCATAGTTTTCGCATCTAAAAATAATATTATAAAAAAGAAAGAATTTTATTGAAAGAAAGTTACTAGTAGTGCATCCCCAAATTTCGTATTTTAAGATCGTGGTAGCATTATTCCTCCACATTTCTTCGGCAATAAGTCTCAGGGTGGATGACCTTCTCATGCTGGCCTTCTCAATTTGGTGCCAGCTCTTATCGCTGGGAGACAACGAATCACTGATGTACCAAGCTCCTCCTCGAGGTAACGTTGATGATGCCGTGAGGCGGCCGACCTTGTAGTTTCTAGTTATGGCAGCGCCCTTGGCCGATCTTTTTCTACTTCAGGCTGGTGCCGGAGGAATTTATCCAGCCGCCCCTTTCTGACGAGCTCCTCAATTTTATCTCCTTCTGAAACCTGGGGGAGAACTTCATGCCCTTTATCGGATCTTCCTTGGAGTCATATACTCGAGAGGGAGTTCGGCCTCGCTTGCCCTGGGGCGGTCGTGAGCGCAACCGAACTTCATCTCGCCTCCTTGCGAAACCTCTTATGGGAGAAGTTCATGCCCCTCTGTCGGGGCTTCCTCGACGATGGGCTCAAGGGAGAGTTCGGCCTTGCTTGCGTCGAACTTCATTCCACTTTTTTGTGAAATCTTCCATGGGAGAACTTTCTTGACACTTCCTCGATGATGAACTCGAGGGGGAGCTCGACTTTCCTCGCACCGAACTTCATTTCGCTTTCCTGCTTACGCCAAACTCCATTCCGCTTTTTCGTGGAACCTTCTGTGGGAGAACTTCCTTATCACTTTCTTGACGACAAGCTCGAGGGGGAGCTCGACTTTCCTCATGCCAAACTTTATTCCGCTTTCCTGCTCGCACCGAACTCCATTCCGCTTTCCTGCAGAACCTTCCACGGAAGAACTTCCTTGTCACTTTCTTGACGACGAGCCCGAGGGGGAGCTCAGCTTTCCTCGCATCAAACTTCATTCTGCTTCTGCGAGAAAACTTCTGCTCTCCATTTCTCTCCTAAGGATGATTGGCATGCCCAAATGCTCTTTCTTAAGGTTGGTTCCTCGCAGCCGCAGGTTGTCGCACGACCTGTATCACCTCGGTGGGGCCACAAATCCGTCCGATAGGTTGAACTGCTCTACATCTATGGTGGCTTTGGGTGGCCTAGGCTGCCGGGGCTGCAATAGGAGCAGATGGACCTGGCATGTAGGATGTCGATCGTCGAGTTGAAGCTCTTTTGGGAGGCATTTTTTCTTTGGGAGAGAAAAGAAAGATCTTCGGAGAGGGAAGGAAAAAATCATCGTTGAGCACTCCTTTAAGAGCAAGGAAACCTTGTAGGTTCGTGTCCTTCCTTTAGCGCCAATCTGTTGACGCAGAAACTGATCACCATCGGAGTCCGTCGGAGGGGAGGCCGATGAGGTCGCTGTCGGGGACCTGCAAAATAAAGTCCCATTCGAAGCCAGTGGGGGGTGGCTCCGGCAGGACCCTCCGACGATCAAGTCAACTTTGGCCAATAAGAATGGAGTGCTCGAAATGAGTTCCGGAGCTTGGAGAAGAGGAGGAGAGCTTAGAGATCAGAGTTTTACGTATCTGAAGGGTCCTTTTTATAGTGGAGCTTGATGGTGATAGCTGCAGCCGCATGCTGACAGGCCGCTCGAGGTTTGGTAGAGTCAGTCTCTTGGGGAGGTACCGTCTACGATGGATTGATGGTGACAGCCATCGCCGCCTAATAGCGGATCGCTATCGCTTGCGGCGGACTGATGGTGATGGCTGCACAGCCAGCCGAATGAAGGGTTGGAGGCCTTCATCGTGTGCCCATTTTGGAGGAGTTCAGACTCCTAAAGAGAAAGCTTGAAAGAAGTTTGACTTTCGTAGGCATCTGACTGGAGGTACGCGGCTAAGACTCGACCGCTGGAGAGTTCGGTAGGAGCTCAGTCGGCCAAAGGGGGCATCAGGGAGGAGTCTGACTTCTGAAGAAGTCCGTTCGAAGGGTGTCTGGGATGAGTCCAGCTCTCGAAGAAATTCAATCGGAGAGGAACCTTGGAGAAAGTTCGGCTCCCGTAGGCGCTTGGCTGTAACGACGCAGAGAGAGTTCGGCTCTTGTGGGAGTCTGACTGAAGCTCGACTAGAGCCCGATTGTTGGAGAGTTCGAAGGAGCTCGACGGTTGGGGAGTCCGAAGAAGCTCGATCGCTAAGTAGTTTGACCAGCTGAACGGGTTAGAAGAAGCTCGACCGCTAAGTAGTTCGGCCAGGGTTAGAAGAAGCTCAGCCGCAGGGGGTTCGACTAAAGCCCATCTGCCGAAGCTCTTCTGCGGCTACTGGTTGCATTAGACTGAGCATCGAACTAGACTTCGACGGAAGCGGGGTTTATCCCGAACACATCCTATCCAAACTCGATTAAATTCGAAAAATAAGATTTGATCAGATTTGGATTCGAATTTGAAGAAAATCTAAAAATTATAGTACGGATATGGATAGGATATGAATAGTGCTATTTTTTATCCAAACTCGAACCCAAACTTGACTCGAATCTACGTGTTGACGCTGAAATTGGTCGCCGTCGGAGTTCGCTGGAGTGGAGGCCGATGAGGTCGCCGCCGGAGACCTACAAAATAAAGTCCTATCCGGAGCCGGTGGGGGTGGCTCCGGCAGGATCCTCCGACGATCAAGTCAGCTCAGGCCAATAGGAATGGAGTGCTCGAGAATGAGTTTCGGGGCTTGGAGAAGAAGATGAGAGCTTAGAGATTCGAAAGATCAGAGTTAGCATATCTGGGGGTCCTTTTTATAGCGGAGCTTGATGGTGACAACTGTAGCCGCGTGCTGGCGGGCCGCTCGAGGTTCGACGGAGTCAGTCTGATGGAAAGATGCCGTCTGCAGTAGATTGATGGTGATAGCCATCGCCGCCTGATAGTGGGTCGCTGTCGTTGGCGATGGACTGATGGTGATGGCTGCAACTATCTCAATGCTGAGCTGCTCGGGGCCGAATGAAGAGTTGAAGGTTTTCGACGTGAGCCCATTTCGGAGGAGTTTGGACTCCTAAGGAGGAAGCTCGAAAGGAGTTTGACTCCCATAGGCGTCTGGTTGGAGGTGCGCGGCTAAGGCTCGACCGCTGGAGAGTTTGGCAGAAACTCGATTGGTGAGAAGTCCGACCCCTGAAGAGATCCGATCGGAGAGGATGCTTGGAGGGAGTTCGGCTTCTGCAGGCGCCTGGCTGTAATGATGCGGAGAGAGTTTGGCTCTTGCGAAAGTCTAACTGAAGCTCGGCGGCTGAGTTCAGCTAGAGCCCGACTGCTGGGAGTCCAAGGAGCTCGACTGCTAAGTAGCTCGATCGGTTGAAGGGGTTCGGTCCGAACGCTGAAAGTTCGAAGGAGCTCGGCGGTCGAGGAGTCTGAAGAAGCTCGACTGCTAAGTAGTTCGGATGGCTGAACAGATTCGAAGAAGCTCAGCCACTGCGGGTTCGGCTAAAGCCCAGCTGTTAGGCATCCAAGGAGCTCAGTCAGTAAGTAGCTCGGTCGGCTGTAAGGATTTGGCTAAAACCCATCCGCTGAAGCTCTTCCGTGGCTACTGATGCTGAGTATCGAATTGAACTTTGGCAGGAGCGGGGTTTATCCCCAATAGTAGCCCCCCCACTCCCAAGTTCGAAAATCGAAGGAAGGGAGTACAGAAAAGGCGCTGCCGAAGTCTTCTTCTGGGCTCCGTGCTAGTTCAGCTTGAAGCTCGGAGGATCTCATCTTCAGCTAAAGTTGATGTTGAAGTTGAAGCCCGGGGGAGATCTCATCTTCAGTCAAAGTTGAAGTAGGTCTCGTCTCCCACGATCGAGGTCGAAGGTTGAGCTCATCGGGAAGACATTGTCTCAGGCGCTCTAGCCGAGGTTGTTGCGGACCTTATCTCTAGCCGAGGTTGTCTCGATCGCTCGGGAGAGTTCTCATCTCTGGTCGAGGTTATCTCGGTTGCTCGAAAGAGATCTCATCTCTGACCGAGGTTGTCAGACCCTCGGGGGAGATCTTGTTTCTTGCGATCGAGGTTGGTGCGGACACTCGAAGGAGATTTTATCTCCTACCGAGGTTGATGGAGATCCTATTTTCTGTGGACTTCGGAGCTCGGACTTAGACTTTGCTCGCGTTAGGATGAGGTTCTCCTCCTATTTCTAACAGGCTGTGGGGGCATATTCGGACCGTCGTCTGTCTCCCCCTATCTCGTCTAAGGTAAACGAGGCCTTTAGCTTTGCTCGCATTAGGACGAGGTTCTCCTCCTATTTCTAACGGGCTATGGGGGCACCTACGGACCGTCATCCGTGCCTCTTCCTCCATCTCATTTTTTGTGAATGAGGCCTTTGGCTTTGCTCGCATTAGGATGAGGTTCTCCTCCTATTTCTAATGGGTTATGGGGGCATATTCGGACCGTCGTCCGTCTCCCCCCCTCTCATCCTTTGTGAACGAGGCCTTCGACTTTGCTCGCATTAGGATGAGATTTTTCTCCTCCTGTTCCTAACGGACTATGGGGACACATACGGATCATCGTCTGCACCTCTCCCCCTATTTCGTTCTTTGTGAACGAGGCCTTTGACTTTGCTTGCATTAGGATGAGATTCTCCTTCTATTCCTAACGGGCTGTAGAGGCACATTCGGACCGTCGTTCATCTTCCCCCATCTCGTCCTTTGTGAACGAGGCCTTCGACTTTGCTCGTGTTAGGACGAGGTTTTTCTCCTATTTCTAATGGACTGTGGGGGCACATATGGACCGTCGTCCGTGCCTCTTCCCCCATCTCATCCTTTGTGAACGAGGTCTTCGCTCGAAAGAGATCTTATCTCTAGCTGAGGTTGATGGTCTTTGACCTGCTCGTGTGAGGACGAGGTTTTTCTCCTGTTCCTAATGCGGTGACTATTGACTGCTTCTTCCCTGTCATCGCACAGTTTTTGCATCCAGAAACAACATTATTGGAAGGAAAGAATTTTATCGAAGGAAAGTTATGGGCAGCACATCCCCATTTCAGGGTCATCGGGGCGTTGTTTTTTGGAGTTCCCTCAGGCAGTAAGTCCTGTCCAGACAATCTCCTCTATCTCATGCTGGCCTCCTCAATTTGGAGCATGCTTCTCTTAGTTTTGACGTTGGGAGGTGACGAATCGTCGATGTACCAAGCTCCTCCTAGGGGTGATGTTGATGACGCCGCAAGGCGGCTGACCTTCTTATCGTTTCTGGCTACGGTAGCACCCTTGATCGATCATCTCCTACTTCAGACGGGCGTCGAAAGAATTTACCTAGCTGCCCCTTTTTGACGAGCTCTTTAATTTTGTCTTAGAGCTGAGTGTATTCCTCAGTATCGTGGCCATGGTCGCGATGGTAGGGGCATTACTTGCTTCGATCGCGAATGTTTGGAGAGGCTGTAGTCCTTCCGGTCTTGGTGGCTGGCTCTTAACTTCGCTGAGAATTCGAGTTAGAGGAGCGGGGCGTAGTTGTGGAACCTTTCAGGAGGGCTTCTTCGCGCCCTTTTGTCGGGGCTTTCTTGGTGGTGAGCTCGAGGAGTTTGGGGTTGTAAAACCTGCGGGAGAACTTTATGCCCCATTGTCGGGGCTTCCTCGATGACGAGCTCCAGGGTGAGTTCGTCGGCCTTGCTTTCGCTGGGGAGGTCGTGAGTGCGGTCGAACTTCATTCCACCTCCCGTGAAACCTTCTGCGGGAGAACTTCCTTGATGACGAGTTCGAGGGAGAGTTCGGCCTCGGCCGAACTTCATTCCACCCTCTTGTGAAACCTTCTGGGGGAGAACATCCTTGATGATGAGTTTGAGGAAGAGTTCGGCGTCGCTTGCCCGAGCTTCATTCCACCTCCTGTGACTTCTTTGTAGGGGGTTCCCTTGGTGACATACTCGAGCGGGAGTTCGGCCTCACTTGTGCCGAACTTCATTCCGATGATGAGGTTTCAGAGGGAGTTCAACCTCGCTTGCGTCGAAGTTCACTCCACTTTCTGACTTTTTTGTCCGGACTTCCTTGACGATGAGCTCGAGGGGGAGCTTGGCTTTGCTTGCCCGAACTTCACTCCATCTTCTGTGAATTTTTTGTAGGGGTTCCCTTGGTGACTTACTCGAGCGGGAGTTCGGCCTCACTTGCACCGAACTTCATTCCGATGATGAGGTTTCAGGGGGAGTTCGGCCTCGCTTGCGCCAAACTTCATTCTGATGATGAGCTTCGAGGGGGAGTTCAGCCTCACTTACGCCGAACTTCATTCCGTGGGAGAACTTCATTCCGCCCTCGCTTGCGCCGAACTTTGTTCTGCTTTTCTGCAGAAGATTCCACGAGAGGACTTCATACTCCTCTGTCGGGGCTTCCTCGATGATGGGCTCGAGGGAGAGTTCAGCCTTGCTTGCACTGGGGAGGTCGTGAGCACGGTCGAACTTCATTTCGTCTCCTTCTGAAACCTGGGGGAAAACTTCATGCCCTTTGTCGGATCTTCCTTGGAGTCATATACTCGAGAGGGAGTTTGGCCTCGCTTGCTCTGGGGCGGTCGTGAGCGCAACCGAACTTCATCTCGCCTCCTTGCAGAACCTCCTGTGGGAGAAGTTCATGCCCCTCTGTCGGGGCTTCCTCGACGATGGGCTCAAGGAAGAGTTCGGCCTCGCTTGCGCCAAACTTTATTCTACTTTTCTGCGAAACCTTCCGTGGGAGAACTTCCTTGACGACGAGCTCGAGGGGGAGCTCGGCTTTCCTCGCGCCGAACTTCATTCCATTTTCCTGCTCGCGCCGAACTTTCTTCCACGGGAGAACTTCCTTGACACTTCGTTGACGTCGAGCTCGAGGGGGAGCTCGGCTTTCCTCACGCCGAACTTCATCCCGCTTTTCTGCTCGCACCAAACTTTCCTCCGCTTTCCTGTGGAACCTTCCACGGAAGAACTTTCTTGTCACTTTCTTGATGACGAGCTCGAGGGGGAGCTCGGCTTTCCTCGTGCCGAACTTCATTCTACTTTTCTGCTCACGCCGAACTTCCCTCTGCGGGAGAACTTTCTTGACACTTTCTTGACGATGAGCTCAAGGGGGAGCTCGGCTTTCCTCGCGCCGAACTTCATCCCGCTTTCCTGCTTGTGCTGAACTTTCCTCCGTGGAAAAACTTCCTTGACACTTCCTTGACGACGAGCTCGAGGGGGAGCTCAGGTTTCCTCGTACCGAACTTCATTCCGCTTCTGCGAGAGAACTTCTGCTCTCCGTTTCTCTCCTAAGGGCGATTGGCATGCCCAAATGCTCTTCCTTAAGGCCGGTTGCTCGCATTTTTCTGGCAAAATCTCCGTCGAAGGTTGTCGCACGGCTTGTATCACCTCGACGGGGCCACAAACCCATCCGACAGATTGAACTGCTCTACATCTATGGTGGCTTCGGATGGAGCCTGGGCTGCAATGGGAGCAGATGTACCTGGCGTGCAGGACGTTGATTGCCGAGTCGAAGCTCTCCTGAAGATATTTTCTCTTCAAAAAAGAACTATAGTGAGGAAGAAGAAAGATCTCCGAAGAGCGAAGAGAGAAATCATCGTCGAGCACTCCTTTAAGAACAAGGGGACCTCAGAGGTTTGGGGTGCCCTTCCTCTAGCGCCATTCTGTTGACGCTGAAACTGATCGTCGTCGGAGTCTGCTGGAGTGGAGGTCGATGAGGTCGCCACCGGGGACCTACAAAATAAAGTTTCGTCCAGAGTCGATGGAGGGTGGCTCCGGCAGGATCCCTCCGACGATCAAGTCAGCTTCTGGCCAACAGGAATGGAGTGTCACGGAAATGAGTTTCGGAGCTTGGTGAAGAAGAGGAGAGGAAGAGAAGAGCTTAGAGATTCGAGAGATCAGAGTTAGCGTATCAGGAGGGTCCTTTTTATAGACGGAGTTTGATGGTGACAGCTATAACTGCGTGCTGGCGGGCCGCTTGAGGTTCGATGGAGTCAATTCCAGGGGAAGGCACCGTCTGCAGCGGGTTGATGGTGATAGCCATTGTCGCCTGGTAGCGGGTCGCTGTTGCTTACGGTGGACTGATGGTGATGGCTGCAACTATCTTGATACTGAGCTACTCGGGGTTGAATGAAGGGTTGAAGGACTTTGACGTATACCCATTTCGGAGGAGTTCGAACTTTTGAAGAGGAAGCTCGAAAGGAGTTCGACTCCCGTAGGCGTCTGGCTGGAGGTGCGCGGCTAAGGCTCGGCCGCTGGGGAGTTCGGCAGGAACTCGGTTGGTGAGAAGTCCGGCCCCTGAGGAGATCTGATCGGAGAGGAAGCTTGGAGGGAGTTCGGCTTCCGCAGACGCCTGGCTGTAATGACGCGGAGAGAGTTCGGCTCTTGCAAAAGTTTAACTGAAGCTCGACGGCTGAGTTCGGCTAGAGCCCGACTGCTGGAAGTCCAAGGAGCTCGGCCGCTAAGTAGCTCGACTGTCGGTTGAAGGGGTTCGACCGTCTGGACGCTGAAGGAGTTCGAAGGAGCTCGACGCTAAGGAGTCGAAAGGATCATGAGGAGTCCGAAGAAGCTCGACCGCTAAGTAGTTCGACTGACTGAACAGGTTCGAAGAAGCTCAGCCGCTGGGGGTTTGGCTAAAGCCCGACTGCTGGGCGTCTAAGGAGCTCGACCGGTAAGTAGCTCGGTCGGCTGTAAGGGTTTGGCTAAAATCCGTCCGCTGAAGCTCTTCCATGGCTACTGGTGCTGAGTATCGAACTGGACTTCGGCAGGAGCGGGATTTATCCCCAACACTACGGATATGAGTTATACCCGAACCAAACTTATACCCAAATATATATAATTATGATCTATCTCTATATATAAATATTTAATTTATAATTAATATAATAATTATATCAGTTTCATGAATTATTGAATTATATTTATATATTTTTTTCTTCATTCTCATTATTTTTAGTATCTCAAGCTTTTTTTTACTTAATATATTTTTATTATAGAATAAGATAATCAATATTTTTATATCTTAAAAATATCATAATTTTGAATTTTTTATTTTTTTGAATAAGTCTTAATAAAAGTAATCTTATTTTATTTAAAAATAATGCCCTTCCATCTTTATTTAAAAATTATTTTAGTTTTTTATTTTTTTATGTATGAGATGGATATAGATTGGATATAGAAAAATAGGTTATTCGTGGGTATTCTCGAACCCCTTGGGTATGGGGATGGGTATCTTTTTTCTTACTTGATTGGATATCGGATAGAGTTTGGATATAGAATATTAAGTTTGAATTTGAGAATGGATGGTACAATACTCTATTCAAATTCTATCCATTGTCATCCCTAATGAAAAAAATATTTATTTAATCATAAATTTTTTTGATGATTTTAAAAATATTTTTTTAATAAATATTTTAAAAAATATATAAATTATATATATATATATATATTTAATTTCTTTTCTTTTGAAAACTCTAATTTTTAACCATATTTTTCTTTCTCTATTTTTTCCTCACCAAACGAGTCTTTAAGTTTCTTTTTTAGTATAGGGACTAGTTTTGAGCTAGCATGTTATATGCAGATTTTAAAATTGATTAATTTTTTTAAAAATATTTTTAAATAATTACATAATATTTATTTAAATTTTCAACTATATATATAAATAAATATTAATGATAATAGTATAATAATATCATATTTTAATAATATAATTTAATTTGTATAAGTGAGATTTAATATAGTCTTTTAATAATTTAAGATCTAATTTTTAATGCTTTAAAGATTGTTAGGTAGCAGTATTGTAGTATAGAAAAAATTAATTTATATCTAAATAATATTTATAGATGAGAATTGATGATATATATAGGTAATTTTAAATATTAATTTTTTTTAATTTATATATATATTAGATTAGGAGAGGCGTTGCAAAATTCCATGCCCGCTCCATATGCCCTGCTCTTATGCCAGTCCCAAATGGCTTTTGTTGTACGCACGGCATTTTTCTTATTTTAAGCCGCTATGCCCTTCCTCGCTTTTTATCAGGCCATTCAGCTTTCATCGTTACATCGATGCCCTGCGCCCCCATGGCCTCCACAGAAACTTCTATGCGCACAGAAACCTTCCCATCGGTCAGATGATTTCATCTGGCAACTAACGGCAGATCCAAGCCCGCGTAAGATTTTTCATGCGGTCATATGTAGGATGGCTCGTGCAATGGAGTCCGCCGAATCACTGTATTTCCTTCCCGATCTTTCTCCAATTATTTAAGATGCTGATCAGATCGAACGACGGAGAACGCCCCTTCGGCCTGACCCTTAGGTCCCGCGCCTCCGCGATCGCCGCACTTATTTACGCAACTGTAGCATCTTAATGACGAAAGTACCCCTATTCCCACCGCTTCCTTACCTGTCCGGGGGTGAACTCTCTTGTCAATTTAATAAATGGGCGTGGGCAATCAAGAAAACCTCGTTCCCTGGCAAGGACTGACGCTGACCAACCTGAGAAATGCTGGCACCTTTGTTCCCGTAAATGACCAGAATGCCCTTAAGTCGACGACCGCTTCGTGAGACGGACGTCAAACCCGTCTCTACCGTATGATCTAGATCAGACGGTTGATTGCAGGCACAGAAACCATTTGGGTCTCTCATTTTTTCTAATTCGATGTTGATTGCAGGCACAGAAACCATTTGGGTCTCTCATTTTTTCTAATTCGATGTTGATTGCAGGCACAGAAACCATTTGGGTCTCTCATTTTTTCTAATTCGCTCTAAATCGCTGAGGACCGCTGATCAAGATCGGACAGCATAGACTGGGCGGCGCGTAAGGATAGATTTCTTGTCAAAATATAACAAAATGACCATAATAACCTCGTAAATGGCTGGGAACGGAAAGCTGGAAGGGCTCCAGAGCGCCAACTGAAAGCAAGGGCGATTCCGATACTTTGGAAGAAAACGAGGTCTTTCGTTTTTCTTTTTTTTTTTTTGGATTGTACAAGCGGGTGATCATTCCTCGCTGTATTTAACAACGGTATCGTGATATCTGCAGCAGCCAAATCGATGTCCAAAAACTGTCTTTTTCCAGAATTTAATTTATCAATCTATTTACTGATTAACAAAAAAAAAGTTTTTTTGGGTAACAATTTACAGAAAAAAAAGTAGAAAAAAATTTGAAGCCCCGTATACAATCATCAACTCTGTACTTGATCAAGACCGTCCGATTTGATGATTGTACGACCTGAGAAACACGTGTGTCTGTTCAATGGGATCGTACTTATATCCTTCACTCGAAAGAAGGATTCACATTCCTTCGTGCCCAACCGCCGTTGGATCATCCACTGCTTCCTTTCAGATCTGTACAGGTGGATGAGTGATGGAATTGGGAGCGCTTTGAGAGCTCTGCAGTTAGTGACCCAACGGTGGATCGGCGCGAAAAGAAAAGGTAATCCCTTCTTTCGTGCGAATGGAAGAATACAACCACGATCCTGTTCAATATTGTCCGTATTTCTGAATCAAATATTCAGACGATCAACGCCGTGGACCCCTTCTGACTGGTCCATAGTGAATTGATGGATCCCAGCCGTTTAATTTCTAGTCCTTGTCGCCAGACCTCTTACCTATATTTTAGTATTTTGTACTTGGGTCGGACGCGCTCCGTCCCTCGCTCTTAGCACCGCCGATTGTCAGGGAGCTACCGCATAGAAATCACTGTACGGATGCAAAAATTTACGGTTGAAATCGGCATCTCAAACGAATCCCGTCCGCCCATGCAGTGATGCCCGTTTCTTGGGGTTCGAGCGTTAATTTTGAGCCAAAGGAGTGCGTATCGGAGAAAGAAGAGCGAACGTGAGAGAATCGAGGTAGTTCTGATCTTTTATTTAAGATCTGTTTGGTCAATTTTTTTAAAAAATATTTAATTAAATTTATTTTAAAAAAATAATTTATTTTTAAATAATAATAAAAATAATTTTTCTAAAAGAAGAAAGTAGAAAATTAAAATTTATTTTTAAAAATAAAAATAAAAATAAAAAAATATTTTTTAAAAAATAAAAATATTGTTATATAAAATTATTATTTATCATAAATATTTTTATTTATTTCTATCTAATTTTTTTAAATGATTTATTTAGATACATGTATATTATTATATAAAAATTATATAAAAATATTCAATATATATTATATATTTATATTGATTAAAATTTTAATATATTTTTATTTTTAATTAAATAAAAAATAAAAAATTAAATTAAAATTAATTATAATAAATATTTAAAATTATTTATTTATTTAAATAATATTAATTATAAAGTAAGTTTATATATTTTTTTATAATTTAATATTTAAAAATATTTTTTTGAAAAAATTATCAAATATAAATTATTTTTAAAATTATTTATCAAATAATTTTATAAAATATAAATTATTTTTTTATAATATTTTTTTAAATTTTATTTTAAAAAAATAATTTTAAAATAAGTTGCTTTGCGAACAGGCCTAAGAAAATCCGGGGACTGATGGTCAGACGCGGCACGTTCTTTTTGACCGAAAATCGACTGCAATCCTTAACCCGCATATAAATTTTAACGGGAGGCTGGAGAGGATAAAAACGGTGCGTTCGCGAT
This sequence comes from Cocos nucifera, assembly GCA_006176705.1. NCBI lineage: Eukaryota > Viridiplantae > Streptophyta > Magnoliopsida > Arecales > Arecaceae > Cocos > Cocos nucifera. Next base: position 1,032,150 of record QRFJ01000047.1, read on the forward strand.
TCTGTACCGATCGCCGTTGGCACCGAGTGGAGTGAAAATATCAAGAAATATTTTTATTGTTTTATTTATTCTCAACACTCTCACCCCTACTATAAATAGGGTACGGCCGTCTGCCTGGTAGCTGCGAGCTTTTCATTCTCGACATTTTACGCGTCGGTTTCAGCACCACCCCCTACCCAACCTCTTCTTTCAATCTTCTTTTTGAGTGGGGTGGCGGTTGAGGTTTTTGGGAATCGAAGTTTCGGATAAAGGGAGAAGGAATAGGGTTGCGGCTCGGAGTGTCGAGAAGACAAAACAGAAAGGAGCAAAGAAAGGCGATGCTCGTGTATTCTTGATGGAATCCGATTCGAGGAGGAGGAAGAAGAGTAGGTCTCGATTCTCTGACGTCTCTCGGCTCGGAGAGTAAGAGCGGGGGGGGGGAGAGGCAGCGGAGGAGAGAGGATTTAGTCGGGCCGGAATCATGTCGCAGACCAACTGGGAAGCAGATAAAATGTAAGCTTTTTATGCCTTGCTTCTTTGAAATATCTGTTTCGTTTCGGATTTTTGTAGCGTTTTGTCTTCTTTATCATTCGATTTTGTTGGTTATCTCGTTTTCATGTTTTGATCGCTGTTTCCTGATGGTTCTTCTTGCGTATTTGGTAGCCGTTATTGTAGGGTTGTTCGCTAGGGTTTTGATGCGTTTGAGCTGCTGGTTACTGATTTTGTTCCTGGACTTTTCCATCTTGGCCGCTATTTTTTTTGATCTTTTTGTTATTTCTATTTCGAGAACTGATTTTTGAGGGTTTGAATATGTTTTCTTGCTCAGGGTTAGTGTTTAGGAGATTTGATGCTGTTTTAACAAAATATTTTCTTCTTTGATAGAAATCTTTTTCGTTGTTCCTGATGCGCTTTAGCCCTCTTTTTTCGTTTTGGTTAAATTTTCTGCGTGATCCTTACTGGATTCTTGATATTTCTTTTCTCGTGGACTGCAAGTTCTTTGATGAAATCTTTGCAGCTTTTGCATCACGGGGAACTAAAAATATTCTTTCTTTTCTTCTGCTACATTTTTTTTTTTTTGGGTATACCTTTTGCTACACCTTTTTGTTGATGTTCTTGTTATTATTTTTTTCCTGTCCTTACTTTTTATTTCTCATTTACTCTATTGCCGAGGTTTTAACTCAAGAAATAAAGTTATCTTTTTCCCCGTTTTTCCTTTTCGGACGATTTGTTCTTCTGGCTTAATTGTAAGCTTTCTTCGTTTCTATGCACTTGGCATGCCTCCTCTATTAGAAATTTCTTACTCTTTGACTGATACTGTAATCTTCTATGGAATGCTCAATACAGGCTGGATGTGTATATTTATGATTATTTAGTGAAGAGAAATTTGCAGGCAACCGCAAAGGCCTTCCAAGCTGAAGGGAAGGTATCTTCTGATCCTGTCGGTAAGTTGCAGAGAAATTTCCGGAAGCCATGGAGATTATTAGTACTTTTTTATGCTTGAAATTTCTTTTTATTAAGTTAATATTATTGTGAATACTTTGTTTACCTAATTTTCAGCAATTGATGCTCCTGGTGGTTTTCTTTTCGAGTGGTGGTCTGTTTTTTGGGATATATTCATTGCACGGACAAATGAAAAGCATTCTGTTGTCGCATCGTCATACATTGAGGCAAGTTTTAATGGCCATTCATAATAATATTTTCCTTTTTGTTAAAAAAAATGTCTATTTTATTCTCCATTCTCCTTTTTTGGGCAAGATTGCATTTATTCTCCATTCTCCTTTTTTTATTCTCCATTCTCCCTTTATTCTCCTTTTTTATTTTATTCTCCATTCTCTTTTTTTTGGGGGAAGATGGTGCATTTATATGCTGTAAGCTGTTTGTCCCTTTTCTAGGGAAAAAGTTACATGAATCACTCTTTGGCATCGTGTTGTGTATCTACTTCAGCTGATTAGTTCTGAAATTGAACTTATTTTGTTATCTACATTTTCTGATCTGTGACACTGTTGTCTTTCAGGCAGCATGAAAACCGTCTTTTACACATGTAACAGATCAGATATTGAATGTGTATTTAACTTTGTAGAATGGCTGATTTGGCTTCATAACTTTACAGTGGAAATTCCAGTTGCTTAAAATGCATCATCTTTTATCAATTTCATTCTAGGCATGTTGGCAGTAACTTCTTTTTGTTTGGACCCCCTTCTGCATTTTCTACTGAATGCTGTCTTCTGTAAATGGTTTACCTAGTGCCATTTACCACAATGGGCTTTTCGGTATCCAGTAAATTATCATTTTTGTTCCAGATCAGGAGTGTGATAAATGATAATTGTCTGGTTCAAATGCTCATGCTTGTATGGTTCATATCTTTTTCCTTATGTTTTTATTCATTTTGAAAAGAAAAATGGGCATGTGATGGTGATATGTTATGTAAATGTTACCATGAAAAAGATGCTCTCTGTCAAAAGAAAATTGCAATTTCTATGGGATGCTGATGTTGTTATGCATGTTATTGACATGCTTCTTTTATAGCTCAAGTTGATTTGGCAGCTGCAGCCTACTAATTTTTGGATGTTAATTATGATGGCAGACTCAACATGCAAAAGCAAGAGAGCAGCAGCAGCCACCACCTCAACAGCAGCAACAACATCAACAAATTCAAATACAACAACTTTTACAGAGGCAGCAGCAGCAGCAGCAGCAGCAATGTAGAGAGGGAGCTCATCTTCTAAATGGCACCATGAATGGGCTTGTTGGCAGTGACTCTTTAATGCGGCACAGTTCTGGAATTGCTAATGCCTTGGCAACAAAAATGTATGAGGAGCGATTGAAGTTGCCACTTCAAAGGGACCCTTTGGATGAAGCATGTACAAAGGTAATCCTATGAGCTGAAATGTATTGTTTTCACTTCAATAGTATTTACGTGCTTATCAACTGATCCTTCACCATCTGGGCAATTTGTTTGCAGCAAAGGTTTGGTGAAAATGTGAGTCAGCTAGTGGATCCAAGCCATGCATCATTGTTAAAATCAGCTGCAACATCTGGGCAGCCTTCAGGGTATATGTTTTAAAATCTGCATGATATTCAAAGATTTTTAAGATTTAATGAAGTTTAAACCAGTCACAAATTTCAGCCAATGTTATTTTCTCTTATCATCATGATCATAGCACCTTTGTATGTCTATGGTTGTGCATTTGCGTGGAATTGTCAGATGGGTGAAATATCTCAAACACCTATGCTAGATCTGCCATTTGATCATGTTTTCATTTCAGGCAACTTTTTCATGGTTCAGCTGGTGGCTTATCAGGGACTTTGCAGCAGGTTCAGTCTAGGAATCAGCAAATTCCTGGAGCAACACAGGTTAGTTTTTAGTAAACAACGTGATTATTGTTTCTGTTTCTGTGGCTGCTGGTGTAACTGAAATTTTGACAGGACATCAAGACTGAGATGAATCCTGCTTTGAACCCTAGAGCTGCAGGTCCTGATGGGTCACTAATTGGAATTCCAGGTAGTTGCCTTTATGAACTTTTTAGTTCATTTTAATTTGTTTTGGTATTTGGAACTTTTAACTAAAAATGCATATTACCATGTTTGTGCATATCCTAACAAATTTTCACAAATTGTGTACTGCTTTCAATATTATGTTTCAATTAAGATTTGGTGGATGATTCTTTCTAGTTTTATCCTTTGATGTTAGTTTTGTGTGTGCTCGTCATTTGCTCCATGAAGCTACAGCTCTGATTGCCAATGATCACTATCACTTTTGAGTTTTATTTTATTTTATTGTTTTTTAATTGCTTAGTTGCGGTCCTATCGATGGCCTAACCTTCCTTCTTACTATAACATATAAAAAGTATTTTTAATATTAACTACAGTTATTGTTCTTAAGCTTTATAAACTCAATAGTAATTGCAATCATGGCAGGATCAAATCAAATGGGGAACAACTTGACTTTGAAAGGATGGCCACTCGCAGTAAGTTTTGTCTTCATGATATGTGAATCTTAGATTTGTGAATTTAATTTGTGCTTTATTCATGTTTTTTATTTCCACCACCATCATTTTCGAACTCTATAATGCATGCAATGCGAGTCACCTAGATGTCTTACACAACATCCCAGTATCATCTTTCTGCATCATCATCTGTCATATTCTAATTTCATTATAAATATGTTTCGTCTCCCCTTCTTTTTTTTTCTCTTAAATAGATGTTGAAGGGAACAAAATGTTGCGGTCCACAATATTCCAGGCATCACCCAGCTCTGATACCATATTGTAGACCCATGATATCGCTCGAATGTCAATCATCCTTGACATCACAAGCACCGATATCATGTTGCGGAAGCTCTTGATCTCTAGCACGGATCTGAAGGAACCAGTGACGTTCTCCAAGGGCAGCAAATCACCGATCCTCCACCTGGATCTGTGATGGGGTGCCTCCCTCAGGCTTGAGGGAGATGCCCCCTTTTCTAGGGCTTCTTCAAGAACCTAAGACGGCAACTCTAGAGAGAAGAGAAGAAGAGAGTTGAGGGAGAAAAGGTCTGTGTTCCATACACTCAAAATCCTAATACAACTTATGTATTTATACATAGCCATTAGGTCCGACAAAAAAACTCTTCGGCTAACCCAATACATGAAAGCACTCATCGAGCCCGTACATTCATGTCTCCCATGTTCTCATTCTCTGGATCTAGATCCGATCCATACATGAATTAGCTACCTTAAGACCTCTCAAACCAGGCCTTAAGACCCCTAGGATTAATCCGGATCTTAGCCCAAAATAGACCCTCGCGTAACTTTGCCCGCGCACTGAGCCGGCTCAGTCTTAGCATTGAGCCGGCTAAGTTAGTCCTGTGCCGTGACACTGAGCCGGCTAAGTTAGTCCCGTGCCATGCCAGCAGTCCCGAATGCGTAGCTCTCTATTTTTCCTATGCCGACCCAGTTTTGGACTGAGCCGGCTAACCTGTAGAAATTTTTTTTTCTGCAGTCTTGATTCCTCGGCTTTGATTTCTTGCTTCACCTTGTATTCCAGATCTACGAAGCACCAACCAAGCCCTTGGAATCTACGGAGCCAACACCCTGACTCCTCTCATGGCCTCCCAAGGCTTGGAAGCACCATAAATCCTCACAATCTCCATCTTGGTGCTCCAAGCCTTGGCAAATCTCTCAGCAATGATCTGCATGATCCCGCTGTCCCTGCGCACTCGATAGCCCCTATGCAAATATCGCCTCTGCCAATGCTCTTCAGTTGTTGTGCACTCTTGAGGCCTTTAGGATGACCGCCGCCACCGCTGAAGACCTGTGCTTGCTTCTTGGCACGACTCTGGAATTGTAGGATCCCTTCTGCTTAGCAGCTGCATCATTTTTTTTGAACTTTTCTGGAGAACCTACAGCATTTCTGCACCAGCACATGTTGTACCATCTGACATGATCTCAGAACTACGCCTGTTTACCTGCACATGCCTTTCCACCTGGAACTGTGCATCACCAACGCTTTGAACTCATGTCAAATTTTCTCTCCAATTGTGAAGCCACCACTACGGAGCTCCATCTATATTCAAAGTCCACTTGATGCCGCAGAAGCCGATTCTATCATCGAGTCCCTCGAGGCCAACCACGCAACGCTATACTGCTGAGCCTGCCGCTGTACCTCGAACACTGTCGCTGTCCCTTCGAATCCTCTGCACTCTGCGGCCCTCTTTGAAGCCGTTTCGGATACCTCCGCAACCCGCGGGCACATCCGAAATCCAAGAGCTCATACAACTCTTCTAAATCCAGCAACTGAACCCTAGGAAATTTCACCATAGTTCTTCTCTTCTGCCCCCATACCAGCCATCGCTTCAGTTACACCCAGAGAACCATCCTCCACCTGAACCGCGACTCTTCTTGGTGTTCCTGCAGAAGAAACCTGATCCATGATACTTTCGGCTGCCTGAGACCTTTTGGCGCTCTCTGAGACCTCCTGACTCTTCCTGAGACCTGCATCCGATTTCTCTAAGATACCACCGACACTCTCTGCTTAGATATACTCCTCGGCTGCTGCACCATCGAGCCTTTCTCAGTCCCGTGCCTCTAGGGTAGCGCTCTTGCAGCACTCCAGCGCTCCCTGACTCATCTCTATGCCACTCTACAGCCATCCAATCCTAACCTACCGGGCTTTCATGGATCATCCATCTCCATCACTCCCAAGGCTTCACAAATTCATGCTCTAGTCGAATCGCTGAGTACATCTCCGACTACTTCGCCTTCTAGACACCGAAGGATGTATAGTTGCTTCTTCAGCCTTTCTTCGACCATTACCCCTTGGAAAATCTCTTCAACAGTCCTACACTACCCATCCTCCTAAAGAACCCTGATGCTCTTTGCTGAGATACCTTCCTCGGCTGCTGCATCGCCGAGCCTTTCTCAGCCCTGCATCTCCAGGGAAGTGCTATTGCAGCACTTCAGTGCTCCCTGTCTGTCACATAATCGTCATATATCCCGACCTTTCCATCAAGATCGATCAGCAAATCATGCACCAAGTTCTTCCATCCTGGGAAAATCTCTTCCCGTTAATCCTCTCAACCTCCACCTTCAACTCGCTTCTCTCGGTTGGCCAAACCATAACAACAACAAGGTAGATTTGAGACATACCATGGAATCCTTGTGCAGATTTCTGATTTCATCTTGTATGACTTCTTCGCTTTCATGCACCATCAGACTCTGAAATCTGGCTCTTTTCACGCACCATTAGGCTTTGAAACTTGGCTCTGATACCATGTTGCAATCCACAATGTTTTAGGCATCACCTAGCTCTGATATCATATTGTAGACCCATGATATCGTTCGAACGCCAATCATTCTTGACATCACAAGCACCGATATCATGTTGCGGGAGCTCTTGATCTCTAGCATGGACCTGAAGGAACCAATGACGTTCTCTATGGGCAGCAAACCACCGATCCTCCACTTGGATCTGTGATGAGGCGCCTCCCTACTTAGGCTTGAGGGAGACGCCCCCTTTTCTAGTTTTTCTTCAAGAACCTAGGGCGGCAACTCTAGAGAGAAGAGAAGAAGAGAGTTGAGGGAGAAAAGATCTGTGTTCCACACACTCAAAACCCTAATACAACCCATGTATTTATACATAGCCATTAGGCCCGACCAAAAAACTCCCCGGCTAACCCAATACATGAAAGCACTCACCGAGCTCATGTACACCCATGTTTCCCATGCTCTCATCCTCTGGATTTAGATTCGACCCATACATGAATTAGCCACTTTAAGATTTTTCAAACCAGGCCTTAAGACCCCTAGGATCAACATGGATCCTAGTCCAAAACATACCCTCGCGTAATTCTGCCCGCGCACTGAGTCGGCTCAGTCTCAGCACTGAGTCGGCTAAGTTTCATTGGGTCGGCTCAGTCTGAAACTGAGCCGGCCCAGTCCTGTGCCGTGCCAGTAGTCCCGAACACGCAGCTCTCTATTTTTCCTGTGCTCTGAGACTTAGTCGACATAGTTTTGGACTGAGTCGGCTAACCTACAGAAATCCTTTTTCTGCAGTCTTGATTTTTCGGCTTTGGTTCCTTGCTTCATCTTGTGTCCCAGGTCTACGAAGTACCAATCAAGCCCCTGGAATCTACGGAGCCAACACCCTGACTCCTTCCATGGCCTCCCAAGGCTTGTGAGCACCACAAATCCTCACATAAAATTGCTCTCTTTATGGTAGTTTTTGACTTTTTATTTGTCAATCAAGGTTTTAGATCCCATGGGATGGGGCTGTTTTGGTTTTTCCTCGAGACGTGCCACTTTTTGGCCCGGTCCTGACACTTGGGACAGAGGATGTCCTAGGATGTCCCGATTGCAATGCGAGGACGCTAGCAGGATGGTCCTGTCCTAACATGTAGGATGGTACCTCATCTTAATATCCCGCGGGACGTTTTTTTGGGATCTGAATCCTTGCTGTCAATTGTGAATATGTTTCATTTCTTGTTGAACGTCAGCTGACATTGCATTCCACATGCTCGCTAAGTTTTGTTTTCCAATTCTCTAGAGTTTGGTGTGAGACCAATTTAGCCCCTTATCTGGCTGAATATGTAAACAGCATACTCCCAAACGTACATGCCAAACAATACAGACCACAGGGTTTTCTCCTTGTATGTGACAAATTTAAACAAATCCTGGATGCAGCCTTCTTTTATGAGAGGATACACATTCACAAAACCAGCTATTTGCAAAACTTTTCGGCCCCATTTACCTCTACTATCATCTTCCCATGGTAATTATCATGGATCATCACTGCCTCTTCATTATGTTTTCCTCATTGGCTTATAGTTAGCTGTTTTATCCCTTGATCAAATTCTGTGATATTGTCTTCCAAAATTCCAATTCTTGCGATTGAAAGATTTATACATCCTTAAAACACAAAATTTTCTGACTATCAATGTTTATTGTTTTGTATTTTTATAATTGACACTTTAGCACCTCTTTAATTAGCTCCATGGTATTCAGACATTATTCTGACAATGCGAGTGGTGATGCTTTTGGGTTCCAATCCTCACCAAGAAAAAAAAAAGGAAAAAAAACTGAGTCCTGCAGTCTCTATATAGCAGCTTGTCATTGATAGACTTATTTATGTTAGATATCATTTCACTAGCTTAATCAGCTTGGGTTTCTCCTATACATGTTTCTCTTTTGCGGTGCCTCCAGAACCAGTAACTTTTACTTGGTGGAAAAACACTTCTCTTACATCCTTTTTTTCTTAGAAGTTGGTATTATTTCCTAAGGTCATTACATATTTATTACTTTTTTTAACTATGAACTTGTTGTTGCGAGTTTTATGCTATCTCAAATTCAACTATCACTTTTGCATCTGATTTCTGTATCCAAACCCTCTGCATGCATGGAAACTTTCATGTCTGTTCCTAACTTGGCAATGTGCCTTGTTTGTACATCTTTTGTTACTTTTTTCAGGGACTTGACCAGCTCCGTTCTGGAATTCTGCAACAAAAATCATTTATGCAACCCCCACAACAAGTTCAGCAACTTCAATTTCTAAGTCCACACCAACAACAGCTACTTCTTCAGACACAGCAGAATTTGACATCCCCATCAGCTGGTGATGTTGATGGAAGAAGGCTAAGGATGCTTCTGAACAATAGGAACATGCTTCTTGGGAAGGATGGTCAGTCAAACAATGTTGGTGATGTCATTCCAAATGTTGGATCTCCAATGCAAACTCCATGCCATGTAATGCCTCGTGCTGATACAGATATGCTAATTAAGGTGCAACTCTAATCCTTTCTTATCTTGGTACTTTTCTTCTCCCTTTTTTTTTTTTCATTTTTCTTCTTCTTTTCTTTTATTTTTTTCTTTTCTGCATCTTTCCTTTCTTTCCTTTTTTTTCCATTTCTTTTTCTCTCCCTGTGGGAGTCCCGAGCCTATCCTAGTCTTATTTTCTCATAGGAAGTGGACGGGACGGCCTGGACGCCCCACATCCCGCTGTGACATAAAACCTTGCTTCTACCTGTTGAAAGCCTTATATCATTTTTTAAATTTTGTGAATAGAAAAGGTATAATCATGAAACAGTTTTTATGTTAAATTTCAAGAATCCTTGGCAATGATCTGTGAGTATCATGATGAATGTGTTAGGTAGTAATTGAACTTTATTGTTGAAATCCAATTTCTTTGGTCTTGTTTCATCTTGCTGCTGCAACTGGACATAAAACTCTTGCAATAATCATAATGAGCATATTTGTCAACCATGTTATAATGTGTATGTTCCACTCCCCCTGTTTGGCAATCAAAACTGTTTTTGTCCCGCAAAAGATTGTTGCTATCACTATTCTTATTCATCAGCCACCACTGCTTACAGGCTGTATAGACTGCCCACCTAAAATTATCATAGTGGGCCATTATGACAGTGGGAAATGAAAATTGATGATTTGTTGCAAAAGCTTTTAATTACAAATCAGACCTGCATATACCTGCTGCATGCTGTTGTGTTATTGCGTGTTTCTATTACTGATATTTCTTACTGACAAAAAGCATGATGTTAATTATAAAGCAGTACCTGCCATTCTTGATGGTTGTATAACTGCATAATTAAGTTGTTTTAGCCAGTAAATGAATTTTATTGTTGAAGTGCAAATTTTTTGTTGTTGTTGTTGTTGTTGTTGGTGTTGTTTCATCTTGCTGCGACTTTACATAAACTTTTGCAATAATCATAATGGACATATTTGTCAATTATATTATAATGTGCATATTCCATTCCCCTGTTTGGCAATTAAGATTGTTTTTGTCCTGCAATTAGCTGGTTGCTTTCACTCTAACTTTTGCCATTGGCCATCAGTGCTTACAGGCTGTATAGACTGCCCTGATGCCTAAAATTATCATATTGGGTTATTATGAAAAATGGGAAATGAAAACTGATGATCTATTGCAAAAGCTTTTAATTACAAATCAGGCCTGTATGTATCTGCTACATGCTGTTGTATTATTGTTTATTGTATTAGTGATATTTGTTGCCGACACAAAGCATGATGTTCAGTACATAGCCGCAGATGCAACTATCAATGTTTGTATAACTGCATATTAGTGGTTCTGAAGAAACAGATTTATAGCTATGTTTTGTTTTATGATCTTCTGTTTCCAAGGCTTGTCTTCTGCCATCTTATCTTCTTATCATTGTTTAGTAGAAAATAGCTCAGTTGCAACAGCAGCACCAAAGTGGCAGCCAACAGCAGCAGCTTCAACAGCATGCTATTTCAAGTCTGCAGCAACAAAATTCGAGTTACCTTCTTTCTCAACAAGAAAAGCTCAGTACTGGCAATATAACAGTGGATGGAAGCATGTCAAGCTCCTTTAGAGGAACTGATCAGGTTCGTCTTTTGTTTTCATGCAGTAATGACATCTCAAATGCGACTTGCAGAGCAAGTTTGTTGCCCTTGTTCTGTTACCTTGACTAATGGTGTAATCATAGTCTAAGAAGGCATACAGGAAATTGAAGCATCTCCTGGTTTATACAAATACTTCAGATAAAACATTTTAGATTATGGTATAAGACGGCATCTCAAACAGCAGCTTTTGTTCGGTGTAGATGTCTTACTCCTCACCTTAGTAAGTACCTAGGGGTGCATTTACAGTAATTAAGGTTATAATTTGTTAACTTCCTCTGATTAACGTAAGAACCCCAGCAACAGGATAATAACATTTCTGCTTTTCTTTTTAATTTTTTTCTTAATGACAAACCTGATTTAATGGTAAGAAAATGCAGACACCACATTTAGGCTCTAAATATAAGCATCTCACTTTTCACCTGCTTGTTTTAAACACCAGCTGTAGCATTTTCACAATGGTTATTAATAAATTGCAGTAACTTATCTGACACCCATATTGAAGATAGTTTATGATTTGGAGAATATAGATGTTACTTAAACTTATATTATGGTCTACTTTTGGATATACTGGGTCAGTGATTTGATGATATTTGGACACATTTATAGAGCTAACCACCGTCCAGTGTCTTGCAGAACATTGGGGGCTTCAATCCTTTTTGAAAAAACATACAGATTGTTTTACAGTTTGTAGAGCATTTGCTAATATGGTGCTAAATGCATATATTTTCTGATTGCTCTATAAGAACAATAATGGAGACTAAATTTATAATTTTGGAGCCCATGTCTTTGACAGTAATAACAACCATTTGCTATGGCTGTTTTTTTCTAGAAATTTGGATAAGAAATACGACAACATGAATCAAGTTGGGAAACTAGGATGTTAATTTAAGAATTGTATGTGAAAATGCTGCTGTTAGTAGTTCTTAGAATAATACTGAATAACTCCTGTTTTTCTATGGCTGTTGCTTTTTTGCCCAGAATCAGTGGGAAGGGCATCGTTAAGCTGTATCTCTTGGTTATGGACAATTTGAAGTTAATTTGGATGACATGCTCATTAAGGTTTGAAACACGAGATCCTTTTGGTGGATTTTCAGGCTTCAAGAACTCAAGGTGGGCGTAAGCGAAAGCAGCCTGTTTCATCCTCAGGTCCTGCTAACAGTTCAGGAACTGCAAACACTGCTGGACCCTCTCCAAGCTCGGCACCCTCAACGCCATCTACTCACACACCAGGAGATGCAATATCAATGCCACAACTACAACAAAAGGGTGGGTCATCTAAGCCGTTGATTGTCTTTGGTTCTGAAGGAACTGGAACTCTAACATTGCCATCAAACCAGTTAGTAAGTGCCCTGGAACTTGGTTGTAAATTTCTGAAGGTTAAACACAACATCTTTTCTTGCACAAACACTCACTAGCACTTCATTTTGGCAGTGGGATGATAAAGATATTGAATTGCAGGCTGACATGGATCGGTTTGCGGAGGATGGATCTTTGGGTGATAATGTTGAGTCTTTTTTATCTCATGATGACACTGATCCAAGAGATACAGTTGGTCGCCGTATGGATGTCAGCAAAGGTGCTGCCTCTTATGTTGGTTCATTGTTTAAATGAGATGCTTTTGCTCTGCTACTATAAAAAAAGATGGGTAAAAAAGGTTTTCATCTTCTTTGGTTCACACGATCTTTAATGTCATCAAAAAGATGGGTAAAAAGGGTTTTCATCTTCTTTGGTTCACTTGATCTTTAATGTCATCAGAACTGCACTGTCAGGGTTTACATTTACTGAGATTAGATCAGCCCAAGCAAGTACAAATAAAGTCGTCTGTTGCCACTTCTCCTCTGATGGAAAACTGCTAGCAACTGGAGGCCATGATAAGAAGGTCAGAACCAAGAAACTGCTGTGTTTCAGCAAAAAATGGTCACTTATCTAGTTGGGTTATCTCTTATTGTGACTTGAGAAATTCTAAGACAAAGTTGATGGTTTGGCCACATGGTTGAATGATTTTTTCAATGCAGGCTGTTTTGTGGTGCGCGGAAACTCTAACACCAAAATCGACATTGGAAGAACACAATTTGCTGATTACCGATGTTCGATTTAGCCCAAGCATGCCACGTCTGGCTACATCTTCCTTCGACAAAACTGTGAGGGTTTGGGATGCTGGTAATGTGAGTAGTAAATGCCGTCGTTTCATGCTCATTTTATAACATTCCCACTCTCTTTGTTTAGAAATTTATCCATTTCACTTGGACAAACATTCCTAGGTGTTTTTCTTAATAATTTATGCTTAGTTTTATTGCCTATTGTCTGTTACATGTTTCAGTCTGCCTTGTAACTGTTGCTGCCTGCTTGTCATGGACAAGAAATTCCACCTATTCTGGTTTATGTGTTGTCATCAAGATATATAAGGAATGGTTAGACTCCACAAAACAGACATCTGTTGCGTCAGTAAATGTGCTTATATTACAACTGTTGTTTCTGGTGTTGAATGGTGTTACAGTACAGGTCATCCACATGTTAGTACTTGTTGTTCATTCTCAAATTTTATTATTTGGTATATGGCAGAGCTGTATGGAAGCTTTATCTTTTAATTAAAGACACGCATAGCTTAGTGATTTATTTTATTTTATTTTTTTGAAACATAGCTTAATGAATTTAAGTTGCATTTATTTATATTCCACTATTCATCATTGGAAGATTCCAACATGCTAAAATTTGAAAGAGCTTCAATTTTATTGCCATTTGATGATTTTGTTGTACATGGTGTTTTGTGCTCGACCGCAGTTGGAGCCTGTAATGCGATTTCAAACAACCAGTTGGATGTAAGCAAGGAAGTTAGATATGGTGGTTTTCTTCCTTAAGCATTTCATGGGTACATTGCAATTAAAGAATCTACGCATGATCTTTGTCAACCTGAAAGAAGCACATGATAAAGCATGGAAAGAGGTTTTTTAATGGGCTTTTAGGAAGAAAGGTGTAGATAATGGTATATTGAGCTTGTTGAGACATATTGCGGTAGTGAGGATCATAAGTAGTACTAGTTGGACCAGTGAAATTCTACTCAATTTTCATACCATGGCCATTGGTCGGCACCAAGTTTGTCTCTTTATGCTTGTCATAGTTGAATGTCTTTTGGTAAGATGTCCTTGTCCTTTGTTGTTTGTACATGATTTGTTGAGAAGATGAGCAATTGGTTGGATGGAAAGCTGGAAATTTTTTTTTTAAAAATCAGGCTGATTATCTAAAAAAATTTAGAATAAAAGATGGAACATTTGGTGTATAAATTCAAGGCTTATAGAAATCAAAATGAGTCTAGATGCCAAAGCATGTTTGTGATTTTTTAACCCAAGAAAATTCATAATTGGATGGTAATTAGATAGAATTAATCCAAGTACCTAAAACTGGAGGTGCATTTGGATTGTTATGTATTTGATGCAAGTCTTGGTGTCTTGAGTAAAAAATTATCAAACCAAGATAAGGTTCATAACATGTATGGTTCAAAAATGACGGGCATTAAAGAGGGTCCAAGCAAACAATGTGAATGATACATAAATGAGAAGATTAAGATAGGTGCACGGGAAAGCTAGGTAGAAGGAATAAATATATTATAGGTGGTTAAGATTTGCACCTATGGAGGATAAAGAGAGAAGAAAGGGTGTGAGAAAGGATCTGGCAGAGCTTGCAAAGACTTCATAAATAGCAGAGAATAATTCATGAAGAAGATTTGTATTTCTAACATCCGTTAGATTTAAAAAGTAAAAGAAGCAAGCAATATTGTGTGCGTGCTAGCTACTTGTTTTTTAACCGCAAGGTTTATTTGAAATTCTAATAGAAGCAGATGAATCATCAGTTTTCTTTCTATTGTTAATAAAATAATAAGTATTAGCTGCTCCAATTGAATCAATTTTGCATAGTCTTTTCAAACCAGACGAAGGAATATGCCAAGACCTTTGTCTTGTTTCTGGAGCCGCTTTTGTCATGATTTTTATTTATTTATTTATTTTGACTGGGCTCTCATGTGGAACAGTGGCCCACAAAAATTTTAATTCTAACTGGAAGGTTTAAAGTGCTTTGTGCCCACCTACTGAGGTGAGAAACTTTATGATGTGATACATAAGGCTTGGTTTTCTTTATAGTGTGTGTATGGAAGTTAGCATATTGTGAAAGGGATGAGATTTATTGTCCTTGTATGCCTGCTGTCTGGAAGACTGCATGTTGACTAGATGAGGACTTAGAACCTCACTTAACACCTCGAAGGTAAATAGGAGATTATGGATTAGACTGTACAGGGAAAAGATATGGATGTCATGGCCTGTTTACAGATTTCTGCAGAAGAATCTGATATCTGTAACAGTATTCTGATTTTAAAGAGGTGAAAATTAGATATCTTAAACAGAATTGGCAGCTGTGTCCAAAAGAAAAAAAAAGGATTGGCAGTTCAATCAGCAGGCATTAAAGAGTTGAAAAACTACAGAAGAAGAATCGACTTGAATTTAAGATCCTATGAAATTGATGGTTTTAGGGTGTACAGGAAAAGATGTGTAAATTTTCATCTGGGTGCAGAACTCTGTAGGAATATTTTTTAGGTCTGGGCACAGATTTGATACTATATTGATTGAGAAACTTATCTTAGGCCTGTAAGTAATCAGGAAGGCTTGTAAGGAGTATATCTTCAGGACTACCGGTTGGCTTTGCCAGTGAAGCACAGGAGTCTAATCCTTATCAGTTATCATGAACATTGAGAAACAGGTAACTGTTTTGCAAATATCTATATAATCTATATATCTTTTGCTAGTTCCAAAGCTATTTATGAAAAAGCTTATGCACCCATGGTTAACACTGCCATAGTCTGAGGCTGACTTACCAAATACTGTATCCCTGGATGTTTATTGGTGAAGCACTAATAGGTTTAGAGGAAGTTGCCACTTTTGAGTCTCCATATATGGAAATACCTCGAGTCCGGCAAACTTCACCTTCATTTTACCTGCTGAGAAATTTTAGCATGGTATCTTTTCATTTAACATGCTTGTGAACCTATAATCATCAGTTTCACAGTCTGCTATAATATTTATATTTTCTGAAGAATTGTCTTAGTGTAAAATTCAAATCCTGATGAGTCATCCCCAAGGATGTGTGGGTTTAGCACACTTTTGATCAAAGAGCAGAGGAAACCAGTTGTGCTATTGAATATTTTTTTACACAAGCGAACTTCTAATTTGTAAATGTATGATGCAGATTACCTTTCTTTTATCGGCTGGTGTTGCTTACTTGAATCACCTATTTTAAATAAATTATTTGACTAAGTGAACCCAACATACAGCCAGGATATTCGCTTCGTACTTTTACGGGCCATTCAGCATCCGTTATGTCTCTGGACTTTCACCCAAATAAAGAAGATCTCATATGCTCTTGTGATGGTGATGGAGAAATACGTTACTGGAGCATTAACAATGGTAGCTGTGCCAGAGTTTTTAAGGTATGGTATAGTGTTAAACTTACTAACTTCTTTCTCCATTCAAAAAAGAAAAAAAATTATGAAGTTCTTTCACAAATATCAGTCATTTTATTGCAATATTTTGATTGTTTCTCCTGAAAATTCAATTATGTTCTAATTTTGTGTTCTTGCAGGGTGGAACAAACCAAATGAGATTTCAACCTCGTCAGGGAAGATATCTTGCAGCAGCTGCTGACAACAACATATCCATACTAGATGTGGAGACACAGGTTTGCAGGCAAACACTAAAGGTTAGTTGTGGTCCTTCTGATTAACAAGCGTGGAGCATGAAGAGGAAGCACTGCATTAAGCTATCTGACAAGAAGTTTGTGTTACATGAAATCATATATCCGATGCCTCTTTTATGTAGAATTGCTATTCTGATCTATGTGCAAATAAAGTATTTTGCTTTATGAAATTGCTTTTTCATTTTCAACATTATCTGTTTTTTCCCACTTAATGCTGTGGTAACTTTGATTATTCTCTTTGAAGTCTTAGTTATGAATTAATCTTTCTGTTTACCAGTCAATCTGCAGGTCCATCCTGTGGCCAATTTGGAGAGCTTCATAATTTTGACTGGATAACATCTGGAAAAATGATTGTTCAGGCTTGATAACATTCTGGAGATCTTCATAGTTTAGTCTTAATAATATCTGGAAAACTACCATTGTCACGACCAGAATTCTGGTCCCAAGAATAGTTCATAGTTTCAGTGAACAAAGTCGAGAATCTCCTCTTATTAATGTACTCTCAGTCTATTAGCCAGAATTATAACAGTTTCCAAGCAGAACTGCAAACTGTAAATTTATGCTTTTAAACCTTGAAAGATGCCTGATATGCATGTTTGTATGACAGAATCTGTACATTGGCATGATACAACCTTAATGACATCTTCTTGCTCTATTTCTTGGATATTGTGTAACTGTACCAGTTAACATTGATGTGGTACACTGTTATGTAGTTATCTCTATATTTCGCCAACATCTTTGTTTGAAGGGAAAGGTAGAGGCATGCACTATTCTATTCTTTAGCATCTTTCTTATAAGGAAATTTCTTGAGGCTATTGCCAGCTATCAAAAAATAACTGCTGCATTTATGGTATCAACAATTAGTTAATATAAGCTGTTGCTTCAGTTACATCCTAATCCTTGCATATTTAAGCCATATAACTATATGTGATTATCAATGTGTAAATTTGCATCAGTGATACTCCAAATTGCACATGAAATTTATTTAGCATTCATGGCTACTGATAATCATGTTCTGAATATTTCAAACTTGGGTTGTGGTTACTTTTGGCTTCTTTATGCATTGCACTTGATTTACTTAAAATGGAACTGATAATTTTCAATTTGACATTGTTGCCAAACTATAGGGACACAGGAACCATGTTGATTCTCTGTGCTGGAATCCTTCGGGTGATCTTCTGGCTTCTGTTAGTGAAGACTCGGTCAGGGTGTGGTCGTTTGGTTCAGGGAGTGAAGGTGAATGTGTGCATGAGCTGAGCTGCAATGGAAACAAGTTCCATTCATGTGTTTTCCACCCCACTTGTCCATCTTTGCTTGTTATTGGCTGTTACCAGGCAAGTCCTCTACTTATTTGCAATTGATTTCCACAAATATTCTCTATCAATTTTCATAGCTTAAAACAAATAGGCACACTGATTTGAATTAGTATGAACTAGGTAATTTCTGTGCAGCATTATGATTCTGATTATTTGGTGTTCGTAGATTACTCATGTGAATGTCTTTTTTTTTTTTTTTTTGGGTATCTTGATGTTTTTATTCAAGGTCTTCTTCTAGCCTATGATCTAAGACTGTAATTGTTTAATGAGTTAGTTTGGATATGCAAGCCCTTTTTGGAAATAATTGGATGTGCTATAATAAAAAATCTACCTTTCATTTTTTTTATCAAGACTCGCTTTTTTTATTATTATTTTTTTTTTTTTTTTGAGAAATGGTTAATTCTGGGATTTATTGGACTGTTATAGCTTTTGTTGTATTGACTAAAATGACAACATTTTCACATTTCCATCAATCTGTATCAGGGCCATGTGAAATACCTAATGAGATTTGGTAAGTTATGGGAGATATCGGGTTGACTTGCCTTGCTAATTAATTCAATGAGATTTTGAAAACCATGAAGATATCAGAGGATTGGAGAAGTGTTTATGGTGCCTATTTATAAGAATAAAGATGATGTGTAGAATTGCTCTGACAATAAGCGATTTAAACTTGAATCACTTTGCTTAGTCGTGGAAAAGTGTAATTGAACAAAAACCAAGAAAAAATACAACAATCTCAGGGAACCACTTTGGAATTTTGGCTAAAGGACAATGATAGAGGCTCTCTTCTTGCTTAGACAATTGATTAAAAAAAAAAAAGAAGAAAAGGAAAGACTATATGGTCTTTATTGACTTGGAAAAGGCTTAATGATAGGTTACCTTGAAAGATAATTTAGTGGCCTTTAAGATTGAAGGGTGTTTGTAGATGATGCATTGAAACCATAGAATGTATTTCTAGGGACAATAGGACTGCACCAAATATTGGCACTGCATCCATATCTTTTAGACTAATTATAGGTGAATTTTTTTTACTAATATTCAGGAATATGTGCTTTCGTATATGCTGTTTGCAAACAGTATAGTGTTGGTTTTTGAGAAGTAGATGAATGCTAAATTAGATATATGGAAGAAAGCTTTACAGCACAAAAGCTTAGAAATCAACAAAATAAAAACAGTACATGGAGTGAAATTTTGGCAAAAAAAGAGATGAAAATGATTTCTCAATTAGACTGATGGGCAAAGACATCACAAAGTGATGGGCTTCGTTATGGCTGATAATTGGGCAAGACTCATTTTATGAAAGTGAAAATTGGGTGAATTTTTCCTTTGAAAGTTCTCCATGATAATCTATCAGATAATTATGGCAGATGAGAAACAAGCAATGCTATCTAACAGAAAATGATTCAAGAAAGCCAGGCTCTATTAGGTGTGTAATAATGTTGGTAACATGAATAGAACAACTCATACCTGATTCATTTGGAGATGCAGGACAAGAAACATTTGTCTAGAAAGAGCTTATTGGTGGTTTGGCTCACCTCTTGCCTCGAGGGACCCTCGCCCTGCTCCCACCCACCCAAACCCCAACACGCACGCACACACACCAAAAAAAAAAAAAAATTCGTTGAGGCCTATGCATGATCAAATGTTACATGAGCAAATATCCCATATCGCAATGTTCATGTTTGGCACAAATTCGTGCCTTGTGATTCATTTAGTGAGAAGTAAATTTGTTAGTCTTTGATTATGTTGAGCAGTACTAGTGGAGTCCTGGCTTTCTAATTGTTAATCATTAGTTTTTAGTAATGCCTGCATGTTCTCTAGTGCCAACATTAGCTGTGGGAAAAGCTATAGCCCTACTGTGTTCTGGAATTGTTGAATCTGTGATGAGCAACTTATGCATACTGCTGTAATATGTTGAAGACCATGGTCATAATAAGATGGGCCTGTTATGGCTGTTGTTGCTCCAAGTTAATATTAGTCTTAAAAGAAATTTGAATTCTAAAATTAAGTTAAGACTCATGTTTCATGTGACAACTTCGGTATTAACTCAAAGTCACTTACCTTGACGGTAGGATTAGAAAGGCCACCGAGCATATAGCAAGAATTGCCTATGAATTCATTCACTTTTTTCTTGTTGATCTCCAATACTAGTCTGAATTGTATGAAGCAACTTAGATATATATAACTCAATTGAATCTGCATTGTATTAATATGATTGATGTTTATGTTTGCACAAACAAGGAAAAAAGATGAAGTGCAGTGCCCTGCACCCTACCGTTTTGGAAAGCTTCAAATTATCCTACTCTTATCGTATAACTGAACATATTTCTAGAACTTTTATGAACTATAATGAAATTTGATGGGTCCTTGGACATTTTATTTACTGGAATTATGGGCACTGTAGTCATTGGAACTTTGGGACATGCCTGAGAGCAAGACGATGACTCTTCCGGCGCATGAAGGTTTGATTGCGGCCTTGGCAGTATCAAATGTAACTGGATCCGTGGCTTCAGCAAGTCATGACAAGTTTGTTAAACTCTGGAAATAACCACCTTTTTCAAGCAGGATTTCAGCTGTTGTTTGTATCTGTTACAAAAGCTGCGGGGCTCTGGGCAATAATATCTGCTTCCTCTTAATGCCTGTTTTTGATTGTGGTGCGGTCCAGATATGATAGGAAGTGTTTTTAGCCCTTGGTGACTGCGACCTCGTTTCGGGATTTCTAACACCAGTCAAGTCAATTGTCGCATCACAAATGTTCTGCATGTTGTTATACTTTGATGGCTGCTACTGCTGCTGCTTTAACTGCTCCGTTTTACCAAACGGGCAGAGCTGATCGATATTCACTTATACATGGTTATTAGCACTGAGTCTGTGCACAGTCTCCATGTTTTGTATACGAGTTATAAAAGGTAAGCATCCATTTACAGCATCAACTCTCAAATTGTGCAACTGCTTAGTTTCTACGCGATCAAACGATAAAGGTGGGAGTGGCCTGATCGGTTTAGCTAACTAATGACTTCTCCTGTCTTGATTGGGTTTAGGAGTACCAAATCCTTTTTTAATAAATTTCACAGATTATCCAACATGCTAGCTCCATACCTAATTACATAATGTTCATAGAACCCCCTTGTACTTGTTCAAGAGTATATTTTCTGTGGTAGCTGATGACTTCCATTGAATTGGTTGAACGGTCTGTTTCATTCCTACTTGTTCAGATGATATATATCTATTCTTTTGCCTGCTTTATCTAATCTAGGATTGCTAGGACTCGATGAAGTTTTGAAAATTGAGTTCCATATTGGGTCTGTTTTGTTGGGGGTAGTCTAGCATAAAAAAAAAACGAATTTCATATTAGGTTATGATGTTTGTAGATATGAGCAATGGGCTAAGCCGTTCATTACACGGTTCGATTTGGGTCATGGGCTAGGCTAAGGGATTGTGGCTCATGGCTCAGGCTTGGTATGGCTCATAAGGGCTTGGGTTGGGTTGGGTTTAGCATGGCATTTTCTTTTAAAAAAAATTTAAAAAATATAATTTTTTTATAAATTAAAAAAAGTTAAGGAGTAAAATTAAATATAGATGTTGGATTCTTTTTGGTAAAAATAAAAAAATTATCTTATAATGGTGGGGTGTTGCGTGGATCTCTATTAATTTATTAATAATAATTAAAATGGTACAAGAAAGAGAGGGGTTTAAGCTTTTAGAATATAATGAGAGAGAAAAATAGTAGTGATTTATTTTAATAATTAAAAAATAAAAATATAAAATTATAAGAAATTAAAAATTAAAAATAAATAATAAAAATTTTATTAATCATCGGTAGTGTTTGTGTTGTCATAATTAAATATTATATCATATCCATATTTAATTTGAAGTCTTGTCTTGACATCAAATCAGTCTTTGATTTAAAGTAGAATTTCAATTATTTCACTAATCATTGATTTTTTTTCATCCAGAATGCATTGACACGTACTAAAAGCAAATTTTAATGTTGTTATGGATATCGGTATATTTAAGATATTATGTGCAATAATTGATATTATAGGATATTAATTTTTAATATTTTTTCATCAGGTTAACACATTAAAATAATTTAATTTTTATCATATGTAGATTGAAAATTATTTTATAAATAAAATTTAAGTTTATTATTTAAAGATGAAGATGTAGATAAATTTGAAAAAGCATATGTATGTTTTTTATGGACAATGAATAAAAAAATAGATGATGAACGAGAAGTATTAGAAGACGAGATGGAGGTTTGTAAATGAGAAGTATTAAATCATTTTTTACATAAAGTATAAATATCATAAAGTTGGTTTATCTTAATTTTAGTGCATCCGGGATCTTATTCATATTTTTTTACAATATATATCAAGTAAAATTAGTAGATCATTTAATTTACACGTGGATCAAAAACAGTAACTAAGTTATATAGGACATTCTATTCCAATATTCATTCTATGCTAAAACATTATCATGTTTATGTTATGCAAAATTTTGACTAATAAGATATACTTGTTGTAAAAATAAATAAAAGTTTGGATAATAAATACTAGAAAGAATTTTAGTGGTGTTATAAAAATTAATAAAAATTTTTTTAAAAATTTTATTTTTATCCCAATCATTTTCGATCAATGTAAAATCTAATTTATGATCATTAATATATATATTTAATAAATTTTTATATGGATATGCATCATGTATCATTGTTTATGTTGAGTTCTAATGAATAATTATGTCATGTTTAAATTTTTAAAGTATTTACTATGATCTATATATATTTACTTAAATTTTTGGAGTCTTGCTCTTGAAGTATGAATAAAAAAAAAAAAATTAGTTTTTATAATAATATCTTGAATCATATGCATGTGAGATTGAATAGAGAAATTTAAAATATGATATACACACCTAATATGCAACAAATTTTTATTTAAAATAGGATGTAATGAGTTCTTTAATAATGTAACAGCAAAATTATTATTAGATATATTATCAAAAGTAATAGATATAATTTTATTATTAATATCATATAAACATACAATTTGATAAATAGCTTTATAAATTTGTTGTCCAGAATATAAAAAATTAAAAGCACGAAAAGTAAGAATATATTTATTTAATAATCAATCATTATCAATATAATGAATAGTAATAGTAATAAAATAATAACTATCAATAAATATTGTTCAAATATCATAAGTTAATGATACTTTTAAATTTAGAGCAAAGGGAGTTTCAATTATATTTTGTTTTATTGATAAAAAATCACTCATTGCTATTTTTCTAAACTTGCGTCTACTAGTTCTTTTGTAAGTAGGTTATAGGGCTAATTGAATATATTCTTTAAAATTAAAAAACTCACATAAATTAAAAGATAATTTATTATTAATTATTTATTTTATGAGTATTTTTTTTATTTTTATAATTATATATAAAATTATTTACAAGACTATCTCTTATATATTAAGGATACTTCGAAGACGAGCATCACTCATAATATAGCTCTTTTGATGTCTCTTCAAATGGTCAGTTCCTTCACTACTAATACAACTATATATTTCGACATATTTTTATATTTAACTTTTAAAACTTCATCTACTATAATTCTTTCAAAATCATTCCATGATTTTTTTACGGAAAGAAAAGGCAGAGCCTTGTCCTTGAGTATTGGTTTTAGAGGGAGCAGAATAATAGTTTCTTCTTTCTAAAAAATCAAAAAAATATCAAAATGACTCTCATCAAAAGATGCCATATCTAAATATGAGTTATATAAATAATATAAATATATTAAATAAAAAAATTGGAGATAGGTGGAGATATATGAACTTTCTCTTGTGCTTAGAATCTCAACAAGAACTTCTAAAGCTCCAATAGATAGATTAATCCTCCTTTTGTATAATAGCACCTGAGTACTTATTAATTATTAATTACTAATTACTAGATATTAAATATTTACTAAATACTGCTAGAAAAGTAGTAGTAGAGAAGGAGAGAGAATTGATTTGGTGGAGTGAAAATGAAAGGAAAGAGGTATTTATAGAAATTTTGAATTTTTTTTTTAAATTATTTTTAAAATTAGTGTTTTATGATTGTTGGGGAGGTTGAAATGATAAAAAAATAAAAAACTAATCATTATCCAACCAAAAAAAAATTGAATTAACCGTTATGGCTTGTAACGACATTAAACAGGCCGTGCCTGGCATGGTCTGTAACGACATGAAATGCATCGTGCCTAGCACGGTCTGTAATGGCACAAAATGGGTTGCGTAATGGCACAAAATGGGTTGCGTCTGGCATTGCCTGTTTGGGCTACCTTTTTTATTAAAAAAAAAAGAAAAAAAAGGGTCGTCCATGAGGCCTGTGGGCTTGACTGGCCATATGTCGTGCCTGGCATGGCCCGCCAGACCCAGGGCCTAGGGCCATGCTAGGCCGGAGTTCGGGCTAAACATGCTGTGCCTAGCACGGCCCGTTAGTAGATGGGCTATGCCTGGCACGGCCTATTTGGATCTTAGCTTGATGGGTCTGGGCTGAGCCATTTCAGGCATGGCTCAGTGACCATGTTAACATGTTTGGTATGAAAAGTGAAAAAAAAAAAGATAGTAAAAAAAATGATGGGCAGATGGGCTGTGCTTGGCACAGCCTGTTTGGATCCTAGCTCGATGGGCTGGGGCTGGGCCGTTCCAGGCATGGCTCGGTGCCCATGTTAACATGTTTGCTATAAAAAGTGAGAGAGGAAGATGGTAAAAAAAATGACGGACTTCATATTTATTCAGAGAGATAAAATAAATATTATTAGAGGATTGGTATTTGATAAATTTTTGAATGATAGTAATTCATACTTGACAAAAATATCTTCAATAAAATTATATATATAATTATTAAATTTATTTTGATATTTTTAAATTTATTTAATAAAAAAATTATGTAAAATAATTAAAATAAGTGACATTATACAAAAGACCATGTGATTATAGTCGTTAAAAATTATAATGCTACTATAATATTAAAAAATTATTTTATATTGAAGAGTATATAAATTTTATTATATTTCTATATAAAATTATCTCAAATTAAATATAATGATCTTTTTTTAGTATTAATTTTAAAAATAATTTTTCTAATAAAAATATTTTTTTATAATTATTTTTTTAGATAAATAATTTATAAAAATTATTAAATTATTTCATAATTTGATACATTCCGATCAGATGGATCCGTAGAAGCTTGTTTTTCATGTGCTTCTATTGGGATAGTGATTTAGTAGAATCGGCAGAACTTGGGGAGTTGGGGGACGGCTGATGGATTCCCAATCATCTGCACTGTTGTTGCTACAAAAGCTCGTGTACCGGTTAGTGATGGATCATTTACGTCTGAGAGGGCGAAAATAAACTGAAAATGGAAGGAAGAAAGGGGCATATATTGGTGCATTCATTATGAATCAAATGCACATTTACATAGCAGCAATCTGAGAGCGGAAGAAAGGAGGCAATGTTGACTAGTTATGTTCGACCTCATTATGTGATACAGATGTTAAGAGTCCACAGGTGCACTGGGGCCAGCTGAGATCTTGGTCCGATATCCTATTTGGATCAACCTGTACTATCCGAAAGGATTGATATCCATTGCGCGCGAATGAGATTTTTTTAATCACAAGTATTCGTAGACATTGCCGGATATTGATGGTTGTAACGCATTGGACTCGAGCGAAACTTTCTAATCACCAGTTCCACGTTAGGTCCGGATGCCGGAGTTGCCGGCCTCGGACATGCTACCTTGATTACCCCATAGAAAGCTATAAGTGAGTACCGCATCTCGATACACGAGTGTATTGTAAACAGTGAAGTGATTTGAAAAGGCCGGCATAAGATGGGATCCGTGCGGTTAACCTGGCTACGCCCATGATCTAAATCCCCATGCCCGGATAAAATATCGCGTTGTTGGTTCTCATTTCGTTCTCTCCCGTAGGGTGCTTTAGCCTCGCTAGAGGGTGGACTTGGGGGAAGTAAGTGGTTGACCAGGTAATGATCCAGCCAAAGCTATTATCAGATCTGCCTGTTGTTCCACTTCCACATAACATCTTACTCATGAAACTGCATGCTGGTTAACTGACAATGGCAAACGGGAATGAATGTTAATTGCAGCACTCTTACAGGAGAGGAATATATGTAAGTAGAATTTTATGTCATACAAATATAGCATTCTACCCAAATTAGTCAACCCCCAAGGATCATGAACTTAAACACTCGTAAGGTTGAAGATCACGATCACTGTTAAAGTAAGTAGCGAACCCATAATTAAATTACTTGATAAATTAATTAAGCAGTCATCCAAGTAAAGCTTTTCTTATTTAAAAAGCAAGATGGTACATATAACCCATGCTTATGCATGAGCACACAAACACAAACACATGCTCGCGTGGTGTGTAAATGAAGCTGTGCCCCACCAAATAGACAGAGAACCAAAGGGAGGGGCTTTATAAACTTTAACCAAGAAATTGAAAATTGTAGTCCCAAATTGATGCTGGAAAACAAATAGCCATGACAGTGCCATCTATATAACTTCCTATTCTTCACAGATTCGCAGGAACAAGTAGTCCGTCTGCCTGCGTGAGTTGCTCTTTATTTAGAACGTAGGTGTCGCAGATGGAGGCTTTACTTCTTGTTGCGGCCAATCCTTCGCATCGTCTATTGCCGGAAAAATATATCTAAAAAAAAATTTGCTTTGATCGAAATTATCTTCGGTGGAATCCTCGGATGCCTAAATCAGAAAAGGATTGGTGAACAGAGAAAAAGAGAAGTAGAGTCTCACTCCAGAATATTTTTCTCAAAATATTTGATTTATTTTTCTTTTATAGATGAATGTAGAAGTAACTATTTATAACGATTAAAAATTATGGAGTCCCGCTTACTCCGGAATTAAGTAAGCAGTTAGTGCTCACTATCTGATCGTGAAGATGTCGTTATGCATATTTTTCGACAAAGATGTAAGCTCCTGCCGATAATATATTGATCGAAACGATCATATGTCGGCTACTGGCATTCTATCCGATTGACAGAGCTGGTGGCTTGAACAGTCGATCAGAAATCAATCGATTATCAATCGACTAAACGTCGAAAGTCGGTATGATGATCAACCCGCGATCGATGGAAGACGATCAAGTTAATTAATCGACTAATAATCGGCCATTCAAGAGTATAGCCAATTTATAGTCGTTCGCCATAAGTCAAAAATTTATTATGTCCATCGGACTCATCAGCTTTAAGTCGGCAGAACTACTTATTCTGTAACTTATGAATCGCCAAATCGGTATAAGCAGAGTTATAAACCCAACGGTTATCCTCCACTCTCAAGTTCAGAATGGTGAGGGCACGTGCTTTATCACGTGGTCTAATATTTTGAACGTCGAGAGTATTTGTCTTGGACTCCGATTTGGCTTTTTTTTCGGCATTAGTTATTGTTCTGCAAATCGAGGTTGCTCCATAGGTTGTGTAGCAATTATTAGCACGTCTGATGAGGAGGGTTTGGCTATTTTATCGCTTCGAGGGTCGTGCAGTAATTATTAGCACGATC